>CM068480.1:2942500-4142500 GCA_034769265.1 Remorina albescens
GTCAGGGTGTATCATTTCCTCTACGTCTGGGACATCAATCCAGTCAATGTTTTTGTTTAGCTGTGTACCAGTATGTCTCCTCCCCCCATGCAATCCCCCTCCCCACCTCTCCTCTCTCTGTCCTCTTCAATTTCCCTTTCCTAATCCCATTTCCCGCTCTTCTTTCCCCCCGTTGTTGAATTCTTCCTCTCTACTCCCTCTCCACCATCTTTACGATCATCATCATCGTCATCGTCGTTGCCGTCATTCCCCGAGGAGCATTACAGTGTCGCTGACATTTTTCCAGCCAGTCTGGATAAAAATAAGTTCTGATGTTTTGTTTGGTCCTGTGCCAAGGCTTTTGTCTCAGTAACAGGCTTTTGTCTCAGCAACAGCAGTCTGTTTTGTGTCACTGTCAAGGCGAGCATGCAACTCCTGACAAAACTAAAAAAAAAAAAAAAAAGGTGGTGGTGGTGGTGGTGGTGGTGGGGGGGGGGGGTGCAGAGAGGATAAAGGAGGAGAAAGCAGAAACAGAACCGGAGATGGAGAAGATGCTTTGTAGGACTTCTTCTCCTTTTTTATTCCCAAGCTAACAAAACCTGCCTGTACCTGTGTGTGTGTGTGTGGAGCTAGCGTGCATGACTGCCCTGCTCCCCACAATGAGGCAACACTTGCGGGAAACAGCAATGGAAATGTGTGCACCACCACCACAACACACACACATACTCACACACACTCAGACAAAAAAATCCCGTGGGATTTCTGCTTTGGGCCGCTCGTTTGGACTTTTCTCTGTAACTTCACCCCCCCCCCCCCCCCAAGTTTCTCTGCTCTTTGTCGCCTTTCTCTCCATCCGCTGACCCAAAATGTTGTAAATGTCAGACCGACGGAGGAAAAAAAGAAAGTAAACCCACGGGCATGTCATCGTGCATATCAACCAATTGGGTTAATTTTCTACGAGGCTTTCCTCTGCGTCTGAGTCAGTCATAATAAACATTGACCTTTGACCTCTGGCTTCATCTGCCACTCACATTAGTGGTCAGTTTTTTTCTTTTTGTTGTTGTTGTTTTGGTTTTTTTTTGCAAGGCAGGACACATGAGGTAAAACACTGGTTACCCAAAACTTACTCCTCGTCTCAGACTCCAGATCGGTGGTGTCTGTCAGTGTTGAAACCCCCCGCCGCCCCCCACATTGCCGTCTAAGGCTGCTAACTCTGATCAGTC
Source organism: Remorina albescens (assembly GCA_034769265.1). Taxonomy (NCBI): domain Eukaryota; kingdom Metazoa; phylum Chordata; class Actinopteri; order Carangiformes; family Echeneidae; genus Remorina; species Remorina albescens. The sequence goes on from CM068480.1 coordinate 2,943,703, forward strand.
TCTGGTGGTGCACATATTCATGTATGCACTGAGACCTGGTCTGTGCTGCCCTCCAAAGCAGCTGGTCCCATGCTGGGGGAACCTGTGCAGTTCCTGTCAGTCATATGGGAGCGTCGTATTCCTCCAGGAAGTCTCTAAGTGTGTGCGGGAGCTGCTCCACTCTCTCCGACCCCCCCAGGCCTTGGTTGTTCAAGGTCCTCCTGCACATGTGCTGTAAGGTTGAGAGAGAGGACGAGAGGGGTCGCCGCAACTCCAGGGGGATCCTCTCTCCACCGGTGTGGATCAGGTAGACGTTTGGCCCTTTCATTTCTGCCTCTCTTGAGTTACCCCCCCCACATGCCCCTCCTCTGCTCCTTCCAGCATCTTGCCCTTTCCCCATGTAGTGCGCTATGAGTTTCAGCACGCAATCAAACTGTGGGGGCTCCTGGGTGCTTTGGGGGTCTGGCTGCAGGAAGAAGCCCCCTCCCTCGCTGTGAATTCGCAGGTTCTTGGTTCCTCGAGAAGTCTGGACAGAGAGGGTGAAAAAGTGGTGATGGTCTGAGGAGTCCCGGATCAGGAAGGTGCCCGGTGGTTCGGAGCGCAGCAGGGAGCTGGCCTCCCGGCCTCCAACAGCCCCCCAGTAAAACCCACTCTCCTGGAGCTTACGCAAGGCACGCATCACCTGAAATAGGCAGAGGCAGAAAAAGGCCAACGTTAGCTGCCACCAGCCAGGCTGAATGTTCGGACACGGACGACTCACGCGGGTGAGACTCACCTGTTGGTAGTGTGCATGCGAGCTGAAGGGCTTGTAGTGATGCGGGGTGAAGTTGGACCCCTGAACCCTGCCCTCCAGAGGGGGCACGCTGCTCATGGCGAGGGCGCTGCGTCCTCCGAAGGTTACCATGGCGCCATGGCCCCCTGCCTCCGCCTGCCGGTCGAGAGGCAGGGGGCCCACAACCGGAAGGTCGATGCGGCGGACAGCTGAAAGGGAGTTTGGGGCAGAAGGGAAGGAGGGCGAACGGGGTGAGGCTGGCGGGGTCACACACCGGGTCCAGGGCCCCGGGGAAGAGGAGTCTGATGCATCCAGAGAGGGGCTGTGAGAGAGCACCTGAACACAGCTGCAGAGGGACAGACACCAGGTGAGCTGCTGCACACATGAAGCTCCACTAATCCATCAGCAGCAGAGACACAGACACAAACAAACAGACACCTCCCCCACTGGAGCTCTCAGTTTACCCCCACCCCCCCACCCCCCTCCATAAAATGCTCTTATGGCGACTATGACAAATGCACAAGGCAGCAGCAGCAGCAGCAGCAGCAGGTTATATTTAGTTTAAATGAATCCTCTCTTACTCTGCAGCTGCTGCAGCTGCACCGTCCGGCCAGACAGCAACTGGATCCTGATTGCTTTCAATTGTCTTCGATCGGACGCACCGCAACAAGGGATTTCAGAATCGGGGTCACAGTAAAAAAACCCGGCGCGCTTTTTTTTCTAACACCCCCCCCCCCCCCTCTACATAACGCCTTTTCCCGGCCGGGCTGAGCCATAGAGGCCCCGTTCTCCGGTTTCACTGGGACTAAAAAGGTGTCCCGTCTGATCTGGTCTGGTCTGTCCTTACCCCCCCCCCCACCACCACCACCTCAGTGGGAATTACAGTCCGGCAGCAGGATGATGATCATAATGAACCAGAGGCGCTTGCTTTGAAACTCGCTCCACTTATTCTAACATTGTAAAAATAAGATAAAGTAAAATAAACTAAGTTGACACCTCCAGGCTGCACCACCACCACCACCAGCTGCTGCTGCTGCGGTCCGGGCTGCACCGTCCGCCGGCTCAGCTCTCTCATTTCGGCCGCTTTCCTGACGCGGACCGTCCCGGTTTGAAAAAAAAAAAAAAAAAAAAAGCGTAGTAGAAGAAGAAGAAGAAGAAGAGGTGGCTCTTTAAAAAAAAAAAAAAACTTACCTTGCGGATTTGCTCAGCCCCGCAGCGCAGCCGCTCGTCGCCAAACAAGGAAAATAAATGCAAACTACCCGAGAGTAGTGCTAGATTAATTATTAACTCAGGCATTAAAATCCAAAAAAAAAAAAAAAAAAAAAAAAAAAAAAGGAGTATCCAAAGAGGGGGGGGGCAGTGTGCGGGTATTTTCTTTTCTTCTTCTTCTTTTTTATATATATATATGTATTTTTTTTTTTAATTTCCCGGAGCGGAGGAATGCGGTGCGCGGCCGGAGGAGTCCTGTCCGTGAGTCCGAGAGCGGAGAAGGTTACTGGAGGTTGTTTCCAGTGAGTAAGCCGTAAGGCTCCTCCTCCTCCTCCGTTCAGACCGTCTTCCAGTAAACACACACGCACGCACGCAGAGAACAAGAACACGTGCGCGCGCCTTTTCATGGCAGATTGCCAATAAATAATCAGCGTGATTTTTTTTTTTTTTTTTTTTTTTTTTTTGCGGGGCCGTTTCCTGGTACTGCTCGGTTCTCCCTCCTCAACAAGGTGAAAAAGTTAAAAGCTTATGAGCAGACGCTGCAGAATAGATCCGTGTTTAGTGAAATTATGACCTTAAAAAAAAATTTATAATAAAAAATAATAATAATTTATGAGCGGCGTTAAAAACCTGCAGAATCGGAAGTTGGTCTTATAATTTAAAATGTAAAAATGCACAATTGTCAACACAAAGCAGCTGTCACGTCCACAACATGAAAAGATGTGTGCTGCTCAAATAGAATAATATAACAGGGCAACACATCCATGTGTGTTTTAGGAGATGAGGAATAACTTGAAGCAGAGAGGAGAGAGGTTTTATTCTCTCTTCACGCCCTTTCTCGTCAACATGACAGAAGATGAGTGTCTGACCTACTACAGCTTGGCTAATGTTTAAATATAAGGTCCCTGGGGGCCCTCATGCCGTGTCAGGAAGTATCTGACTTACTGTAAGTGCTCTTGAGCAACAACCTGCCCGGGCTGCTCTAACAATTAGCCTGAGCTGAAATATTCTGTTACAAGAAAAAGGTCATGTAGTCCAAGTCCAACAAAAGTAAAAAAAATAAAATAAAATAAAATAAAAAGAATGTGTGTACAATATCAGTGAAGCGCACTGAGGTAATCAGAAACACTCGTTGTGATGCAGAACGGCCTCTGTCACTGTCAAATCATCTTGTACTGTTTGGTAGGATCATTATTATGACTATAAATATAGGTGTAGGCAGCCTTTTAATCTGGTATCTGATCAGTTGAGCTATTATTAGGTTTTTAGATAATTACTGGGGTAAAGGTATTATAAATATTAATGACAATAATAAACTTTATTCATCCAGCGCTTTTCAAAGCAAAGCTACAAAGTGCTTTACACAGCTGTACCAGGATTAAAACATTTCAAGACCGCAGTGAGGCGGATAAAATCACTCATTAAGTACTTACTGTCAGATAGTTTAGTCTACTGTATACAACACTTTGCATTTTATATGCCCATTATAGGCTTTTAAAATCTTTAAAGTAACTGTAGCTGTCTAATAATGAAATGTAGTGAAGTAAAAAGTAAAGGTAATGCAGTGGAAGTGTACATTGGAAATGTAAATAATAAAGTGAATTACAAGCACGTCAGAATTGTATTAGTTATGAGTCATTTTCCATCACTGGTGATAAGCAAAATCAAAAAAAGTTTCCTGTTCTATATCAAAAGGAAAGGAGGCTCTGTAGTATAAACAATTATATAACAAGGATTGCCATCCAGGAAACCATAAAATGCAATTACAACTAATCAGCATTGAATTTTAATAGTGCCGGTTGCTCCTAATTTTAAATACAACCACTATAACCAGATAAGCCATTGCATTATTACCATTATCATAGTATCACAAATAGGATCAACTGACTTCAGCAGATTTTCAGGTTCTCACGTGTTGAGAACCCGAGGATCACCTGTTAGCTGGAGAAAACTCCTGAAAACAAACACCGCATGATCGAGCGTGACCGAATACCTGACACACACCCTCTGCAGGTAACACGGGGAGCAAAGGTCAACTACAAGAGGCATTAGATGAACCCAGAGCAGAGATGTGCACACAGAGCTGTTGTTATTTTAGTATAAATGTAACTGGCAAAAATGTACTTCAAAACTGTTGAAGTAAATTTGCAGGTTGACCACTAGAGGTCATTTAATGGTATTTAAGTCATCCCTTAAAAGGTAAAAGGAGAAATTAAACCACTAATATCTTAACTGTCTGCGTTATCATAGGTAAAATAAAGAAAAAATATAAGTATAAATAATTATGTGAATATTGAAAATGAAACAGATTTAAATAATGAATAGGAAAAAGTCACTGTCAGGAAATGTTTGGCCTTTTTGCATGAAAATCTTGTTTGTGAACAAAACAACTGCCCGTTAATTTTCTGACTACTTCATTAAACCAACAATACCTGCAGCAATTTTTTACTAAACACAATATTTTATAAACTCATCCTTAAAATCTCTGCACTTCTCCTAAGAAAGAAAACAAAAGTTATACAGCTGCCAAATAGATATAATAGAATAATGATATGTCCCATATAAAAACACGAAAATTAAAAAAAAAAAAAAAAAAAAGATCCCAACCTTTTTACTTGTGCTGAATTAGTTCAAGAAAAATTTGTAATATTTTCTTTGGAAATTTAAGTAAATGCATGAAAATTAAGTCCAGTGAAGTTAAAATGGTTTATATTTGTAATTTTGGGGGTTTGCAGCTCAGAGGCTGAGACCCCCATGCTGCTGCAGCTGCTGTCTGTCACTCTGAGCTGTGTCAATAAAGTTAATTCAAAGACACAGCGCTGCAGCAATGGCGGCTCCCATGTCCTGGAGGAGGCTGGTGTACTCCGTGTACTCCCCGGCCATCACCGGGGTTTTCACCCGAATATCTGACCGGCTCTTCCGTATCCGGGACAGAAGAGGAGGGTAAGACACCCGGTCCGTCCCGGGAAACTCAGACGAGCCCGCGTTTAGCTTCCGTGTTAGCAACCTACAGAGCTAAACCGGCTAATGCGCCCATAATCGGACATTCGTCTTTGCGACGCCACGTTTAGACTCAAAATCAACTTCACGACGATTGTTGATCAAATTTGCCACCGGGTTGTAGCTTATTTGCACGATATTAAGTCGTTTAAAACCAAGTTAAACAGGTTTTTTTTTGTCATGCTTAGCCAAGTTATTACCCCCCCGGGGCTGTTATTCCTGCTAACTGCAGCTCACCTTCAAGCAAACTCAGTCAGAAGCTGAACAAAGTGTTCTTTCTGTTGTGTAACTGTAGCTGTCATGCCACCAAAGCTGAAACTTGACCCCCATCATGGGACACTCGGGATCTGTGAGATTTTCTGAATAAAGGACAATTGGACATTTCAGACAATGATCAACACCCACATGAGGCAAGAAATGATTGTTGTTTTTCTTAGTCTTAATAACACCTTAGGCATGAATGATCTCATTGTTACCCCCCCCCCTCCTTTTTTTATGGCCAAGTTCCTACATGCAATAAAAAAAAAAAAAAAAAAGGCAACAATCAACTCAAAGTTCAATGCAACTGAAAATGTGCAAACCCAACAAAGACCCACAAAAAAAACAACAACCCCAAAACAAAACAAAACAAGACAAGTCATCAGAGCAGAAAAGGTTTCACGGTTAAATTTATTCTCTGTATGTGTGATTGACATAAAACTCAACAAAAGTGCACCCACATAGACTTCACAAGAAAAGAATGCTGAATATCTGTCTGTAACTAACTAACGTTGTTTTCAATAGTCATAATTTGTTGTTGTATTTATGAAAAACCAGGAAATTGTGAAGAAACTTCCATTTCAACAAAGCCCAGAGACAGAGCTTCTGTCTAGCAGGCCACCAAAGAAAAGCAAATAGTTATATTTCAGAAGCTAGACAGCAAATATTTTCTATCAAAATGATTATTAAGGCGATTATACAATTATGAAAACAGCAATTCCCAAAAACAGCAGGTTAAAGTCTGCAGCTTTGTCTCTGTTGAAGGAAAAAGTAAAACTTTACCTTGTTCTCAAAGAGACAGATGACAAACCACATCAATTACAAACTAGTTCACCTTCAGGGCTTTATCTTGTGGGAAGCTCACAGCTTGTTTGGCTTTGGCTGATAAACATCACATGATTGTTGGCTTTATATATTTTGATATCCTGTTTTGAATATTTCCTGATGGTGACAGTCATTTGGCTGCAGATCTGCACTCATCCATCACATGATGGACAAACTGAATTCCCGTTTGGTTCCTTCTCACAGAGACATTATTGTGAATAATGATCAAAAAAGGACTTCTGGAACTCAAGGGCGTTGTTTCCACCAGTAATAAGGATAACTGGGAATGTGTCTGCCAATAAGGGAGATTAGTGTGAAGTGCAGTTCCGTGGTCATGCTCCTGTTTCCGAAAAGGAAACAGAGTTTGGGCATGGAGACTTGTTGGAGCCTGAAGAGAGAAGCTGTCATCCTCTTATGTTTTTGTTTTTTTATATATATATATATATTTTATACATTTTTCTCACATTACTGTAAATGTTTCTTGTCATTTAACTCTCGTATTGTGTACGAGTCCAAAATTGCACAAAGGAAAGTTACAAAATGTGGACATTCGTGTCTTGTACTTTTTCCTCTGGGGCTGTTTTTGTGGTTTGGTTTGCTGCAAGTAATGCAACAATACCTTCAAACTATAGGCAATAATGGGCCTGACTGCTTGTGGCAACAGTTCAAGGAAGTCTCTTTCATGTGTGTTTGAACACGACATTGCTTCTGTGCGCACATCTGTCCATGATGAGATGTTTAACTCTGAAATTGGAGCAGCTTCAAATGACCCCAAACTTGTTTAATGTCTTTTGGATTAATGAAAATAACAAATAGGAGCCACACCTTGCCCAAGACTGCAGTGCTGGACATCACTGATACACTTGTGGGTTGTTTTAAAAGCATAATACAATGCCCCATTCTTTGAAATGGACTCAACAGTCACACATGGGTGTAATTGTCATGTGTCTACATGTTTTTGGCCATGTAATGTAAATGCTAGTCATCAAAATACAGACATTTTTATTGAAATCAATAGAGCAAAATGTGTTTGTTTTTTTTTTGCATTAAAGAAAGTCCAGATTGAGACTGAATTAGATCAGAAAACAGATTTTAAAAAAATAAAGATTCGTTTATTGACACATAAATCTACAGCTACATGATGATTATTCCCCAGATGGGGATTTTTGAATTCTGAGGAATTAGGAAAGAAAAAACAAAGAGGAGTTTCTCCTGTCACATGCTTCAAATCAGAAGGGATGTGGCTCAGTAACATACCAGAGTAAAAAGCTCCTCCATTCATTATAACCAGCAGCTCAAGCTTTGTTTTACATAGATCGATAGATTTACTTTATTGATCCCAAACAAGGAACTTCTTAAAATGATTTTAAACCGGAGAAATGAACACACAAACACTGGAGAAATATCAGGTTTTATTCCGACAGCATCTTCACAGCTCATATTACAGTTTGTTGATAGTAAGTGAGCCAAACAAACAAAATTCCATTATTTGAGGACTTAACAAATTTACTTTGTTTTATGGAAGCTTTTATTGTATCTCAGTGTAGCCTGAGGTAGTAGCTGACTTTATATTGATCGCTTCAGCCCTGAAATTAAAAGCAGGAGCAGTGGGCTCATAATTACTTCCACTAAGTAGATAATTATCGGTTTGTCTATTTGCTTGTTGGTTTGTTTGTCTGCCAGCTGGATTACCCCGAAAGTACCGAAGCGATTTTCTCCAAATGTGGTTGAGGGGTGGGGCATGAGCCAGGGAAGGATCAATTAAATTTTGCTGTAGATCCAGTTTAAAGGATTTTCGTTCATCATTATCTCCAAACCTTGGAAGATATACTCGTCAGTTTCTTAGAAAATAATCTACAGATCTTATTTTGTTGAGATTCTACAATTGGTTGCAGATCCAGATGATTATTGTTTGCCTTAGTGGGCGGAGGTATGGACTCCACTATCAAACACTGTTCCTTATCTCATGTGACACTCTCTTATCTTTTAACCCTTATAGAAAATAGTGAAGACACGAGGTTCGGCTGAAGTCCCGTCACATTATTTAATTTCATTGTGCCGAGCTCGGTGCCTTTCCTTTGATAACTTTGGGACTTTGCACTGCTGTAAAAATCTGACTTGTTTCAGCACAAAGTGGAAGGACGAAAAGTAATTCTCCTTGATGTTACAGTTGTTTTATGGCTCAACAAGAAAAATGTTTATGACCAGGCTGGCAAATAACAGGGAAATCCCCCCTCTTTGTTTTCTCCAGAAGATCCAAATCAGCATGTTGGCTTTAGAAAGAAATCCTGAGCTGTGTTTTTTTTTAAAAATTTTTTATGCAACTCGTGCTTCCTCTGACTTACTGTAAGTGACCTTTTCTGAGTCCTAATGATGTCTGAAGCTTTGTCATCATATACAAACACAAAGGCCGGCAGGAGAAGAATGACTTCTGACAATTAGCCTGTGAGGTTTACCGTCATGTCTGAGGTTAACACTCCACCCTGTCTTTATTTAATGTGGCTGCACTGTCAGACCAAATTGTGCGATTTAATGTCAGAGACAAAAAGGAGAGCGAGGCCTGTGGTGTTGGGGTGAATTTCAGGACGCTGCCGAAGAAAAAACAGACACACTGTTAGATCTTCTCATGGATCTGCGTTCATAGAGCTTTAACGCTACCATTGATCATAGTCCACGCTTTAGCTGTTTCCATGATGGTAAAGAGAAAATCTTCAGGTTTGGGGCTGTCAGACAAAACAAGACCATTGTGTTTTCATGGGCTGGTAAAAATTCATCTGACATCTGATATTCAGGCCAGTTGGCACCTGCAAGGCAGCACAAAAATACACGGCTGAAACTATTGTTTTCTTGGATGCGTGGCACCATGTTTCCATTTTGTCCGACACATCCTCCCCAGGCAAGACGGAAAAAAGGCCATACATAGTGATGTGTTTCTTTTCCACTGTAGGGTATGAATGAATTATTCAGCTGGGTTTCCATGTAGACCTTTAAAGGGAGGAAATAGTAAAAACATCTGTTTGTGAGGGAGAAGAATCAGCTCTTATCTGTCTCGACCTTAACAGACGTGTGGGTGAAAAGAAGCAGCTGGTAATCAGTTATGGGTACAAAAATGAATTAAATTTAGATACCTATAAAAAATGATAAGAATACGTGTGTGACAGCGATGACGGCTGGATAATTAGATGTAAAACAATCAGAATGATGAAAGTGCCAGTGAGAAAACAAAGAAGAAAGGAAAAAAGAGCAGATTTGGTTTTTAGCTGAACCAACACAATAATAACTTCCTGTGGTTTTTCTTGCTCCTTTGTTTCCTCCAGCTCTTCGGTGCTGCTGTTGGCTCCCCTGTTGGCTGAAGCCGACCCGGCTCCACGTCACGGCACCAGGCCCACGGGGCTGGCCGGAGCTCAAGGCACTGACGGCCTCTGCACCCACTTCCGATGGATGGCAGAGCACGTACCCGCCTTTCGGGTGCCGGGCACCCACATCCACATCCTCACCTCACCTGATCAGTTCTACCAGGCCATGAAGGTCGGTGTCACCTCCAAAAGAAACTTTTGCTTCTGGAGGAAAACAGAAATACAAAGAGATCTGGAGTTAAGAGGCATATAAAGGCGAATGTCTGCCAGTATCTTTTACCAGCATGTGCACCCCAAACCTTTGGCAGATGGTGGGCTTCAGATAATTGAGGAAGTATTACTTTCCCTTCAGATTTTGATTGAAACATGTGTATTAAAAGAGGAACATCCTGCAGCTGACAAGAAATATGGTTATTATTTAGTTGTGAAAATACTTTTTACTCCTTTTATGTCCTGATTACAGCTCATTCTTGCTAAATGTGTCAACTGCTGGAGAAATGAACAGTAATACATTTTTACCAGTAAGACCAAACTTACTGCTTGTGGAACTGGATACTAATTTATTATAGAAATTCGTAATCTCACACTTGTGTGTGTCACCTCATAGGAATCCTTTCATGCCTTCACCTACTTTAGCCTTTTTTAGCTGCTCCAGGAACAACACAACAGGAATTTTTTGTAGGATTTTTCCCTCATACAAAACTTTTGTTGATATTAGAGATGAAGAGTTTAAGTTCAGACACCTTCAGGAGAAGCTCCCTCCAAATGTTTAACTTTATGTCCATCTTGACCCCTGATGTATTCGTGTCAGTATTTATGATGAGCTTTAAAACGATTGAATCATGAAGTTGTTGTATAAAATGTGTTTACAGGGTGTTTGCTTTACAAAAATAAAACATCGTTTTTCCAGTACTTCCCCATACCATACCTGTTTCATCTGAAAGGCTTTTACAGATAAGCTTTGGCACACAGGTAACCACCCATTTTTTTTGGTGGCTGTTTGGTGTTTGTATCTTATACTTGGTTAGATAAACATCTAAAAGATTAGAGATGCCTTAGGCAATATGAAATGTGATTTATGCATTTATCTTCCTCCTTGGGATAAGTGTTAAAGCTGCACATAAACCAGAAAACTACATGTCTGACTCTCCGTCTTCAACTGAGACATTTAAAGGGTCCATTTCCCTCTAAAAGCTTTTACTTCCCATTTTTCAAACCCTGCAGAGGTTTGGTCAGTCCCTGAGCTTCACCTCAGGTGATAAAACTAAACTAATTGATCAATCAGATCAAATTTATTTATGTACGAGCCTTCCTTTTGTCTCGTACTGTCAGGAAATTTAGTTTCTATTAATACTTTATCTTTAATTATGAGACCAGACTCTCAACAGCCTCATACACATGTACAGTAAACTCATCTTGGTCTTTCTTGTCACTTCAGGCACGTATCAAGACCGCAAAGAGGCGAGTGGTGATGGCTTCGTTGTATCTGGGAACGGGTCAGCTGGAGCAGGAGCTGGTGAGGAAAAACGCTGTTGTGAAATAAAATCACGGATTTAAACACACTGTTTTACAACCCCTGAGAATTCACTTCTCTAGTTTTGGTCAGGTGAAAACAAAGCGGTGTAAACACAGACTCCTGCCAAATAGCTGGCCAAAGATGCCAGAAAATGTGAATCAGTCCTCTTCCCAGAGAACCGCAGGCGGATTTGTTCAGAATGAAAACTTGCTTCAGGCCAACTACAAGGATTGACCTCAAAATGCAAGGGTTTATGGGTATAAGGAGACCAGCGTTGGCATGTGATGACCTGCTGTTCTTCATGCTTGGAAAGCCTAACATAACAACATTAACCTAGAGTAAACCACAGTCTGGACTGATCCTCGTATCCTGCTTTTTATTTTTTCCTCTAACGGGTTTGAGCAGCAGCAGAAAAGGCCGGAGTCAAACAGGTCTGATTACTGTTAAAAGCGACTGAATCACACGTGATTGCTGCCAAAGTCCGTGACCTCGCAGGATGATGGATTACTAGAAATGTGAGTCAGTGAAGTGCAGTGAGTTTATGTGACTCCCCTTTAAAAAAACAAAAAAAAAAAACAGGTTTCCTTGTAATTGGACACAATGAACCCAAATCCATTGAGTCCAAAAATGTGAGTGCAGTCTGCGGTTGGACCTGAAGAACGCCAGGATCCAGATACAACACGATGCTGGACCGACACACACAGCCACACCTGTGCAGTGTGTTTACTTAACTGCAGGTGCAGGCAATGGAAATAATGAAAATTAATACAATGCCAGTCTTGGGAAATCCCGCTGCTTTAGAAAAGACAATAAAGACATTAATAATGGAGTTTTTTTTTTCTTTTCCTGTCTATTACTATTAATGGATGAAGTGCACACTCACAAAGACATAACTGGTTTCGGATCAGACTCATGTCACCAGTTTCACACGCAGGTCTAGTAGTGAGGTGGAAGTAAAAGGCAGGAAATTGTAAACGTAGAGTGATAATGGATACATTTATTTATAGCAATCTGATTAATAACCACCCTAAAATCAGCAAATCCTCACATTTGACGAGCTACAGCAGCAAAAGTTAGGTGTTTCACATTTGTGTGCAGCTCATTTAATTTTAGCTGTAAAATAACCAGCTCTGGTAGAAACTGATAGTTGATGATAACTCAGAATACACTGAAATTCCCTGTTGACACTCCAGACAAATGGCTGAATGCTGCTTTTCAACAGTTCAGCAGTTTTTCCTCAGAACTGCCACTTGCATTCAGATTCACTCCAGATGAAACTTCCAGAGCTGGAAGTGCTGGTGATGGTGACATCCCCTAAGAACTCTCTACTGAGAGGAGGAACTGTTTTACTGGCACATAAACAGGCACACTGGGGTGATGTATAATGAATGCATTCGGGCACCAGATGTACAATTAAGCTGAAGTGGGGGGGGAAAAAAAAAAAAGACGTATGGGTTATGACTCTTATCGGCATCAGCGGTTCTCTCTGAAGAGAAGTTCCTTCCTTATAGTTAGTGATGCTTTTCCTACGCTAAATAGACAGATAATAAAAGGTATAGACTGTTGGTTATCAAATCTTTGTTTGGTGGCTCAGTCTTGTTTATGGAAACAGGTTTAGTCAGACGATGGGGTAGGTTTTTTGCCTAAAACCTGAAGTATCAGATCTGTTGCTTCTGCATTTAAACTCGTTCAGTGAAATGAGGAAGCTTATCGGGCGCAAGAGGCTGTTGGTGATGAAACAGTCAATGTCATCTATGCACAAACCTCAGTCTGTGGTTTGCCAAACATTGTCACACAATGAGATGGGAAACATGATGACAAACCACAGGAAATATATTTTCTTGACACTTATTCCAAGTAAATCATGTCGCAAGTAAAGTTTTCCACTTGAGTGAGAAGAAGTGAGTCGCTTAAGATCCCCAATTTGATTATTCTTATAATTTTAAGAAGAGAAAATCATTGAGCTCATTGTCTGTTCATTAATGGCTTTATGTGTAAAATAACAAAAATAGTAAATACGTGCACATGGAAAGGAGACATCTTTTTTGGCCTGAAGCAACAGTCCAAAATCCGAAAGATGTTCACTTAATAACAATATGATTTCCTAAAAACAGTGACAGGACATAAGAAGTAACAATTTAAATAATCTCTGATCATTTTCTCTAATAACCAGTTCACCATTTTCTCAGGTTTTTTGTCACAGACATTGAATTTACAGTGATATGAAGCAGAACAGCAGCAAATCCTCACATTGGAGAAGCTGCAGCAGAAAAAGAGTTGAGATGTTTACATTCCGTACGTTTGTTCTGCAGAAAACCACTTTAAGTGGACATTTGATTACTTCTCCTGAAGCTTATCTGTCAGATCAAAACAATTAGATCATCTTGTAGAGAAACTTTCCTACAATGCAGTGACTCATTTTATGTTATCGGGGGAGGAGAGACTCCCCCGGCTTCAATCAGTCTGTCCTCTGCAGTATTATTTAATATATTTTATATATAGGTCGAGTATTTTCTGGCTCCGGACATTCTGATAAATGGCATTTAACCGTGTTTTTATCTTCAGGTGGACTGTATGGAGGAAGCTCTACAACGCTCCCAGGAAACGAGCCGATTTCCTGATCTGAAGGTCTCCATCCTGCTGGACTACACCCGCGGGTCACGAGGTTGTAGCCGCTCTCCCGCTGAGAACTTTTGGTGGCCGAACGCCTCGCTCATCGTTCTCATTTTGTCCTGTGGTCATGTTCAACACGCAGGGCAGATCAACTCGAGGACCATGCTGCTGCCGCTGCTGCAACGCTTCACCTCCCAGATGCGGGTCTCCCTGTACCACACCCCGGACCTGAGGGGGCTGCTGCGTCTGCTGGTCCCCCAGCGCTTCAACGAGACCATCGGAGTCCAGCACATCAAAGCCTACCTGTTCGATGACAGCATCATCATAAGTGGGTACGTTTCACCCGTCGTCTCAGTACGACCCTCCTCCTCCTCACCGCTGCCTGGCCTCTCTGGCCGTTTATCAACACCACAGTTTTAAAATACAGGGGGAGACTGTGGCCATGTTTTTTTAAAGTAACTTTATTTGCATTTCCCCTTATGAATCAGGGGTGTCCCCTTGATCGTTTCATTTGTGGTTGCACCATCTCTAATCTTTGGGTCCTAAGTAAAAGTTGGTGGTTGTGTAGATCTGGTTTAGAGATATGAGAAATTTTTGTGTTTGTTTGGGTTTGTTGCGTGGATAGTCAGATTATTGTCATTGTGACAGTTTCTACAGGGAAGATATTGATGAGATATGTTTTCATTTTAAACTTGAATTTATTTAATCTTTGCAGCTTTAGTCGGGACAATAGCACCAGACCTTAGACAGAGTACACAGAATACAGTCACTACAAATAACTCCTGATGCAAAAGGAGCAGAGCAGGAATAACAGGGTTAATGTTTAAACTTAACACACTAGATGGATTGTTAGAATCATGTGGGACGACTTCTTAGGAAACAGTTTGGAAAAGAGTAAGTGCTTTCAGAAAGTACTTGGCAGGTGAAATGATAAACCATCAGTCTATGACTGTCACGGCCATCCTCAGCCAATCCGACTCTGCATCATTCTCATTGTTTTCACAGCGGTTGACGCCAACTGGCACGTCTAAATCCTTTAAAAGCCAAGAGGGAAAAGATTAAAAACATCTTTTCCACCAAGGAGAACCTTCACTGTCAGCCCCCGTCATTCAGGAAAGAATACAGAGTTATAAAATTAAAAGGTGGTGGAAGAAGTCAGGTGGAGGAAAAGCTCATGATTTACAAGGTTGATCTTCATATCAGCCTTCATGAGCAGCGACCAGGAGAAAGAGATCAGCGATACGAGTGGCTGAAATGGGTTTCCATGTTAAGGAGGAACTGGATGGCTTCCTCTGAAGGTTTACTTTGCATGTTGAACTAGACCTGGAGATGGACCCAGAACTTTCTGGAGGGATAGAGTTCCCTATCTGGCCTGTCTGGTCTGGGATCCCCCAGGAGGAGAGTGAAGTCTGGCGTTCCCTGCCTGACCTGCTGCCACCATGACCTGACCTGATTGGAAGAAGATGGTTGGATAACAGGAAGACATTCATAGCGTTGCAGTTTCGGAAAGTTCCAGTAATGGTTGACCCCAGAGTGTCTGACCTCACCTTTACTGCTTTCAAGAAGAATATTAGATGTCCTGATTGTGTAGTCCTTCAATATAAAACCGTCTTTTGTAAATACAAGTCTAACGTTTGTTAATTAAATGATTTTTATGGTTAATTTAAAATGTAAAAGGTTGAACTGTCTCTTCCAACGCTTGGCAAGTAAAGTCAACAGATTAAATCAGCCAGTTATGTCTATAGACAACAAGGGGGGTCACTTTCTGCTGCCGTTGAGTCGACAAGGATTCAAGATCGTGCCTGCTGCCAAACACACAAATACGTCCATGTTTTGCGTGACTGAATGAAGCATGAGCACAAAGCATTCTTATATTGGGCCTCGTTCTCAAGTTTTCACGAGGCATTTACGGTAAAACATGCACGCACGATTCAGATAAATCTGCTCAGAACAGGGAACATGTAGACATATCTACATGTCTTTGTTTAAACTCTCATTCTGTCTCTTTCTTCAGGGCCAACCTGAGCGACTCGTACTTCACCAACAGACAGGATCGCTACGTGCTGCTGGAGGACTGCGGGGAGGTCGCCGACTTCTTCTCCGAGCTGGTGGAGGCCGTGGGAGACGTTTCCCTGCAGCTCCAGCCCGACGACTCGGTCACCATTTTGGAGGGCATGGTGCACCCGTACAAAGGTATGAAAGGAAATACTGCGTGTGGACCACAGACGCATGTTTACCCACCAAACATGTTGTGACACCTTACGCTCAATTTATGGCGGCGTCTGCCCGGTTTTCAGCAAGATGAGCTGACGGGAGTTCGCTAATGGAGCTTGAAAGCCTAGACAGGCGAATAAATGATGATGGTGTGTGTGTGTGTGTGTGTGTGTGTGTGTGTGTGTACACAGAGAGAAACCCTGACAATTTCACATCTGGCTGTATGACTGGCCAACGGCAAGTGCTCTTTACATCTTCCTAACTGTACACACACACACACACTTGGACAGTGTGTCCGTAACTCGAGTGCAGACTGCCAGGATGTTAGTTTGAAAAATGAATGACATCATGTCTGCAGGATCAGTGCGCCGGGGTAACGAACACCAGGAATAGAGTTGTGATGTCACGGTGTTGCTGGAAGATGATATGTAGCGTGAGCCGCTCACAAGTTAATTCAGAAAGGCACGCGCTAACCTTAACCCAACACAAACGCACACTGATGCCATTCTAATGAAATCTAATTTGTGAGGATGAGAGAGAAGATAAAATAATAGGTAAAATAACAGTTAATGGTTTCTGTGTCCATGATAGAAGATGACAAAGCTAGAAAAAGAAAACAGTCAATATAAAAAGTAGTCTCCGTATCGGCTTACACGTTACACTGATAAAAGAAGAGGAAATCATGAATTGGCCTTCAGTCTGTTAACTGGTGACGTACCACAAAGAGCTGTTGTTGTCGTCTAAAGAGCCAGTTCACTGATTTTCCAAAAAGCATTTTCTCACTTATCTCTGGTTTGGTATGTACTCTGATAATCTGACCGGCTGGAGATTTTGCGTCACATCACTCACCGATTTGGTTGGAACGCTCCGATCCTAATCGGGAACAGGAGATGAATCAGACCCGCTGAAGTCATTTTCAATTCACGTGAAAAGTTTTTTCTGATGAAATAAATTGGTTTTTATATAGTTTATAAAAGTGGACATAAACTGGGTCTGTAAAGTGAAGCTGATGCTGAAGCTCCTTAAACCTTCAACCTGTCTGATGACCATCAGGAGGCGACTCCACTGGGTTTAAAAAGAGGTCAGATTGTGTTGAAGTCTATGGGAAAATGTCCCTATTTCTCTCTCAATTGAACAGCTCAGTAAACATTTTCCTGATGAGTTTATGGTTTCAGTTTCAAATCTTCAATACAGCATGATGTTAATTTTTTCAGACAATAGACCAGAAAGAAGGTCATCCCTTAGGGGGCGTGGTTACTGTGTGATTGACAGACTGGCCCCTTGCTCCTTTTCCATATGTGTTTTTCTGGTTTTAAAAAAAAAACAACAAAAAACCAAGATGTCAGCAGTCAAATTGTAAACTCAGGCTTCAGTGTGGCGGCTCTCAGACCGGTGTGTGACGTCACGCTGGGTCTCAAAGTGGCTGTAAATTCACTCAAGCAAACACGCATACACTCTCGTTTGTCTCTCGACACTTGTTGAAGCCCAACTCTGCGCTTTTTCAACCAATTCCTCAGCCGCCTTGACCCTGACCGGGTCGTAGCGTCCTCGCCGCTGTGATCTAAAACCCAAGGCAGTCCTCACAAAGATAGCATTACGAGCCCCACACACAAACGTAGTCAGAGCCCAGATCGCTGCGACCCAGAGACCAGACTGACCGCCACCCACTGCGCCGACTTATCTCTGTACTCATGTGTTGTGTCTCCACGGCGACCAGGCAACAGACAGGACTTCTCAGCGGCGGCGCGGAGGCGGATCATGGAGGTCATGAATGCGGCTCACATGAGGCAGCAGCTGGCCAACCGGTCGGAGGACTCGGAGGACGAGGGGATGAGCGAGAGGGAGGAGGACACCTGGGTCTTCCCCCTGGTTCAGATGAAGCCTCTGGGCATCCAGGTGGACGAGCAGGTCACACAGGTGAGTCTGCACACCTGACCTCCTCCGATTGGCTGATTTTCGTCAGTAAACGTGTAACTAATAAACCGTGGATAAATATTTGGACTTGAATTCGGGTTTTATTAGTCATATATTCTGGGAATGAACACAATCACATGGTCAATAGTGCAGCATTCTGTAATTTAATACAACGGCACAAACTGTGGAACCAACACTGTTGTTTTGTATTTATTTACGTTACGCTGCGGCTGCTTTTATTGGTCACTTTGATCTGCCTCATGATGATGCAGCTGTCCTTAAGCGGCCGTCATGCTGGTTTACTTCTGGTAAATTGTTTACGTGTTAAAGCTGTGTTCACGTAAGACTCACCACTTTTTGGTTTTTGCATATTTTCATTGAGAAGCAGAAGATTTTTCTAAAATGGAGCTCCAATTTTCAGACAGATTTTGGTTTTGCACACACTCAGATGGTTGAATAAAGTGAATTAATAGTAAATAATGAGAAATGAGGCGGAGCTGCTGATTATAAACCAGAAAAAATACATAAAACCATTTTCAGCAGTTTTGAAAATTAGATTTTTTCTGGCGGTTTAGCTGGTAAAGACTTTAATTAAAGCTTAGTACGGCGGCTTTGTGCAGGAAGACAGTAAATTCACCAGTAAAGTTTGAGATGAATTTTTTTAAAGCAAAAATAAGTACAAAATAATGTATCATAGTCCATTATTACTCCATTTAGTTTACTCAATTTGCAATAATCAAAATCACGTAATTAACGTTTAACCAAACTTTCATTCAAGTCCAACAAATCCATAATTTGAAACTTTAATTCTGAAATAAAGTGGAAAAAAATGAAACATGAAGAGAAAAAATAATGTCCTGGTGTATTAAAGGCGGTAACTCATCCGATACAGATGTTGGACCACCGTGTGTTAAACAGCAGCAACCGCTTTCTTTTTTTTCCACGATGCCAGGAATTAGACACACGGCTGTAACTCGTCTGTCTTCACCTTCTGTCTCGACCCCCCCCCCCCCCCAGCGCCTATTGATGGATGCTGGGCCGGACTCCGCTGTGTTCCTAACATCAGGTTACTTCAACCTGACCCGGGCGTACATGCGGCTGGTGCTCGGGGCCGGAGCCAGCTACCGCATTCTGACCGCCTCCCCCGAGGTCAACGGGTTTTTCGGGGCCAAGGGCGTCGCCGGAGCGATCCCGGCGGCCTACATCCACATCGCCAGACAGTTTTACAACCGGGTGTGCCAGCTGGGCCAGCAGGAGAGGGTGCACCTGCACGAGTACCACAGACCACAATGGACCTTCCACGCCAAAGGTGGGACAAAACAAAAGCACAGAAACGTTTTGAACCTTTTCTGGATCTGTTCAAACTCTTTTTTTTTTTCAGCACAAAGTGTGTCTTACAGTCATCCAGATCAGTTTTGTTTGGCTCAGTGAAAATAATGAAAACGCACCACTCTTGCTGTTCAGCTCCCTCCTCTGCTGTTCTTATGGTCACGGCGGAATGTAGCGTGAGAGAAGACGGCTTGTACAGTCATCCTGTCGTAGCCTCAGGACGAGGATGTACACTCACTCTCTCATTCTTTGGGGTTTTGGATCGACGCTGGGGATTTCTGCGTGTAGTTCCTTAGTTGTGGTTTCAGGCTGACAAGAAATCCCTGCTGGAGCGCTGCCTCCTCACTGGCTCAGCAACGCTTTTGCCTTTTCCTCCCCTACAGGTCTGTGGTATTACCTCCAGGGGCAGGACCGGCCTTGCCTCACACTAATTGGCTCCCCTAATTTCGGTTACCGCTCGGTTCACCGTGACCTGGAGGCCCAGATCGCCATAGTAACGGAAAACGAGGAACTACAGAGTCAGCTGCAGGAGGTCGGCCCTCATTTCTTTCTTTATTTCCTCTTTCTGATGACGGTGAGAAATGATGATGAATGTCTGAGTCAATCCTGACTGAACACACACCTGTGTTTCACCCTCCGTCCCTCAGGAGCAGGAGATGTTGTACCAGCGCTCCACGGAGGTGTCCAGCTCCACGTTCGAGCGGCCGGACCGCCACGTCAAGCTGTGGGTGAAACTAGTCACCCCCTTCATCAAGAACTTCTTCTGAGACACTATCAGGTGCAAACGCTCACCAACCATGACATGAACTCACATTTGTCTGTTGTGTTTAAGGACGAACGCTGAAAAAAAGTCAAATCACACAAGAACGATGAGCAGCCCGCCCTCATTTATTTTTATATTGATAAATGAAAAGACCGTGAAGGTTCTCAGTCATCCGGGTCGTCTTAGTCTTGGAGTGTTTAGTGGGAAGCAGATAAGAAGTCCAGCTGCTTCCCACTAAACACTCCAAGACCAATTTATGAAAAGAGTTGCTAGTTGTGACTCATTGAGTCTCTCAGCTCCTCAGTTTGGTATTTATAATCCCGACTTCACTGATCTCACTGCTGCCGCCCAGCTTGTTGGCAGAAGCAGCAAAAAGAAGCATTTTTGACAGACTTAGCAACCGGCAGGTCAACATTGGAGGAGCATTTATGAGCTTGTTCGACAAGATGTCCACGTTCCTCCAGAGCTTTCCAGTTTTACTGAACTTGTTGTCTTCGTTAGCAGCTGTTCAGTTGAACTCTGCACATGAACCCGCCTTTGTTTTCCTCGGTTGTAGTATTGACTGCGATGAATCAGCTGAGCACGACTGAGAGTAGACAATCTGCTTCCTGTTTACACTGGCTCACACATGGCCAGCACAAGGTGGGGTATGTCTGTGCTTTCAGGTGTGAGTGTGGGTCATTTCCGATGCAGAGATAGAACGCTTGTCTTAAGTGGTTTTTAATTTTAAAAGCTGTTTTAAATGAAAAACTTGCAGCGTCGATAAAGTTTTACTTCTGTCTCTTCTTTTGGATCCTTCATTGAATTTGGAACAAATGGGATTTTTGCTTCCTTCAGCAAACTTGAAGGTCACTCAAACTTTAGAGTCAGAGTTTAATGTGTCATTATCTGCCTTACCGGGTTTAACCTTCTGGTTGTGACTCAGTTTGGACTCTTCGTCTTCACTCAAATTCAGTATTAACTCCAGACGTCACATTAAAGGAGGTTTATTTGTGGAGTTGTGGATTATAATATCAGAGCAGATGCTTCGTATCTTACAGGCCGCCACAGTCCGTTAACGCTCACCGTCCTCCTCAGTTTTATTCTGCTGAAGCTCGTATTGTTTCACGTTCCACCGACTTCTCTGTCCTCTTTTATATCAGACGTGAAGACTTGATGCTGTTCTTGGTCAACCGCGATGGTAAAGTGGCTGAAGACGACCAGAAACCAGAACAAGACATTTGAACTATTTACTGTTATGATAGGGTCAGACAGCAATCAGAAGGTCATCGTTAGCTGCAGCTTCAAAGCACAAATCAGCTTTCGTCCGTCATAATAATTTGTGTAGCAGGACAAAAAAAGAAAAACATTCATAGCAGTAAATCATTACATTTAACAGGTTTTAGTGATTTATCGAAGCGGATGGATTGAATAACAATCTACTTTACTAATAGTTTCCTCTGAGAGGATGGATGAATTAGTTTAATGACAATAAAAATAAAAGCCAAAGTGAAAAACTGGCTCATAATGAGACAGTTTGCATTCCTGCTTCATTTCTGTTGTTTCTGTTCAGGGATTTTTGCCTAGTTGACAAAATGCAGCCTTGAACATACAGTACAGAAACACACACACACACACACACACACAGTTAAACAGGCTGTGGCTTTTTAGAAATGTCTGCAGTCATTGTGGTAAATCCAAAATCACAGGTCCCGTCCTCGTCTTCCCAGCAGCCCAAATCACCAAAGTGAGAGTGGGGACGGCGTGTCGGCTGATTCACTCCTGTCGGGGGTGAGTCATGGCGGCGTTATGAGGATGATCTCTCAGTGTGGTCGCCGCCGGGTCCTGCCCGGACTTGGCGAAGTGAAGTCACAGGGTTCAGAGTCAAAAGCCTGCTGCTGCTCAAATTCAGATTATGTTTGAGGGGGAAGATAAAGACTCAGGCCCTTCAGTCTCAGAGGAAGATATGTGCTTTTTATAAACTGAAAGGAAATATGACAAGATATCAGTGTTAGTTTGAGAGAAAGACAATCAGCTTCACTCTTTTTATCTTCCTTTCTTTTAAATTTTCTGAGAACAGGAAGTGTTACAGGCCGGATAATAATGAAAATTGGGTGTCGGCTTGTTGTTACCTGGACACCTCCAAAGAAATAAACACTTGAGTGATCTGTTGCCAGAAGGAAACGTTCTTAAATAGATCGGCTTCCACAAAAAATGTGCACACACAAAAGTGGAGCAGCTGAGAGAAGCGCAGCGTGTCGGAGCCCATTGTGTCGGAGAGTGGAAGTCGTGGCCTCTTGTTACGCAAACACAGACGGGCTGACCTGAGAAACTCAGTGACCTCCGGCTGAAGGTCACATTGACCTCTAAAAATATTTAGTTCACAGCAGGAAAAAAAAAAAAGGCTCTTTAGAAATCTGGAATCACAAACAAACTGAATAAATTCAGACATTGCTGAGTCGACTATATTGTCGTCATAGTTTGGGCTGAATGAGGCAGCATAAAGAGCTGCTGTGATCAACATTTGGTTTATTCCATTGTTCAGGAAACCCCCCCCCCCTTTTTTTTTTTCTCCGTCAGTCCGATAATTTGTGTGATTTACCGAAACTGTTGATGCAAAGTTGACGCCCACCACATTACGGACAACTGAGGAGGAAAAAGGGTCAGCGACTGAACTCTGTCTTCTTTAATTCTTTTATTTCTGCCTCTTTTCATGTGAGCCCACCAGCTCACCGCCGTGACAGCCCTTTGGAAAACGTGCGTCGTTATCTTTAGTGGGGAACATTGTAGGAAAATGTTTTCGTGTTTTGATTTCGTTTCTTTATGGAACAGATCTGTAAAAACAGGAAACGAGAAACTGTAGACTGTTTATGAAAATGGACGTCCACGCTGCGGCTGAAAAGAGAAGTCAGTGCTTAAGGCTCTTAAACATTTATTCAATCTAATGAACATCAAGCGTGGGGGCAACTCCATTGGAATGCCAATTGTATTGAAGTCTATTGGAAAATGGACCCAACTCTGACTTGATTTATTAGCTCAGTAAATCTTTTCCTAATGAGTTAATGGTCTCAGTCTCTGGTTTCATGTCTTCTTAAATACATCATGATGTTCGTGTTTTAGATTATTGTCCCATTTCGAGGAAAAGGAAGAAAAAAAGACGTTCTTGTCATCAAATTCCACAAAATGAGTGAAATAACCGTTTTTCGTCTGCAACAGGAAACAGAAACCTGTTTTTCTGTCTCCTTTTGTTACACTAAACAGGGAGGGTAGTTATTTAATTCCTCTCCTTATAAGCTCATTAAAGTTTTCAAATCATTTTGCTCGTGCACGTAACAATAAAATAGGTTTATATAATCCTTCAGACAATAAACACAATAATTCCACCTCCATTCTTTGGTATGATTTCTGTATATAAACTCTGCAGTTTTAAATCTGACTGTGACTCATTAGAGTTGTTTCAAAAGTTCCACGGAAGTTTCTGTGATTAAATACTCACGTGAGCACTAAATATGTATTCATTCGCCACTAAAAATAGTCCCTAAAGAATGCAGTTTTTCCTGTTCAGGTGCCAACTGTGTGAAGTTTTATGAACACTTTTGGAAAGTTTATCCTTTGACTAATAACAGACAGGAAGAATAAACTTATTGACTGATGGACCAAAGAACCTTTTTAATAAATAAGAAAAATGCCTTATCCTCTAATGATCAGCCACAGTTGTTCACATTTTTGTCATTAACATGATTCATGAAGCTAAAGACGTAAATTGACGCAGCAGGAAACCGAAAAGGCCAAGGAGGTTTTTGATCTTTATCTAACCGTAACCGCTGAACAGTGTTTCACTCTAATCTCTAACATGCTTTCATTTTAGATCAACGAACTTTAAAAGGATCTCACAAGTTCGGCCTCAACTTCTGACTCTTGACTTAAAAATGAACAAAAACAGTCCAAAAAAAATACATAAATTTAAATGTCCTTGTTTTTCTGAGGCGTTTGTAGAAAAACAAGTTCTACAAAAACTTAATGCAAAATATAAATAAAAGAAATAGATTAAATTAACATATCACTCCCTGTTTATGTATCGTTCTGTTTTTGCAGGTCGGTGGTTTGTTAAACTCTAATTTGGGAACATTTTTCCGTCTTTCTCAGTATCATCAAATATCCACATTCCTAATCTGACTGTCGTCTGCGGGGAGTGTTTGTTGAGCAGTTTGTTCACACTCACTCATGTTTTGTATCGGTGCACTTGACACTTTTTCTCTCTCTCTCTCTTTTGTTTTTCCTGACAAAGGAAAAAACAAAACACTGCGTTCCAATAATAGCTCTGCCGGTTATAAAGATTATCAGCAGTGCTCGGCGTCTATTGTTAGAAACTAGCGACAACAGGTTGGATCTCCTCCTGTGTCAGTGCTGTCAGAGTTCAGGGTTATAAAACACAGCAGCATCACCTCCTGAACTCCGGGATCAACAGGCTCTCCTGGTTGTGATGACTCAGACCGCCCTCTTGTGGCGAAAACTCTGATTTCCCGCCGTGCTTTTGTGACTTGAACTTCTCTGTGTTGTGTGGCTCAGATTTTGTGGTTCAAGTTTGAGTTAAATATTTTTAACTAAAGTTGGCTTTAAAAGTGAGTTTTTTGTTAAAATGTTAAAACATTTGAAGACATCACAGATTTAATTCAATTGAATTATCTATTTATTTCTTTATTTGATATTTTAAATGCCTAAATAAAAAAAATAAAATATATATTACTCCTTGTTGTTGACAATAAAATGAAACAGCATTGTGTTTCACTTTATTTAAATTTTTTATCTTCTTTTAACATAAAACAGTTTGTAAGTTGGTGCAAGACAGTCGTGGAACATTATTGATGACAAAAATAAATAAATGCTTCATGTGTTCAGGTTGCATCAGCTGTAGCTCTTTTTCATATTTGATGTTAAAGTCAGATTTTTGGGTTTTCCACAGACAGAACGAGTCAGATAATGTCCGTTAGTTGCAGCTCTTAATGTAATAATAATAAGTGTTTCTCTGTGTTTGTGTTGTGTTGTTGCAGGTGGCGTCAGGTTTCCTCAGCCCTGAAGTCGAAGGCCTCGGTTGAGGTCGGCCCGCCACTGCGGACGGTACAGTTGGACACGCTCGGCATGCTGGGAGTCTGCACATCCAGCTTCACCTGAGCTACGACCTTCATCAGTGACAAACAGGAGCAGATTAATGGGGTGAAGTCAGGAGGTAAATCCTCTTTTACTTTAATGTCATAAAACATCTCACTAGAATAGTGTCGTTATATTCACACTGTGCGTCTCCGTTTTGTGTCACTGGACTCTAAGCAATGCAAACGGAGATATATGTTGCATGTTTAACAGAGCAATAGACTTCATCAGTTGATTTAATGGCGGTCGTGAGGGTCGACGGTCGGGTGTGGTGAGGCGTTACGATTCCTCTGGGAGCCTTAATCATAGTTTTCAAGAAGCCAAAGTGTGTTTACGGCTCCGCCCGCAGCAGTAGACAGAGTTAACTGTACAGTGTCTGTGTGTTATTAACTTTGTAAATTAAAGGATGATGTGGTGAGTTTTTAAAGACGACTTCAAATGTGTGAGTTTTTGTTTTAACCTTAAAGACACAGAGAAGTGACACTTAACTCAGAATATAAGTCGTTTTTTGTCTCGTTGTTTTTGGTTTTCCAACCACGAAACTTCACCGTTTGGGGTTTTTTGTTTTTGTTTTGTTTTTTGCATTGATGCAGTGAAAAGGATTCAAAACAAACAAATAACTATCTGCTGAATGAATCACAAAAACTTGAATGTTTGAGTTTACGGCGAACAAAGAGACAGTTATTGCCGGTTAAAAGCTACAGAAAAGCTCAGGTCATTTTCCTCCTCATGTTTGTGAGAACCTGATGAATGCATGTCCAACATTTACTCACTTTTGGCTCTCTTTTTGGTCTCCACCTACTGCTGAGGGGAAACATCTGTCTCTTTAGCTGCTAGATGTTCCTTTGGTGCTGCGCAGGTGGAATAGATGGAAAACCACCGAGACGCTGAAGAGGTAAAAACTGAGCTGTAAAACTGTGAGAGTGCTGAATGAGGCCCCTGAAAACATTTATACATCTAGATTTGAAGAGTTGAACAACAGCTTCAGGTATTATTTATTTATGAATCTGCTTCGTCAGGACTGTGTGGCTGTGATTTGATTAGATTTGATCGACCGCTGCTGTCGGGCTGCAGCACAGACTTGTTATCTGCTCGGCACCAACGCTCTCAACCTGACGAGTGTGACATGATCCGATTTAGATAACAGGAGCAGGAAATAACTGGGTCCACAGTGTGACAACAAACATCTGGTGTACATAAGATACAGTAGTTTGTGTTTCCTGATGGAGTGTGCTGATACTTTTCATTAACTTGGTAGTAAAATATTATTTTGAAGCAGAGCGGTGACACCTGATAACGACTGGATT
The DNA here is from genome assembly GCA_034769265.1 of Remorina albescens. Taxonomy (NCBI): domain Eukaryota; kingdom Metazoa; phylum Chordata; class Actinopteri; order Carangiformes; family Echeneidae; genus Remorina; species Remorina albescens. The sequence goes on from CM068480.1 coordinate 2,969,885, forward strand.
GTAACAGCTCCAACAATGAGACACTTAATCAGCCTGACAACAAATATTTGCAGGACTGATTCATTGTTCACGCCGTTTGTGTAAATATTCCGCTTCCAGCCTCACAGATAAGAGTTCCCACTTCCCTGTTTAATATTGCTGTAATCTTGTTTTTTGACCTCATCGAATTGATGGATTTTCATTTTATTTCATTTATAACGATTCACTACTCAAATCAATCAGGATTTATCGGTGAATAAATCTGAATATCTGTCAGCTGCAGAAATCTGCACTGTCAGATTTGAACTTAGTATTTCTTCTGTTTGTTTTTCAGATTTGGTCCGAGTGTCATAAAAACCAGAAACAGAACGTAAATCATCAACAGGAAGGTTTTCAAAACAAGTCTAGTCCTGTACAGCATGAAGAGTGATAATCAAGTCTGTGTTTTTGGATGCAACAAATCGGTCAAATATTGAATTGCAAAAATTTAATAAGACAAAAACAGAAAACAATAAATTACAAGAAATCTGGATAAATAAATATTTAGCTGTTTATGCATTTATGTCCATTAACAGTGCTTTGACAAAAGAGCAACAGCAGTAAGAAAACAGACTTAGGAAAAAAAGAAAAGCTCTTATATGGGAACAAACTAAAGGCTGAAGTCCAGTGACCCAGACAAGGACCGACACCAGAACAGTTTATAACTTCATTTAAGTTCAGTCCAGGTCCAGGTTTAATCCACATCTGGAAAACAGCTCAGCTGATCAAAGTAGAGATTGTAAACTAACTACAATATAAAGAGAGATTCACACTGGCTGTCCAGCATCAACTGTAACGTTGTCTTCAAAAGTTTTTCATCTGACGTCAGTGAAATGGGTTTTTCTTTTTTTCCCCAATCACCAACATTATTTAGGCTTCAGTGTCTCACACTGATAACGTTTCCAATCTGGATGAAAATGTGCTGCTCGCTTCTTCCTGTTTTTCCTCCAATGAAATGTTTTGAGAAGCTGAGGCTCAGGGATTTAAAAAAAAATATGGTAAAACCTGTAGAGACTGAATGCCAAAGGAGGAGCGTCTTTACGAGCCGGCTCCTCCGTTGCAGGTCCGAGTGTCTCTGCAGCAGCAGCAGCAGTATCAGGTCCACATCCTGAGGCGAGTCCTCAGCAGCTCTACAGCCCCTTCAGAGACGACACCTTCTTCTTCCGAGCAGCCAGCATCTCGTAGAACGGGTCTTTGCTGATGGCGGCTCTGCAGGTGAAATTGATGGTTAGATACAGTAAAGCATCATCATCATCATCAGCAGATTAAACGGGACTCACTTGATGCTGTTGATCCACTCGTCCTTCTCCTCTGCGGTCGGGGCAGAGATTCTGTAAAAAGTGTGGTTACCCTCGACGACGCGTCCGTCTGCCTCCGTCTTACACGCCTTGATCACCTGATCTTTGTGGTTGGGGATGAAGAGCTCAAAGCAGTTCTGTGGAGAGAGCAGCACTAACAACCTGAGTCACGAGGCCGAAGCCGACAGGAAACATCTGAAACGTATGTTTGGACCTGGAGGGACTAAATCGACTTCCTGACGACAGAGGAAATAAAAAGAAGCAAAAAAAAAAAAAGATTCACTGTGTGAAAAATATTTTTTCTTTGTGAAACAGTTTTAAGTGGAGAACAGGTAGAAGATAAACAGGAAACATCAACGCTTTGAGGATATATTTAAGTAACGTGGTTTGTTGAGAGGAGCTTCAGCCATTGTCGTGTTTAGCAACAGAGCGTATTTACATATTTTCTGTTAAATGAGAAAATAATGTGACAAAATGTGTCAGGAAGGGAAGAGAGAGAAAAACGACTTACCGGTTTCTTGGAGTCATCAACTTCTCTGATGCTCAGATTTTCCAGAGGAATAATTCCTCTGGGTTCTTTATCCTTGTAAACACAGTAGAGAGAAAATAAATTACAACGTGAGAGGTCTAAGTATAACTTTTGGTTTAGAAGATAGATTCCAGTTCTTACTCTGCCATGCAGTCAAAACAGGAATTACTTACAGTGGTGTATTCAAAGTAGTAGAGGCAGTTATCTGTGAGAATGAACCAGCGTCTCTTCCAGGTCTTAACTCGTCCACCTGAGGAGAAACACAAGTGAGCTGCTGCCTCAGCAAACACACAACTGTAGCTGTTAGAGTTTGTGCGTGAAACTGGACAGCAACAGCGACACTCTGAAGCACAACGATGACACAAATCAGCAAGTCAGACGAAGCCGCCTGATCGCGAAAGCTGAGGTTAAAACTCGGAGGAGTCCAGCAGTTAGAAGCTGATGTGAAACAACTTTATTGGCTCTTTCACATCGAATAAAGAGTGAAATCAGACGTAAAAATGAATGATCTGTCTTTATGCTGACTAAAATGAGATGCAGAGGTGAATGCAGACAAAAAAGCTGGAGGGGAGCGGAGGGGGCAGCTCAGAGGCAAAGCGGTGCAGTAAAGCTGGGGAATTAAGGATACATACCTCCTGGAGTCAAAACCCATGAAACACAAACAAACAAAAAAAAAAAAAACAACAACAATGAGCACAACAAAAACTGGAAGTGTCTGAATTTACAGTCAACTTTGTTCTGAGTGATTCATCTTCCTCATGCTGTTACAGATCCAGTCCACTAGAGGGCTGTCCAACTGAACTTCACTTCATTTCACACAAACGGACGCACATACCGAGTTTCAGCAGCCACCCTTCTCTGTCGGGGTTGAAGAAGGTGTGTGTGAGGTCGTTCCCATCATCCTCTGGGATCTTAAAGGGCTCGTTCTTGATGCTGTCGTACAGGTTCTACAGGGATGAAACATAAACATGGATGTGGGAATGTTATAAAACGGAGTACAGGTAGGTTTCATTAAGTGGGGTGAAGTCAGGCGCTGTGATGGACCCAAACTGAAAAAACATACATTTTTAAAAATTTTAAAGGTTTTTATGGATCGTTTTGTTTTAAAATATTATTTATATATTTATAACCGTTGTTTAAAGGCAGATTTGGAAAACTCTGATCCTTCAGCCCGACCCGGTCAGCTGGTGTCTGTATGTGTGGGAGTTAAATTGTCCTCCAGCGAGCGTGAATGTGTTCATCTGTGTTAAGGATGTGAATAGAAAATGTTCCAGTAAACATCTGCCTTTTTGTATCTAACTGATACATTTCATTCACCTCATCTGGACTGAGCGTCACCTGGTGACGTAAAGCACATGAATCACCGTGAATGAATGAAACCGAACCCCCCGATCTCAGATCCAGATCTGTCTCACCCTGAGCAGCTCCTCCTGCAGGTCTCCTCCGTCGTTGATTCCTCTGTTCATCGCTGTGAATTTCTGAACGGAGGGTTTGTCCTTCACGTTGGGGTTGTGTAGACTTGTGTTCAACATGATCACAGCGAACGACAACACGTAACAGGTATCTGTAAAAAAAAACAACACCACACTTTTAGACTTTGAGAGCTCAGGCAGTTGTGTAAGACTTATAGAGTGAGTGACATCTTTGAACAGTTAACAGTTTCTTTCTCTTATCAGTGTTTTATTTTTAACGTGTGTAGGAAGTTTAAATTAAACTTTGTATTTTAAAGTGGTGCCTGAATATAGTTCAGTATCTGTAACAACCACAGTACTGTACCTGTGCTCTGAAACACTCCGGGGTTACAGTGACAGTATCGCTGGGCGAACGCCTCCATCATGCGGTCGATCTTCTGAGCTTCGCCCGGCAGCCTGAAGCTCCACAAGAACTGCCTGAGAGCCTGAACCAGGTTCAGGTCCGTGAACTCGTGCAACTCCAGGAAGGCGTGCAGAACCTCGATGTTGAAGTTATCCCTGCACGACGCAAGAATAAAAACACACACGAGGAGGGAGAAAACAGAAGGAAAACAGGATGAAGATAGCAGCTCTGTGTGTTGACAGATTAGGGACGGACGACATGAGACAAATCATACAAACTGATTAATGGATGATCTTTTAAAATGGCTGATGCAACATAAGCTCATTTACACAGAGCACTGTGGTGGACTGATGAGCGTTTTATTCTTTTCCGTGAAGAGATTTTGACATGTAAAGTACAAAAAGCATGATGTATAAATAATAAAATGAATAACGACTGAAGCTAATTCAGCTGCTTCAGTTTTAGTCTCGTGGTTTTGTTCAAACTGTCATGACTTCTTTTCCAGCCAAACATCTTGCTGAAATCTGCGGTCTATTAGTTTGAAGCAGCACTTACCGCTCCCCCAGGTAGTCCCCGATGGCCGTCTTATTAAGCCCCTCCCCCTTGTAGAGAAACTGAGCAATGTCGTCACTGGTGTTTTTCAGCAGCGAGCTGTCCATCAAGAAACATATCCCCTGAGGAGAGAATCAGGCCTGAATGTTACACGTTGGACGTTTTTCCACATTTTCCAAGGTTTTAATAATTAACAGTTTAATTGATACTGATAGTCGTCCTATGTCGATTAGTTACAGGAAGGAAGAACTTAACGTTGAGTCATTCTCACCTTCTTAGGATCCATGTTGAACTTCTTTCGGCCCATGGCCATCTGTTTATTCCTCTGCATGCTTTTCCTGAAAACAAAAGGTTGAAAGAAAGAACCTCAAAAAAACAGCTTTACTGCAGAAATGTTGATAAGTTTTTTATTGACTAAAAACTCAAAACCTTTCTAGCTTCTCAGACGTGATATTTTGTGGTTTTTCTGTGTTCTATACTTCGTGTTGTGATTGCTGACATCCACAGGTGACCTTGATTAAACATCTCTAAAAGCCTTACTCAGCTGCTGTCAAAGTAAATGGACCTCTTCTACTTACTGAATGTCGTTGGGTCAACTCATGGTCTGAGAGGAGGTGGGTTTGTTTTCCTTTATTTTCTTTTTAGCCACACATTCTTAAGTTGTTCTAAATCCCACAGCAGAGTAAACGCCGTTTTCAGTGTACGGCTGATTTTTCTGGTTTTATCTGTGAACGGACTTCACTAAAACAAAGGCTGAGTGGACCACAGCCGCCTACACACACACACACACACACACACACACACACACAGAAAAATGGTTGTTAAGCACCACTTTACCTCTCTTCAGTCAGGCCCAGGTTTTCAATCTCACTAGTCACCTCTGCTATCTCATCCTTCAGTCTCTGAGAGCAGACAGAGAGAGAGAGAGAGAGAGAGAGAGAGAGGGAGAGAGAGGAAGTAAATAATGTTGTCTGTTGTGTTTGGCTTGAGAGCACAAACCTACATGCACGTGATATCTGTGTGATGTCTGACCCTTTACATGAACCTCTGGAGGTGCTTTGATCTCAGCACTAACAGAATTCATTACACATGGCTGTCAACACTCCCACACAAGCTTGTACTGGACACGTGGCCCAGTAAAATCCCCGAGGAAGGCAGATGTGATTCATTCTTTGTCTCAGCAGGAGTTATGTGGAGAAGCAGCCCTCTGCAGAAAATCCTCTCTGGGAGTTGTAGCACCTGTTCTGGGGTCAGAGCCGACCACCCTTTCCCTGCTCCTGTTCTTATCCCCTGAGCTGACCTAGATTTATCAGCCCCCCCCCCCGACACCCTCACTGGTCCGTTGAAGTGACACACGGGTGGAGAGACGGGAGTATGCAGGATCAAAGACTTTGACCGGCTAAGAAAAGCTGCTCAGGGGCCGAGGTTTAGAGGAGGAAAGGACAGGGAGGGAAACAGATGGAGAAGCACTGAGCCCAGCAGAAAATATCATGGACGGAGACAATACGAGTAAAAGAGAAGCAGACGTAGACCGGACAGGAGTCTCACATCAGAGTTAGAACCAGATACACCACCTCCCATCTAAGATACATAAACTCAGCTGTCTGGATTCCTCCATGTGCGTTTCCATGGATACCGTTCTGTATAAACTAACAGCATCCTCTGTCTCCATTACTGGGATATTTCATGGCTCATTACCCATCTGGCCCCGGGGCATGACAGGGGCGGGGCATGGGGGAGTGAAACCCAGAGCAGGACATTACTTCAGTAATAAACTCCATCAATCTAAGAAGAGCGTCTTTGTCCTCGGGGTGTGTTTCTGTTTTTTGTTTGTGTGTTTGTCTGTGTTTTGGATGCCCTGCTTGCTTACTGAGGACTAGATATGGTGGAGATGCATTCACTGAATCCAGGTTCATTAACATTTCTTTTCAATTCTTTTTGGTAGTTTGTTTGGTGAGGACTGAAAATGTGAGTTTGTCACGTTCTTTAACTTTTTCATTCAAAAGGACAATTCTGTTATTTCAGTCTTCATAAAGTCTGATAGTATAGATTATACAGAAACACACAAACAGACTTCTGCTGCCTTAAAGTCAGTAACTGAGGGGGACAGGAGGAGGATCTGGGTCTTATGTGGTTACTTAGGCTCTCCGCCTGGAGGGGCACGTTTACCCCCCCACATCAGTTCACCCACACCCTTAAAAAAATTATTGGGAGTGTTTGTGTCAGCTCTATTTTTTTGCAGGATGGAAACACATTAGATAAAAGCCCAGTTTCTTATGTTTTACATGTGCTGCTTACAGAAATTCAACTATAAATACCACTGACTGCAGCTTTCCAGTGACCTGGACTTTATGGCAGAGCGTCCAGATGGAAGCCTCTCCTCAGGGAGAGACGCACAAAAGCTGCTTGGTTTGTAAAAAAGATACCTCGTGAACTCTCAGACTGTGAGTAACAAGATTCTCTGGTCTGATGAAACCAAGACTGAACTGCTTGGCCTCAGTTCTGGATGTTTCTCCTCATTTCCACTCAGGATCTCTGGAGCTCAGCCACAAAGACTCTCGGCCACTTCTGTCATCAAGGCAAACATTTCTAAAATTCTGTTTTCATTTTTTGCTGCAGCACAAAAAATGTGTGTGTGTGTGTGTGTGTGTGAGGCGTACCCCCCCCATACACATTCATCCCCACAAAGAGGATCATCTGTCTTGAATGCGGACGGTAACGCTCTGCTGGTCATACCCTTATAACCCCCCTAACCTAAAAATACACACACCCATACAAATTAATGTATGTATACACACACACACACACACACACACACACACACATACGTATTAATGTATGTATACACACGCTTCCCTAGCCACATTTGTCTAGACATGGAGGAGCAATCTAGTCAAGGTCAAAGAGAGAAGAAAGAACAACCTCAACAACGAGATGTGAGAAAAAGATGGAAACGTAAACAACACACAGTGATTTTGCTCTTCAGTTAGACACAATTAAAACGGTTCAAAGGAAAAGTTCACAGCACATCTGTTGGAAGGAACCCTTTGAATCTCTAACCATGAAGCTGAAGCCTCAGACTAATGTTGGATTTTGTCCTACATTGTAAAAATTGTTGAACCTAACATTTAGAAAACTTTAATGTTAAAGAGGAAAATTTACAACAGTCTAGATAACCACAAGGTTCACAGCAAGGACGAAAACAAGCTCCCTTTCATTGCTGCCCAGTCGGGGAAGTATTTGGTCCAAGCAGTAATCACCAAAGACAGAAAACAGAAATAGACTCCAGATGAATTCAGCTCAAGTTTAACTGAACCTGGTTATTTAATGGGATGTAATATTGGTTAACTGGGTTTGTCAGTGTCATGGTTGTCTGGTCTAATTCACAATTAACTTTACTTATTTACCAACAGATTGATTCACAACCAAACAAACCACTTAAAAAGTTTAATGACGGACTGAAAAGGATTCAGATTCAACAAAATGTAATCATGCCCCATCCAGAGCCCAGACAGACTCTTTCCATTGACTAAGACTGAAGCACTCTGAGTGCTGCTCTTACTTGGATGTCCTGCAGGAGCTCCTGTTTTCTGCGGCGGATGCTCTCCAGCTCCTGTTTCTCCTCTGGACTGAGGTCATCAGGCACTGAGCAGAGGAGAGAGAAGTGCATGTAACACTCAAAAAACAAAGATCATATATTACACACACAGTACAGACACACTGTATAAACACACGCACAAGTGCACATGAATATGAGAGACCTGAGAGTCCCAATGCTCTGATCACTATGGCAACACAATCTTTGATCCATCAACCATCACCGCCCGACCACCCTGACATCTAAACCTCAAAATACAGGATGAAATCAAACCCCTTTTATATAAATGTACACACACACAATCTGAAACATGACGACGTTTGGCCATAGTAGAACTGCTCAGTGAGGAGGGGGACACAACAAAAGCAATGAATTAATATTTTTCTACATTTTGGTTTTTTTTCCCCGTTACAGATAAAAGTGAAATTCATATTTTCCCAAACTGAGTAGCAATTGTAAAAACAGAGGCAGCTTTAAAGGCCACTGAAACTCTTAAGACTAATGACAGAAATTGTGTAGGTGTGACACAGAGGCTGAACTCCTCTGCGTAGAAGAATGGGAGTAAACTTACCAGAAACACATGAAATATTTTTAATTTTTCTTTAAATCAGAGTAAAGGCTTTTGTGTTTAACTAGAACTAAACCACACACTTCAGTGGCTGCTGCAAACATGCAACACAACGACACCAGAGTGTCCAACACGTGACAAACTGCAATCAAAGTAAGTTTTCTAAAATATACTAAAATCAAAAGAAATGAAAGCTTTTTGTCATTTATTAACTGAGGCAAACGCTTACTTTCATGATCAGTCACTCTGCTGATTCCTCTCACAGTTGACAAACTGAATGTGAACCGAATGTCCAAATAAGTCACTTTACTGAAATTTATGAAAATCTTCACATTTGAGGAAACATTACACTTTTGGCAGACTAAAAAAAAAACAAAAAAAAAACCAACACAATAAATGATTCAATGATCTTCTCGTTAGCTGCTATTAAACAAGTTGTCAAATGACTAATGAATTAATTGTTGCAGCTTGAACTAACTAGACTTCATTGGCATCAATAACAACAAACAGCCACAGCAAATGAGTAATAATATGAAAATGGTACATTAGTCTTGATATCTTACTGCATCTGTTAAGCTCAAATATCCATACTGTCCTCCTCCCTCCATATAAAACACACCCTTAACTGTACATGACCAAATGTGTGGTCTGACAGAACAGAAGCTCAAGAGCCAGACAGACACACATAATATCTGCTGACGAATGATAAGGTGAAGAGGAAAAGGCAGTTTGTGGTGCTTCTTAAGAAAACATGAGACCGCAAAAAAGAAAAGAGAACAATATGAAAAGGAAACAGAGGCCAAAGTTCGTCCGTCTGCTGATCTGCATTTTTCACATTTCATGTCTAAAGATTTCAAAATTTCATTCCTTTTCACTGTCGGTTATAATTGCTGCTCCTCTCCCCCGGCTGCCTCATAAGGAAGTCTCTGCTACGGCTATTCTCTCCAGCTCAAAGGAGAAGAAAAGGCAACATTTGTGCAGACAGAAGTAACAAGAGGTCACAGAGGACGAGTCAAGCTGAGCTGCTGCTGCTGTTGGTCAGCCTCATTAGAGGAGTCACGCTGTCCTTTCACTTCCCCATCATGACCAGGTTGCTCTGTGTCAACCTCTGGAGCAATTCAAAGAAACAAGGTCATTTAAGATGGGGTATGACTTAAGTGTTGAGGCATCATGACATAACATAAATACATAAAAAAATCCCATATACAGTAAAATGATCAACCTGAGTAAAGGGCAATCATTTTCGGTTATAATTGCATGTCCTGTTCAATGTGACTACTTGCTGCTTCTTTTTTCCTTGTAAAAGTAAATATTTTTCAGACAAACTTCAAATCAGAAACTAGTGAAGGGAAATTCCTCTATTGTCTGACACTTTGAAAACCAACTCTAGGAACATGAACAAGTTATCAAAAGATGAATCGATGATGAGAGCAATCTTCAACTGCAGCCCTAAAACAAAGTCATCAACTCCAGTTAGTCTCTTATTTTTTATTTTTATCTTCAATGTTTCTAATCTCTGGTCTCACTTAAAAATGAGGTCTTGATCTCAATGTGACTTCTACTGGGGCTTTTTGGGAATAAGTCCAACCAGACAAAATAATATTTCCTCCACGGTACTCCCCCTCTGACTAAAGGAAAATACTGAAAAGTCCAATGTGGTGTGACAGGTGCTGCAGGCTTGGATACTGGTATTATTTACATACTGCCAACACACAGACAGTGACACACTTGCTCATTACACACATGCCCCTTGCCCTGCGGGAAGCATTAAGTAGGCCGAGGTTTATTATAAACCTGAGGACAAGAATAACACACCATTGTGAGCAGGGTGGCAGTGAAACTGGCATTCACCCTCACTTCCTCTATTCTGGCTCTTCATTGAGAGAGAAAATAACAGTAGATTAACGTTGGCTCACTAAACACTGTCATCTCATCACAAACAAATAATAAACGCACACTTACATTCTCACATAAACGTCTATCTTTTTGGCTCCTCAGTCAGCTGCCCAGCATAGCCTTGATGTCCCAGAGTGTGTTTATGTTCCCAAGTAATGGGACACCTTGTCATAGCAATACTGATGACCAGCTGCTCGGGCCAACCAACATATCCAGACTCATGGTTCACTTTCTGTCTTACTCCCACAGCTCTGTTTGTAAGTTATACAACACGTCACATCTTTTGTTCAGACGCAATGACAGGAAAAAAAACTAACCCTATCAATCATTTGTTACCAGATCATACATTGTGACGGGATTTCCGCCTCTTATGAGGTGAGATTTTGGAGTAAGATGTGACAGTGCACGAACACACACACAGACAGACAGACAGACAGAAACACACATGCACACTCATTCAAAGGAGTTTCAGCAAAATAAGTCTAAAGCAGAAGTAATGACGGCACATTGAACACCTACACATTTGTGTCACAATCCTGAGGTCTGTACCACAGAAAGCGTCTGAGAGCTGAGAGGTTTTACCATCTGTCTGAGTGCAGCTGAAAATACTCACAAACAAGGTTTGATTCTCATTTCAGATCCAGGGTCCGCAAAGTTGTCTGGCCTAGTCACCAATTCCAGTATAAAACAGTTTATGTCTTGCAGTCCAGTCTGGTGTTTCCAACAGCAGAGTAATAATCCAGTCCAGCCTGATTTTTCCAATCCCAATCCTGTGGTCCTCTAGTCCAGCCTCCCAGCCTCTATAATCCCTGGGCACCCATTCCAGAAGGGAGCAGGCCTGCAGCTAAGTGACGATGAGGATGAGTGTGAGTGTGAGTGTGTGTGTGTGTGTGTGTGTGTGAGTGTGTGTGTGAGTATGTGTGTGTGTGTGTGTGTGTGTCTGAGACACAGCAGAGAAAACCCTTGAACCCTCATCTCTCTCCCCCATCCCACCCACAGTCCATTTTGACTCCTCCCTCCTTCAGTAAGCATCAAACACAGGCTCCCCCACGTGGACACCAGCGTCCGAGGGAGGAGGATGAGGTGGTGTAGTTCTGTGTCCGTCTTAAAATCATGCACGACATACATGGGGGCAGATCTTTAATCAAAATATATCAGAGTTCTTTCTACTTTCTCTGCTCATCACATGTGTTTTCTTGCTAAAATGAACACACACACACCAACAACCAGAGGCAGCTGACACAGAACCCAAGGCAAAGCAGTGCGGTTATGATGACAAAATTATTTGTTTGTCAACTGACGGAGCGTTTCTGCTTCCTGTGCCATTAACAAGGCAATTATTGTCCGCTTCAGTGTTTACAGAGCAATAATTGTCCCTCTCAATGTACCCTGGCCCAAGCATAACAAGCTCAACCAAGTGATACAGCCCTGTGGTTATGGTAAACTCCCCGATGACTGACCGCATTCATGCAGCCTTAAGGCTCGAAAGTCCAACGAGCAAGGAAGAGAAACTAATCCAACAACAGGGGAGGACAAAATGTGCGCTGGGACAGCAAATTAAAACGTCCTGATGTGACAGACAGAAAGCAAGAAAAGTGTCAGTCAGGAAAAAGAAAACAAATGGACTGGCAGTGTTGTGACTATTCTTAAACACAAGGCACTCCCTCAAGTGGAGAGAAAAAGCGATCTGTTGCTCCTACTAAAACAGCAGACAGCAGAAAACCTTTCCTAAAAGCAAACGTGTGTTATTGATCACGTTTTCCTCACTTTACACTTATTTTAACCACTTATTTGAGGCATGTTGACGGACATTTCCCAGCTGACAGAAACAGACACCTATGTGGAAAACCACATCCTGTGAGAGCGGCTGAAAATGTGAGAGGAAACAGCAGTGCAGCTGTGAGGAAGCCAGAACTGAACTTAATGTTTTTACTCTTCATCTCTGTGCTGACCTTTTGCAGTCTCTCCACCATCTCGCAGCCCCCTGAAAGTGTCCAACTCTTATGCCACATAATTAAAAACAGTCAGGTCAACTATAAAGCCAAGTTATGCATAATAAAAAAAAAATAAATAAAAAAAAAAAGGGGGGGACAACTCCTTCATTTCCTACCAATAAATGGGCGCATTGACTGTATTTATAGACACATGAATCGTTAAGTGCTGCACAATAAGCACAAACCCCCATGAGGCCTGGCCCCGATCCAGATTAATAATAATGGATCCCTTGTGCCAGTTGATGAGACTGACAGAGAATGAACTAATCAGTCAGACGGGGACTTGTTGCTGATTGGATTAAAAACCAAAGTGCCTGATGATGAGCTTCAGTTATGATGCTAACAGTTAAAGTTGGGTTAGCCTGGTTAGCTTCTAAGTTAGCTCCGCTCACTGTAACCTAACTAAAAAAACCGGGACGGGCAACTCACCAACTCCGTCTTCCGACTTCAACACCATGTCTGTGCCGCCGACCGACGCCGTGGAAGGAGAACAGCTGTCTTTCTTTTAGTTTAAAGTGACTTTAACGGTGTAAAAGTGCCGGTGTTTCGGTCCGTCGGTCGCCGTTAGACCGGCAGTCAGTGACAACTGTCCGGACAGACGGCCGGCTGAAGGGGGATGACGTAGGAGGGGCCACCGGGGCAACAGCCAATCAGAGAGCAGCTCAGCACTGCTGCTGATATCTAATTATAATCTATCTAATTACTTATAATTTATTTATCTAATTATCTATTTATAATCTAGCTATCTAATAATCTATCTACCTATCGATCTATCCATCTATCTATCTATCTAATTATAATGTATCTAATTACCTATAATTTATTTATCTAATAATCTATTTATAATCTAGCTATCTAATTATCTATCTATCTATCTATCTATCTATCTAATACTCCACAGGAAATATTTAAATGGTTCCTCTAAATCTCAGAGCAAATCTCATGCAAGAAACTGACACTGAATAGAGGTCCAACATGAACCTTGCAGTGCCCTAAAATTATAAATTGTTAAAAAAAAATGTTTTCAAAGTCAAAATTGTGAAATATCAAGTTAAGATTTTAACAGTTTGTGCCTCAGGTTTTATTTTATTCTTTCCTAGTTCCGAGTTTCCAAGTTATATATATGATTTACACTAATATCTCTTGATTCAACCATATTGTTTCTGTGTGGAAAAAAAAAAAAGTTTTATTCGTTTCGGATGAGGAATAAATGTTAATGTTTCCAGTTTTCAGGTTTTAGCACTCCACCCTGTTGGCATGATGACAGACTTGGCAGGGACATACGTTTCTCTCCATTCAAGCAGGAAGAGGATGTACGACATAACACGGCTTAAATGAATCAAGTTTGAAATAATATCCCCTCCACCTGCTGAATAAGGGGGACGCCTTTATCCAAATGGGTGTGAAGACCCAAGGAAGCAGGTTTGATATGAGAGATGGATGGTTTGTGTGCGAAGGGAGAGAGGAAGGGAGAGGAGAGGATGAAGGGAAGGATGGAGGAAAGGAGGGTGCAAGGATTGCAGCTGTGGGTTTGAATCAGTGCTTTATTCAGAGTTTGGACACGCCAAAAACAGGATATGTATGGGAAAGACGAGGAAGAGCTGCTGCAATTTAACAGCCTTAAGGGTCGGCTCACCCAAATAAAAAAGATTTGATTTCCTCTTCTAGTAAAGATCAGATGGAGAACCATTTTCAAGAGGAATGTTTCTGCAGCTCAGAGCAAAACTATGGACTATCCAGAATAACAGGGTTCTTCCTCATTTGTATATGGGTGGAGGTGTCTCGAAACATATCTGCAGCTCTAAGGACGATAAAGAGGACTTAAACCAGCTCTTCAGTGCATTTCCAGATAAATGAATGAATGTTAAGCTGTTCTCAAAGGAAGCTACTGATGGAGTGAATCCTCTTCACTCAATGAAAAACTTCTCTGTTCCTGTTGAGGAATTGATGATAAAAATAATAAATAAGAGGGGGGAAATCAGCCACAGAAAGAATAGTCACAAGGCTGTATTGCCAATGGTGATATCCCAACTGCTTTCATTGTTTAACGACGGCTTTTGAATGAGCAGCATGAAGGGAAAGAGAGTAACAAAGCACCTGCACGGAGGGAGAGCAGTGGGCAGCGATGGAGATTATGTCACTGAAGCACCCACTGGGGAGGAGGATCCTGGACCAGAGGATGATGGGTGTGCGTCATGTTCTCAAATCAAGCCCACCATCGCGTGCACACACACATACACACACACTTTGCCTGAGTCATGTGTGTACATGACCACAAAAATGTCAAAAACACAGCAACACACACACATACACACACTACACAGCACTCTCTGTCTTGATAACCCAACTACAAATCACCACGGCAACTGAACACTGATAGCACTTTGTGCCAGTCTTGCTCTCCATGTACTGTCATTTAAAGGCCCTCCATCTAGAGTCGCACAAAAGGAGCAGAAAACCAGCCAAAAACCTAAAATATTCACAACGACGATATTCAGTTTGAATTCAGGTTGATTTTGGTTTCACTTTTTCTTTGGTCTTGTAAACAATTCTCTTCTCGAACATGCACCTCATCTTCAGCCATCATATGGGTTTCTCATCATTACTTCAACAAAGTATGAAGGTGCCAGGAATCAAAACACAGACGCCAATAAATCTTTAAATTAAAATGATCATTTACAGAACTGCTCAACTATTTCTACACACAAATACAGCTGTAATGTAGAACAAGTGAACCTATGATGTGGTCTATTTACATTTAAATCGGTTTCATTTCAGGTCATTTTGTGTCTTTTTGACTGAAAGTAAAGAAAAAAGATTCACCGTGTCACATTAACACTGTCTACTGCTTTTCTCTCGGCACGTGATAAATTCATAAAGTTATGTTAATACAAATAAAATGAAAGAAGAGGGATTAAACACACGTGGATGAGAAAGATGTTGGGTACTTGTGAAGGTGAGTGCTGTGTTACCTGTGGCTGCAGCAGGTGCCCCCGGTCGCACTGTAGGGCAGAGAAAAGCCTGGAAACTGGAGGCACACAGCTCACTGACAGTCCCCATCACAATACGGTCACTTCAGGAGTTTGTGGTTAAAAAATAACGTCTCAGGCTAACGGTTTCCTCTCAGCATCTCCGTTCTTCACTCCCCCACCGTCGGTCGGCATCACACTGGACTGAAAAAGGAGACTGATCCAGCCTCGGGCTCCTTTTTCAGCTCCGGCCACAGCGGGAAGCTGATTGAGTGAACGAGCTCCGCTGTTTTCTCCTCCGACTGCCACCAGACTCTGACAGACTCTCAGAAAAACACTCTCCGCTCTCTCCCCTCCCTCCTGCCTCATGTTCGCACACTTGACCTCACTCCTGAATTCAGCCTAACACACTCCACACTTCCACTACTGCTCACACAAAAACCCATCACCCCGTCAGACCTGTCGATGGACAGACTGAAAAAACAAAACAAAACAACAACTGCACATAAAAACACACATTAGGAACAGACGTGCCACATATAGACACACACCCACTGCTGTGTTACTTTGAACAGTTGTCGAAGTATTCTTGGAAGTGGTGACAAATGGACACACACATGCACTCAAACTCTTATCCTCCTGCTTCACACCCCCACACCCAGTTTTATTTTGTCAGCGCTTACCAAACACACACACACACACACACACACACAAAGGCAGACACCTGCTTTATATTGCATATTTACACCGTTCACTTGAATAAAAATAATGTACAAATGTAAAATAATTGAAATTAAATGTAAAATATTCACAATATTACAATTAGCATGAGTTCACTTAACTTTTTGAAGTACTCAGTTTAAAAATAGTAACTTGCTCAGCTGTAGTCATATAAGTTCTGAGCAACAGAGCTAATTCTGATTTAAGTAACAAATAAAACAAATTCAGCTTATTCCAGATAAAATGTCTTAATGATCGAAGCAGCAGCTGTAATGGCTGCAGTAGTGTCCTTCAGTGTGTTAGTAGCAGAAGCCAAAGTTGGATTACCAGCCTGGCATCTGTCTCATGGCCTCGGAAACCCCAAAAGCCCCCGGCTCAGGGAGCGTCAGCTGGTTTGTGGTTTTTGTTTCTTTCTTTGTTGTAAACTTACAGAACTACGATGTGAACTGACATTACAACAGGAAGCCTTGATGTGGCTCCTGTGGTTTATTTTCAAGTCTTAAAAGAGGGTCCCTGCGCCTGTCTGGGCTGTACGATGCACATAGATTCAGGTTAAATTAAAATCACCGCACACATCACCAGCGTCTGGGAAGAATTACAAAAGAAACATCAGAACTTGGTGGAAGAATTATATTGTCTTTTTTTCAACCACAATCTTTTCATTTTTGAAAACACATTTACAGCGAAGGGAAGAGCAGTGCAGGCTCCAATACAAGTCCATCAGACTTAAACAGCACGCTTCACTTAACCTCAATGATGTTTTGTAAACAGAATAAATGTAGCAGCGAGAGTTTTTTTAAATCAGTCAACAGTGATTGCAGTAGAAGAAGAAACACAATGAAAGGCTTTCCCCCTCCTGATCTTATGTCATGTTGTCTGCTTCCATTCATACAAACACTTCGGGTGAACGTGAAAACCTTTTGGTGAAACAGCATCTCTGTCGTCCCTCGCCTTCACATGTACTATATTTCCCATGAGCACCGCTGCCTTCGTCTCTTTCTCTTTCACTCATTAAATCTATTTGTGTCTCTGATCCTTGCCCTCCCCTCTCTGTAACGCCGACCTCTTTCTGTTGCACTTGAACCTTTTCCCTCTCCCACCGCCCCTGCCTCAGGTGATGACACACCCTAATGATACAAAACTGCACATGGTAGAATATTATCATGGCAAAAAAATAACACTCATGATCAAATTTATTGAAAATGACACCATGTGCTGCCACAAATCGTCCGTAATTTCACTATCAAGGTGCATTTTGTTGCTTCAAGAGTTTCAAACTCACTAAACTACTTTTCTAAAGTAAATGAAATGCTCTGAGACCACTTTATACCCAACTATAAATATAAATCGAGCACATTCAGCTTTAGAAACCAGGCGTCACAGGAGGCAGGAGCTCTGACAAACAGAGGAAGAGTAGGTGGTGCAGCGTTAAGCAGCATCAGTGAACTTTTATGTGATTTGAATATAAAATAAGATAAAGAGAGAAAGTCTGTTTCCACAGCGTCAGGAGTCATCAGGAGGGAGGCTGACAAACTGCGCACGCATTGGACCTTTCATATAAATCTGTAAATATAGATGATGGGTTAAAGCGTCTTGTCTTGCACCGTTTGCTGCTGCTTCATATTTGAAAAGATTCAGGCAGCATAACTGGATAAAAATGGATATAAATCAACTGTTACAATAATCTTTCTGACATAAAAACCACACTGGCCTTCTTAATTTACACTGTTATCGTGCTAACATTTGCTAATCAGCATTGAAACACTATAAAAGAGGCTGATGGGGACGTTGTTGGCTATCATGACAGTCTGTCTGATGGTTTTTAAAGGATTTAACTGACAGCTTCAGTTAACATTGGTACAAATTTTAGCTAGTTTTTGATCTAATTTTCCTGCGACCACCTTTTCCTTTTTCCAAGCAATGATCAGTCTGAGTCTTTTAAAAGAGGACACGCAGTATCGGAGGGAGCACAGACTGTCCTGACCTGAAAGTATCTAACAGAATGAACAGGAAAAAACATCACAGACAGTCTGACAAAAGAGGCAAAGCAATCATCGCTGAATTGGCCTGTGGAACATGTTAAGTGTCTTCTGCACCTGTTCAACCGTGTTTCATCTTTCACCAACAAGATTAAGACAAAATAAAAACATGGTATTGGAGGCGAAGGAAAAGAGAGGTCTAACACATTACGGTACGCAGACTGCTGAATCATTTACAAGACAAAATGCTGCAATTTGTGTGTCCTCACATTCAAATTCATGACCTTCTGTGTATAAATTCCTGATGAAGTGTGAATGTAGTGATGCGTCCTTGAGCCGTGACAGCTGACTCACAAGTTTGGCTCATTTATCTGGAAAAATCTAAATAATTTTGGGAGTTTTTTTTTTTTTTTTTTTTTTCCGTAGCTGCTTTAGCCATGACTCACATTAGTAACATCTCATAAGAATGAATGTAATGCAGGCTGTGGGTGAGAAGTTCCATGTGTCAGAAATGCTTTAACGTGATAAGGAGTTTTTTCCCAGATGGTGGCTTCTTGTTTATCTTCTTTTTATAGTTTTTGTTTCTTTTACTAACTGTGTTTCATTATCCTGTAATTTAATGTAGCACAATAACACACCTGCCCTCTGTGGGATCATGTTAGCAGAGGATACCCTGACTTGTTTGGTTATTTCTAAGAAGCTGCTTTGTCCTGTAAAAGCCACTGGGTGGCGTTAAAACTACAAGAGACAGTGTTGATGTGGAAATGTATGATTTATTTAGACCAGGGAAGGAAGTGTGCAGCTTTACCTGACCAGAGTGGTCCAGATGTGATCGATAATCTCAGCAGGCGACAAAGACAACTGGTGCATTATAACTAACTCATGAGTTTTGAACGAGCTCTATTTTGATGTTTTTGTGAGGAATATTTTTGATCACATATCGGTCCAAAATGGGATAATCAAGTATTTTATTATTATTATTGTGGCTGTTGTCATATCCTCCTCAAATTGTACAATAAATGGAAACACATCTTTAAACATTCAGTTCAGATGATTTTTTGTGGGTTAAATGTTCAAATTTCAAATTTTCTGTGACATTTGATTAAGATAACTGAACATCACATCATCATACTTAATGTCCTGTTCATATTTATATTTATATTTTATTCCAGGGTGATCAGATAAAAATAAGGGGGTGTGATTCATTTATCTGGATGAGAGCTCGAGTGTTAGTTCTCTCTTTGTGTAATTCCACTCATGTCTTGAGTAACCAAAGATTGCAGGGTAACAGTTTATCTTTACAGCAGCAGCTCAGAGACCTGGTGTACTCAATTGTTACTCAACTGGTTTCACACAGCAAGAAGAGGAAGTCTCAAACAGTTTAAGGGACGTGACAAGAGACACACATCAACATCATGAATCACCTAAATAAACACTGTTTCATTTACCCTATTCGTGAACAATAACCTGAACTCAGGCTCCAAATTAACACTGCATGTAGGAAATAAATAAATTCCCCCACTGACACTGGATGATTATTATGATCCCGTTTGACGTTTCTGAGAGAATGAACAGAGATGACAAAACCAACCGGTCTGGGATCAGCTTGCACATGTCTTGAATATTTTCCTAGTTGAGTCGATTACCACATCTATTTATGTGTATTTGTCCGCCCTTCTCCAAACTCGGCGTCTGAACTTCCCTCCACATCCAAAGAGGGAGATCAGCAGCAGCCAGTCAAAGGTCAAGTTGGACCGTTTATGCTTGTTTGGAGGTCAAATGTGACACAGTGTGAATTATCAGCTTTTTCACTGTAGCAGGTTGGAGTTTCAGTCATTTAAAATGTATAAATAATAAAATAAGAAATGACTTAACAAGTATATTTATTGTTGTGTTTTACCTTTTCAGAAAAATTATATTTGGCATTTAGCATTAAACATAAAATAAAGAAATGGACAAATTTAAATTCCTACTTGTCAAAAACGAAGAATGTATAATACAGTTTACATAATTTTATTTTATGCTTCCTTTTGGCAATAATGTTGATTATGACATTATTTCTTACTGTTTTTCTTTACGGCCAAATGACTCACACAGGCAGCACCGATTCTTTCAAACGTGTGGTTTTTATTTGATAATACTGAGTATTTTTGTCCTTCGCCCGGACTTACACAAAGCATCAAACACATGCACAGTCCTCTATTCACACAAGGTACCCATTACTCATTTCTCTCCAAAAAGGATTAATCTCTCTCACTCTCACGTTATTCCAGCGCAAGAGGACCTTCTCAACTCAACACTACAGCTAAAGACATTGTAGACATAGACAGCGAGAACACACAAAAATCATGACAGGTATAATAATAACACTGAAAAAATACAAAGTAATGGAAAATGGAAAGAGTTTACTTTTAAATTATGCCTCTAATACTCCATCATATATATAATTTTTTTGTTAATGTAGCTTGAGGTGTATAAAACAGCACTGTAAACTTTGATTGAGTAACTTGCTTTCTAGGACGGCGGTAAAGCTTTCATTAATAACTGGGGGGGAGCAGGAAAGACAAGTCAAAGCTAACATTAAGCGTGTAGAGACTCTATTACTCATGAGATGAAATGTCTGCGAGAGTATATTGGCAAATCATGAAAACTGCTGTTTGCATTTACAATCAACAGATAATAATACAAAGACACTGAAATAACATCCCACAAGCTCTTTCACACATAAAATCTGCAAAAAGATCCCTTATATCCGAACCTCTCACACGCCACTTTTTTTATTTTTTTGTTTTATTTTGTTTTGTTTCTTAGTTTTTTCTTTCACTGCAAATACTATTTTATCTGTTATGACAAAGATAGTAAGGATAAGCTTGTGTTTATGGATATGGGTCACCAAAATGCACAAAAAAAAACAACAAAAAAAAAAACAAAAGGTGAAATCTGCACCTGAGGTGGATCTGTCCGTCTGGGCGAAAGATAATAACTGTCACATCAGAGTGTTGGGGCTCTTGTCTTAGTGAACTCATCCTCAAAAAGTGCAAATCTAGTTCTAATGCAGTAAATAATAATAATTATCAAGTAACAACAAAAGGTATATGCATAGGTACTGTACAGCTACATAAGGAGGGAGACAGGCGAGGAGCTGAAGAAGAGAGGAGGAAGAAATTGGGGATGTTTCTGATCGGACTGTGAGGTTTGTTTTTAACCTCACAAGCAGGTTTAAATTTAGAGAGATCTCATCTTCACACAGCATAGACTGGTCCAGTGAGGCCTGCGAAGGTCACTACTACAAAAAAGGAAACCAGACTGCATCAACCATGCAAGATGGATCGTGCTCTTTTACAAGAAACAGAAGAAGGATAAGAAATAAAATAAAATAAAACATGTGTCTGATATCACCAAGAGCAAAAAAAAAAAAACAACAACAAACAAACCAGTTCCCAGCAGAGATGATGAAAGAAGCAGTAACTAATAGTATTTGCAGAGAGGGACACAATCATAAAAAAAAAAAAAGAAAAGAAAAGAAAAAGGCAACTTGGAATTTGGCTTTGGAATAAAATGGAGAATGAGGTAATTAAAGTAGAAACGCGATGGGCAACTAATGATCGTCCGCAGATCGGGGATTGATTGAGCAAAGCCGAGAATTTAAATCCTCCTGACGCCAGCCTCAGGAGGAAGTTACGTCATCACTCGACCAGTCTATTTCTCACGATGCTGTTTTATTTATTTATATATTTAAAAAAAAAAAAATTATTCTCAGTTTTTATTTTTATTCTTTTATTTCTACAGAGACGCTGAGTCTGAGAACAACCTCTGAGCCTCGTCAGGGAGCTTCGTGTTGTTTACTCTGATCCACGGACAACAAATACAAAGAGATTGTTTTCAGACCGGCGGCAGGTGATTTCAGTAACATTAATTCATTATCCAAAAAAAAAAAAAAAAAAAAAAGAAGGAAAAAAAAATCACTTTGCCTGATGTTGTTATTTTTCATTTTGAATGGAATCGTTTACATTTTATTTTTCCTCAGGCTGTGCAGTGGGCAGCTAAGGGTCCTCGGCGTCCAGGAACTCCTTCTTGGGCGGCGCGACGCCGCGGTACCAGGAGCACGAGCCGTCCGCCCGCTTCACGCATGCGTAGTGGTTGGCCTGGCGTCCGTGTACCTGCTTCTCGATCATCAGGTCCGTCCACAGACACTCCTCCGGGGCGGAGATCTCACAGGGCAGAGAGGGGCAGCGCACAATC
The DNA here is from genome assembly GCA_034769265.1 of Remorina albescens. NCBI lineage: Eukaryota > Metazoa > Chordata > Actinopteri > Carangiformes > Echeneidae > Remorina > Remorina albescens. Next base: position 2,992,063 of record CM068480.1, read on the forward strand.
TGCACACAAACACACAAAACTAGCTCCCTCAACTGTCTTTCTTTTTGTTGTTGTTGTTGTTGTTTTTTTTGTTTGTTTTTTTAAAAACTTTCTTCCCCCAGATCTCCCCATAAGCCACCTGACGACCATCATATCCCACTACAAACATTTCTAATTTCAATGTATATATATATATATATATATTTCCTTTTTTATTTTTTATTTATTTCTGTCTTTCCCTTGTCCAAGATTTAAAACACCGGAGTCAAATTCCTAGTGTGTTTACACACACCTGGCAATAAAACTGTTTCTGATTCTGTTTGTTTTTTTTTTTGTTTTTTTTTTAAGGATGGCTGCATCTGTAATCTGTGAACTCATTAGGAAAACCTTTCTGCTCAGTACAGTTCCCTTTAGTTGTCATTAAACATTACCGCTCCTTTCCCACTGTAACTTCTTCTTCTCCCTGACTGCTAATATTTAGGTTTCACCAACCACAGTATGTTTTGTTTGTATTTTCATGGCATCTTCTCTCCTCCTGTTCTTGTTCTCTCCACCAAGTCCCCCCTCCTTCATGGTTCTGCCCGAGGTTTCTGCCTCTTAAAGGAAGTTTTTCCTTGCCACTGTCACCAGGTGCTTGCTCTTGGAGGGATATGTTAAGAGTTTAGTCTGGATCTGCTGTACGTGTAAAGTGCCTTGATGTAACTTTGTTATGATTTGGCGTTACATAAATAAATAAGATTCGATTTTACCGAGCTAATACATCAAGTGAGAAGTCAGGCCATTTCCCCATAGACTTCAATACAATCTGACTTCTTTTTACAATAGTGGAGTCGCCCCCTGATATTTCAGGAAGTCCTGGTTTTAAGGCTGAGTTTCCGAATACATGCCGTGCGTATTTCACTGTGAACTGAACTCTTTGATACTTTCAAAGTGTTCATAAAGAAACAAACCCTGTTTTATGATCAAAGAGGACACATAAGAGACAGGAAGACCGTTAACAAAGGAATCCGCTGAGCATGTTGATGTGTGCCACGAGATGACCCTGATGTCACTTTGAGCTCATAATCCTCAAAATCTTCATACAACTTTTTTTTTTTTTTGTTGTTGCTATTTATGGCATTGTCGGCTCCCACAATATTCTTTGAATGCAAACAGGAAACTGGACCATAAATGTAATTTTACTGCCAATTCAAAATGTTTGTTCTTCAGCTGTGACTTTTAAATGACGAAACCCAAGTCGGCTTTTAATGGTGATGCAACCACAGGAAATGCAATATATTTCGTAATGCCGGCTGCAACTGTTCACAAAAAAATGTGTCTCGACAAGCAGCGGCACGCACAACAAGCCGTTGTGTGACAACCTACCTGCACTCTGAGCAGCTTGACACCAGATCAGAGCTGCTTTTATTTTGTTAGAGAAAGTCAAATTGTTTAAAATTTACGTATTTGTTTGGCCTCAGTTGATTCTGCGAAAGAAGCTGCTCAACGTGTTTGTTTGCTTTTTTTCACCAAATCATTATAACGATTAAAACTTCAGGAAGTAACACATTTCTCCACAAAATCCCTTTTGTGACTCCTCAGAAGAAGCCAAAAAACTAAAATGCACACTGTTGTCTGATTAATATTAAAGATCAACCTTTAAAGGACTAGAAATTTGCTCCTTCACTTTCTAGAGAAAAATAAACATGCGATATCTTACTTGTGTTATCTATACAGAAACACAAATTGCGGTTTCTTGGATGTTTATTAGACATGCAATTGATATTCTGTAGTCTCTGGTCAAGATACAGTCCCCAGGAATCTCTGTTTACTGAATAAAAGATGGTTGCTTGTTGTTCTGGCTCAAGGCTCGTCTCGTTTTGACTGTTATGTCTGGACCAGATGGGAAATAACAGCCTTTTTTTTTTTTTTGAAGTCTGGCAGATAAACCGTACGCCCAGTGCCTCCTTACCTTGCAGTCACAGCCCATCTGGTAGCGCTGGCTGAGGCTCTTCTTCTGGGTGGTGCTCAAGGAGTCCCAGAGCATGATGTAATCACACAGGGTCACATGCATGCGCCCACCGGCCTCGGCTTTGCCTGCAGAGACACAAAAGACGGCAACAAGAAAGTGTCACAACGACACGTGACAGAAAGCTCAGACAAAACAAGTCGACGCACACAGCAGACCTCCTGAAGCAGCATCAGAAACGTTCTGGTTGGACGAAAGGTCCAAAGTAAAACTGATCAAATGTGTTACTTCTCAGACAGGCATCAACACACACGCCACCTGTTCTCATAAAAATAAACTGGAGCTTATGTTTCATGCACTGGTCGCAGCAGCCAAAACTAAATGATATTTCAACTTGAGTTTACAGATCTGCCGAGGCTGCGTCCTCCCCACTTCACTGCTATCTGTCTACAGAGCAGTCCTCAACATGTTGGAGTCTTCACAGGACGTCCTCGCGGACGGGACTGACTCACGTTTCACTGCAGCGCTTCCAGCTGTTAACCGTTCAAACCAAAGAGAGGGTGAATCATTCTGCAAAAGATGCCCCGCTCGGCAGAAAGTTCACTCCCCCCGAGTCTCGACATTTGAGAAAAAAAAAAACAAAAAAACAGAGCCTGGGAAAGAGACAGGAAATGCTGGCTTCAGCAGTTCCTCTCCTTACAACTCTATGTAATTAGGGGCGAGTGTTTGCGGGTGCATCTCTGTCTGTGATGGGGAAACCAGAGCTCACATGACATCATGGTCCTGAGCGGCTCCTCTGCTCACTGTACTATGTCTCACTCGGCTGCCGACTGACTCTGCTGCTCCCAATAACAATACCAGCCAGAATTTAGCATGCGAACACTAAACGAAGAGCTAATTTTTGAAAATAAGCTAATTTGCTGTGATGTGGAGAGCTGGACACACTCTACGGAGGGCAGCTCGTTAGCTTAGCTCAGCATAAAAGACCGGAGGTAAGGGGGGAGACTGCTGGCCTGGTTCTGCCCGAAAGTCATTCATTAACATGATGCATCTTGTTTGTGTGATAAACGTTGAATGGGTGTGTAAGAATAACACAGATTCCAGCCTCCGATAAGCTAAGATGAGCATCTATTGGCTGTGGCTTCAGGTTTACCAGACAGACATCTGGTATCATCGACACACTCTCAGGAGGAAAGTGAGTAAGTTGAACTTATCTTTTAAGTTGACAATGTACCACTTAAACAAAACAAAACACATCCAGCCAATATGGGAACATGGGCCTTCATTTGAATCTATTTGCTCACTTTTTGCTCTACCAACTCATGGGGGAAATATTTTGCTTTTCTGGTGCTGAAATCTTCAGTTTGTTGGCCAGGTTGTCATGAATTTGGTAATTTAGCTGATACGGCTAATTTATCTGGTGTTTTGCAGGTGTGGAGCAGATTTATGGAGCTTTTGTCCCATCAAAAATACACTTCCTGTGACCAGAAATGATGCAACATTATCCAACAGGAAAAAAAGCCACGTACAGTTAATTCACAAGCTTAAATTTGATACTGAACTCCACAAACAGGAACCAGTATTTATATAAATATAGATTACAGTTGATTTATAGTTACCTAGTAAGAATGGCTGATATTAATATTCACAGGGGAGGGGACCAAAGGATACACAGACATAAAAATGAAGCATTCAAGAGTACAAGCGTAACTAAATGTGAATGCGAGGTGATAGAAAGTCACTCAGACAGCTAGAGCAGCTAGACAGCTAAAAAGGTTGTACATTTACATCTTCTGAGAGCCCAAGACGACAGACAAGGTCACTCCCAGTTTCCACAATTTAGCCAGCAGTGTATCATTACCCATAATAACATAAACAGTTACTCCTCCTGCACACAAAAAGGCACACCGGTCTTTATCCAACCTCATGTTTGTCTGCCCGGCTGTTTACACCTGCAAGTCCATATCTGATTATCTGTCTGCATGTGAGCTTCTGTTGCTCTCCTGTGTCTTTTTTTGCACCGTAAATCTTAAATTAAGAACAGATTTATTCTTGCTTGTGAAAAACTGTAGTTCAACAGACTTGATTTACTTCATCAGACTTGAAAACAGAAGGAGCTGATATAATCTGTAATGTTATCACTCAAGATTGAAGCTGCAAAGATCGGTTTCCTTCTGTCTGGTATTTTTGGAGTCATTTCTTTGATAAGACATCCAGGAGACACAAAGTATGAAGGAACCAGACTGCTAAATAAAACTGACCTGAGATCAGATACTCCTTCTTGCCGGTGGCATCGAGGGTGACGCCGCAGACGGCAGACACGGGGGCGGTGAAGACGGCCTCGATGTCCTGGTTAGGCCCCTTGAACATCTGGAGCAAAACCAGGGAGGTCAGGAGGGAGGATTTCGAAATTCAAACAAATAAAGATGCTAACGTGCTCACCTTGATCTGTTTGACCTCATACTGGATCCTCTTGATGGGGTTCCCGTAGATATCATTCCCTGAATCCACCTCTCTCTCTCCCACCACCTTTGCCCGAATCACTGTTGAAGAAATAGACAGAAACATGATGTCTGGTCTGCAAACAATTCATGTGTTTGATTTCATCTGATCAGCAGTGAAATAAAATTTAAAAAAAAAACAACCAAAAACCAAAAACCCAAGATTCCAGAAATATTAAATTCACAGCCGAAACCGCTTTGTTTAATAAATTAATCAACTAATTGTAGCAGCTCTAAACATAACAAGATATGCTGTGATTTTCAATATCGATGACAGATTATTTTCCTGTTTCTTGAAAATGTTGATTACAATTTCTCAAATCACACACAGATGTTTCCATGTTTTTGTTTGTCCAACGGTTCAAAAGAATGCAAAATACAAAACACTTAAGTTTAAAATGATTTGGAAGACAAAGGAAAGACTGAGACCAACAAATATTTGGCTTTTAAGCTTAAAAAAATAAACAAATCACTTTCAAATGTCAAAATCTTGGCCTCCAACAGTTTCGACTGGCAGGCAACCCATCTGATAATCCATTACTCTTTTAAATTCATGATTTTAAAGAAGAACTGTGAATAATTTTATGGTTCTATGCTCTGCAGTGTGACAATTGATAATTTTTTTATTGAAGTGAATTAAATATTTTGGGCTAATTGCGAACCAAAACATCATCTTGTGCTCATCTGACTTTATCATGATGATGTTTTCTGATGTTTTACGGATCAAACAATAAAAAAAATCTGTCAGATTGAACAGTAACGAAAAAAAAATCATCAGTTGCAGATGTTCTCGGCGCTCCGGTCTAAAGATATGATGATAGCGTCATGACTGATGATACTGAATTGTCATCTGAGCCCAGATTCTTATCTGCCACCTCTCAAGCTAAAAAAAAAAAAAAGCTACAAAAACAACCAGAGCCGCCTGAATTCTCTGCAAACAAGCCACACTGAGGCATGGCACAGACAACAACACGAGCTTCAGCATCTACAGCAGAACGCCAGTCAATGAAAACCCAAAATAAAGGTTTCCGTTGGTGCTTGGCCTGAAACACAAACACTCTCCTGCTTCCAAACACGAGCAGGAAACCGTCAAAGCAGCAGAATTAAGAAATAAGAAGAACAACTTCAGCAGAGGGGCATGTTTCTCACCGTGTGTATGTGTGTGTGTGTGTGTGTGTGTGTGTGTGTGTGATTAAATGGCCTGACTGACTACATCAAGCTTCAGCTATGCTTAGGACATTTATTCAGGACGGAAAATATGAGCAATAGAAAGAGAAAAAAAAAAAACATTAAATAAGCAGGAACAGAGGACACGTAGATAAACACACACACACACACACACACACACACAGTCTACTGCTGTTGCTCTTACACCCTTGGGTCCAGTTTATGGTTTGGAGCAGACACAAATATGGGGGTTCATGGCTCCCAGAGTTTATAACGTCTCTTTTTTTTCTTCTTCTTCTTCCCTCATTACTTCCTTTTCCCCTTTTCTTTCTTCCCCCTGGTCAGGCACATGGCATGGCAGAGTTTGGTTTTTTTTTTCCCCCCATTATCAATTACTCGTTTAGGCTGTAAATTGCATGAAAAAACTGCCCCCCCCCCCAAAAAAAAAGAAATAAAGAAAGATAAAAAAAAGTGTTTTAATCCGACAGAAAATGCTCGAATTTTCTGATTCCCTTGATGAGCCAATTGGTCTACGAAATGTAAGGAATCGGTGAAACATATTCAAATAACTTTTGAAAATTTGCACAATGAGAAAAATGTCATTTTAATTTCTGGAGATGTTGTGTTGCAAGATATTATCAGCTGATAGGCAATTTTATTTAATTTAGTTTTAAAGTTGCTCTAAAATAATATAGTCAAGTTCTTATAAATGAATGAAATGGCTGATTGTGAAATGATGACTAACCCACAGACTGGAGAATAAACGCCGCGCCGTGCAGTCAGCTCAGTGTTTTGGTTTTTAAAGACCTGAAACTTTTGTGTATTGGTTCAGTCGGATCTCATAGATTATTTAGCTTTAGCCTCAGTTAGCTGTTTTTAAGAAACAAAAGATTGAAATGACGTAACGTTAAAGGACTAAAACAGACTTCTTGTAAAAAGAAGGAGGATATAAAGGGATTAATTGGACATTTGTTGAGCTGGAAATGAACACGTTGGGGTCGATTATCAGCACGGAGGAGGATTCACACTTGAACCATCATCAGCACCGATAAATGTCTTCATGAGGAGGAGAAGCAAGAAAACAACCCCAGTTGCTCACAAGCAAACCTCTGCATTTAGGTTCCACTCTGATGCTTATGCAAATACGCAGCAGCAGCCAGAGTACACACATAAACACGCAGCAGTATACCTGGCTGGCGCTCTCTCCCGCATTCCTCCCAGTTTTTCCGCTCTCATTTCCTGACCTCATTCTGAGCCACAAACTAATGAGCAAAGAATCAGCAGCAGGACACAATACTGAGGGGAAATTACCCAGCTATTCACAGAGCATTGCTATTATGAGAGCCGAGCTTATCTGTCTACCTCTGCGTTGCAGACATGTTTACCCCCCCCCGCGCCTCTACAATAAAGGCAGAGCGGATGATCCTGTGCAGTCTAAACAGCGTGTTGCGGAGGCGGCAGACTGCACAGCGTGATGCTCCAGCAGCACAACTACCTGGGGGCCTGCAGACGGCCGAGTTCACTGCAGAGTGATCCCAAAGTCGTCTGATCACCAGCAGTCAATCAGGAACCAGGAGGCCCCCCCTCCCTGCCCCCCCACTTCACCATAAACCACCAACTGACCCACATTTTGCCTGTTCCCTCCCGACCAAGGCGACACTTAATGACTTATACATGCGTATCAGTTGCACTACGCAATGTTTTCCATGCAAACCCCATATGAACACACACACACACACACCACATCCTAAGTGCCCCCCCCCCCAACCATCACCACCTCAATTTCAATCCACCGCATGACTATCCATTTCTTTTTTCATGCTCCAGCGACCACCAAATCATCTCTGACTTTCCTGGTGCGGTTTGTTCAGCTCCAGACGTATGTGGGCCGTCGGTTCAACCTGTCATTTCAACGGAGACCAAACCGCCTTCAAACACAAATCAGCCGCCGCTCAGGAACCTCTGGCCACATCTGTATGAAGAGCCACGCAGAGGACAGACAGCTCTGTCTGTCAGACCATATTAGACTTTAATACATATATTGACTGTGACATTAAAGCCTTTCCTTACTATGATATCCAGATTTTTGTATTTCTGTTTATAGTATTGATCTTAAGCGAGTAGTTGTTGTCACTGTTGACTGATGGGCTTCTTGTTTGTCCTATAAAAAGGTCAGAAAGCTTTAATGACATCTTCAGATTTCTTGTTTTGTCCTGCCCCCCGTGCAAAATATGAATTTGCTGAAATTATAATGATAGAAAACGGAGAGAGGCAGCAAATCCTCACATTTGAGGATATTTACCATTTTCAGCTAGTTTAAATTTGAAGAATCAACTGTAAACGAAGCATACTGCGAATTTGTTGCTGGATATTGTGAGTGTCTAATTTTCATTTTATTTTCACAGAAATTATTTTACTTTTTGTTGGGCGTTGTAAAATGACCTGAACCACAACATTCATGGTGCTGACGTGATTTTGATGTTACACCTGGTCATACTGAGATTGTGTAACGGTAAGATTTTAGGCATTACCTGATTCGTTTTTGAGTTGTGTTACATCAAACTGACGAGTCCGATCTCCAGTCTGTTTTTTCTTTCAGCTCCGTTTTGGTCTCTACCAACTCCTGAAGAAACATCTGGCTCTTAAGCTGCTTAATACTCTAATGCTATACTGAAAACATCTGGAAACGACGCTAAACCATGACGTGACATTTTAAAGCTGCAAAGCTGCAACAATAAGCTGAAAGACTCCTTAAACGTTAATAAAGTAAGAACTCTTCGTGGGTTTGTCACATTATCTGAACTATTATTTGTTATCCTTCTGCAGCTGTGACTGATAATAAAGGGAAAGTTTTAAATTGTGCTTTTCCTCCTTTGTGTTCATGCAAACCACATTAGAAGGGTCCTTCTACAAATATATATATATATATATATATATATATATTTACAAACACTCTTCCAACATAAAAAACTATCCAATTTTCAAACAGACTGACTTATTTTCAACAGATCAGCTTGAGATTTTGGTTTTTAGAGACGCTGGTTTTTTTTTTTTCCTTTTTCTTATGATGCATCCTGAGTACTTTTCATGAAGAAAACATGTCTCCGTTTCCATAAATGGAGACATGCAGGGTCAGTGTGCATGTGTTGTTGCATGTCCACTGTTGTTTTGCTGCAGACAGCCGGGTGACGCTGGTCTTCCACACCAGCCGGCCTGGGGACAGACTGACTGGGCAGGGCTGTCGGGAAGTTCCCCCGTTGTGGGCACCAAATTTATAGAAAAGAGGATGTTTGTCTCCGTATATGTGTGCAATTGTGTGGTAAGTGCATGACACTGCTGGATTTTTAATGGCCTGCGGTCCAACCCTGAGCATCAGTTAGCATGAAAAACAGAAGGTGACACACACTTAAGATACACACACACACAATCATGTTGCTTGTTTCTGCAAGTAGACCGTGTGTGTGACCAAGCAGAGAGCGGGATTTCATTTCATCCAAACAAATCCCAATTGTCAGGCCGCAGAACTGTTGACAGTGTCGCTTTGTTGTTGCCTACATGCACATTCTGGGCAACCAGACAACCGACTCTATTCTGACTCTCTGTGAATCCCATGGCAGCCTCTCCCCCATCTGGACTTCACCTCTTCCTCTGCACCATCCTGTGTGGGTGGCGCCCTCAGATCTGCCCCAAATACACTATCATCACCATTATCGCCATCAGAGACATCGGCCATTGTTGCCGCAGATTGGTCTGCCTGACCTTTAACGCGCATCACTCCCCCTCCTCTTCCTGCTGATGAAGGCTTTATTGACTCACACACACCTCGAAAACAACATGAGCACAAGGCAAACACAAATACACCTCTGCCGCGAGACATCCAGTCTGATGACCTGCCACATCAGAGATTGACTCACACCTGAAGGCAGAGCTGTCATTTTGCAATATGAAATTACGCGGCTATGAATGCAATCCACAAACACACACATCTGTGAATGTGTGGACGAAGGAAGGCAAGATGCAGCCAGGGCCGTGTGGTCTTGAACTCTCTCCTTCTCCAGGATACCATGCATATTTTAACTTCGACCGTGACTTTTATTACTTTTTCCTCTCAAACACGCCCTGGACTGACAGCCAGATGTCACTGCGTGCATGGCAGCAGGCCCGCAGTTGTCCATGAGCGCCATGAAAGCGTGTGTGTGTGTGTGTGTGCACAAGCGTGTGTCCCAAAGTTGGGAAAATCCCAGCAGCATTCCTGTAATTCCTCCCAGCACCACCCCTCGCAGGAAGAAACAAGGCAGGAATGGAAATTAAAAAAAAAAAAAAAAAAAAAAGGAGGAGGAAAGCTCGTGGTGTGACATATTCTGTGGTTGAGATTCAATCCCCCTCCCCTCCTCCTGAAATTTCTCCTCACTCTCTCCATCCCTTGTCCTCCTCTCTGCTCTTTCCCTCCTTGTCTCTTTCCCTCTCTTATGCCACGTTGCCCTGCAGAAGTCAGGAGACGCTGCTGCTGCTGCCGAGGGTGAAGCCTGGTAAACACACACTGAGACACAATGTACAGGGATGTGACCGGGCCGCTTCCTGGCTGTTTCACTGCCAGCTCACACCATGAAGGGTACAACAATGTAGGTCCCTTATTGTGTCTTTGGGAGGCTCAGACTGAGACGTTACAGTGAAATCAGAGGAGATAATAACCGTAAAGTTCATTCAGGTCATCGCTGAGGACCATCGGTGGGACTTGACCTCCTCCTCTTTATGATAAAATGGATTTTAGGGGGACTTTACATAAAAATGAGCACGTGTCCCTTCAAATTCTGCAAATTTTTTTTTCATTCCTCTGCTTCCCAGAAGGTCCCTTCATGGTTATAAACGTCTGCTTTGACAATGAGGGGAAAAAGACAAAACAAATGGAAGTGTGCAGTGTGTCAGAGTGTGAAGCACCCAGTCAGTCAGTGTGGCCTTGAGGAGCGACACCCTCCAGCTTCAGGGGGCTCCAGCAGCCTGTGAGCCCATTCAGAGAGCACCACAGGCGGGCGAAGCCTCCGCTGGAGCTCCGGTGCACCATGGAGAAAGGTAAACAACAACAACAACAACAACAACAACAACATGATGATGATGATGATGTACTCACCTACATCGGCGTTGCAGAAAGCCTGTTGCGGATGTACCGGAGCGCAGCTGCAAGCCTCCGCGAGCTCCTCCGCCCTCCACGCGAGCAGCAGCGCGAGCGTGCAGAGGATGCCGTTAACGGAAAACGGCATTTTGTTCGGCGCCGGTTTGTTGTTGTTGTTGTTGTTGTTGTTTTCTGCCTGCTGCGCAGATACGATGCAGATGTAGATCCAGCGTCCCCCCCTCCCTGAGTTTTTCTGCCTCTTTTATTGTTGTTGTTGTTTGTTTGTTTGTTTGTTTGTTTGCTTGCTGTGGTTACCGACAGCCGCCGGTTCGCGCGCTCGGTGAGGTCTGGTCGGTGAGCTCGGTGGGCCCCGGGTCGTCCTGGTCCTGGTCCTGGTCCCGGTCCGTGTCAGCTGCTGTCGGGTCTTTTTCACGACTGTTTTCCTTTTTCTCGGGTCGAGGCGGTTTTATAAAGCGGCTGGCCGGACTCCTCCCCCCCGGAGGGGGCCGCCTCCACCGGCAGGGGGCGCTGAGGCCTCCGCATGACCCCGCCGGAGCGTCCCCTATTAATAATAATAATAATCATCATCATCATCATCGAACAGTGTCAACCTGTACTTTAATATATCATATCAAATATGCTTTATAGTATTATAAACTAAAACATGTATTTGAGGAAATAGATGATTATACATTAGCTGAAGCAAAAGTCTTTTAAAAAAATATCTATTTAAATCAAATCAAATTGTGTAACTGTAAACAAAAATATGATTTCAAATAGTTAGCAACCAATTTTTCAAATGCACATCCATTGACAGCTATTATAACTATAATGCTGTATTAACATTAATAATACTTTATAATGAGCTCAGCTGAATTTGTAACATAAACTCCACATTTCATTTTTACTTACACGACCTTGAATAACCTTTTTATCTCCTGTGAAGGTTTTCTTTTGTTGTTGTTAACACTCATATAATGTTCCCTGAAATTCTGCAAAAGCTTTACAGAAAAACCTTCAGTTTGCTTTTCCAAAAGTGTTGTCTGGTGTGTCCATGCTTACACTAATGTAATAATAATCTACCTTATATAATAATAATAATAATAATAATAGCATTTATTGTCCATAATAATTGATTTGGCTTTTGATACATTTAGTTCATTTCTAATTTTCTGTAACAGCAGCACAGTAAAAGAGGCTAGCCACCATGACATCAGCAGTTTTACTTTAAATTGTTTTTTGTTTAAATTAAGCTTGATTCTTCACACAATTGTCAAATGTGGATTTCTGAAAAGGGGAAATCAAAGTGGTTTGAAGTGAATCTTACTCATCACTCACCTCCCTCTGAACATCTGGACGTGCCGCCCCTCAGTGTGTATTTCATTTTAACAGGAAATACATTTGAATCAGGTCTAGGACAACAGGTCCACCTAAAAATGTGGGAGGACAGTTTACATCTATTGTGGTCCTGATGTGCGTGTGACTAAAATAAATCTTCTCTGCAGATGCTGAGTTTGCAGTTTTGGGTCATTCTGTCTGTAAACTCCAGAGATTGTGACTCAAGTTTCCCCGCAAAGTTGAATAAAGATGACCTAAAATTAAAACCTGACGAACTCTTTATGCTTGTTAAATGTTGCCAAAAAAAGCATCTATTATTATATTAAAACAATAACACTGCAGAGCACTATAATTCAAATACTTATGTGGTTTAATTCCAGCTTAGTCAGAGCTTACATGGCGAAATAATTCGAACCTCACAGATAAATCATGCCAACAAGTCAAACGTTGCTTTGTGCTGGCAGAAGAGGGCAGTATCCTCCACCTTTATTCACAACCTCCACTGACACTTCAGACTTATCCCGTGCATAGAGATTTTTCTGGTCTCACAGTAAAACCATTTAAAAAAAAAAAGGGGGGGGATCCAGCAGCATTTTAGCTCTTGCCACTTTATAGAAGGCACAGATTGTAAAGGAGGTTTGGCAGACGGAAACATTTTCCAAGACTGAGACACTAAACTGGCAAAATGAAAACAACCACAAGACGAGTCACACCATGAAAGACAAACAAAACACAGATCTAATCTGACATCGAAACACGCTGTTCCTGAGAGGAGATAATTTGGTTTCTCAACAGGAGAACACAGTGCCCCTTTGACCTGCAACATAAGAAAACTTTTGATGTGAACCAAATTTAACCAGATTAAAAAAAAAAGAAAAAAAGAGAAGAAATATGATTGATCCAGATTGACCCACTTTGCATCATTCAGATTAATAATTACAAAACTAAGACACATGTATCTGTAGCTCCTGTGTGTCAGGTAGGTAACAGTGATGGTCGCTCTGGATCTCAGAGGCCTTTGTTGAAGTAAACTTGTTGCACTTTGTCTCCGTATTGCGACACGATGGAGTCCCTCAGCTCCGGCTCCAGCTTGGACACAGCCATGGAGCTGTAGGAGGAAGACGAGGGGGAGAAGAGGCACATGGTCAGAATTAGTTTGACTGCACAAACTAATAATCCTGGTGTGTTTGCTTGTGCAGAAAGCTTCAGACTAAACAGTCATTACTAATGAGAGCATGAGATGGAGGGAACACGAGTTTCTCAGACTAAATCCATCACAAGAATTAGGAAACAACGATTTCCTCCAACGGTTTTAAAAACATTTTTTGGCTTCTCAAGCCAAATTACTGCACAACATCAACCCATTTTCCAAAATATATCATTTAAAATAATCATATTGAGATTATTTTAGCAGATACTAACACTGTGGTACAAGTCACAATTTCATTTTGGCTGCAGATATCATTATTGAAATTTTTTGGAAAAATAGCACAAATTGTTGCAGCTTGTAACAAACAAGCATGTTTACATCTGGAGAATATGATATAAGGTGCTATAATTCAAAGCAGTGATCCTACTCATTTGAACATTTCACTTGGAGGTATTGTGATTTGAATTGACAAGGCAGCTGTCTCTTGACTTTTGGACCCCACCGAATTTTAAATTTAATAATAAACTATATCTTATCTTCCCAAACATCTCGTTCACTCCAAGCTTAATACAAAAAAGGTTCATTTCAGGTCATTTTCTTACAGATTTCCATCCCAATTTTACTAAACCCCAGAATGAGATAGAGATATGAAAGGTGTTTGTAAAGCACTTTAACATCTAGTATTGTACATGTAGACAAGATATAAAAGACACATGAGGTGATATAAAAACTCAAATAGGGTTAAAACAAAGAAAACGATTGGAAAAAGAGAACAAACTGATTAAATAATTGAATAAAAACCACAGATAACTTTTCGTTACCATCTCTGAGGGAAAAGGGAGCAGGCGGCTGGCACCATGAAGATCAAACTTCAAAAAGAAAAGAAAAACAGATCATAAGTTGTTGGGGGTTTTTTCTACCATGAAACTGATTTAAATTGCCCGTTGACTTCCTACTTACAACACGCCGACCATCATCACTTGGATTGGTCCGTGGAGAAAAGTGATTCTCTGTGAAAAGACAGAAAAACACTTGATATAACATATGCACATATTCATGTCGAGGACTTCAGCAGCGGAGACGAACTCCGTTCTGACCTGCATGAACTTGTACTTCTCGAGCCTCTGCATGATGATGGGGAGGACAACTGACAGAGGAAGACAAAAAGTTAAAAGACGAAGAGGATAGCTGTACAAACTTGATTAAATATTCACTGAACAAAACTTACTCATTCCTGGTGCAGCCATGGTGATCCGAGAGATCACCACCTGCGTGATGCCTTTCACTGCTGCTTTCTGTTGCAGAGATTTTTTTTTTTTTTTTAAAGAAAGGAGGAATTAAAGAAAATCTGTTGCAGATTTATTTCAAATACATAAATAACAAAGAGTGCTGACCGTAGAATGGCCCAGTTTGTTGCCATTTTCATCTGTAACAGCGATGCCGTTCAGAATTTCCCTGAGGAAAAAAAAAAAACCCCAAAACATACATATATTAAACACAAAACCCAGAGGATCACGAAAGGTAACATGTTGTAACCTGGCACGCTGCTGTTATTATAAATCAAACCTCTGGACTTATTTAAAATTTGATCTGAGGACAGTGCTGGATAAAAAGTTCAGGGAAAAACCAAAATTCCTCCTGCGGGAAACATGAATATTTGTGCAAATACGCTACAGCAGGGAAAAAAAAAAAAAGAACAGAGAGAGCCAGTAGATTCCACTTTTCAATTTAAGTACTTGGCCTTTTGTAAACTGTGAGGAGCTGCTAACAAAAAAGGAAAATCTGTAAAACCTGTAGAGTCAATTTGATTAACCTTCATGTAACTGACTGGTGAGACACTTTCTGCACAATCTGCACATATAAATATACATTTTTGGGGAGTTTAACGAGGAAGGGACTCACTGTTGCCTCATCATGGGAATATTGACACAGTTGGCTGCTGCCACGGCTGCAAACGGGACCCAGCGAGCAACGAGAGGAGGAGCTTTCTGCAGAAGAGAGTGGAGACAGAAACATAAGGCAGCTGTTAGCAGTACAATCTCTGATCCAGATATAGATAAAAACATCTGACATTGAACACACCACTCAAAGAAAGACTCTTTTTCTGCACCAGACATTTGGACGTTACAGTAGCTGAACTTTAACTGACTGTCTGCTTACGAACACGATAAGATGCAGCTGAAATTAAGTATATCTTTAGGCAAGTTTTTATTTTATACTGCTGCAACAAGAGAAAGGAAACATCTGTGTGATTAACTGTTTCCAACCACCCAGGTGAGTTTGGTGATAAATTAAGCTTCATTAAAACCTTTACCTTTGTGTAGAGGTTGAGTCCGACCGCCGTCGCCAACGCTGTGCTGGTAGCTGTGATGTAGGCGACGCCAATCTGCCTGAGAGACACAACAGTGACGCAGGACAGCAGCTGTTTTTAGTTTGACTGTTTTTCCCCAGTCACTGGATGAAAACAGTCATATCCTGATCAGAGTTAATGCACATTTGTTTATATTGAGACAAAACATCATGACAGCTGACAGGTGACGTGAATAACAGCGATTATCTTGTTGCAACGGCTCCTGTCAGTGGGGTGAGTGCTGTGCTGTAACAACGGTCTGTATCTAACATCTTGGTGCCAGATGCAGGTCTAGTAGAGTCCAGGTCTTGCCAGCTGGGGGCCGTTTTGGTGTCAAAGAGGGGACTTACACAATATTAAGCAGGTGGTCACAATGTCATGGCTAATTGGTGTATTTAGCTACATGCATGCTTCTGTATGAGTGTCAGTCCTGCTGCAGTCCAGAGGGAGGTGGTAATGCACCTGAAGCTGCTTGTTTCAGCTACAACACTATCAGTTCATTAGACCACCCCTGTCCAATCAGCTCTTGATCCAGCTCCACAGACTCTACAAGGTTAAGTAGCAGTAATATTTGCTTTTGCAGCACTCTTTTCTGACCTTCTTTCATAGATGCTGTACTTAATAATACACCAAGGCGTCTGACTGCACTCAAGCTTTACTGAAGTCACTCAATTTGAATTTGCTTTCGATAAAAATATCAAATTAGTAAATGTAAATAGTTTCTCTGTGGTATCAGGGACCAGGCTTAGTCCAGCACATCCTTTCAGTTTGTCCCTGTTTTTTCCAGAAACAGCCAGGGAAGATTTCATTTTCTGAAGGACAATGGAGGCATGGAAGTCTTGATGGAATCTAACAATGAAGTCTTACTTGGGAGTGATTGGGGAGGCAGCGTTGCGGTTTGTGTAGTTGACCAGAGCGTTGAAGGACTGATTCACCCACTGCCAGAACACCACGGCAGGAACTGTCCTGAAAAACACACAGTCATTAAACCTCTGCAGCTTCCTCCAGAAGCTGCAGCATGTGGTAAAATACCCGTTCATACCTGTAGAACTGCAGCATGAAGCCGGTGATGGCCATCCCTCCAGGGACCTGGAAGGACATGCGACCGATCAGGTTCATGCGGTCCCCCGTGTCTGGGTGGAAGGCCGAGTCATACAGTTTCTTGGCGTAGTGTAGCTGCTCCTCTGTGGTGCCTGGAAGGATGGATCCTGCCCTGCAGAGCATCAAAATCACACATGGTGAACACACACAGACATTTTCATATCATCAAATACCTACAGAGATGTTTGTTCAGGTTTGTGTATTTTCTGACCTGCAGCTTTCTACTAACACTTTGGCTTCATCCAAGCGCGAGTCAGGCAAGAGTGCTGTTCGACAGTCAGTGATGTTGAAGAAGTGCTTCAGTCGGCCCATGAACGTAGACTGATCCCATCGTGGTGCGTCGATATCAAATGAACTCAAAGCCATTGTGGTTAATTGAGTTGGGGAAAAAAAAGAAAACAACAACAACAAAAAAAAAAAAAAGGAGCCCCAACTTAAAGCATTAAAAGGTTAAAAGTCAATGGTTGTCCTCTGTCCACTCAGCAGCTGCAGCCAAACCTGGAGAAACAAAAGGAAGAAACTTTCTGGATTTTAATGATAAAACAGAAAAACAACAGACTGACCCAGCAGAAGCTTTCACTGAGTCACAGTAAATGAATGAGTGTCACAGCTTGGTTGATCTGAGAAACCTGTCAGGCCTGAGCTGATGTAACATGAACAGGTACCTTTTTACCTAAAACTCTGTGTTTTTTTCTTCAATTAAAAATGGGTTTTGTGCTGATGGTTGATGAAAACAAGCATTTTGAAGACGTCACTTTGATTTCTAACATTTACATACACACACATATGGTGCAAACAATATTCACAATTACTAGTTGCAGCTCTGAATTACCAGTGTTCGTATTATGATCCCTGTGAAAGTGGTCATTGACTGTTGTTTTACATATTATACACAGCACCAAGTCATAGTTTTTTTTTGACTGTCGTAAACTGTTGGTGAAAATTAACTGAGTTCCAACCCAACATGTCCCTGGACAAATATAAACTCTTGTTCCTCCCTAAAAATGATCACTTCCACTAGAAATCATTGACCACTTCCTGGTAAATGGTTCCACAGTTTGTCGTTTTGGATTTTTGCTGCTGCAGCATTTTACTTCCAATCATCCAACCGGAGGATCTGGAACTGCTGACTTCAGCTCAAACATCCCACTGTACATATTATTCACTACATTACTAATTATGTACTGTAGGAATAGTGTGAAAACTGATCTCACAACAGAAACCTACCCCGAGTGGTTTAAATTTCTGTCAATAAATGAGGGGTGTTTCAGTGCTCTCTGAAGGCTCAGCCTGGCTGAAACTGGTTCGTTCATAGAGTTGTTTGTTCAGAAAAGAGGCTAAACGCCAGCAGAACCTTGTGGGGAACATTTGAGGTGGCCCAAAGTTCAAAAAAGCCCCAAGTAACCAGACACAACCCTGACAATATATCACAGACTAGAACTGACTGGTGTCTGAGGAACAGCCCTGCAGAAAAACTGGGACATTAAACTGCATGCAAGAACGTCCCAATTCTGATTTACCAATTTATCATTTGTTTCATAATATTTGTGAGAAAGGCTTGTTTTGACCAAACAGCAGCACCAGGACTCAAAGATATTCAGTTTCCAATGACATTAAAATGGAAAAACGCAGCAAATCCTAACAAATGCTTGGTATGTTTTATATGCTCATCACAGTAGATATGAGAAAATGCATCTTACTGTTGGATTATCTGACTGTAAACTTTAGGTTTTACACAGTTTGTCACACAAAAGAAGACATTTGAAGACACTACTTTAGAGTATATAACTAAGCTCTTTCATCAGTTTGGGGGATTTTACCTGTACAAACTGATGGAGGCTTAACCAATAAAAAGAACAAAACATCATAATCTCATTGATTTTCATGTGTTTTGTCTGTGAAAAATCTGAATCTGTAAAGAAACAGTAACACCACTTGTCAGGTACCTGCAGTGGAGTGCAAAAGTACAAAAAACTAACAAAGAAATGACATGTAAAAGAAATACTGAAGTCAAGTACATTTTCCCAGACTTGTACTTTTATAACGTTTGCAGCTTGAGGTGTATAAACTGGACCTGCGGACCAGAGCTAAGCTAAAATCTGAATACATCTGGATCCATCCCAGCAGCTTTACGCTGCTGTGTGTGATGACAAATTATGCATTTAATGAAAACAGTGTTGTGTTGCTTCGAAAGAAACAGTGGAGGACATCAGAGACATGTCAGTCCGAGCAGGCGGACTGATGCAACATCAGCCGAGGTGGCAGCTGGTTCCTGCAAACAGCAACAAAAGCGACAAACAAGAAACAGCACGTCGACCAACAACAGGCTGCAAACCTGCACACAAACACCTGGACACTCACCTTCAGCCGGTGTCCCGGTCCTGGGTCCAACCAGCCTGTTGGTTTCAAACCAGGTCTGCTCGGTGTTGCAATAGTAAAGACCTGTGCACGTGGCACGTGGCCCTCCAATCACGAGCTGGGGCAGATCCCGGCAGACCAGGACCCGGACCGGGTGCCTTTCTGCCCCGGCGGTGATAAGAACGGAGGAGCGGCTGTTAGCTGCTATTAGCTGCTATTAGCTGCGGGGCTAATAAGCAAGCTAATTACCGATTTCACGTCTCGGGTTTGAAAGGGACATTCAACTAAAAGTGTGGAGTGATATAATATTTGACTCTTAAATAATAAATTAAATCTACCGACACTCGAAGCACTCAGAAAAATAAACGTAGAGCTATTTATTTTCCCACCAAATTGGAAACAGTTAGCATGTTGCTAATTACCACCACCATGCATTCTTACGGCGGGTGCTGCCTTCAGGCACTTCCACGTGAGTCGTAAATATCATAACCGTGGGGAAAATGTTCAAATAGAACTGTTTTTGCAGAAATGGGAAGAAGATGAAAAACATACATCATTACCGACGACAAAGATTATTTTAAAGGGGACACACCCCTTGTGTAATCTAAAATTAGTTCTTCTTGTTGTGCTGGGGATTTTTTAACATTCCTTAACAACTCAAACAGGCATTAGCAGCCTTTTGCCAATAATTGGTGTGTAATTATTCTGAACAGTGACATAGATTAATGTAACTGTGGAAAAACTGTGGAAAATGGGTTTTTATAGGTGCTCACCTTGTCCTAACTATAGTGGACCTGGTTTGAAACTTTAACAGATCTCACCCCCTCTCATTTCTAATTAAAATAATGATTGAAACAGTTGATTAACCCAGCTGGGACACTTTCCCAGGAAAAAAGTTTCTCCTTTCGGGAATATTCCTTAAATCCAACGAAACTTCAGGAAAAAACAAACAAAAATAATCTTCCAGTAACATTCACTATAAAGGTTCCTTTTCAATGAAACTTTGAGTTAATCTCCAGCAAACACATATTTTGTCATATCAGTGCGTGTGCTGTCAAATTGATTATGTTTTGTTTTTTAAACTTTCAGCGTGTTTTCATAAACTGGGGTGAAAGGAGGACACCCATTTTACCAACAGCACATAAATGTAGCACGAGATGGATTTCTGTACGTAAGTGTGCGTCTGACGTCACCTCCCTTAGTAACCCTCGGCGGCGTCTCCAGGAGAGAAGGCAACAAGATGGTGAGTTTTTAATTTATCCCGATAATTAGCTGTTAACGCTCAACACCCACCTTCAAATAGACAAACATCCACTTTAACCGTCGTGAATTTTAACTAATCTGCAGATTAATTATCGTCTTCTGTTGGAGAAAAGGCGTCCAAGCTGGAAAAGCTGCTTTGTTGCTCCGTTCAGTTATCAGGGGAGATTAGCTTAGCACGTTAGCCGTGTTTAGCTCCCATGTAGCAAAAACAACCCCCCCACCACCAAAAAAAAAAACAAAAAAAAACAAAAACTGATTCAACACGAGTTTGAAAGAAAAAACAGAGAAGTGTAGAAATGTGATGGGACAGGCAGCTCTCAGGACTTGTTGTCCCTGTCTTGTGCTGCCTCCGGTGGGAAAGTGTTTGTGCATCTTCCGGAGCTCCAGTTTGGACTGAATGCACTTCCCCGGCCTGTGAGTGAGAAACCCGGGAGGTCAGGAGGAAGATTTCTGCAATGGTGGTCACTGCCCCCCCCCCCCCCCCCCCCCCCCCCTCTTCCAGATAAATAACATTACATGTCTGCTTGTTTGCAGGGATTGCTGTCCATCCTGCGTAAGTTAAAGAGCACACCAGACCAGGAGGTCCGGATCCTGCTGCTGGGGCTGGACAACGGTGGGAAGACCACCCTGCTCAAACAGCTGGCATCCGAGGACATCAGCCACATCACCCCCACCCAGGTGAGGAGGAGATGCTGGAGTTTGACGCCACACTTGGAAGAATGTAAACTATCTAAAAGTTTTAAAGGGACTTTACTTTGACTGACATAAGACAACGATAAGGGGGGGGGGGGGGGGGGGGGGGGGTGGGCTTTGCTGCTCAGCTGCTCAGCAGATGTATGATCTTTTGGGACTTCTGCTTATCCTGTCTAATCCAATCTTGCGTTCTGTCCAGGGGTTCAACATCAAGAGCGTCCAGTCTCAGGGCTTTAAACTGAACGTCTGGGACATCGGGGGCCAGAGGAAGATCAGGCCATACTGGAGAAACTACTTTGAAAACACTGATGTACTGGTGAGTGGAGATTAACACTTTTTTTTTTTAGATGTAAGAGTTTAGCCCGATGTCTTGATCTGCTCATTAGTTTTACACATGAGCACAGAGGACCTGCTCAACGTGCTAACAGAGAAAACTTCTGCCTTTGTTTCAGATCTATGTCATCGACAGCGCTGACAGGAAGAGGTTTGAGGAAACAGGTCAGGTATGTACGGCTGGGCTGCTCTGAGTGGACTGTCTTAATATGTAATTAAACCAGGCCTCGAAAGGTTTTATGAAGTCTTAAATCTTTCCAAATATATTTTGTTGCTCCTGTTGAGAAAAGTAGTTTTAGCTTTAATGTACATTTTTTCTTCTGTGTATCAGCTGTTTTTAACTCGTCTGGTGGCCTGTAGTTCACTGATTTCAGACCATTAAATGAGATGGGTACTATTTGATAGTTTTTCTTAGAAAACTGAGCTAGTGACTTTTTTGAGTGAAGGTATGTGATCAAACCTGCTGCTGTTATTTTAAAGAATTCAGGGATTTTTAGAATAATCAAGCACAAACTCAGCCAAGTCTGACAGGGATCAAGTCTTCATTGTTGTGACTTAACCACAACTGGAGGTTTCACATTTCAATGTTTCGCAGGAGC
Organism: Remorina albescens; assembly: GCA_034769265.1. Taxonomy (NCBI): domain Eukaryota; kingdom Metazoa; phylum Chordata; class Actinopteri; order Carangiformes; family Echeneidae; genus Remorina; species Remorina albescens. The sequence continues at coordinate 3,013,953 of CM068480.1, forward strand.
TGGCTGAGTTGTTGGATGAGGAGAAGTTGAGCGGTGTCCCAGTTCTGATCTTTGCAAACAAACAGGACCTGCTGACCGCCGCCCCGGCCTCCGAGATCGCAGAGGGTCTCAACCTGCACACCATCCGGGACCGCATGTGGCAGATCCAGTCCTGCTCCGCCCTCACTGGTGAGGGGATTCAGGTGAGTCCAGCTTTTCCATTTTATGTGTGTGTGTGTGGTTTTTTTTTTTTTTTTTTTATGCTCTTCTTTCTCCCTTTGCTGATGTTTGTCTTAAATTCAATTCCAGGAGGGGATGAATTGGGTCTGCAAGAGTGTCAACTCCAAGAAAAAATAGCTTTGCTTCTGGTCTTTTGCTACTCAGGAGGAACACACACACACACACACACACACCCACCCTCCTGAGCCTTAGTATGATGGGATATACCTGTGAATGTAAACACACTACTAATCCAACATGGACTTGGAGTTTTTAACCCCCCTGCGTTCCTCTACCGCTGATGTTTACTAATCTCAACACATCTTCCTAAATTGGCCTCTACCAAGATGAGCTTGGGGAGTTGGATGGGGGGGTGCCTTCAAAGGGAAACCATGCCAGGAAACCGACCCCCCCCCCCCCCTTTTTGCTCCTCCACAGTCCGCCCACATCAGCGTCAGTGCCCCAGCCACCATCCACAGCCTGTCACAACCTCAAACATCCCCATTAAACATCTCATCGGAAATTCCAGCTTCCTTATGAAACTTTTTCACACGGTTGTCCTCGAAACCGACCCCCTACCCCTCCCCCTATCTATCCATCCCATCCTGTCTCCTCTTTCTCTCCATCTCCTTCCTAAAGGTTGACACATGTTTATTTTGTTTTGGGTTTTTTTTTTTTGTTTTTTTTTATCATTCCACAATGGCTGTAAGCGCTTTTCCTGCTCTGACTCTGTTTGAAGTGAGCTCTATTTTTGTAATTGTTTTATTTATGGTGACATAGAAGAGTTAGAGTGCTTTTCAAACAACAACCGCCGTGGTATGTGTGTGTGTGTGTGCGTGTGTCTGTGTGATTTTAAAGAAGTTGGTGAAACAGTCTCTTTAACAGAGTCTCCCCAGTAAAGAACAATACTGTACATGTCAATATGTATAAAAAAGAGAGATGAAATTAAAGGGTGAAGAGGAACTTTTTTTTTTTTTTTTTTGGATCAACTGTAAATAGCTTGGCCCTGTGTTCATGTGTTAAGTTATGCACATGTTATAGAATCTATGTGACGCTGCTCTGTAGTCTATAATATTTGCATATCTAATATGTGCTGGCAGATTTTTAACAGAGAAAACTCTATGTACTGTACGTCCTGACGCATTTCTTCATGCTCCTTGGATTAGTGAGGGGATTCACTCTTTAGACGTGTCCTTTTGATATTCTTGAATGTAACCTGTCCAGAATTGAAGGTACTGTACGTGAATAAAAAGATGAAAAAAGACATTTTTTGGTTAGTTAGTTTCTTTGTTGAATGAAATGGCTTCCTTTTTTCTTTTTTATGTGTTAATCTTAAACACCAGTAGCAGGTGGAGTCAGCTGTTCATGGCAGCAACTGAGTCTGTGTGGAGAGGCCTCTGTGGCCGACAGCAGCTGTGGGGGGGGGGGCAGAAATGGGACAATTAAAGACTAAAGAGAAAAGAACTATAACACAAACCCAAACATACATGATGATATTGTTACCTTAACTGCACATCAGTTACCCTGTTTCACATCAAATGAAAGCGTAATCATGATGAAGTTGATTCTAGAAGACATTGAGATCATTAACAAAAATAAAGGTTGTTTTTTCACCAAACATTATGGATACAGGTGAACATTTAACAGCATCAGAAAAGACGAAGAAGTTCAAAGTGTCATTGGTTTGATTTGGTGTGTTTTATATATATATAGTGACCAAAATGAGAGCTAAAATTGAATGTTTGAAGTCAGATTTGCTTCAGCATGCAGGAGTTTCAGACAGGAGGCGCTGTGTCCTCCTGTCTGGAGCTGATCTGCAACGTCCTGGGACCAGGACTATTGCTCCAGTTCTCCTTTATCATTACTCACACGTTTGTTTCACCACATTTCAGAAAAAAATAGACTTTTGTAGACAGCCCTGCAGACACAGAGACTGTCAGTCATGTGTCTCATTCTGAAAAAGCACCAAGATATAATCTGTAATGAACAGATCTATTAATTGTTATTAGATCACTTATCAATGCTTTATTGATTAGATATAATCCATTAATAACAGGTTGCTAAATAATCATCCATGTGGATGGATCTTAGCTTTCATTATTAATGATTCAGATTTATTAACATTAGTAAATGCAGGGTAATCAAACCTTTTGATGAAATCCTAAAAGATTTATTTTCTCATATCTGGTTGATAAAAAGGATGAAAGTTCAAATCAGCCCCTTTTGCTGTAGTAAAAGTAAAACATCCCCTCGTGAGAAGAGTGAAGACAACTTGAGCAACATTTTGTACCTGAAATACCTGAAAGGGGCTGATCAGGAACCTTGTGTTGGTTTTTCTCAGGAACACATGTGATTATGATCTAGTCAAAAAAGAAACGCCTCGCTCTGCTCTGATGTTGACGGAGACTGAAACTGAAAACCACCTCGGTCTCGGTGGATCTGTTTTCCTGCAGGAAGCTGTTTCAGAGGATCAGGTTGGTTTCAAAACTGCCTGGAAGTGACTCATTTGGTTACACTGAATTTGAACGTGAGTCAAACAAAAATAGAAAAGACATTTAAAATCACCAATTTAAGCACAAATCGGTAAAGTACAGCACTTTGTTCAGAGGGGTCAGAAATCCTCCACACGTGTCTGATCCAGATTATTATCAGATGAACATTTACCAACAGGAACACATTTAGAGGTGTCACATGTCAAAACTGTGTGTTCCCTGCTGAAGGAACAGCGATGTGCTGTGTTTTATTTTGCGTAACATTGTATGCTGATGCAGAAACCCTCAGAGACTCGCAAACAGCCTCTTCTTTTCTCACAAAGCTTCTTATTGTCCGGCCTTCGTCTCCTCAGAGGCTGAGTGTTCTCACATTGTTTCTCACTTGTGGCTCTTCTCTGCCTGTTAATCCTGACAGAGTGCCACGGAAAATAAGATCGGCCCTGGGAGTCACATCTCCAAACATCAGGGCTTTTTGAACTTTTGACATCGGGGGAATTTGGCCTGTTGGCTCTCCGGAGGGGAGGAAATAAATACCACTCCTCTATAAATTAGCTTAGCTTAGCATAAAGACTGAGAACAGGGGGAAACAGCTGGCGGCCAGCTGACAAAACCTTTTTTCATTGGTACTTTGGTTTAAAAATATATCACAGTGAATATTTATCTTTCTAATGCAGGCTGGCTGTTTCCAGTCTATGTGTTTATTAAGAAAAGTTAAATGAAAATTCACTTCTGTTTTATTTTCTGTCTCATTTTTTAACAGTTACATTAGTAAAGCTCACTAATCGGCACGTTGTGTCTGATTTATTTCACCCACAAAAAAGATAGACAACTTAACTTCTGTGTAAGTTATAATGTTATTGACGTTTAGAGGAGATAACACTTCAGCCTGACTGTTTCCATTTGGTGCCAGTCTTTATGCTAAGCTAAGCTAACCAGCTGTTTATGTTTACCTCACAGAGTCCTCACAAAGTTCATCATAGCAAGTAAAAAATGTTTTAGCTGCATTTTACATTCTTAGCAATAAAAGTTGATATATCATCTTTATATTTACATAAACAGTTCTTGGACAGTTTTAGTCTTTCTTGATCAACAGCATGTGTCTAGTCTATTTATGCATTTGTTCAGTTGTTCAGTGATATTTTACATTATGATGCCTCAGATTTCCGTGCTGTGACATTCGGACATCAGAGAGGCATTGATTTCCTCGTCTCCTTCTGTCAGCAGGTAAATAGGAATATTTCCCATCATGCCACACTACTGCTATAATGGAATAGAGCTTTGAGTCGCGTATAGACTGCAAGGTCAAAGAGTCCATTTTGTTTTCTGGTTCATGTTTTATCTCCATGTGTTTGTTGAAACCTCCAAATGAGAGAACAAAAGGTCTGTGGTTGTTTTATCAGCTAGTAAAAGCCTTGTGTGTGTGTTGTGGGTATAATTTAAAGGAGCCAGACAGTGTGTTTTTGTGCGTCAGATACATATTGGAGATGTAGGCGACCAGATTGCTGCCTCGTTCTCTATTCTCATGGATCAGACAGCTGTTCAGCAGCTGTGTGTGCAAGTGTGAGAAAATGTGTGTGTCAGGAGAGAGAAGGGGAGACTGTGTGTTCATGTGTGTGTGTGTCAGAGTGGGAAAGATAGAAAAGCAGCTTTGTAATTTATGCTGCACCTCCGACCCCACAGTTCTTGGCTGCCTGTGTCTCTGCTGACGTGAGAAAAAAGGCAGCACATCAGTTTAAGAGGGGAAGTAGGTGGGAGGAAGACGGGGGCGGAGCCTGAGGAGGCGAGATGATTAAAAAGTTTGTTTTTATGTTTAGTCAACTGCTGGCTGGGTGAAAAGTCGGCCTTCAGACGTTCAACTGAAAACACTTGAAGGTCAAAGTCCACGTCGCGCCTCCAAAACGTCAAACTTCTCCTTTGAGTTGGAGCTTTTTTTCAAGCGAACGGCGAACTTCACAAACCTGAGTTTATTTATTTCCTGTTCCCTGTTCACTCACTCAGCTGGATCATCCCTTCAGCCTGAATGGGATTGAGGCTCAAAGTGCTGGGTAGGGGAAAGCAGTAATACAACAGCTTAATCAGGCAGAGGGGAACACACACAACTCATCTCAAGATTTGTTCTCTCCATCCTGTTTTCTCTGCAGGCCTCCACCCACATATACTCATGAGCCCCGTTAGCACTGGGTGGATTGAGATATTTAAAAGTTTGTTTAAATGGGTTTTTCCATCTTTAAGTTAATGCGTCTTTTAAGATGAATAAAGATGAAGATGAAGTGTCAAACTGAGAAAAGCCTGACATACTGTTTTCATGTTCAAAAGGGAACAGCAGAGATTGTGGGAGGATTTTTTTTTTTCTTTGAGAAGCCTTTTGAAGAGTAAGCAGATGACTGCAGGAAACAGAGAAGACAAACACAGTGCACAAACGCTGTTTGTCTGACTGTGGGAAATATTAAAGGATGTAAATTAACCCCATGAAAAGGCCACAAACAACAAGCTCACTTCAATTAATTCCATGCATCTGATCATTTTGACATGATTTCCATTTGAAAGTAATTGGAATTAGATACGATGTCACCAGTCGGGTTGTGAGCTGCAGTTTTGAAGGCTCGAGTTTGCAATTTGTCTGTCAGCCATCTTGTTTTTGTTTTTAAACCAGAAGAAATCATATTCGAAGGAGAATGTGGATCTGACTCCTGCCGTCCTCCATCCTGATTGGAAGAGCAGCAGATACTTTATTTATGCTGCAGATCGTGAATCAATATTGATCAGAGCAACCACATAATGTGCTAAAAATTAGGTGGAGGATTAACTAAGCAGCTGAGTGAGCAAATGAGAAACGGGAAACACAAATACTTATTCATCCATCACAGAAAAGTAAAGACAGACGCATCTGTGTCTGCGTCACGTTTGATAAAAACTTCAGCTCTCAGACACTTTAGGAAACTACTCGGGCTCTTAAAAATTATATTTGCATCTTTAGTAGGGCCCAACGGGCTTCAGCCTCTGCAGACAGAGAAGTGGGGGGTTTTCAAACCACAATGCATTGTTGATTTTGGCCTTTTCATGGGATAATAACAAAAACATGGATTGTGGCCACCTTGATTCTTTTCCCCAACAAATAAAACCAGGATTTGACAGAATTGACAGCAGAGACCGGTTAAATTTGTTTGTTTATTTGGAACCCTTCTCCAAATCACGTCTGTAATTTTTCCATTTCACAAAATATTTACAAAAAAAGATACTTTTATGTTGTCGTTTTTTTTGTTGTTTTTTGTTTTTTTTTCTTTTTCTTTATGTTGACTGCTGTAACAGCTCCTTTTTAGGATGATGAACCATTGCTTACATCTTGTAGTCCGGTCTCGTTCTCTTAGAAAAAGTTCATGAAAAAAATTCCTCCCTCCCATCTTTTCTTTCATACACTCTTTAAAACTGCATCCAGTTTTTTTCTACCATTGTTCTTCTTTTTGAGTGCTTAAAAAAAACAAACAAACAAACAAAAAAAAAACAAATCAAAAGTCTTCCTTGCATGCTTTCAGCTGCAAACAGGAAGCCAAGAGCTTGTGTGCTTATTGAGAGGAAGTGACATCTTTGCCCTGCAGGAAGTACAATTACAGCATCATCAGATCCTCCAGATGCTTGATTAGTTTGGTCTGTCCAGTCTTGGCTCCATAATTAGAGTCTTTCTAGACGAGCATGAAACCTGCGGTTGTACCAAATAACACAAAGTCATATTAATTACTAAATGGAAACAGTCTTTGTCAGAAGTTTTTCTGTCCTGTGGGAAGCCTGGCAGCAGGAAAGGGAGCGCGAGGAATAAGGGCCGAATTCCCAGAAGCTCTGAGGGCTTGGGTTGAGCGGCCCTTCAGACATAGCTCTAGTGTCCCTCTGCGGGTCAGCATCTGCAGTCCAGGCATAACAAGGCGTCCACAAGTGCATTGTGGGTGTTCCATGGAAGAGCGTTTTGTGTTCAAGCCGTACGATCCATCCCTGAACTCAGCAAAGAAAGGAAGAAATGCCACAATGATATAAATCAAGAGACACGAAGGGACCGCGGTCCTTCTGGAAAAGGATCTATCAAACAAAGTCAGCTGGGCAGAGGAAAAATATTATGCTAACAACATAAGGCAACTGACCTCAGTAACAACTGGAGGGGCGATTATATCAGAGAAACATGAGGTGCTAAACTGGAAAGGTTCAACACTTCATGGTATTATCTGTTCGCCGTTCAACCTCGGTGAGAAGCCACAAAGGCATGAGAGGATTTTCTATTAAAAGTTCATTTTCTCCCAATCCGTCCCCAGTTCTATAAATAAAAAAATGCATCTCATCTTTGCCGCTCGCGTCTTCCTCATCTCGTGTTTGAGCGCAAAATGCTGAGCTGAGTTGTGCCAGAGTGAGCATTTGGCCGTTTATGCATTTTACGTATAATACACTAGATGAAACACTGACTGAAAATAAAGAGAGAAAGAAAATAAAAACACAAAGAGATCAACCCTGCCCCCGAATGTGTGTATGTGTACATGCTCTAGGTCTGTGTTTGGATATAAACATTTATTTTAATGTGTGTATAGTATTAACTGCGCTGTGTTTTTATTCCAGTTGATAAATCAGTAAAAGTGTGCTATTTTGGTGCCTGTCTCTATATCCAAGTGTGTGTGTGTGTGTTTGTGTGTGTTTGTGCGTGTTTGTGCGTGTCTACTCTGTTAGCTGGTGACGTAGTGCTTTGTAGAGGGCTGCCCATACAGCCCGTAGAAATCTGCATGTCTGTGTGTCTGTGAGGCGTCTATCCAGTCCCTCACTGCCAAGCCCTGCATGGACGGGCCTCCAGAGGCCAGGCCGGGCGGAGGGGGGTAGTCTTGGGCGCTGACCCAGGGGAAGGAGCCCGAGCGTGGGTATGGGGGATGGCTGCGGTGGCCCGACACTGAGGGCACTCCGGAGCAGTAGCAGTTATCCATTGTACACACCAGGATCTTTCGGCCGCCATACTGAGGCAGCACGGCCTGCTGGGAGGAGTGCGAAGAGCTGCTGCCTCCGGGAGCGAAGTGCGAGGTGCCGAACACGGAGCCCGAATGGTGGTTAGTCAGCGAGCCGCTTCCGCTTCCCGTCCCGCCGCCCTCGCTGATGTGAGGCGGGCCGCAGGGCCCGAGTGGCTGCTGATTGGTTGACTGGCCTTCTCCAGAGGCAGAGCCAGAGCCCAGGTAGGGCTGCTTTGCTAAAGACGAGGAAGAAGATGAAGATGACGAGGAAGAGGAGGAGGAGTCCTTGAAACCCGGGGCTGTGGTTTTTCCGACGCTCCCATTTCCCTCTGGAAAGGCAGTGGAATGTTTCCGTTTCTCGGTTCCAGATCCAGAGCTCTGACCGCTGGGATACGCAGGAACGGACTGCAGGAAGGTCGAGGGGGGGGTGAGGGGAGCTGAGAAAGACAAGGCATCAAATAAGAGGAGGTAAGTGTTAATAATAATAATAATAATAAAAAAACAAAACATTCACGTTCTGCATTAAAAAGTGTGTTGTGTGTTTGCCTTCCCACCTTCCAGCGTTCTCTTCAAGCTCTTCTCTCTTTTGGAGATTTCAGAGAGGAACAGTTTGGAGTTTAGACTCCCGACTTTGTAAGGAGGGAGACTGCTGCCCACACATGCCTGAGACCTGCAGCGAATGCCAACAGACAAGCAAAACTCAAGATAAGATGTCTGCCAGGAAGTGTCATCTACATATCCCAGAGCCTCAGAGAGAAAGAGTGAAATGTCCATTTTAAGTAGCTGCTCTCTCACCTGTCTGTGAGGATTTTTACAGGTTTGGTGTTCTTCATGAAGCTCAGCTCCTCTGCCTTACTGAAGGCCGTGTGGATGGAGCTCAGCAGCTTCTGAGCCTCGTGGCGCTGCTCTCCCAGAGCCAAAACCTGGGCAGCGTTCTCCTGGCAGAACCGAGCCTGAGCCCGGTCCAGAGCCTCCAGTGTCCGACCGAGATCCTCCTCCAGGAGCTGGTGCATCCGCTGGTACTGCAGGCGTACCTCCTCCTTCAGCTCGCACACCCTGTCCTGCAGGGACACACACAAACACACAGACTCCGCTCAAAATTCGATCTGGCTTTATGTAACGGCAGGAAGAATCTCTGAAAATGTGTGTGGTTGCGTCTACGCCCCCTCAGGGTGCAGCGCAGATACATACCTCCACCACACATTTGTCCGAGTCAAGTTTGCAGAGCTGTTCTTCGATCTCCTGCACTCGTTCCTCCACTCGCTCCTGCTGCCTCAACAGGCTTTGCTGAGAAGAGTTAAAGAAAAAGACAGAAACTGTTAAGCTCGGTGAAGTTGTGGCCTCCGTTAGCTTCTAGCACCCCCCGCCCCCCCATGCCTGAGGTATTAGGATCCGGGAGTTGGCTAATTTAGTCTCCATCCAACACACAATCCCTGTGGGGGAGGAGGGAAGGGGAGGGCAGAGAAGGAGGGGGTGTGCTGTCATAGCAACCAACAGCTATTTTGTGTTTTTAGTGAGTGAAGACTAATGTGGGGGGAGCGAGCAGAGATAGATAAATGACCCCCCCCCCCCAGACTTAATTTCTCAAAGATGCACATGTGGTCAGAGAGCGGAGGCTGCTGTGTGTGTCCATGTTGTGGCGACAACACTTGTTATTTTTGGGACGGTGACTGTGAGTCAACGTTAGCGAACGCCACTCAGGCCAAACGGAGATGACCGTCCGGCCCAGCTGGTGGCAAAGATGAATTAAAAACGACCCAAGCCTTTGAGTTGCTGCCTGTGTTGTGTAAGTCTGCTCGCAGGCATGTCATTGACACAGATTCCTTAATCCATGTTATTAATATTTAATGGGAGATAGGAACAATGCTAGCCTGCAATTTAATGGGAGAGAAAAACACCGATTAGAGCAGAAATAACATGATACAGGCTTAAATAAACAAGACTAGGAGCCAGCAGCTTTGTAAGCCTGCACTGAGCCAAATGCTAACATTACATGCCGACAACATGGAGGTGAAATGTTTGTAGTTGTCACCATTTTGCAGGGATGTATGCATAACATTTGGTAATTAGCTCCAAAGTAAAGCTCAGTGTCTGTGCAGGGGGTGAGTCATAAACCAGAGTTATTTGTTAATTAATCAGATAACTACACAGACTTATTTCCTTTTAGTCTTTAGTTTTCCTGGAGCTCGTCATGATGGGTTTGATTTGGCCAACTAATGCTCCAAAAAATGGATTTAACTGTCACACACAAAAAAAAATGTTCACATTTGAGAAGATGAAATTAATATATATTTGATGATTTTTCCTGTAAAATGAAACCCTAACCCTGAAATGATCATTGAAATATTTTCTGATTATTTCAGAACTATTGATTCATTGATCTGTAATTGCTCTCTTAAGCAAATTGTCAGAAAACATAAAGAAGATGATTTGATGATGATGATGATGAAGGCACAGGATAAATAACATTAACTTCTTTAATAATATTTTATGGACAGCCATCCAACAGACATTTAAACTAAAAACGTCAGTCCTTATTGTTGGTGCCAGAGGAAAAGGGGATGACGGTGGTCAGAGGGGTTCATCCTCTGGGGACCGTGAAACTCATTGAACAGTTGCTGAGATATGTCTGTTTGGACCAACAGCTGCTGGTGTGGCCTAAAAACCGAATCTGCCATTAATCCCACAAGTCAATGATCATTTGTTTTTCACAGGCTGAAGGTCTGTTCACATACCATCATCTTCATCATCAACAACTTTACAATCCGATCATTCCAAACAAACAGCAGCTGATTTTATCATTAGTTCTCAGTGTGATCAGCTGCTGTGGAGCTTGATAGGAATGAAAACCTGCCCACTCCTGGGCCTCAGCAGAGGCACATGGTTGGGAACCACTGCCCTAGATATCTCTCACACACACACACACACACACACACACACACACACACACACACACACACACACAGTTGGCATGGTTAGATCCAGGACTGTGACCTGGTTGTGCTGATTGATTGAGTTAGGCTCCGAGCAGAAGCCGGGGGAAAAACAGGGTCGAAGGAACCGAAGCTTCCCGGAGGGAGGGGGTAACTGAATGTATAGGACACCTTTAGGGAGGGGTGACAGAGAGAGAGACAGGGAGGTGTAACGAGAGTATAAAGAGGGGAGGGTGCTCTTTAGCTGTCATTTCACTACAGTGTCTTTTCCATCAGAGCCACCCGAGCAGGAGAGCAGGGCTGGGGGGGAGGTCAGACCTCGCCTGGGGTGGCTGGTGTGAGGAGGGAGGTGAATTTGGTTGGGGGTGGGGTCGGAAGTGAAGAGCAAGCCAGTGGCTGAAGGATGGTGTGTGTGTGAAGGTGGGGAGGGGAGGGGGTGTCCACTCTACATTCCTTTATCACATCCAACATGGTGGCTGCATTGAAATGAAAGGATGAATGTTGCTGTGGGTGGAATTAATGTCAAGCTCTGGGCGGGGAGGGGGGGGGGTTAAGCCAAAGTGATTGGCCACTAACAAGCTGCCACATCTTCTCTTCAGATCAGTTAGTTAGTGAATTATGAAACTAAACATCGTCTCATCTTCTATTCCAGTGTTATCCATTCATTGTCAGATGAGACAACATCCTATTGAAGGAGTCAACCCCCCCCGGGAATCAAACCAGAGACTCAGCTGCTCAGAGCATTAGTGGCCATTCGACTACTGATACCAAATATCTTGGCTAATTGTAAAATTAGTAGCAATAATGTTATTATCTATTTAACCACATAATATTATGAATCTTTCAATCCCTTATATGTTCTTACATTACAAAGACAGATTTTATCATTGACCAATAAACTGATGTTCTGATAGAAAAACTATGAAATGGTGACGCCGTTTCCAAATGAGCTCAAACCTGCAATTGGTTACAGACACAATATGTCAGGATAAAGCTAATATTAACTGCTTACGCCAGCGGAAGAAGTGTTGATTTTAGGCCTTCACAGTGAAACGAGCTCTAGCTGAAGATGTGATATGAATGTAAGTAGAGAATTGAAATAATCAAAAGAGAAATGCAATGAATGGCGTCCCAGACATGATAATAATTCCTGCTGTATCAGAGAAAAGCCCACAAAACAAAAGATTCCTTAGAAAAATTCACTTGGATGACTGAATTTTGTCATCAACAAACAAGCTCCATTGAAAAAGATGCTCAGCTGATATGTTCGCCTCTTTTTTTATTAGCATCTGGTTTATCTGGCTGATCCGTAACAAGAAATTGGAATCAACACAACATAGACAAAGCGTCTGAGATCATTTGGAGAGAGTGTCATAAAGGATTTTAAGGCTGGTAGCAGAACAACAACAGAACCTCATTTTCTGATTAGAACAGCAACTATTACTAAATTATTCAATAGACAGTTGGTTGTCACCTTAAACCAGCTTTAAGCTATGACTACCTTTATTTCCTGCTGTGGAGGTAATGGTCTGCTATCTCTGGCCTATTTTCTTATCTATTTATCTATTGTGAGCTAATTATTTACTGTTCTCCGGTTATTTGGTTTTCAGCTGGAAGGCAGTCTAACTAAAACGTCTAAGTCTACATGTCGGTGTCTATTCTTTTTCTACATTGTACACCTTAAAAAAAAAAAAAAAAAGTCAGATTACTACTGATATCTGCATCAAGGTCAAAAATCCAAAATTAATCAGGCTCGATTCATGGGGCAGCCCCTGATTATAGATAATATTCTAAAGCTGTAGATGTGAAGGATTTTGATAATGCAGCTTTCAAATTCAAACCAGGTCCAAACTGCGGGCCCTTCCTGTCCCTTAGGTGACCGATTAACTATACATAAAGCTGAGTCATTGCATTACTAACAGGAAATGTGTCGTTCCATGACACGGTTGATACCTAAAACAGGGTGTTGGGTGAACTGAATGAGTCAGTCAGCAGTGAAGGCCTCAATGACTAAAATCGAGCTCAAAAGGATGACAGCGAGAACCAACACCCCCACCCCATGGAAGACAAGAGGTTAATAAAAAAAAAAAGAAGAAGAAGAAGAAAAACCAAGTAGACCGCAGAATCAAGTGACGAATCACTTAAATCCCCCTTCGTCTCAACTACACTCCCCTCCACCCCCTTCACAACTGGCGATCCCTGAGCTAGGATGCACCTGTGCTGGGGAGATAAGGCCCTCTGAGGGCCCCTCATTGTTCCACCCTCGACTGCATTGTTTGTCATTCCAACACATGAGGACGGAGGCTGGAGTGGATCACAACTGAAAAATGCACAAGACAGACTCGAACACAAGCACCAAAAAAAATACTCAAAATGCAATTGTTTCTGAAATGGAGCGGAGCAGGGGTGGGGGGTAGTTCTGTTTTTGATTCAGTAAAGTGATTTAGCAAATACATAAACAATTGAAAGCAAGTCCTGAAAGCTTTATTACCCCCAAAAATCTCCACTTGTGTCAGAGAATGACATTAAAATATGTCCTTTGTTCTGGTGATGTTTGCTTGATGACTACAAAGTGATTGAAAAATGATCTGGCTGGTTCGTGTGATGCTGTTTTGAATGCACAAAGAGCTGCAATGTGGGGCTTATTGATCATAAAATTCTTGCAAATAGGGCTGAGATGAATGAATATTTCCATTATTGATCTGTCTACTGATTGTGTTCCAACTGGTCAATTAATGGTTTAGTCTATAAAATGTAAATAGAAAAAGATTCCATGGAAGTCCCCACATGTTCTGTTTTGTTTGACCGATGGTCCCACACCCAAACATATTCAGTTTGATGTCATAGAGGATGAACAAAAACAGAAAATATTCACATCTGAGAAGCTAAAAAAAAAAAAAAAAAAAAATGAAAAATGAAAAAGCAAATGTGTTGATTGACTATCATTTCAGATCTACTGGAAGTTCTCCAACATCCACAGGCTGTTTCTCTGAGTGTGTGAGTGTGACCAATACGCCCTGAGCAGAAACAACAAGCATATGAACAAATATGTTTGTATAATGTACGTGCACAATACTTAGTCCTTCTTACTCGGATGTCGTTGCGTCTCAGCTCCACGTCGGTGACAGCGTGGCCGTGGCTGGGGTGGCAGCGGGCGAAGCAGCAGTACTGACACACTGCCGTCTGCTCGGCCTCACAGTGATAGAGCCTGTACTCGTCGTGCTGCGGGCAGGTCCAGGCTTTCACCGCCTCCGCCTCCACTAGCAGGTGCCCCAGGGCTGAGCACGGCTGCTGCAGGTGTGTCTGGACGTGGGACTGGCAGCACGGGGCGTTGCAGCGCAGGCAGACTTTCACAGCAGGGAGTGGTGGGCCTCGGCGGCACAGAATGCACTGCAGCGCCGGCGTGGTGGCCTTCTCCACGCTCAGGGCGTTGTACTTCTCTACTATGTTGGACAGTTTGTGGTTCTTCTCCAGGCTGGGCTTCTGCGTGTAAGCATGATTGCACTCGGGGCAGCGGGCCAACGAGGAGTCTTTGGCCCAGGCCTCGCTGATGCAGCCCCGGCAGAAGTTGTGCTTGCAGGGCAGCTGGATGGGATCTGAGAACACGTGCAGGCAAATGGGGCAGATGAGCTCCTCCTCAAAACAGTTCCTCCATGTCTCAGCCATGTCAGAGGCCATCATGGTGCAGGCCGGCATACACTAACTGTTCTCCGCTTCTTCCAGACCTCTAGGCCTCGCAGGAAACCTGACACTCTCAAAGTGAGTCTCGAGAAAAAGATAAAAAACAGCCCCGATGCCGCCCTGAAGGATCAGACCATATATTTTAACCCTTGTGACCAAATTAGACGAGTCTCCCTGACTGATGACGGAGTATTGCTTATTGCTGCAGCATGAAGGCAAATTCCAGAAAACTGACTGGAGAAGGCTTCAGGCGAGGATGACAACACCTTGGGTGTTTTCAGCACACAGCAGGGACTGACGTTATACAGATTACAGTAAACGGAGCTTTAATTTCCTCTAAATCGTGCACATACACTCAAACACACACACACAAACAGGGCCTGCCTTTGCAGCTGATGTGTTTATAGGCCTACAGGAAGCTAAATGCCTGTCAGCTACAGGTAAACCGTGAAATGCAAACAAGGCACAGAGAAACTAAATATCTAGACAATTAATATGATGCTGAGGTGAATCAATCTCTGGCATGAAAAGACACTTGATCCCCTTTTCTGCTGCCTGCTCAGGCCCTTACCTTCAGCTTGCTTCACTTCTATGTCGGATTATGACTGTGGACCAACAAACGAAGCGTGAAAAGCATGAGAAAGGACTGTTCTTGTCCACACCCTGATTACTATCCACTTACACACACAGCTTTGCCTCCCCCCCTCCCTCCTTGTTTGTTGTTTCACAGGAAAATAAAAAAATAAAACCTGAATCTGAATAAGCAGGACCTCAAGGACGCCTGATTCTCTGAATAATCACAACGCAGCGCAATTCTTTCTGCTTTTGTCCGCTCAATCACTGAAATAAAGTATCCGAGGAGCCTCGACCAGCTGATTAAATAACAACACCCAAAGGCAGAGAGCCCGTTTTTACCGGGTCAGACCAACAACACGGACACCTCCGAGCCCTTCAATCTGACATAACAGCGACATTTCAGTCGGATGAATAACGCCTGCTATGTGGCACAGCTCGCATATCTGTACACAAGGCCTCCCTCGGCTTTCTTTTTTTTTTTTTTTTTTTTTTTTGCCTCTACCAGGTTTCTGTCGACAACAAAGGCCTTATCTCATTAAAATGAGGAGGGGGGGGGGATAAATCATACCGGGGCCCCATCATGTTTCCAGGCTGTTTACTGCATAGTTAATCGTTTTAATAGTCCGAGTCCGGCTCCTGCGCACAAAACAAAGGCTTTTAGGATCCGCAGGAATGTTGGCTGCCGATGCGGAGCCTTTTGGTTCCCCCGCTCCTGAACCACCGACCTCCAGCACATCTATCAAATACCTCCGATATCTTTCTTTTATCGGCTTTTTATTTATTTATTCTGCTTTTTCCTCCTTGAACGTCCCCGCCGCAATCGACGCCTCAGCCTTTGGCCAACAACATTTTTTTTTTTTTAAATCTACTTCCTTACCTCGATTAAATCGTGTAAAAAATTACCTCAGACGTCACCTCACCATTTTCTCACAGGTACACATAAACACTAGACTGGCTAAGGACGGCTAATGCTAATGAAGGCTACAGTCCATTATTAGTATTATTATTTAAAAAAAAAATACTAAAAAGCAGACATTGTGTATTTAACTGATCAAAAATAAATTAAAAACAAAAAAATAAAATAAAAAAAAAACAAAAAAAACAAAATAACACCCCGCTGATATTTAAAGGGGACGTCGCTTCTTTTTTTCTGTCCTTGTTAGGGGCTAACTGTCATCAGCCATCTTGTAAATCCTCATTAAAAAAAAAAAAAAAAAAAAAAAAAAAAAAGAAGAAGAAGAAGGGGAGATATCCGCCGAAGAAGACCGGAGGCTGTTTCACCAAAGCTGCTTTTCTTCAGCTGACCTACAGGGGAACATCAGCCCTAAAAAAAGGAAAAAGTCCCGACATTTTTAAAGACAAACGTGCTCGTTTGTCGGTCGTTGTAGTTGGTCCGGCAGCTTTTGACGAGGTTGTGTTGTTTTTGTTTTGTTTTGTTTTGTTTTGTTTTTCCTTCTCCTTCTTCTTCTTCGTCTCTTTTCGCGGCCTGTTCTGGTCGGTGAAGAGTCGAGTCCGCGGTTCATAAAAATCCAACACGGTTGTGAATAATAATTTGTGTTTCGTGCCTCCTCCTCCTCCTCCACCTCCTCCTTTCTTTCTCTGTCTCTATCGGTCAGGCCGAGGAGAGAGGAGGAATGCAGGCGAGCCGGACTCCGATCCGAACCTGCGTCAAAACGGCCGAGATGACACCGGACATCCGGCTTCGCTTTTCACAATAAAACACCCATGGGGGTGGAGGAAGTAGAAGTAAAAGCATTCAGATCAGAGTGGAAAAAACTTTGGATTTGGTTTTGTGTAACGTTTTGGTTGTATTCTCCTCCCCGTGTTATTCATTCATTCATGAAGTTATTATGATTATAACTTTTTTAGTTGTTTTGTGTTTTTTAATCATTACACTGTGTGCAGTTAGACCTTTTGTGTCCCTCCTGTATTTCCCTTACTGTGTCATTTATGTGTCAAAGCACATCGGAAGCTTTGCATTTTAAAGTGCTATATAAATAACGATATTACGCAATGTGCATTTAAACATTACACCGTACACTTAATGTTCCTTTTAGTGTGTGTGTGTGTGTGTATCTGTAATTATTTTTGGAGTATATTGTTTTGTCCTCCTATGAAACTTCACATACGTCTTGCTTTGACCTTTATGTGTCAAAGCTCTTTGGAAACGTTAAGGGCACTATATAAATAAAGCTATTATTAATATTATTATTGTTACTGGTTGACAATTTTTTCGCCCTATCTAATCGTGGTTGTTCAAACAAGTACACTGGATACTGTATACTGACACTATTCGTTTGTATTTTGGTATTTTTTATAGCTTTTTTTGAGAACAAAAAACTGGAGTTAAAGTCAAGCCTTATTATTGTTAATATTATTATTATTATCTTGTCAGAAATGTGTTCTGAGTTTTATTTTGAAGCTTCCGAGTAAGGCTTCCAGCATGCTGCAGTCTGTCTCCAGCTGACCTGACGCAGTTTCTCGGCATCATCAGCCTCCTCCTCCTCCTCCTCCTCTTCCTCTTCCTCCCCCCTCCCACCGGATCAACGCTACGGCCGTCACGTGACCTGTCACACAACTGATGTGTGTCACGTTTTAACCGGGAGGAGCTGAGGGATGAACCGGGGAGGAAGGGCAGGGATTCATACTTAAAGGGCTTACTGCATCTGTTAATGGCATGGACGCTCATCATGGTCCTCCGGGACATCACTGCATGTGTGTGTGATTGTAAATCATACACAGTGAGGATTTATATAAGCTTTCCTGAACAGTGTGAGGACACTTTAGCTGGTCCACTTGATTTTAGGTTTATCTGTAAGAATCAGGTTTAGGTTGTGATGAGACTCAGTGGTCAGGGTTCGGGTCAGATTATGTATTATGTCCCCATAAAGATAGACGTATACATATACATGCACATGTGTATGTGGTGCATGTTGGTGTTTGAGAAATGTACAGCTGTAATAATCCTATAACGTTTCCTCTGATACTGGAGGAGCAGTCCAGAGACATAAGACCTGAGTTCATTTAAACCAGCAGGGACTGAGTCACTTACAACAGTTATTTATGGTATAAATAGAAAGGAGCCGCAAAAGAAATGACAATCTTTATGAAATGCTGAATTATTAAAGTCAAACATTGAAAATATGATGCACACTCACCCCTGGTGGAGACTCAGTCTGTTCTTTTATTTTAATATAGAAAAAGTAATGAAAATAGTATATTATGGATAATAAATATTATAAGAAAAATTAACCATTAGGAATAGAGATACAAATGTTTATTATTTGTGTATTGTATATCCCCACTAGTCCCTGCCTCAGGAGTGAATATTCTCCCTGGGGTCAATTAAAAATTACAGTGCAATTGAAAGATTCATAAGAAAAACCCAATAAAAAATAAAACAAATTGAAGAACATTCACACATCCACCAAAGGAAAAAGAAAACAACAAACAGCAATGACAAATTAAAGTATAACAGACATAAAATACATACAGAAGTAAGCAAAAATAGAACATTTATCAATATAGTAACAGTAACTCCACTCAGTACACTAAACAAAAACTAAGTATAAAGAAAAGCAAGCATACATAAATCATAACAATAAAACTGACAAAAATATTTGTATTGAGATGTATAATCAAACAAAAAGATGAGCAGATAAAATAGTTTATAAACAGACAAATAAACAAACAATCTCCATCTTTTATTTTACTGCACAACAAATCCTCTCGGCCTTAGTGACAGGAATCAGACCTCAAACTCACCACCAGATAAGAGTTTGTCTGCTGACTGGTTTGATTTTTGCTGTTAGATGTTTCCTCAAACGATCTCATCGGATTAATACCCACCAGTGTTCCACTTCAGGTGTTTATATTTGTTTTATTCACCTGAAGAATAAACTAAAAAAAAAAAAAAGTAAACTGTTGGAGAAGCCTCAAATGAGTTCCGGTCAGCCTGACGAATTGTCACGTGATTCCAACACATCTACTGCGCATGCTTAATCCGATATAGATAATTAAGGAAATTATTTATCTTCATCGTCAGGAGGCTCCGCTGACGTAAAGCATCAAAAATTAATTTTCGCTATAAAAATATATATAATAAGTAAATAAGACGGCGAGTGTTAGTTTAGACAAAGCTATGGAAAAAAATGCATTTCATTCAACATGGGTCATCACGCTTCTGCGCAAAGCATGATGGGAATGTTTTGGGGTTTGTTTTTTTTTCCCGGAACTGTGTTTTTACAAATTTGCCGCTTCTATTACAACAAAAGGTAAAGGCCATACGTTAAAATGTGTCATCATACAGTAAGTTGTGTTATTTTTGTGTCTTCTCTAATAAATACATTTGAAATTAAACCCCAGACGCGCACTTTACTGATGGTGTTTTTATTAACTTCATTACAAAACACAATAAAACAAACCAACAACCGTTTAAAACACAAACCTTCTTGTGATGGTTCAGTTTGAACTCGTCAACTTTAAGATTTAAATAGTTTGTTTACACAAATACTTCCGGTTTTATCCGTTCTACGTCTGACGCAAGGCATGATGGGATTGGAGTCATCAGCGTTCAAGAGCTCGACTTTTTTCTTTAAATTCAAACTAAATAAATTACCTGAAAATAAACCATTGTTTTTACCCTCATGTACTGGTATTTCTATCCACAGATAATTATTTGTCTTTAAGTCTGTTTGTTTTTTACACGATTTTAAAGTAAGAGACAAATTATTTTGTAGTCCTGGCTGAAATAAATCACCAGATGGCGCTGTTGGTTGTCTTTACTGCCGAAAATTATATTTTATATATATGTATCTAGTTACACAGAGAGTTTGAGCACAATGTAAAGTATTGTGTTTGTTGTTTGGAGAATCCTCATTTATCTGGTCATTTTCATTAGATTTTTTTTCTGTTGGTTTTATAGTTTTTAGTGTTGTTGGGGTTTTTTTTTTTTTTTTTGTATTTCAGGTTTTCATTATTTCTGATTCTTTTTTGAGAAATTTATGGCTGCATCTTTGCATGAAAAGTGTAATCATCATGATAGTAAACCATTAGAAGTGAAATTTTTGGGCAGTATTATGAGAGGTTGACCTGTTTCGCACACACAGGAATGTGTGTGTGTGCTCGCATGTGTGAGTGAGCACAAAAACGATTCACAACAATTCACAACAAGCCATAACATGGTTTATTGCACCAAACTGAAAAGTTATGCAGAGCTAACTTTACAGGAGTTATTTTCCATACTGAAGATAAAGTTGAAAAGTTGAAAAGAAGTTTTGTTTATAATATATATAATATTTTTAACTACGATAAAAATCTTACAGACATAACGATTGTCCTTCATCTCATTTGGTCCTTGTATGTGATTTGGTAGTAAAAAGGTTCAGATGTTTGCACTTGCTTTGGTCTTCATGTGTACTGTAGTTTGAATGACAGGTGGCAGAAAGCAAAACAGAAATAATGGTAATTAAAAAAAAAACAGCACAAGAAAACAAGCAAATACAAACAAATAAAAGTAGCTGTGGAGTGGACTGAGCAGCTGTTTTGACGTATCTGTTCATTCAGTCATAGTTCAACATGTCAGAAGGGGACACAAAGAGCCGAGTCTCAGATGGAGTAGAGTTTGAGCTGCTCCTCGATGTCTCCGTCCGACACCTCCCCAAAAGTCTCCTTGTTGTCTTTCAGCAGCTGGAATATGGCGGCAAGCTGCTCCCGTTGCACCCTAGGAAAAGAAATATCAAAGTAATGTTTCACTAAAAAGTAAGACATCCTTGACTCTGTTGATCACCTGTACAAAGTGAATATCTCTGAGGAACAGTTTGTAAGAACTGCACTTACAATGTAAACAAAGCTGGAGATAGTTCAGCGTGGCATTACTCATCTAACCGTCAAACATAAAGTTAATAATTACATTTTTTATTAAACTGTTCCCTTATGTGAGTACAAATGATCAACAGTCATCTTGTATTATTTCACAATCATCATTGTCACATATTGTAAGGTGCAGCAGTCATAATCTTTATCACCATCGTTGTAACACAACTAAAACACATGGCAGACACAAGAAGACAATTTTGATTGACATGTTTTACCATCAATTATTCACATCTGTGTATAAAAACAAAGACAAGGAATTCCAGATAAAAATGCTGATGAAGTCGTGAATACTTTTTTTTCTCTTATTCAATAATCATTCAAGTTTATTCCCAAACCACGACCCTTTGATTTGACTCCAGTATTGGAGGCTCTTGCTTTGCCAGCAGTCGGTCCCTGTGTTGTGTTGCAATGACTCCTCCTTGTGGTTGAACAGCCATTAAATCCTCAGAGGATTAACTAACACTTATCTGGCAGGGGTGACAACTGGAGACACAATCAACACCTGCTGTGACACTTAAGAATCACACATCTAATGTGGAATGATGTGGCTGCGGGGGGCGGGGGGGGTGGGGGTGGGTTCAGGAGAGCAGCATTGCACATGAACGCCAGTCGCTTCATGGCCACTTGAAAATAAAGAAAAAATACAACGTTGAGGTAGTTTTCATATGATGGCCAGAAAGTGACTCCTGGGATAAGCAGGTGAGAACAACTCATACTTTACCATGTATTTGCTCCTTTGTCAGGCTTACAGACAGTTAAAATCTGTGTTGGAGTGTATCCTGCAATGATAAGAGCAGGGTATGCAGATACATTACAGAAACAATATCCTCTTCTATTCCTCATGTTATTTGCTTTTTAAAGCATCAGCCACCAAACCCGTCAAGTCTCTCGCCAGTCAACCTTCAGCTAATTCCTGGCAGAGACTCAATCTCGCCTTACTCAGTCTCGCCTAAAGCTGCGGGGTGATACAGGAGCTAATCGTGGACGGCTCCAATTTGAATGCCGACAACATCCAGACATACGTCAGACACACGTGAAGACGGTGCAGGTGAGGATAGAAGGTGGAAGACGGGGATTCAATATCAGACAGACATGGAGAAAAATGCTAAAATCTCTCAAAGATTTTCAGGGGATATTGAGTGATGGGAAAACCCTGTGACACTTTTTATAAAGGGCTTGCTTTACAGTCACCAATTCTTTATGATCAGATATTATCCATGAATAGGAACGACCTGTTGGGTCACTTCTGCATCTTTTTTCAGTAGACCTACAACTCACCCGGGAGATGTCTCAATTTTTGGATTGTCAATTGATTAGGTCTTCCTGAAGAATTAGATAACCAGTAAATTCTTCTCATTAAAGGCTCATAAACCCTTTATAAAGAACATCTTATCTGGAGGTTGTACTGATATTTCATACTGACCTCTGCTCTTCCTCCAGCTCCTCTTTGGACATCATCATCTGCAAGTGGTGGGATCGTGCCTTTCCGGGTACGTACTTCAAGGAGTTGTTTGTGTTTGATTCCCCCTTATCTGTTAAAACAGAATAAAAACTGATTAAAAACCAACCCCAAACCCTTTATGTAAAAAAAAAGTGTATGATATGGTATGGTTTAACGCTAACTATCATAAAGTGGGTAAAAGTGCTCACCGTTGATCCCCGGGCTCTCTGTGGCTCTTTCAGTCTGGGGGTAAGAGAAAGCACACTTTAGGAGCTCCTTCTCAGAGAGCCCAATGAATGAGCTACGGCCCCTCCCCGATGAGGCCTCGGACGACGAATCTACCTCTAAGCTCATATGCCTAGATCCAGGCCTGGGGATGGACAGGTTGGATGTGGAGGAGGAGTGTTCAACTGGTGTTGCCAGTTCTTCACTGTGAGATTGGGGGTGTGCCTCCACCTGTCAGAGAATTAAGGGGTCAGATGACGGGCATCACACCATCATTTTTGCAATAATGCAACTCTGGATTAGAAACTGCAGTGCAGATATTTATTTCCGATCCAATCGATCATACTCTGTGTGTTACCTGTGCTCGTCACCCCACCTGGATGCTTTTCTGGCCTACACTTCACACACGTGCCACTGACGGAAAAGTCAAGATTATTGTTTCATCCTCTGAAATCTCTACTCCGAGTTTCAGTTTTCCATTAATACACAACTCCACATTTAAAAATAAAAGCAAAGCCTTTTCTGTTTATAAAAGACACAACATTGAGCTAACATTTATTCTTATTGTGTTTTTAAGCTCCTGTAAAGTGTCCTTGAGTGCTGTGAAAGGTGCTGCCAAATAAAATGTAGTATTATTATTAACACAGAGCAGGTACAGAGGATTTATGCTCCACTCTCTTTGTCCATAATGCCCTTTATTTTTTGTTCATAACTGGGATGTTGTCTTTAATTGCTTAATAATTATATTTTCCTCACTCACCTCATTCCTAATGTTGATGCTTGATTACATCAAACTGCACTAAAGTGTAATTTTAGTAGAAAATCTCCCCTTTTTAAGGACTAACTATGAGACTTCATCTGCCAAATCTGTCTGGACCGTGTAAAAAGGATCTGATTTGGAGGGATAACAGATTTATGTAATCAAAGATGTTCAACAAAACAAAAACAAAGCAGGACTCTGGAGGTGTGAAGGCGGATTTAAAACTACTTACCGACTCCACGGATTTCACCACATCCCAGTGATCGTGCGCGCTCCCGCTGATCTCACACCAGTCGTCCACCGCCGCCTTCTTCGCCTTCTTCTCCGGGACATGACCGTTCTGCCTCGGCCCCGGTTCTCCGGTTCCTCCGGTGTAGCTCCGGGCGTTTGGAAACTCGGCGGCCGCAGACGAGGATCCGTTAAACAGCGACGTCGCCACCACAATGGCGAGAAGTGTGAAGATAACGGCCGACAATACGAAAGTTAGATCCATTATCATTATTATTATTATTATTATTATTTAAATCGGGAGCTGATTTTGAGTTCCTCTTTTCCGTTCACCTGAGTCAACACCCGGCCATCCCGGTGATAATCCCCCACCACAAATCACCGCTAACAGGCGGCGTTTAGCCGGGACATGGGGCGACCTCCTCCCCGGGCCGGACGTCACATCCTCCCCCGCCCCCCCCCGCCGGTACATCCACCGGTCAGGTGCGCTGGCGTGACGCCGGGAAACGTGCTCGGTTCTCGGCTGCGGTCCGGTAATCCCGGTGATCGGAGATCGGGTTTAACACCCAGACGGGGGGGAGGAAGGTGAGCTCACCTGAGAAAGTGTGCACCCAGGAGGCCTTTATTTATTATAAGGACAATAAATAAATGTTTCAGAACAAAAACACATTATTAATGACATTTAAAATTAGCTTCCTCCTCTGGAGCAGGTTGATAGCATAGCTAGCCACATCTTTAGCCTTAACAACCATTTCTAAGATTAATGTTTTAAATGTAAGTAAAAACAAATCAAACTAGGTTTATTGCTTATATTATGTCCGAATAGTTAATTAAAATGTTTAATTACCTCCATTAACTGATAATTGTAGCTAACTGAGCCACCTAACAAAGCTAACATCGGCTCGCTAAATAAGAGGCTCTAAATTTAACATATTTGACCTAAAAGTTGATTAAATACGTTAATTAATGATGTTAAGACAGAGCATTTTGTCTGTTAAATTAGCATCTTATTTTATTTTTATATATTAGCTGTATAGAAGCTAACCTTCTCGGAGGAATAGTTTAAATAAGTTAAAGTACATCACATCTGTATATCAAACATTAAGTTTGTAGTGTATAGCTACCTAACTAGCATTAGTTTGAAAACAAAACTCATCTTTCAATGGTTAGTTTTAAATATAACTTTACATGTAAATCCCAGCTACATATTTAATTACATACACTAAACATCACTAAAACGAAATTATGGATATAATGCTGATCATACAATTTATACTGCTAACAAATGTATTCAAATATTACCAAACGTTATAGTCAATTGAGCTATTATAAAGCAAATACATTGATTTGTATGAAAAGTGTAAAGAGGGATAAGGCGGTCATGACAGAATTGACAGACGACTTATTTACGACAAAATGTTTAATAGCATTCACCTGAAGCAATAACAAGACATTTGAGAGGTTCACAGAGGAATGCAAAACACAAAAACGTTTTCATGAAGCAGTCAGAGCTGCACTTTAAACCCTTCACTAGGAGTCACACTGGACCCAATTTCAAAAAGCGAGCAAGGCCAATTTTAGACAGTGGATAAACCACAGAAGGGGGGAAAGGAAAGGAGGGAGAATAAAGAGAGAGGGGAGAAGATCATCTGTACAGAACATGGAGGGAAGGAAGGTCACAAGACAGGAGAGGATGGATGATCTGCCACACCTGTGAGCTTACAAACCGGCAAACGGCAGCGGAGGGTCGAGCCCCGGAACAGCACCGGGCACTCAGCACCGCAACACGCCACACCATGTCACCACCGCACTGCACCGCATCTTAACAGCTAACCAGCATTACTCAACTGCTACACAACTGCGCCTAGTGCACAAAAGATACACAAGAAAGAGGGTTAGAGTCATAGGAAAGCAACTTTAACCAGACAGAAAAAAGAGATGTGACAGAAAAGAAAATGCTTTGTTGCCGGATTAAGCAGGTCGATAATTAAAGTGGCACTGAGATATTTAGTCACTGTACAATAAGCAATTTTTTTTCCCCAATACACGTGGTATGACATAGCTGAATTTTCCAACCTGACCCTTTTCCTACATCAACCCTGCAAATAAAACTCTCCCATATCCATCTGAAAAGAGTAGCAAACAAGGGGTTTCATTAAAAGAAATATACGTAGGATCAAAAAGAGAATTTATTAACAAGTACAAATTCAACGAAAATTGAAACAGAACAAAAAAAGAAAAACAATTTACTTTGGGGGTGAAGCGCCCAAAAATCCCCTTCAATGTGCTCATCTTTACAAACAATGATGACATCAAAATTACAGAATTTGTTGAGCCAAATCAATTGAAATCAAACATTAAAACATTTTAGACCAAGCTCCAATAACCTTTCAGTCTGCATTCAGTGGTAATAGTGGAGTCCACTTGCTCAATGTGAGACTGTTCCTGATGTCCTCAGCAAAGGCTCAATCATCTGAGATCTGCAAGGAAAGACAAATCACAATTGACAAGAGCAAAACAGAAAGTCTGTCTTAACTCCTGCAGCTGACCTGACACATACACAGTGCTTGTCTGAGCTTCTCCCAACTGAAATTATTTATCAAACTGCCTTTTCCTGCATCCATCATGTTTTAATATGCCTAACATTTCTAGTTATTTTCACTAACTAAATAAAAAAATTATTTCTTAAACAAACCTTTCTTTGTCCCGCACTCTCTTAAACTAGCTCCAACAAGACTCTTACACTCGGGCATATTTGGAAAAACAAACCTCGGGGTCCGTTCCCTTTGTGAGAGGCGGAGGACGCCACAGGCACGGGTGGAAACAGTGCTCAGTGCATCTGCCTGTGATCCCCGTGAACGTACCTCACCACACCACCTCATACACCAACTGACAGCCCGAACCACCGCCATGACGACCTGCTCCATAGCAACCACCGTTGCCTTGGTGACCTGCTCCTTAGCAACTGCCATCGCTCTCAGCAACAGGCAGGTCACATGGGCGGGTCACACACTAACTGCTCTCACACTGCCACACCCCCATCTCCTCCTCTCTTTGCAAACAGGACTCCGCAGCTTGGAGGAAAGAATTCCACATTTAGGTGAACGTTTTGAGTGAAGCACCCCCCCGTCCCCCCTCCCATACACACATCACCCCAATTTGAAACGTATGCTGTGGTTGTCCACATTAAGCCAAATCTCCCCGTGAGCACCTGTGTGAGTTTTAGCTTTACCAAACGAGCAAAGTAAAGCACACACAGCACTGGGCCCGTCTACACCAGTCCCAATCTAATTTCCATTTCTAAAGACATTAAGGATTCTGCAGACCTGGTTGCTTGTATGCAAATGATGTAGTGCAGCATCAAGACTGCAGAATACCATAGTGTTGACTACAATCCGAGCATAACAAATGTAGCTAAGAATCCACCCTTTCCCCTGTATACCGTCATGTTGCGTCCAAGTTTGGGTTAGGACTCAGCTCCGTTGTCCTCTGGTGATTTAGGTCTACTCTTGGATTTGGACCTGGACCTGGACTTTGACCCTCTGTTGGAAGGTGGGGTTCGACTTCTTGACTTTGACCTGGAACGGGAGCGTGACCTGGAGGGAGACTTTGACTTGCTGCGTCTGGGGGTTCTGGATTTGGACTTGGATTTAGACTTGGACTTGGACCTGGACCTGGACCTGGATCTGGAGTAGGAGCGGGACCTGGAGCGGCTGTAGTGGTGGCGGCTCCTGGATCTGGAGCGGCTTCTGCTCCTAGAGCGGCTGCGGCTACGTCTGCGACGGCGGGGGCTGGTTGAGCGGCTGTAGTTATGGAGAGAAACATTTCAGTCATATGGCAAGAGCAAAACAACACAAAAAGAAAACAAATGGACTTCAGAATAAACTCGGTTAAAATCTGACTGATAGACAAAACCCAGAAAAACATTTTGTGAACAATGTGAGCCACTAAACAATTCTGGGCATTGTCTAACAATTTTTTTGCTTCATTAAGGACTAACAGGATTAATCAATCATTAAAGTTATTCCTGAATATACTTGGTAAAATGAGTAATGATCGAATTAGCTCTGCTGTGAGAGTTGTTATGGTTTAGACATGCTTACATAAGAAATCAGCAAGTGTTTCCAAACTACTTCCGTTTATGGGACCATGTGCTCCTGGTTTGCGTTACACAGCCAATTTTCTCCTAAACTAAAGGGTCCCAAACCAGGCAATACCTCCTGCTTCGGCGGCCGTACCCTCCATATCTGCGTGGCGGAGCCCCTCTCCGGCTGTACATCGAGTCCGGCGGTCGTCCGTAGCGGGCCATCTGCACTCGAAGCTCCCGCCCGTCGAGCAGCGCGCCGTCCATCGCGTCCATGGCGTCCTCGGCGTCTCGCTTGTCGAGGAACCGCACGAAGGCGAAGCCGCGGCTCTCCTTGGTGTACCTATCCCGGGGGATGTACACATCCCCTACGCGGCCGTACTTCTCGAAGACTCGGCGCAAGGTCTCCGGCGAGGTCCTGTAGGTCAGGTTGTCCACTTTGAGGGAGGTCATCCCCTCGACGTCCGGCGGCGGCCTTCCGTAGCTCATTTTCTCCTTCTCCACAACAGCGGGGCGGTCCAGAGGAAAAACTATCGGGGACTACCGTTCACTAAGACGGTTACTTCTTCTGTAAGAGTCTCCAGCTGGTGGATATAAATCAAATTCTTCTTGTTTTCTCTCTCTTTTTTTGTAATTGTTCGGCCCCGGACGTCGGTTGTACCGCGCTGCTTTCACGTGAAATGGCGGCAATAAAGCTTCCTTCTCCCCCTTCTTTGCGCCTCTGTTGGCCTCCTCTGATTGGCTGATCGCGGCCCTTCGTCCTTCACGTAACCCGGACTTCCGCCCTCTGTCGGCGGGGTGGTGTTTGAACAGCATCGTTATCGTGCCTTTATTGTAACAAATTTTTATTTTAAATTTTTTTATAAAAAACAAACAAAAAAACATCAATCTTGTTATCTATTCAGTAACCGTTTTTTTTTTTTGCTTTTTTTTTCTCGTAAAAAAACAAAACCAAAAAAAAAAAAACTACAAACATGGCTGTTCAAACTTCCGGCTTGCAGTAGAACTCTAACAGTTCAATTCCTTGTAGCCCCTTCCAAAAAAACGTCAGTTAGTTATTTTTTTTTCCAGTGTTAGGCTTAAATATTTATACATTTTAACTTATCTTTAAATGATTTACACCCCCCCCCCCCCCCCTACTGTGAGGACTCCATGGGGGCGTCCTCTGCACTGCAGTCAGCCGGAGAGAGAGAGATAGAGAGAGAGCTAGAGAGAGAGAGAGAGAGAGAGAGAGGGAGAGAGGGGGGGACTGCGCAAAAACCACGGTCCGGATTTGTGCCTGACTGACGTCATGGGGAGCCACAGACCTCTTTGACAGGATCCAGCAAAGACCAGCACCGGGGGATTCACGACCGACGGACCGACCGACCGACCAGTCCAGTCCAGCCGGGAGATGTCGACGACCGCATCGCCGGTTTGTGTGCCGCAAACTCGTCCGTAAAATAAAACAAACAAACAAACAAACAAACAAAAAAACCAGAAAGTAGTCCGGGGACGGAGATTTCACGTGAGACTGCGGCTCAACATGAGCAGATAAAAAACAAAACAAACAAACAAACAAACAAAAAAAAAAAACAGGAGGAGAGACGGCGATATATACAGAGATAAGCAGCCCAGAGAACAACAACTAATCCCCGGGACGTCCACATTCACGGCGGGGCTCTCGGAGCCGACAGGAATGGACAGGGCAGCCCCAGCTGGATCCGATGATAGGGAATAACACGGAGACAAAGCCCGGACAGCCGCCTGTGTCTCCATCCGAGCGGACATGGGAGCCCTAACCAGCAGACAGAACATCGGCGTGGAGGAGGTGGACATCCCGTCCAACTCGGTGTACCGTTATCCGCCGAAATCCGGTAAGCCCCCCCCCCCCTCCAGAACAACAGGTCGGGCCCGGTGGGGGAGAGAGTCCGCTCCGATCGGTTAGCTGCAGATTATTATCATTATTTTATTTAAATTTTTTTGCTATAAACGCATTTAAGACACACACACACACAAAAGAAAGTGAGCACAGCTATCACCACCATCATCATCACAGCCCTGCAGGGCACCTGGAGAGGCTACCTGTGGAGAGAGGAAGGAGCCATGATTTATTTTTTACTTATTTATTTTCTGTGAATGAGCCTCCAATCAACTTCATTCTTTTTAAAACTTGAACCTCGCTTTTGCTTAATTTGAATTATTTCACATTTCACACTCGTCCATGGAAGGCTACACACGGAGACTTGTGCATTATAAATCTCATTAATTTTCCACACATCTACACACGTAATCGTATATATTATAAATATAATTTTGCATCAGTTCTTATGCTACAGCATTTATGAACATCTATTAGTTGGCAGGTGGACTTGGTTTGACTCAATCATGGCTGCCACCCTTTTGTCTGTAAAACAAATAAGTAATGAAGGATTGGAGAGGATTTGAATAGGATATAAATAAAAAGACCAAACACTATCAGCAGTAGAGATGCTATATCCATGAAAGCAATGTAGGATTTTATATTGAAAATACAGCTGCCACCAACGAGTAATGAGTAAATATATATTGCCAAACCAGTGAAAAAGAGACCACTGTGAAAGCTTCACATGTTCCAAAACCCAGAGATATTCAACACACGTATTGTAAAACATTGTGAAAATCTGCATAAATTTACATTTGGAACCACGACAGAGGCCTGAAACTGTGACAGTAGGCAGGTTTTTGGGCAAAATTGCCAAGAAATCGCAACTGCATTATTTAAATAGTTGCTGTTTCATTTTCTTTCGATTGACTAACCTATTAATCAGCAACTTGGTGAGATTCTGAGTCTCGTTCTGTTATCCTCTCATTCAAAATTTCCAAAATTGAGTGACAATTTAGCGAAATGTATTTTTAAGGCATAAGTGTTGTGCTGGTGGATTTGAGAGGTTTAGGATTAAATGCTGTTTTTTGTTTTTGTGTTGTTCTATAAATCTAGAACAGCGATGGAACCTGTATCAGAACATTTCAGATGATAGCCAGCCCTTTTATTTTTAGGGTACTGGGCTGGCTGTATGTTCCAGCCACAGCCTCTTCCTCAGATTATGATTGAACCTATGTGTGTTTTCAATTTGTATTTGTATTACTCCTCTATCTGACTTATTCTGATTGCAGCATTATGTTCAGCTTCCCACTGTGGTTTAGCAATAATCCAATATTACCGTCAAAATGGTATGGAAGTGATATATAGGTTATTGCTTTTTTTATCATGAGGAAAGACATAAAGTAAATTAAAATCTCTCGGAGAATGACATCTGAAATAGAATCAGGGGATGGTAGTAATGTTTTTATTTTACACAGACGTGATGTGTTAGGCTATATACTGATATTAAAATGATTTAGGGTAATATTTTATACTGTAGAGAGAATGGCGAGGTGGAAAAAACTGTTGACTTGTGGTTATCATTATCCCTCCTCTCGCCACAGTTCAGTGGAATTAGTCACAGGATTTATAAATTTGCAATATAACGGACCTGGTTGCAGCCTGAAGGAGTGGTGGTGGTGGCGGTGGTGTTGGGAGGGGAGGAAGGTGGTGGTGATGGCTGCTGGTGAAACCAATCTGTCAGCCCCAGTTCCTGTCTGTGGGATCTGGTGACAAAGCTTTGGCCTAGCTCATCTCTCCCACCTGCTGTAAATAATAATAAAGTAATGAAGAGAGAGAGAGAGCATCATCATTGGAGCTTTTTTTAGTTCATGATTTGTCATGTTATGCAGCGTTAAGGTCAGAGCATCCAAACCCCTTCGTTCTCTTCTGTATTAATAAGTGTGAGTCTGATTCGTCTCAGAGATGCCAGACTAAATGCCCTCCCAGCAGAAAACATGACTTTAACCATCCAGCATGTATTTAAAGACTCAAAACCACTATTAAAGTCTTATGATATTAGCCCAGCCTGTGTTTAAAGGGCACAGCAGGTATTTAGGCCTGTTGTCATGAACCCAAACTCTTGGTAAACAGGTGGACAAGGGGAAGGAGGAGCCAATATCCCAAAATCAGTCTGCAAACCTTCACCGGCCCTTTTCAGGGCTTAATTTGTCTTACTGAAATAAAGCAGCTCCACCTAATCCCTCATTTTTAGACTCACCGGCCACCTGTACTCGTTCAGTCCAGGATAAGTGCCTGGAAAGCTCACTAGTTGTTTTTGATGTTTGAGATGAAGCATTTTGAGATCATTTGGCTGTTTCAGTGGTGACTGGAGGTATCTCTGGCCAACGGTGCCAGCTAAATGGTTTAAATATTGAACAGAAATGTTAATGTTTTATGCCAGGGAAGTGCCAGATGCTCAGGCGTTGCGACTGGAAATAAATCGACTGCGGCACTATGAAAAAAAAAAATCACACTTTAAGACTTTTTGTGTGTTATTGGGCCCTAAATTTTTTTTCCCCACGAATGAACAAACATTAGAAATCACTTCAGCAGTTCTACTTAAAACTAGATATATGGTGATGCCATATTTTTGCTCTATGGTTCGAGTAGCAGGATGTGAGGCCAGAGATTCAAATACCTAGCACCAGACTAACAAAGTCCAAAGTGTTATCAGTAAAATGTTACCTAATATATTTTCTATTTATAATGCGAATGTCTGTTTTATCTTGTTTCAAGAAATTGTAAGAATTTCTTTCTAATGACAGTTTTTATGTGTCAAATGAACAAAAAGGGTCTTGAAAAGAAATAAGATTGATGCTTTTTGCCAAGACAGTTTTAATGTGTAAAATTTAATTGCTAGAATAAGTAGTGGTTGAATCTATATAGTTTATCTTGACACTCTCTTAGTCATGTTTTGAGACAGCAAAAGAGTGACAACTCTATAAGTGAATTTGAAAGTAAGCTTAAATTCACCAAATTATTGACAGGTGCCACACTGTGTTATTGACTGAGCAATTGTTTGTTTGTATGTGCGCTCAGTTTTGTGTTTAAAAGTGACCATCACTGTGTGCAGGAAGCTACTTCGCGAGCCATTTCATCATGGGGGGAGAGAAGTTTGACTCCACCCATCCAGAGGGTTACCTTTTTGGGGAAAACACAGACCTTAACTTCCTGGGGACCAGACCTGTAGCGGTAGGTATTGTCCCACTCTAACTGTTATATCAAATATTAAACATGCAAACAATCTCAGCAAAGGGTCAGCCTTTTGTTCTGGAGATTTGCTCACATCACTTGATCTTCTGCAGCAGATGGAGTCTGCCCAGGTGGCAAGAAAATGGAGTGAATATGCATTTTTCCTGTTGGCCTAGAAGTTGAATCTGAAATTTATTCATGTATAATTCATGTGTGTGTGTGTGTGTGTGTGTGTGTGTGTGTGTGTGTGTATAAATATATATGGATAGATGGATATATTTAGTGTTTAGTTTATTAAAACATCAGAGAATAGACAGGATTGCCAAGATTGTATCATGAAATGTCTTGATTTTTTCCACCAAGAGTCAACAAATATTCATTTATTGATATAAAACAGAGAAAAAGAAGCAAAACCTCATAGTGGAGGAGCGAAGACAGCTTTGGTCGATCAGCTCATTGATGAATCAAATACTCAGTAAGTGTGGCTGTCTCTGCAGCGGCAATTAACAGGCTGATTGAAATTTATTTCAACGTCTCATCCTGTCATACTAATTAAAAGCGAAATGACAGTCTGCCAGCTCTCCGTGTATAAACGCTGATAAGGGACAGTTTCTCCGGAGGGTTCGTTCAACTTCATCATGAACCTGAAGGTCAAACTAATGAGAGCTGCAGATCAAAAAGAGCTCATGTCCTTGGAGGAAATACAGAATTTGACACAGACGGAGGGGCTTGCAGGGAGTTAAAGTGTTTGACAAGTGAGGCTGATATGGAGCGACTCAGTTCCATCTCTCTGTGTCCTAATCTCAGTCGCACTGCTGTTTCTGTCTAGACCGGGGCTAAAATTAGGAGTGCAGTTTTTCCTCCCGATTATGTGGGTGTTTATAATCCTCCTGTGGGCACAGAATTCAGTTGGTGTAGTGTGTTTTTCTTTCCTCGTATGTGTGTGTGAAGCTTTACCAGCATTATATAATGTGGTGGTTTCTAAGCAGATGGTGCTGTGGAATCATAAACCCAACCGCAGTTGTTGTGCTCTTGGTCATCTGTGCCACTATACAAATATGATAATGGTTGGGGCTATGTTTGGGGATTTTCAGAAAATCCTGCCTGAAGCTCAGGTATATCCAGAATTTGCCTTGATGCCGTGGCCATGTGCATTTGTATCAAATCTCAACTATTCAGCTCCACCAATAGTCATTAGTATTAAATATTGTATATTTACGGTCCCAAGAGGATGAATCCTGCTGAGATCACTGATCTCCTGGCTTTTTCTCTTTCAGTGAAATGTTCCCAGAAGGAATCAGATGGATTGTAATGAGCGTTCAGGTTGACTGAGGGACTCTTGATCACACCTAAAGTTAATGATATTCCTCTCAGCCTCAGCTGTTGCCTGTTGGCAGTTAATATAGATTTATATGTATTTCCAGGGTTTACACTGGACTTAGTAAAATATGCTAACACGCAGATGGTTTAAAAAAAAATGCTCTTAATGTGCAATATTGTCCCACAAAGTATTGCATGAAGAAAAGCCGAGGAGCTGCTCCAAGTTGGAAAAAAATTTTAATAAATTGTGGATGGTGGTGAAACACAAACAACAACAAAAACAATAGTTTGTATCATACAGTATATATATATATATATGTTAGCATTGTCAGTGTAAAAGTGTTCCCATTTAGTTCAGAGGACCAGCCAATGAGAACTTCTAGAGTAGCAGAAAATCCGTAATAATTTTCTCAGAAAATGGCACATATCAGTTCACTCGTCTGTTTGAAAAAGAGAACTTTTAAATTCAATCTGAGCGTGTGCGAGGAAACATAGACCAGGTTTTAATATAAGACCTACAGTGTTGCCTGAGAGTCTCCAGTGAATGGCTCTTTTCAGCATCTGTTACTCCGTGTGTGTGTTTGTTTGTGTGGTTTACAGGCGTGACTCCTGCTGAGCCCAGATGTGTAATAGTACTGAATATGGTGCCATTCAGAGCCGCACAAACACCCTTATCCCCACACACAGATGAGGGGTTGTAGTGTGGAGGTATCTGACCACATCCTGAATGTTTCTCCTCCAGTGATCCTCAAACCACCTTCGCTCTCCATTTACACTCAGTCAGCAATTTCTTGCTTCAAACACACAACAAAAGAAAATAGAGAATTTTAAAGACTTTAGTTATTTTAATGTTGAAGGTGTGATTGATCAATGAAAAAACACAGAGTTAAACAGTTTTATTCTTTATGGCTCATTATCACGATATGGTCAACCTCACCCATCTGGGCCTACAAAACTCAGTTTGACCCCGGACTGTTTGACGCTCCTGTGGTCCTGTGTGTGCAGAAATGTACCAAACAGTGTCTGAAGTGTCAACCTTGTCCCTGGAAAGACACAGTCTGAGCAGATTTTTTGCTCCGGCTCAGCACTTGTCAGCATGGATCTGGCTGGTGCTGACGGGAGTTTTGTGTTAAGGTTAAACCTGGAGCAGCCGCGGTCACCGTGTAACCCTGAATTCCCTGTGGTAACCAGAGGAATGTTGGGGCAGCGGAGGAAAGCTGAACACTACTACTCTTCAGTCCGCTAACTTGTGTTTTACATCTACAATTAGTTGTTTCCTTTTTTTTGTTTTCAGTTTCCGTACGCAGCCCCTCCACCTCAGGAACCAGTAAAGACGTTACGGAGCCTTATTAACATTCGTAAGGACACACTGCGGCTCGTACGGTAAGCGTCTCTATGCAGCTAAACACACATGTAACCCCTCATCACGCCACTGTTGTCCAATTTTATGCCAACTGGGCTATGTTTAAGGAAAAAGTCACAACAGCTAATTGAAGGGATTGTGTCGAATCATATGTGTTTTCCTTTAATTTGATCTTTTATTTTCTTTTGGCATAATTAAGTGTTACATAAGGGATCCAGTTAAAAAAATACAAGCTTAAAAAAAGCACGAAATAAGCGCACCCCCCCACCTCATACGGAACATAAGAATAATGAGAAGTGCTTGTAAGAGCTAAAGAAAATAATTGTTTACTTTAAATATAGTTAGTCATTACATAACTCCTGTTTGGTTACTAAAGCATGAAGCTCCTCTGTTATAAATGTCACACACATCAGATGTTTGCCCTTCACTTGAAAAACCTCCCCCCTGCCTCCGATAGGTGCAGCGAGGACCTGAAGCTGCCTGGTGACGAGGCGGGAAAAAACAGGGCCTGCTACAACGTCGAGTTCACGTTTGACGCTGACACTCAGGTGGCCATCACCATCTATTACCAGGCCATAGAGGAGTTTCACAATGGAGTGCCAGTGTGAGTGTGTTTTCTGACTTTGGGTGTACAATATTTGCCAAACTTAATATCAGACAATTTCAATCCACCGGGCTGATGTAGGTGCTAGATCTGATTATATAAAAGGACAACTGCATCTATTTTACACATTGAAGTCTCTTTTCTTCTCGGTTTTGCGGAGTATTATGAGAAAGAAATGTAGTTTAAAGCCTTCTGTGGCTCCAGAGGGAGCTGTGCTACATCTGCTCATCGGCTCTGAAAATGACGAAGTTGGAAAATGTAGAGTTAGAAAGAAATGAGGTTATTAGACCCCTGTAGACGGCGGCTCATCTCTGTTTGAGGCTCCAGGGTGGATTAGCTTGTATTATCACAACACACCAAAATCTCAGATGGAAGTCTTGCTAAGTCCAGTTGCACTATTGGCAATGTAGGCGCGAGGTTTTTGACAAAGGAGATGGATGTGTGCAATGACAAAAGACATCCTCCATTCTGCTGCTCTCATGCTGCTGCTGTTGTTTTATTCTGGAGTACTTAATGGACGGAGTGCCCTTTTACAGCTGCTTTAACATCAGCCAGACATAATCAATTCCCGTTAATTATAGTCTCTTCCCCATCGTTATGCAGCCACATCAGGAACATGACTCAGTTTTTAATACACATAGCTAAAACCATCCCTCTAACTTCTACACTGTGATACTGATATCTGTATCATACAAGCTGGAATCAGCAGCAGGAGAAAAAAAGACTTTCATCAGTATTCATGTAGAGTAATGTCACCGTAGTCTTGCATATCTTATGACATGAAGGTGGTTGGTGTGAGAGAAGAGGATGCAGTAGACAGGCTTAGATGGAGGCAACTGATTCGCTGTGGCGACCCCTGAAGGGAAAAGCCGAAAGGAGAAGAAGAAGAAGCCTTGCATATCTTATATAAAATATTCAGTTACACATTCTGCATAAAGAGCTGTCACTGGCGCAGACAAGCTGATTGATCTGTCGGTAACCCACATGGGCTATTTCCTGCAGTTACCTGCCCCAGGACAGCTCCCTGCAGTCTGAGACGGTCCACTTCAAGAGAGGAGTCTGTCAGCAGTTCTGTCTGCCCTCACACACCGTCAACCTCAGCGAATGGGCCGACGACGAGGTGGGCTGTCCGTCTGAAAGCTCGTAAAGAAGCCTGTACGTAGTAAAAACTGTGTGCTCACATATCTGCTGTGTCTATCTCCTTCCTCCCCGTTATCTCCTCAGCTGCTGTTTGATATGGACAAAGAGATTTTCCCCATGGTGGTGCAGGCAGTTGTAGACGAGGGAGAAGGTGAGTATGAATGTGTTGATCACACTGATCGTCAGTTGTCAAAGTGCAGCTGCAGAATTTTAATTTCTGTGTTTAATCTTTGCAGAACATTTGGGACACTCTCATATACTGCTGGCTACGTTTGAAAAGGTAAGAAAAAAGATCTTTATCAGAATTTTTCACTGCGAAATTGCGACAGGAATTTAGTTTAGCCGACACTGCCAGTGCTCTCAGACAGAGAAATACATTTAAATTAATTGAGGCCATATTCTAGCTAAAAACAATAGCTGGTACCAGAAATCATTTTGAGAAAGTGATCAGCTTCTCTCGGTTTTATGAAGCTGAGCAGGATGACTGCTGCTGCTTTCAAGACATATTTATTTTCATAAGATATTCTTAAAACACTTTGAGGCTTTGGTTGTGTCAAAATTGTGTCACATTTTAGCATTTTAAACAACAAAATAAATTAAGACAAAAAAAGGTAATCCAATTCTGTGTATTACTCTACTGCAGAGCTGCAACAAAGAAATGTATCTGGATAAGATATTTGATAAGACGTTAATCTTTTTTGCTTTCCTTCTATGGCTGCGGTTTCTCCAAAGAGTTTTTATGCTTTTTAAGTCTGTGAATATCTATGAAAGTGGATTTGTGGAATTAAAAAAAGACAACACCTGTCAGACTGCTTTTTTATTGTGTAGCACTTAATAGGCCACACCCGTTAAAGCTGCTTTATTATTAGCCAGACATAATCAATTCCCATTAAATATAGTCTATAACACCAGTCACAGCAAGGAAGATGACTCAGACACAGAGTTTTTAATGCTCAGGGAAAATTCTGGTGTCATGTTACCCTATGTAAAAACGATCCCTGTCAGTGGAAAGAAAATGAATCAGCAACTTTTCTAATCGACTCATCTTGGATGGTTGATTAGACGAATCTGGCATCTGCTAATATTTTTAAACATTTCATAGACTAAAAAATTGGAGATAACCAATAATAAAAATAAATGTTAAGGTTTATTTTTCTTCCTCAGTAGCAAAGATGCCAAGTGCCCCTTTTCTATAACGATACTACAGCAGGGAAACGCATCTTCAGCCTCAAACCTGAGGCTGAATGGGGGGTTGTGTGTCTGATTTAAAGATACAAACAGAGACAGACTGAAGTTGGTTTCTGCAAAGGAAATTTTTAGAATCAATTAAATAACATGTGTAACATTTTTTGGTTCTTTGGCAGCACATGGACGGGAGTTACTGCGTGAAGCCTCTGAAGCAGAAACAAGTGGTAAATGCACAATACACTCTCCGTCTCTCTTTCCTCCCTTCCTCCTTTTGTGTCACATATTTAATGCTTTTGAAAGACGAAATTACACCAAGGCTTTTATTTTGAACGTCGCTCTTTGCCCCATGAGAACTGCTTATTTCAAATCAAATCAAATTGAGTCGAATTTATTTCTACAGCGCTAAATCATATCAAAGTTACATCAAGGCACTTTACACATAGAGCAGGTCCAGACCAAACTCTTTATTCATCACCATGTTGTTGTTCCCAGGTTGATGGCGTGAGTTATCTACTGCAGGAGATCTATGGGATAGAGAACAAATACAACAGCCAAGAATCAAAGGTAATTTTCGGATGAGGGGAGATTTTTCTACCTGCTTCTCTTTGAGTACATCAGAAGTGACACCACTGTGTAGTGTAATTCTCTTTCTTCCTAAAATTTAAATATTTTCCTTTTCTTCGTCTTCAGGTTGCTGATGATGAGATCAGTGACAACAGTGCGGAGTGTGTGGTGTGTTTGTCGGATGTGCGGGACACGCTCATCCTTCCCTGCCGACACCTGTGTCTCTGTAACGCCTGTGCAGACACGCTGCGCTACCAGGCCAACTGCTGTCCCATCTGCAGGCTGCGTGAGTTCCCAGCAACTTCTTACAAAATGAGACAGCAGCTGTTTGACAAACGCTTGTCGCACAGTAAAAACCGCTGAGAGTGTCCTCACAACTGTTTTAACACGTTGCTTCATTAGATTGCAATATTATGAGATAGGTATTTTTAGACGTACCTGCACAGAGGCACAAAAATATGGAAGCCGGTAACAGAAATTTACAATAATGGTCAATAGATTTATCACCGCTGGCTCACCACCACAGCAGAGGAAACATGGTCTGAAATGTAACCTCTGGGAAAAGCAAAGGCTGCATTGATTCAATGAGGAAACAGAAAGAGGGTCAGTTTGTTTTCATGAAAGTGATAGATCTCCATTTTCTCTTGGCCTTAATGTCAGATTAAAATCAGTTTTTGTGTAAATGTGTGTTTATGTGTCGAGTTACATATTTTATTGAAGTCTCTCTTTTTATCATCTTGGTTTCACAGCGTTCAGAGCTCTGCTGCAGATTCGAGCCATGAGGAAGAAACTTACTCCTCTGTCCCCGACCAGCTTTAACCCCGTCATCACCTCACAGACCTCAGACTCAGAAGAACACTCAGTGAGACGGAGCTGACGACAAAACAGCATATACATGAAATACCCATTGGACACAGTCCTGGGAAACTCACATCCTTCATCTCCCTCCTCTTGTGTGCAGGCGTCTGAGCACATCCCCCCAGGCTACGAAGTGGTGTCTCTCTTGGAGGCCTTGAACGGACCCCTGAACACCTCCTCAGTGGTTCCTGCTCCTCTCCACTCCGGCCCCAGCCACGTCTCCGGAGCACTTCCTCCGTACAGCAGCGAACCGCACCCAGCGCCGGCACGCTCTCTTTCCCCTCTAGACCACTCCAACTCCAGTCAGGGACTCAAACTCAAAAAGAGTGGTTCAAAGTAAGTCTGTCAATGTTCGTTGTCTCCCTGACATTATCATAAAATCATTGGAGTCTATTTCTCTTTGCTCTCCTTCTCTGGGAGTTGTTTTTAGCGCACTCAGGGTCAGATCAATTTGGGGCATCGTGCTTCAAAACAGATGGTTCATAGAGTGTTACGCTCAGAGTGATGTTTTCATAAATCCAATCATATTGGAGTCATCTGTTTTTGTAACAGTTCAGAGACGTGCAGGATGTTACAATACTGCTCATTATAACCTTGTTGTCCTGAGATCATATGACTTTATTCTTTTCTGTTATTTATGTGTTTACTATGGAACTATAAACTTTTGTGTTTATTTATTTTAGGTCCCTTTCCCAGAATTCATCTGTGCTTCCCGAAGAGGAGGATGAGAAGTCATGCAGTGAATCAGAAGCCTGTCGCCACAAACTTGTTGTGGACCAACAGGGGGTGTGTGTTTGTGTGTGTGAGATAGAAAATACAGCTGAGCTCATCTCAAATTATACAGAGTGGAGACTGTGTGTACGTTCATGTTTGTTTGTGTGTTTGTTGTGCGCTCCTCTCTCATCGCGACTCTTGTTGTTTTACAGTGTGGAGTGACTCCAGACAGCGAGAACCTGACTCTCTCCTCGTCTGGAGCCATCGACCAGTCATCCTGCACAGGAACCCCGCTCTCCTCCACCATCACCTCCCCTGAAGGTAAATGCAGATTTTTCAAATATAAACCTCATTAGTTTATTATCTTATTTTAGGATGCAGCTCGTGGTGGGTCCATAGAAAAAAACACACCGCATACAATCTAACCCCATCCTTAAAACCAAATCTTAACCTTCACACAGGAGAATATCCCCACAACTCAGAAATGTTCTCTCAACAATGGTTAGCTTCTCTCCCAGAAAGATGGGTCTTTCACGTGTCATCTCCAGCTTGTTTCTCCTGTAATTGTGTTGGAGCCTCGGTGTAAGACGCTTCGATCTGTGATTGTGTGTTTTCAAAATACACCGGGGCTCCAGCTCTGTCAGTTGTCCCTCAGCTCCATGTAACTGTTTCTCCGGTAAATGAATTTAAATGTCAGACTAGTCTATGGTGCCATTCAGAAGAAACATTTTCCTGTTTGGTGCTGCTTAAATTTAGCCAGAAGGTAAAACGGAAAGATCTCAAGACCCTTCAGAAGCATTTTAGCATAAATAAATCATGTGCTTGTACCACCTCAGCATTTTATGTTGATGCCACTGGATCAGATTTTATGGGAAAACTGTTGAGTGGCTTCTCAGCACCAAACAAAACAGGAAGAGAGGGCTGTTATTTCAGCTGGAATGAAATAACGGCTTCAAATATTTTTATCCTCTACAAAGCTAGTCCAGTATAGTCAACCCATCTTGTGTTCTCTAGTCTAACAGACAAAGAAGTCACCTGGATTATTGAACATTGTTACTTTACTGACAGAAATATTTGTGACTTCTGCACAGATTGTCTGCGACATATTGTTGAGTGCTGGCTTTGGTTTGTGTGTAAGAACAATGACACCAAATCTGACAGGAGGTCACTGCACAAAAAGAAATCATTACCGTTTAGGTCTACCTGTGAAACTGCTAAAGTTTTTATAGTACTTTTTATTTTACAGAGCATAAAAAAAAAAAGCTATAAAATACTAAATAATACTCATTTGGAGGCAAATAACCCTCGGAGCCTCGAGCCCAACCATGATGTGTATCTCCGTCTGTCTGCCAGACCCAGTGAGCAGCAGCCTGGCCCAGTCAGTGATGTCCATGGCCTCGTCCCACTCGCAGCACTCCCACATCAGCACTGACACCATGTCCTCCATGTCAGGGTCCTACCTGGCCGGGGCCGAAGGCCAGCAAGGGGGGGAGGACGGGGGAGACAACGCGGGGGGCGAGGAGAAACAGGACGCTCCCATGGAGAGCCGAGGGCCATTGCAGCAAGATGGGGTGATGAAGGAGGGAGGAGGAGTTTAGCAGCATTTCTCTGTAATTTACCAAAAAGGTGTCATCTCACCATCTGACCGTCTCCTTCTTTCCTTCCACTCAGGAGTTTTCCAGGGAGCCGAAGGAACAGAACTACTCAGTGGCTGTAGAGGAGCAGGACTCCGAGGTGACTAATGCACAGTGATGTTTGATTTGGGTTTCATGAAACAGATATTACTTTATAAACCCTTCTCTTTTTTTCCATCAGGGAAACGATGTGACAGAAGAAGACTGCTCCTCCCCATCTAATGGAAAAGGTAACTATGGTGACCATCCCTCACCTGTCACCCCCGACTTCTCACCTGCCTTTGTATTTGTTGCACTCACGTGAAGAAGAAATACAAACTTTTAAATGTTTTTGAATCATGACAGTGTAATCGCAGCCCTCTCAGAGTGAAGAGATCCCATGTCAGATATTGACCTCTAGATGGGGCAGTCCCTTTCAAAATGCACGTAAACCACCTCAACATGTAGTGTTTTGAACTGGTACGAATGGCTACTCACACAGTGTGTGTGCACTAGAACCTCTTCCCACCTTTCAGAGAGGGCTGAGCTCTTAAGATTGGTCCTGCTGAAATGCTGAAATGGCAGAAAGTATTTCAGACCAAATTGTCTTCACTGGGGATGCTCTGATCAGGCTGTTTGACGTCACACAGTTCCTGTTAAAATCATCACATCGTCGTATTTGTCAAGTCCAGCCTGGTTTTGTGGGGACGAAACAGGACTGGATTGAGGCACGAACTGGCTCTGGACACCTGATTCTATTCTTGGAGGATCCAGCCCCTGAACTGGCCAGAAGACATTATTTTATTTGTTCATCTTATTTTCGAAACAGTATTTCTTGATTGATAAATTTTGTAGCCTGTGATGATCAATCAGAGCATCCTGTCAAGCAGCGAGCGCGTACCGGCTTCCTGTGTTGTTTAGAT
Source organism: Remorina albescens (assembly GCA_034769265.1). Classification (NCBI taxonomy): domain Eukaryota; kingdom Metazoa; phylum Chordata; class Actinopteri; order Carangiformes; family Echeneidae; genus Remorina; species Remorina albescens. The sequence goes on from CM068480.1 coordinate 3,056,785, forward strand.
GAGGTTCTGCAGCACACCCGGCTAACGACTTGCATTTGCATGATTTGCACTTGTATATCAATGGTTGTGGGTGCTCTATGTGCGTTTGTGTATTTAGTGAATGTGTATGAAGTGTGTCATTCAGCGTTGTTGCACATAAAGCTATGCAGTTGCCCGTGCTGCTTTACCTGCTGCATCATGAAGCCTCTTCGTGCTCCATCTGCACTGCTGCTGAATGTTTATGTGCGCGCGTGTGTGTGTGTGTGTGTGTACGTGTGTGTGTGTCAACATGAGAGAGAGAGGGTGAGAGTGATTGGACAGCAAAAGAATGTAGGATTGAAGCAAGCACAAAAGTGTCACTGGTTTGAGATGTTCATACAAAAATGTGTATCTGTGTGTGTTTGTGTGTGTGTGTGTGTGTGTCCTGACACCTCGGGCCGGACTGAATCAGTCAATGAGTAGCTGTGAGTTACTGAAGGACCTTTCAGTTCTCTAGGAGACGAGCGGACCTGTGCTGCCTGACAGACTGAACATGCACATGCACTGCAGGATGTATGTTTGCACGCATGTGTGTGCATCTGCACCGGCGTTGCCAGACAGCTTCTGTATGTGCCCCGTCTGTGTCTTTGTGCTGAACTGCCAATCATTCAGTCATCTCTGCCCGTTCCCTCTCATTAGCTCCACACTCACAGGCTTGCTGCAGGCATGAGCTGCACATTTCAAACATGTCAGTATTTATCAAATGGCCGTGCTGGAAAAGGCAGAAAAATTCTGATCCATGGAGATCATGTTTATATAAATAAGGTTCATATCAACAGGATGGCGGCTAATTTTATATATTATATACATTACATTATTATTATATTATAGTCGGAGATAATGATTGAATTTGCATCAAATTTCACATAACAAAGTTATTGAAAGTGGTTGAATTCACCGTATTGCGGGGTAACAGGGCAAAGAATAAAAAGCAAAATGAATTTTCCTGAAGTGGAAACAAAATTAACATTCAAATAAAAAAACAAAACAAAACTGCAAGTTCACAACTGACAGCAAAGATCTGGTCTGCTGTGCTGAAAGCCTGCGTTTAAGCTCCAGGCTCCTTCTTGTCTCTGTAAACGAGCTTTTCATCTCCTACATCTCATTCTGTCTAATTATATCCAGCCGGACGAGCCAAGCAGCATCAGAATGCCCCTGATTGCTTATTGCTCCTTCATGACTCAGTTTCTTTCAACTGTACCTTCTCTCTGCATTTACCCCCCCGGTCTTGTGCACACAGTGAGAGAAACACTCGATCGTAATATTAGATATGTTTCCGCTTCACACACACTGATCGTACCAGCTTTCAGGCGGATCTCCTTTTACATTTCAGCTTAATTGAGATAGAAATATTTCATCAATTATTATTTTACTCTTGCCTTTCCAGCATGGCCTCCCTCTCCCCTCCACCTCTAACACCTTCCCTCCTTCCGTCCCTCCCTCCCTTTCCTCCGCCTGTTCCCTTTCCTCCCGCTGTGCCTGGCTGCTCTTGTTTGACCTTTGCCCTCGCTTGCAGGTGGGCGGAGCAGGTGTCCAGAGTTGGCCAATAACAATCAGGGCGTCGCCCTCTGTGACACGCCCTCTTTGGGGTTGGATAATGAGCAGGCTCCCGACAGCCGATTCGCCGGTGAGTGGCATCCTCTCGAACATGGACCGATGCAAGAACTGGGGGAGGGAGAGGGATGAGGAGTGCATGAGTCAGAATCAGTCAGAAGATTTAAAGGAGCTCTGACACCTTAGCTTCCTAGCCTGACATGCTAATTCACATCCAAGAAACAAGAGAGGCAGATGAGTTTCTACATTTTGGGCAGATTTAGCAGCAGCTGCTCCAGGCAGGACTTTTAGCAGCATCTTTGCCCAGCATGAGAATCTGGAGCCTTCCTTCTTCTCTTCATTCCCACCCCTTTGGTGTTGTTGTGGTGCTTCATTGCTTCCTCAGTACCGGTTAGCTCTGCACTGTCTCCCTCCTCTCCCCGTTAGCTGAAGCCCTGGTGTGTGTGTGTGTGTGTGTATATGCAACTGAGTGAGTGCATCTTATTGTGTGCCTAAAAAGTTTGTTATGCATGTTGTTGTGTTTTATGTTGAGTGTGTGTGTTAGAGTGAGTGAGAGAGAGTGGCCCATTCCAGAGTCGAAGTTCATGTTCAGCGTCTGCCAGCGCCGAGCTGCTTTGCCAAACATCTGCTCCTCGTTCTTCCACCCCGCCATCTTCCCTCCTGTCCTCTTCAAATCCTCCTCCTGCTTCTCCACACTGTGATGAGAGCTAAAGGTTTCACTCTTCATGTTTGATTTACAGTGTTTTTCCCGTTCTGGAGTCCACAGTGATCAACTTTTGGTTCATTTTGGATCGTTTTTCATGCAATGTTCAATGTCTGTGTGCAACCAATAGAAGCCATGTATAGATATATGAACTATAACATTTATATATCGTCATATTTGGAAAATATTGTTAAAGAACAGCTCAAAATGCAAAAAATATAATTTTACTGATTATATGCAAGAAAATTATAATAGTCTATTTATATATTTTATAGATTTTATTCCAACTAATTGTTTTGTCTGTTTAATGAAAATTATACACGTTAATCATAGAAAATATTGAAAATATAGTTTAAATGTTGTCTGTCCCTCATCAGCTGATTTACTAAAATTGGACTCCAGACGGTTAATTGAACATATAGGCCCTTGCTTCACGTCCTTTAGCTCTGCGTCATTGTCATAACACTCTTAAAAACCCTGATTTCCCATCATGCCCCTGAACCTGTGCCACCCCTTCAGTGTTTTATGGTGAACGTTGTGACATGTTTTCTCTTTGTGTGTCGTAAAAGCGTTCTGTTATCTCTCTCTGTTTCTCTCCTCTTTTTTCCCCTGTCATTCTTCACGTCTGCTCTCTTTTCCTGGACATTTTCCTCCTCCTCCGTCTTCTTCCTTGTTCTTTCTCTCTTTTCTTACTTTCGCCTTCTTTCGGATGGACAGATGAGGAGTCGTGCCCAGTGCACATTGAGGACTAGGTATGGAGTTATGGTCAGATAGTAGATAAGACACCAGGGGGACTTTGTCCTATATACTCGTTCATTGTAAAAGTCATTTTATCTTTGGAATACCCTTTTATTTTATTTTTCCAAAAAATAAATGCATTATTCTTTCAGTCTCTACTCAAATATCTTTAAAATTGTTGTGTTTCATGTTTATGCCTTTCCAACCACAGCTCAGTTACACAACAGTTAAGGAGAGGAGCTTTCGATGTGAATGTCATCTATTATTCACTTTCTCTCTGGTTGAGACCTAAAACTATGAATAATTAATTTTAATCCTTGAGAGTTGTTTTTTTTTTTTGTGTGTCTAATGTTCTTCATCATTTATTGTGAGTCAGAACCACATTGTGTGGCCACTGCTGAGGTTTAATATTTGAGGCCTTGAAAGTTTTTCTTCAATTGTCTTGATCCGACTTGCAACAATATAAAATATAGTTTAACTATTTAAGAAAAAGTCAGTAGATTGGGTGTAAGAAAATATTCTGCAATGAAGAAACTGTTGTTGTCACGATAGTGACTTCAATAAGAGGTGCATATGTTTGTAATGATGTTGATCTTCAGTCTAAAGTCCAAACCAGACGAGCCATAAAAACTGTTTTAATATTTTACAGAATGAGAATAAAGAGAAGTTTTGATTGGACAAAAATATCAAGATACATCTGACCACTTAAAAACTTGTTAAATCTCTTTTTTATTTCAGTGTGTCGTTTGTGTGTCTGCAGGCCGGTTTTAGAGGATGAAATTCAGAGAACAGCAGCATCAGGATTATTTTTTTTTTGTTTGTTTTTATTATTTTTTGTTTAAATGAAGTCCAGCCACGTCCATATCAGTTCCCTTCTATCTGTTTCATTTTGTTTGAATTTACAAAATAATAAAGACCTAAACCAACTACTTCATTAAAATTAGCACCAGTCGAAGCTCAATCAGTGGAAAACCACCGATGACACTCGGTCACATTATGCTTTTATTGATCTAAATAAAAACCTGTTCATTGTCAGATTAGACCAACAAACAGCAAAGACAGTCAGACATGTTGGAGTTTTTATGAAAGAGATTTGATCGTCCTGACTAAAAATAAAATGGGCACTAATTACTTTTATAATTTATTTCTTTGTCCTTTCTTACTTTTACATGAGATCATAGAAACTAGTATAGCTTGTGTGTGTTTGTATATGTATATTATTTATAGAATTTTTCCTTCACACCCTCCTTAACAATTATATTTATATTGAATTATTTATGTTGAACATTGAGCCCTTATTGCCCCTTTACAGAAAACAGGCAACTCTGTCTCACACACGTATCATTTTTCTTTGCACCTGAATGTGTTTGTTTTGGTTTTTGTTGTCATTTTAATTTCGATTATAAATATTTTTTTGTTTTGTTACTGATTGGTAAAGGGGAAAAAAAAAACCCCAACAACATAAAAGCACACAGACATTAATAGAAAATGAGTGAGACAGTCCTGCAGCAGCTCTGTGAACGTTCCTCTGTCTTCTTCTCTCGCTCAGGTCTGATGTACCTGGGGGGCTACAGGCCCATCTTGGAGCCCCGCCCCCACCACACCTCCACCAGCAATATCAACCTGGAGGAGCTGGGGGCAGATAACAGGGACAGCCAGAGTCCTAAACTTCCCCGCTGCGGACCACTCATTGTGTAACACGCACACACACACACACACACACACACACACACACACACACACACACACAGAGGAACCTGACCTTACCTGTCCAGAGTCAGCTCTTCCTTTCCTGCCACAGTGCTGCATCACTGGATCCTGTCGTCCTAACAGGGAAACCATCCACACCTTTCTGAACGTCTGGACTGATTGTTCTCTCTGAAACTCTTCTTGATCGGGGAGAAGAGGGAAGAGGATCGACTCCCTCTTCCCTCCTCTGTACTCTTCAATCTCACGGAAGTTTCCTTTATTTTTCTTCTTTTTTTTTTTCTGTCTGTGAGCTAACGTGTTGTGGGAGTGATTAGCCTACTGCTACATTATTATTATTTATTATCTGTAGGTCTAACCAATGAGAGCTGTGTATTGTGATCTTTAGAAAAACATACATGCTGCTCCCTTCCTTCCATGTCCCCTCGTTTCCTTCCCTTCCCGCCTCCTCTCCTCTATTACCAGCCAAACAGTCAGGGGTTACTGTGATCTGCAATCGGATTTGTTACTGATGTACTTCTTCTTCTCTGTACCTTATCTTACCTTATCCAACAACGAGCTGACTCCTCTCCTCAGATCAGGGAGCAACCGTCTCCACTTCGCATGCAGCTTTCGACTCCTGCTGACTTCTTCTTTTTCCTCCTTCTTCCTTCTCATCCCCGCCATCATTTCCAAACACGGCAACTTGTGCTGAATGTGAATCTAGAGACACTCGGACTTGTGGGGTGGCAAGAAATGTCAGCTTAAGCAAACAGAAATGGGTTTAAAAAAAAAAAGATAATAAACAGTAATAATAAACAGAATGTACGATGTGGCAGAAGGGGAATGTACGTGGCGTCTGAGTCGTCACCTAAACTGGAATTAAACACCAACTTTGAGCTCTAAACTGGACCTTTAAACACACGGGCATTGTGCCATCCTCTTCCTTCTCCAGCTCCATGTTAGCATGTCAGAAATCAAACAAAGTACCACCAAGCAATAACAATGCCGAAGGTGCAGCTCCTCTCCTTTCTCCTGCAGGAGGCTCATTTACAGTCCAAACTATGACGAGTGTTTGCACTGACCTTTTCTCTTCAAATCCAGACATTTCAGTGTGTTTCTGATCTGATTTGATTTGATTTGATTCATAGTAAAGGGATTTAATGTGAGAAAAACAGCACAGGGTGATTTTGAAAACTCGAAATTTGGGATTTAAGCCACACTGTGGCTTAAATCCCCCCACCCCACCCCCCCGACGAGCTCCTCTCTCCTCATTTGTGAAGCTTTTAGTTGTTTTGTTTTTTTTGTATAATATACTTTAATGTATCGCTCACCTTGTTGTTGACGTTCTCCGTTTCTGTGTTTTTAATTTGTTGCAAAACACTGTGTTGTTTATTAGAATGTGGATGAAAATATGTGAAAACCTGTAAACGTTTACACACACTTGTGCACAAACGTGTGCTCACGTAAGGAACAAACTGAAAAGGGACGACACCGAAAGTTAATGCACTATTTGCTATTTCTTGGATGACACACGTTGCGGTGCATGAGGCGTCAGTAGAGTAAGCATGTTAGTCTAGCTCAGCCTGCACTCTCCTGTACAGAACTTGATGATGGATCGCTGCACACACTTCAAGCTGAACCTTAATCCTCACGTAGTGTCATATAATCAGTTGCTGGCTCTTTATTCCCTTGGCCGAACTGTTGTGGTCAAGACTTCTGCACTACTATATCCAAGCTGCAAACGGTCATGTGATTACAGTCTGAATGTGTAGATGAAGCTCGTCTCTTCCGTCAGTTGCAGTATAATATTGAAGGAACGGGTCCCGAATCTGTAAGACCCCACTTTTCTAGAATTCTGAGTGAAAATGTCAAAGAAAATATCAAACCGACAATAAAGTTTTTGCAACTAAATGGTGGTTGATTGATTTGCTGCCGATGTAAACGGGGAAGGTTCAGTCATCAGGACAGCGTTGTGTCAGACGCTGCTCTGAGATATTTCCTAACATGGTCTCCTTCACTGAAACTCATCGAATTTTTCAAACTCTCGTATGCAGCATTTTCCCAAACGAGCTAAATTTGTATTTTGTATAATTTCTCAGGCCGGGAATCACCATTTTCCCCACAAATCATGACATTATTTGAAAACGGCTCATCTTCAACACGCAAGATTTATATTTGAAAACACTATTTTAAGTAAATATAAATGATGATGTATTAGCTGCCCTGTGGCTGCTCCTCAGTGGAGGCTGGTGTGCAAACATAATGAAAGATAACACAGTAAAATATTAAATGTTTCTGTCGCCTTTTATTGACTTCCATGATGCATTTGTTTGTGCAAAAATATCGGCATCTGCAATATGTCAGTGCACAATCCTTTGCTAACATGTTAGCCATATTCACTCTACAGGCTAATAGTTGATTAGCATTGTGTTGTGTTTTAAATTTAGTAATAAACGCACAACAATCAGCCATTAAATAGTTGATTTTATCACTGATAATGTAGTCAATATAGAAGATGAGTTATCATTTGTGAATTGTCATGCTTGAGTAGTGAGCTGATTAGTCGGTTGATAATAATCAATAAATACTTTATTACTCATTAATTAAACTGCAAATGTTAAAGAAAAGGATTTTATGCTGTTGGTCGGACATAATAGAGACATTTTTCACAATTACTGACATTTAAAAGACCAAATAAGCCGCTGACAGACTGACAGTAAAAGTAATTAAAAGAATCCGTGTTAAAGTACTGAGTAATGAAAGTAATCAGTAGTTGCAGCCTTTCCCAACCTCTATTTGTTTTTAAACCGATGTAATTACAGCAAGTCCCATTAAACAATACAAAGACTTCATGAATCAAAGTCACTCAGCGCACAGAAGGAAACTTTTTGCATGAATAGTAAATTACGCGAGATGCTCCACAGGGATGAATGAATGGGTTTAAATGAGGGCTGCTCATAATCTCATTACAGCGTCGATTTGGTGATCAAGTTCTCTCTAATTGAATTAGTTATGTGCTGCTCTGTGTGTTACAGTTAATGTCTGTAACTGAACGTACTGCACGCCCACCGCTGTCACGTTTACTTCAGTCACAGTAAATTCACATTGTGCTCTCAGACGGTGTGTCCTCTCCACCTGCCTCTCCTTTGGTTTTATTATTTACTGCTCCTCACCTGCCTCTAAAATCAAAGCCGGATGTAAACTCTCCTCCTCTCTAAACTAATCACAGTGTCTGTCTGTCTGTCTGCTGAGGGAGGGGTTTCTCATGTTCTCATGTAGCCTCAGAGGACAAGCAGTGCCAAGTAGGTTTGTTCTCAGAGAGTCAGAACGAAAAGTCAGCTGGAGGTTTTGAACATGATCCCTGTAGTTTCCTTCGTCCTGCTCTTCCTCACAGGTAAGACATTTCTTTTTATAAACGGCTTTCACGAAACTCTTTCAGGCAGAACTGTATTTATTGACAACCGAATGTTGCTCTGTGGCTGCAGTGTAAATATAATGAGTGGTAACACATAAAATACAGGATTACGTTTAGTGACTATCATGGTAGAACAACATATCTGTAACAGCATGGGCAATAATCTGGTGTTTGATTGTTTTCTAATTGTTTCTGTTTCGCATCAAGTTGAAAAGCTATAAGTTTTATTTTATGATCTAATATATTTTTTGATCATGAATTGAGGGACTGAAAGCTGCACAGTGTTCTCTCACATTAGCAGGAAGCTTCTATTTATGTCTGATAATTACACATTTCCCCAAGAGACACTAAAGTGCTTTTGTTGAAGTAGTAATCATTGATATAATTGTTCATGAATAAACACGTAAAAATGTTCTTAAAGCTCAAAACTGTTACATTAGAGGGTGATAGCAACGAACAAAAGAAAAATAAATGGTTGAAATAGTACAATATGATAGTTGTTTTGTTAGCCACATAAAAATTGTATTCATTAATACTAAAACCAAAGCTAAGAGCTATAATATGTTAACGTCTTCTCTGTGATAAATTAAACTTTAGACGGGACGTCCTCTGAGAACATCTGCACTTACAAGGACCTCCTGGACCACCTGAACCTGACCACAGAGAACAACGCGCTGAAGCTGACCCGTCCCGTTGTGGACTACACACACCCCACCGTGGTGAAGCTGGACATCATGCTGTACGCCATCCTGGCCGTGGTACGAGCCGCGTCCTCGTCTTGGTGTGTGATTCACCTGCTGCTGTTCAGCTCTGATGTGTACGTGTGTTTGTTCACAGATGGAGAAAACACAGACTTTTATCCCTTTTGTCTGGGAAACAGTGGTGAGTCCACTTGCTTTTCATTTTGGTTGTTCAAATGAAAAATGCCCATCTTTCATTATTTTGTTGTTTGTTTGTTTTTTTCCCCTGAAAATAATCCTTTAATTTGTTGCAGATGTGGAACAACGAACTCATCTCTTGGGATCCTGCTCAGTTTTGTGGAATCACTCAGATTTCACTTCCCATAGATTTGCTCTGGAAACCCGACCTCTTCATCAATGAGATGTGAGAACGCTCAACGTGAAATGTCGACTGCTTATTTCGTGTTTTGGACAGAACTTTGACATCTTATTATCTGTCTCTGCAAAAGAAAATTTGATCCTTGATTACTTCACATGCTTGATTGTAAAATCTTTTTTTAATTATGGATTCATTATTTTCAGATGGTGTAAAGAAAAAGCTCCTGTTTGTCGATGTAATGGGTTTATAATGGTTTGTTTGGTTTGTTTCTTACGGACAGAAGAGTAAATTGAAACCACTCTATTGGCTTCAGATGTTCATCAACCAAGAAGTGACTTTGATGGGACATGGGGGACGTTTCTTTGTTGTAAACATGTTGCTGTGATTTGATATCTTGCTGTTTACGTTTGTTTGAATAGAAAAAAAGTGAATTCACTGTGTGCTCGTCTTTGTTAACGTACACAGCAGATCCTATGGTTCAACAAAGAGCTGAAACTCAAGCCCACTGCCTCTTGCTTCACAGTTATTGTGTTTTTGTGTTGTCTCAGGATACAAAAAGACGAGTCCCCTCGGAACCCGTACATGTTTGTCTCCTACGACGGGACGGTCACTTATGAAGACGACATAAATGTGGTCAGCACCTGCAAGATGGACGTCCACAAGTTCCCCTTCGACACGCAGAGTTGCAACATTTCCATTGGCTCTGCCATTCACAGCGGTGAGGGAGTGTGTGCGTTTGTGCGTCTGTCTCTGACCCCGACATGTTGAACTCAGACTCCTCTCTCACCACAGTTGAGGAGTTTCGGCTCCTTCCGTTCTCCAACTCAACTCGGGCCACTCAGTTTTCCAGAGAGTTGATGAAGACTCAGGGCGAGTGGGAGTTTCTGCATCTGACCATCACCAGCAACAACATAACGTACAACAACAAACAGTGGGAGCAGCTTGTATACACTGTAAGCATCACAGGTAGAGCGCCAGATGGGCGACAAATTCTGAAAAATAAATTCCTCTGAATGATTCCTCACCTAATATGCAACACCCACAGATAACTTTTGTCTTTCATAAATGTTTTGCTTTTTTTTTTTTTTTTAATTTGTGGGCCTCCATATTTTTGTGTTTTCCTAGTTCACCATAAAGAGGAGACCTCTCCTCCACGTCATCAACTTTCTGTTGCCCATCCTGTTTTTCCTGAGTCTGGATGTGGCCTCCTTCTTCATCTCAGACCACCGAGGAGAGAAACTGGGCTTCAAGGTCACCGTGCTGCTGGCCATCTCCGTCCTGCTGCTCATCCTCAACGACATCCTGCCCTCCATGTCCAACAGGACACCGCTCATAGGTACAGCGCCCTGAACGATATGTATTTGATAGAAAATATGCCCAAAAATAAAAGTATCTCATCAGCTGAGCAAACAAACCAAAAAGATCTGAATGGCTACATTTTTCTTACTTACTGATAAAAAATTAGATTTTTTGTCTCAGAGCTTTTGAACTGGATAATCATTTCATATTTCTTCTCAGCGACCTACTGCATTGTGATTTTTGCTCTGATGCTGCTGAGTCTGCTGGAAACCATCCTGGTTACGTATCTGATGGAAACAAACTCAACCTCCCAGAAGAAGCTGAAGGATGACGAGGAGGACAAAAAGAAAAAAGTCACAACCGATAACTGCGGTGAGGCTCAAATCACAGAGGAGAGCAGCTTTCACTGAAATATTATCTGGATATCCTCATTTAGTCAAACTGGGGATTGTGAACGATTTTACCTGTTTGGTCACTCTTCTGTTTTCAGAGGAAGGAGAACAGACTGCTGTTCGTCACTGTTCATGTATCAGTGAAACGTCTGTAGGACAGAAACAGCATGAAACTTTGCCTCTGGTCAAGGTAAAGGAGCGCACTTTATCACCTCAAATAGTTCAATTTGTAGCTCATTTTTCATGTCCAAAGTCTTTGGGTCATGTGTCTCTTTCCTGCCACAACTACTCATATCAATTTATCTCACACAGAAAGTCAAAGATCCCACAAAACCACCAAATATGAAGAAATAATAAGTTAAAAACGATAAAAGGTTAAATAGATTCATGTCACGTACAAAAGTTTCTGCTAATTGAGTAAAATAAACAAACAAACAATAAATATCTGTCACTAACTTTTGGATTATAGACATTAAATGTTAAAAGAGAATTCCTAATGACTCCAACGATGCCTTTGATTTTTTTTCTAATGTCCCCTGAGGCACCTGTTAAGGTTCCCTGTTGTGGTTTAGGATAAAATGTCACAACAACAAATGGATTAATTGCTTTGACATTTAGTAAAAATCATTCCCAGGTTAAAGAGAAAGTTATGATCATACATAAATTATATATAGATTCATCATCCAACTACATAGTAATAACATTTAACATCTACAAAAGTTCCTGCATGCAAACAAAAATGTTGAATTAAGCTCCCGATAGAGTTCCATGTTAAAATAGTTAGCATTTCCCACGACTTTGTCCAAAAAAAGGAAGATACTCCACAGTAACGCACAACGATGTGGAGTCAGTGGGAGAACGGAAGCCGTCTAACTGGACTGTGGTTGTATCTGTGTCTGCAGGATAACAGAAGCCTTCAGCTGGCCGAGTCTCACATGTTGCTGCTGATTCTGGGCGAACTGAAGAAGCTGCAGGAAACGTTGAATCTGCACCTCAACTCCGGAGGGGCAGAAATCACGTCCAACTGCTGGGCCACGAGAATCAACAGAGGTTTCTTCATTTTCTACGTCACCACTGTGTCGCTGTTTCTCCCGCTCATATTCATCCAATGGCACAATTAGAAATACACTTTAAAGTCCTCCGAGTTAAAATATGATTCTCGCTCTCCGTTTGTTTGTAAACAAGGTGAAAATATTTCACTTCACAAAACAGTTCTCGAAAAACAGAATTTGTGTTCATCGTGTTGGTTTGAAGTCATCTGAAGTCCAAAACAAGATTTTTTAAAAAGAGGGTTAGTGTTAGTAGGGTCAGTAATTCAACTGTTGTTAAAGAAAATTTCAGTTGCATTTCTCCGCCAATCAGCTGAATTACAGCAAAAACCGTGACAAGCTCTGAATAATGACCCGATGTGAGTTTGCAGAAGCCGTGATGTTGACCTTTGACCGTTTGGATGTAAACTGTCTGTTGTAAATTGTGTTGTAGTTCAAGTACGAATTTGCTGCTTACACTATAACCAAAAATGTGTTTTGTGAGTTCGCTGTGATCTTTGACCTTTGACCTTTGACCAAAATATTGTAAGCAGCCCATCGTTGAGTCCAAGTGAATGTCCCTGACAAATCTGATGAACTTTACCTCAAAGCTACCGAGAAAAAGTTGATGTCGTATAAATGCCGGAGGTGCAGCTGCGTCTTTAGGATCAGTGATGTAGGAGATTTAAAGCTACACCATCTGGACCCTGATTGGATCTTCACCTTTTGACCGGAACAAACTGAATCAAACACAACCCAATCAGAACAACCGTCTATTAGAGACGAAGCAGGAAATCTGGTTTCCACTTCGAATCCTTCACGTCAGACGCACACACCGACCCCACTGATGTCATGTTATCGTCTTTATTCTTCGTTCCTCCTCTTTCAGTCGTCTCTCACCTCATGGCTCATCACTCACTCAGCCTTTAAACCAATCACGAGCATCCTCACCAGCCTGATGTCCTGATAACAGGATGAGAGAAGGCCGGCTGTTCATTCAGTATCACTGTGTACGCAGCGTTATTGTAATGGACACACTCAGGAACGATGTCTCTTATATATTCTCACGTTTCTGGGTCTGCCACTTCGGTCCAGACTGAAATATCTCAACAAATAATCAGTGATAGACGTTAAAAGTCCCCGCAGGGTGATTCCTAATGAGTTTTCCTCCACCATCCACGGGTTTGAGAAAAAACTGGATTAATGGCCATGACATTTAATACCCACATTAATTACCAGGTCTGAATTTCCAGTTTTCTGATGCATTCTGTCCACTCAGGCCGAAGGAGGTGAGAGTTCAGCCCCGCTGAAAAGAGAATGAAAAGATGAATGAGATATGACGTAATGGTTATTTATGGGAAGGGCAGAAACTGCATAAAGAAAAACTTCAGGGACTTATCTAGTGAGGAAAAACTAAATAGCTTAACGTTCTTAACTGTTTAGTAAATCAAATTCTTCAATATTAGCATGCTGACAACCTAAACTGAGACAGTGAGTGTAGTTAGCCTCACACCTTTTAATCTTTATGTTAGCCATATTACCATGCGTTAGTCCACAATAACAAAAATAACAGTTCAACCTCGGCCGTCCATCCCATGATAAATACATCCGTAGACGGTGACCATCTTAGTGATGACAGGAGCAAACACAGTAAGTTAGACAGCGTATTTCCAAAAACTAAACCATTTCTGTCATAATGACGTTTGTATCAATTATCCTTTTCTTAACTCGCTTTATCAAATATACATATATTTATTGTCGTTCTGACTAAATGTATAATCATGCTTGTTTCTGTTAGAAGTAGAAAGGTAGTTTATTTTTTGTCAAATGTTTCCCAGGAAATAACATAATCTAGTACTGAGCGCTACAGGAACATGTGTCTATTTAATATTTCCAATTAGGCAGCATCAGACCCTGTAACTTCAGACTGAGATGGAAAATAGCTAAAGTAAACACACGTGGTCAGATAACCGGTTTTGATACTTTTTTATTGGGAGGTGGAGGATCTGAGTCCTGGTGAAGAGGCCTCGTATTGATTGAGTTTTGGTCCGCTCTTTACTTCGCCACAAAGTCGCATTCTCTCCTTTTTCCAGAGAATCATGGTCAGACTTTTATGATCTGTTTGATAGAGCCGGTCATTTCTGACATGAGTTGATGATTACAAAAATTATATGAAGTTATTTTCTTTAGTTCAGAACAAAAACTTTGCTGTGTGATGTCCAGTGTGGCTCAAACTAAACTACGTTATCCACAATCTGTTTGTCTGCTAATATAATACTTGTCAATAAAGAGAGTGATAACAGCTTTAAACCATAAATAGTTTTTAGATTTGCTTGTTTGATATTTTCGTGTGTCAAACTTTTCACAGCAGAAATTGTATTAAGACTCATCTTCTGTCATTTTTGTTTAATCTCTTTGTGAATTCAGCGACACAGACATGTACTCAGACTCATTTTAGCATCAAATTATATTTGAAGTGCGAGTAAAAAGAAGAAGGCCCATAAGAGAATAACATGCATTTCATAGTTTACAGTTGAATGTGCATTGTGTTTAATAGCTGCAATTAGTGAACTTTTATGATCTTACAGTCATTGAGGGCCTATTTTAAGATCTAACAGGAACATTAATGCCTAAAACACCTCTGAGAGATGCTGTGGGAATGACCACCATCTTTGTGGAGGGCCGTAATAGTGATGAGGTGGAGAAAAAAAAAAGAAAAGAAATGGACCATAAAGGTTTGGTCATTCAATGGTCCGTCCCTCCTCATTATTTCTGCAGCAGGCTTGACGTTTCAGGACTAAAGCAACAGGAACCTGTACTGTACAGATGTGCCTCTTCCTGCTCTTCCTCAGAGGTAAGTCTGAACCGCGTTCTGCTCAGTCAATGCAGGTGAATCCTGCAAAGGGATAAAATCATTTCTCTGACTTTGTGAAGTTTAAGAAAGCGGACAAACTTTGTTATATGATATAATAAAATAAACAATATTTAGAGTTTTATTTAGAATTGCTTGTTTCTGCTTCAGGTTTATGACCAACGATCCCCGTCACAGTTTTGCTGTATGTCTTCTGCTCTCTCTGTCGCCGTGACAGTGAGCGATAAGTAAGGTCAAAATCCACTCATGCACCGATTTCACTTTGTAATTTAGAGAAAAGCTCAGAGAAGGAATAATGTTCCTGAACTCTTCCCTTCATGCACCAGTCTGTCTCTTGGTAGATGTGTGTGTTTCAGCCTCAGATGGGAAGGGCTGCAGTTATCTGGACGTTTTAAACTGCCTGAAATAATGAGCAGTACTTGATGGCGGGGGCCTGTGACATGTTTGGAAGTCCTGCTCTGAGCCGCCCTGGATGTGGTAAGGCGTTAAAGCTTTCGTCAAACAATCATTATTTATTGAATGGAAGCTTTAATAGCATCCAGTGGATGTAACTTAAGCTGTCTGAATAAATGACTTGAATAAGAAACAGATCTAAAACTAAAAGGGATGAATTTAAAATGGGTGATCTGAAAACATGACGCTTCACAACAGAAAGACTGAACTACTTTGCTAATTAACACCAAAAGACAATTCAAAATATATTTCAGTGGATAAAAGATTCATTCTCACCTGAAACGTCAGCTTCAAGTTTTTGTCTTTGATTTTTGACTTTTTGTCGCCATCTCGCTTTGTTTCACACGTTTGTACCTGCATTTATCAACTAAAGTGACGGCGTGTTGTGCATTAATGTTCACTAAAAATGAAGAACCACTTTAAACACCATGTTAGATGACAGAAAGATGCTGCTTCGCTTCTCCTCAGTTACTGATCCGGGCCATGTGCACACATTTATGCATCTATCTGATAATGTCGATTCATCAGAGGGCAAATTCTGCTGAATATTTTCTGAGGTCCAACAAGCAATGAAATACTGGTCGATTAATTATAGTCGAGCTTTTGTGTTTGCTCTGGTGCTGTTTGTGTTTTGCTGGATATTCATTTATAGTGGAAATATAACCAGATTTCTGGTCTTATGTTGCTGTTCTAGTTTAAAAATGTCTCCTTTTGTTTGAACCAAATTTATTTTATTTCCACATAAAAACATGAAAATTGAGGCAGTAAATGATTAACAGTGATGTAAATGGGATGTTTTCTGTTTCCCCCCCTCTGTATGATTAACCTTCAACCTTATAATCCGACAACATTCACCTCAGACTGATGAAAATGCGACAGAAACGTTCTCTGATGAATGAGATAAAGTCCTCCTGTCTCATAAAGGCCTGCCGCTCTTCGTGGTTGGATAACAACTTCAGATTCCCACCCAAACAGACGAATGCTCGTCGTTTCATCTAAATTAGAAGCAATTAAGAACAAATGCAACGACACTGTCACATGAGCAGATTTTAAATAATTGATTCATTCTTTCACCCTCTAAATGAAACTCTAAGGGAGAATCTGTGTTCATGTTTTTCCTCCTTGTGTGGACTGCACCGGAGGATGGATGATCATGGTGGAGCGAACCTGTTGGTCCAAAATCTGCTGTTAAGTGTTGAAGTGGATCAGGATCAGGTGACTGTCCAGACTCCAGTCTCTGATCCACATCCTTTTAATACAGGTAAAGGCCTTCAGTGACCCGCAGCAGTGGATCTGTACTGAGAGTCAAACTAACCGGAGGATCTCTGCTGTATCGATGCTGCTCCTGATTGTACTTTTCACTTGGGTGTGTGTCCAAAATGTCTATTAGCTGATTTCTGAAATCCCTTTTTACGATTAAACAATCATTACAGCCCATTTTTGACTCCACCAGGAACATTACCGCCTCCTGTTCCTGCCCGAGAAGACCACGGAGAGATGCTGGGATGGCTTCTGTGGGAGTGACTGCTGACTCTGGTTGGCTGTTAGAGTAATGAGATTTGAAGAAAAAAAAAAAAAAAGGAGCAGTTTTATGACGGACTTGATGACATTTCCACACAGTCCTGAGAGGACGAGGGAACATATGTACCATACAGATGTCTCTAACAGGTGTTGCCATCAGGATGTTTGCTGGTTTCCTCTTCCTGCTCGTCCTCACAGGTAAGTCCTGTCAGTGTCGACGAGTCTTCAGAAGGCTAAACATCTTTTTTTTTTTTTTTTTTGACATTTGCTGTCTTCTTAAATTCTTACATTCAGCCTTTCAGGATGTTTTTTCTCCTTTGTGTTTGTCATTTGTATCTTATTTGTAACACGTTTTAATGACATTATCAAAACTATAGTCCTCGTTTATTACAGCGAACTGTTTCCTGTTATATCCAGTTTTAGAATGAATATTAACCATATTTTTTAAAACATAAGTAGCAGTGTAAGAATGAATCTGATCCCAGGAATCAGGTTTCATTTAGACGTCCTTAAATGAAGGTGATGAATTTTATAATAACAGATGGTGTAGTTACAGAAATCTCTTGTTATTTTCTTCTGAAACATGAACAACATGTGAAGAATAAACAGGAATAAGCATGTTTTGTTTTTGTTTTTCCTTTTCAGAGTCATTTGTCTCTTAGTGAATGTGTCTTTGTGTTTCTGCTCCAGATGGGACGTCCTCTGAGGAAAACTGCAGCTACCAGGAAGTTTTAAATTACCTGAACTTGACCAAAAACAGTGAGCGGTTCTCCATGACCCGGCCGGTGAAGAACTACAGACGGCCAACGTGGGTTTACCTGGAGGTTCTTCTGTACGCCATCCTCGACGTGGTGAGTGATTTGGACTGCGGATGCTGTTAAAGCCAACCTGCATAAAATTATCAATGAATTGTATCATCAGGCAGCTGTTTGTAAATGTGGCTGGTTAGCTGGTCTCTCTTACAGAGTGCTGACTTCTCTTTCTGCTTATAGCAAATCCAATTTTGGTTTATTAAAAATTATGTTTCAATTTTTAGAGAAACTTTTTAGATCTAATTTCATTTTTGACTTTGTCTTGTTGTCTCTTTGCTTTTTATCTGGTTTGGGTTTGTTGTTGTGTTTTCCCTGAACTGTTGTATTTTAATGAGCTCTGTTCTCTCTGAGTGCTAATTTAGGGTTTAAATCATAGACGGACTCGTGACGTTCATGTTAGTGGGAAGAGAAATGCTGCTGATGAGATTTAGCACACATTGCATTGATCGTTTCAGTTTCTTTTCTGTGTTGGTTTTGGTGTCGTGTTTTATTTTGCGGCTGGAAAGATATTCACACGTTTTTCTGTATTTACAGGTTGAGAAAGACCAAAAGTTCATTCCTTATGTTTGGACTGTCATGGTGAGTTCTGTTCTGCCTGTTGAGATTTGTTTGTTTGTTTTTAATTTATTTATTTGGTTAAAAGCCTTTTAATTGGTGTCCCTCTGTCTCACGTTCTGTTTTATTTTCCCGTTTTTGGCCTCTTCGCCTTCAGAGATGGCACAATGAATATATTTCCTGGGATCCAAACCAATTTTGTGGAATTGATAATGTTTCTCTTCCTGTTGAACTTCTGTGGAAACCAGATCTCTCTATTGAAGAAATGTAAGTATTAATGTATCTGCATTGGAACAACAAATACTGGCTTTAATCTCATTTTAATGTAAAAGTCAAAATGAGCAGAATAAAAGAAAAATGATGATCATATCTCAAAGATTCATGGCAGAAAGATGTTTTTGATCCAGTTAGACACATCAGCTGAAACGTTTATTAAAAATAATTTTAACGTGGTGTTGTGTCTGTAACGCCTCATCTCCTTTTTATTTAACCTCCTGAAGTCATGGCCATCATGCATATTTCTGCCCTTGTTTTCATTCAGGACAGAAAAAGACAAAGCTCCTCCGAGTCCGTATCTGACTATCAACAATAAAGGTGAGGTTGAAGTCCAGAACGACCAGGTCCTGGTCAGCACCTGCAGGATGCACATTTATAACTTCCCCTTCGACATTCAGAGCTGCAACCTCTCCTTCAAGTCTGTCATACACACCGGTGAGAGCTCCACAAAGTGTCTTAGTAGTTTCCTCCATCACTGTGTCTGATCAGAGAAACATGCAAACCTTTTTTTTTAGACTGGAAACTGTTTTTCGGTGTAAGTCAAAAAAGCTTTTAAGCATCGTGCAAAAGCAAAAATTTGAATGCTAACATGACAGCCATGACTTAATCATGCCACGAATCTCTCTCAGCCAAAGACATCCGGCTCCAGGCGAGCGATAATTCGTCGGAGGCCACTGAGTGGTCTCGGGAGGTGATGCGGACGCAGTATGAATGGCTGTTCATCAACATGACAGTGACTTCCAACAATGCCAGCAGTTTACTCGCCCAAGACACGATCGTTTACAGTGTGAGTACAGACAGACAGATTTGATCTTCTTCTCTGATCTCAGTTATAATCATCTTCAGTTTTACTGCACCAATCTCTTTTTGACTGGGTTCTTTGTGATACTCCTTTACCGGAGTTGACCTCTTTCAAAAGGTAAGATGTTTTAGGTCAGTGTCAGTTTAATCTTTATCTTTGAACATTTTCCTCGTGGCTGCTCAGATTCAGCAACAAAAATAATTAAAATAAACATCTCATACAGACTTTTCTTCCCCAGTAAGCTTTTATTTAAAAGTCTTGTTTTGGTGAATCTATAAAGATGAATCTGAATACGTACCTCACGTCAGATTATCACTTTAATGATTGAATTGCTGCTGTCGTCAGAAGAAAACAAGCTTTTTGTTGTCACAGGTTCCTCAGTGGTGTTTCTGGTGTTCATACATCAGCCATCTGAACCTTAATCCACATTTCTCAGATCCACATGAGGAGGAGGTCAACCCTCTATATTGTGAACTTCATCCTCCCCATCCTGTTCTTCCTGTGTCTGGACTTGGCCTCCTTCTTGATCTCGGACAGCGGGGGCGAGAAGCTGAGCTTTAAGGTCACCGTGCTGCTCGCCGTCACCGTGTTACAGCTGATTCTGAACGAAATCCTGCCGTCCTCATCGAACAGGATCCCACTTATAGGTGAACCGTCTTGGCTTTACTGGACTGGTCTTCTGATGAGTCTTTACTTGACGTAGCTGATCTTCTCCCTCCAGCCCTCTACTGCATTGGGATGTTTGCTCTGATGCTGCTCAGCCTCGTGGAGACAATTCTGGTCATGTATCTTCTGGATAAAGACTCGCCACCGCAGGACGGTGAAACAGATAAAGACCAAAACCTGAATGAGGACTCGAACAAACAGGGCAACACCAGCTTCCTCAAATGTCACGGAGGTGAGACCTGAATCCAGCTGCGTTGTTCATAACCTGAAAATAAGCCGAAATTGTCCTCAGGTAGACATTTTTATCCCTTTTACATCTACTGCCGACAAAACCAGCCTAAAAAGGACCAGAGTGAAACTTTCATACAGGATCAAAACTTGGAAGCTTTTACAGAAAAAAGATTGTAAAATATATCGTGAAAATAAAAAGACAACCATCTCCGCTGAAATACTTAACTTACTCATGGAATAGTAAATATTCAGTGCATCTCAAATTGTAATAATTTTTTTGGTAAATAGAAACTGTCCTTTCAGAGTTACACAAACAGACTCAGTGTGCATGTATCTATGATGGTGCAGGGGGAACTCCATCTGAACTTCTGTCTGCGGCCAAAGAGGTGAGAGGATGGCACGTCATTCTCATTAAAATGCTGAATTTGAAGTGAAACAGCCGCTCCGATCCCTGACTGTGTGATAAATGTGTTTTTCAGGAGCAGCAGGCCTTGGAGAAGGTCTCAGAGGACCTGAAGGCCATGGAGAAAACCCTGACTCTGCTCCTGAACAGCAGGAAGGACCGGTCCAAACCTCCTGGATACTGGAGCAGAGTGGCCAGAAGAGTCGACAAAGTCTTCTTCATCTTCTACATTACAGTTGTCTGCGTGTTTTTAGTTTTCATCTTCATAAAATGGAACAACGCGTAGACAGGATCATGTTTCGGTCTGATCTTACTGGTCAAAACTACTGAGTTCTAAAGTTTAAAATAATGATTGTTGACTACTGAGGTGAGCAAACATACAGTCCAGT
The DNA here is from genome assembly GCA_034769265.1 of Remorina albescens. Classification (NCBI taxonomy): domain Eukaryota; kingdom Metazoa; phylum Chordata; class Actinopteri; order Carangiformes; family Echeneidae; genus Remorina; species Remorina albescens. The sequence goes on from CM068480.1 coordinate 3,077,660, forward strand.
CCGGTCACCGTTGATTTGTACGATTGACTTCTTTCTCTTTTGTGTCAGCAAATGGTTTTTGAAATAACTTCGAACAAAAGCATCAGCCAATTTAATATAAATGTCCATTTATCTGATACTTCCACAGAGGAAGATAAATTTAATACAAGTGGCTGGAATAACAGCTAACGAGCTGCAATTATTTCCTCCATTTAGACCAACAAGCTTCCTTTTGGGTTAAAAAAAAACCAAAAACACACAAAGCTGTTGTATCTTTGTGTAGATGGAAAACAAGTGAGCATTTCAGCTGAAGTTCCCTCATAGACACCACAGACATGGAGAGAAAGAAATTAAAGTTTATGCTCAGTCTTTCCATCTTTTCTTTATTTAACTCACAAACACATCTTGTCCTGCACCGTAGATTGTGCAATGAGCCGCCGCACAAACTGGGGAAAAGCACCGCTGACGGTGCCAAAAATCACTGACAGTAACATTCACATAATGGACCTGAACTCTGTCTGCGCTCTGAGCACTTAACAGTGGTTTCATTTTTCATATCTTTCTCTGCGGGAAGCTGCACAACATTAAATTATGTGCTCATAAAAGCCCTGTTTTCCCACATCCTGGTTTTAGTGACACTGGTGAGCTAATTATGAGTATTATAACTATTATCTAATCTTTGCAATGTCATTTTTAAATATATTTATCATCAAGTTGTGTTTTTTGTTTTTTTTTTTTGTTTTTTTCAGACATGTCATGTAATTGCTCTCTGCTGAAGCTTTGGCCTCCATAATGTGTTTCCTAAAGTCAGTTCTATCAAATAGCAGATCTGTGATCTGTTTTGAAAACATGTATCAGACTCTGTATTGAACAAATAAACAGTACAAATTCAGAAAACAGATTAAAGTGTTGAGGTGGTTAGTCATGCACAGTTTATGGTTATGGATAATAATAACAGTATTGATGCTGATAGAAATACATGAACCCTGATTAGATAACAATCACCATTCAATTATTGAGCTTAAATTTAGGCCACTTTTCATAAAGTCTATCTTTCCTGTATAGATGTAGTAAAGGTCAGAGTGTTTCCTGTATTTGCTATATGTTTTTTTTTTTAATGAAGGTTCGGTCAATTATTTGTCCAGCCCTCTTCCGGTGTGATGAGATAGATTTTTTACGGCAATATATATTTCTATGCAGCTCAGAGAGGGAAGGGATGCCCATTTGCTGGACACACCTCTGGTGGACTTTGGATTCGCTGATCCTGAATCATGATGCCCGTCTGCTTCTTTCTGCTCCTCCTCACAGGTAAATCTGAATTTATTTCTCCTGTTGATTTTTTTATTATTATTCTTTTATCCACTTCATGTTGTCAGCTCCACAAATTGAGATTGAGGCAGAAATTTGAGACAAACATCTCTGGATAGATAAAATCTGAGCTGTTTGTCTGGCGTTTATTATTATATTATCCACATGTCCATCTTTGACCACAAGCTCTGGATATTATTACAGACATCTGTGATCTGGTTTTAACTGTGAACTGATAAAAAAAAAAAAATCCTAATCTTCAATTGGACAGATGGTTTTTACCGTTTGAGTAAATATGTAGAACTTCATGCAAATAAAATAGAATAATTTCCCATTTGAGCAAAAATCTTCAGCATTTAAATGATTTTATCATTATTAACTGTAGATTTGTGTATTTTTATTATGTATCTATTTTTTTAACCTACATTTTAATTTATTTTTAGTCAACAATGTTAAAGCACAGAAGGATTTTTCTGTATGTGCACACACTCAACACACTGAAAGCGTTGTGATGTTTTTAGCAGCGGATGGAAAATCCTCGCAGACGTTCTGCAGTTATCAGGATGTTTTAAACCACCTGAACTTAACCAAAGACAATCCACTGTACTCCATGACCCGGCCTGTCAGGGACCACAGAGTCCCGACGGATGTGAAGCTGGACATCGTGCTTTATGCCATTCTGGCTGTGGTGACTGTTTAAAGTTTTAATGTTTCTGATCATTAAGTGTAATTTTGTTACTTGGCAGGACGTCGACAGATTGCTAAATGATTCTGATGAAACTGGGAGGAAAATGGACCAAATGATCATCAAGTGCTGGCTATTTATAAAAGACTGATCAGATGTAGATGCTATTAGAATAGATGAGTCATCAAGAGATCAAACAATGATGACTTCAATTACAGTTTGTGGAAATAGCTGAAGCAAATCCGAGAACATCATTTGTTGTTTTTAATCCGTGTTCTTTCTATCAGATTACAATTTGCTTTAAAATATTATGACAACGATGGTTTTATATTTAAACACAATGAGGCAGTCAATGTTGTGTTCTTTGTGCAATGTCAGAATAGTTTAATTGTCATTTGTTGCGACTTTTCACACATTTCTTTGTCTGTTCATAGAGAGAACTTGACCAGACATTCATTCCTTATGTTTGGATTTACTTGGTGAGTTTTCTCACTATCAGAAAAACTAAATTTAATCCTGCCACTCATTCAAACATTTTTTAATCCTGCCACGTTCCTAAATTCCCCCTCCTGTTTTCTTTACTAGGAGTGGAACAATCAACACATTTCATGGAACTCCAGTGACTTTTGTGATATTCAGAGTTTGACTGTTCCTACTGATGTTTTGTGGAAGCCAGATCTCATGATTGTGGAGATGTAAGTGTGTATTTGTGTGCTTACATTCACATATTGATGTAACAGTAATTAGTCCTCAATACAAACTTGGCTAACAATTTAAAGTGTGCCTGTCAAAGCTCGGAGGGTAAAAACCAGGAAGGAAACCTGCTTCCTTTGCGCCCCCACACGGTTTGTTCCAACTGTCACATTTTTCTTTTATTGTTGATTGAAAAATTGAAAGTGTGCATAAAAATATGTGGATTTAAACCAACTGACTGACTTTTCATTTAGAAACAAGACTTCTGGACTTAATATCTGGCATCAAGATTAAACTAATGCGACTGAAAAAGCTCATTTTGGGCTGCTCCAGATTTTGTCATCGAAATTGCGTGCAAATTGGCAACAAACGTCAGTGATGGCAGGAGAACAGGTCCAGGATGTTTCCTTAAAACTAGACAGTTAGAAAACCATCCTTCGTCCTTCTGTTCATAGAAATAGTTTCTATTTGTCCACTACAAATTAGCTACTATTATGTTTGCTGCTTTTTCAATGATGATGTTCTGTCATATAATACAATGTGTGTGTGTGTGTGTGTGTGTTCACAGGACAGAAAAGGACAAAGCTCCTGCAAGTCCCCAACTGACTATCTTCCATGACGGCCAAGTGTTTCTTAAAAACGACCAGGTGCTGCTCAGCACCTGTAAGATGCACATTTATAAATTCCCCTTTGACATTCAGAGATGCAACCTCTCCTTCAAGTCAATCAGTCACTCCAGTGAGTCCGAGTCACATAAACAACACCACGTACAACACACTCCTCCTTCGGTGACCTCACAGGTTTATTTTCTATCTACCTCCTCAGACGAGGAGCTACAGCTGGATAAATTCTTCAGCTCTGAAGACGCCAATGAGTGGTCTCGCAACCTGACGCAGTACGAGTGGCTCTTCATCAACATGACAGTCACCAAAATAACTTTCCAGGAGTTGGGCTCTCCATACGATATGATCATTTACACTGTAAGTATTATTGGTTACAGACACTTTCCTTAAAGGGCATTTTCGTCTGTCTCATAAAATAATTCCTGAAAATAGGTCACTGAATACATTACTACTGAATGCACATCTACTGGAGTCCTCACCAAAAAAAAAAAAAAAAAAAAGTTAAATCCAATAGTTTCTTCTTCTTCTTCTTCGTACCTGTACCTTTTATAGTCATTGCTCTCCTTCTCAGGTAGATTTCTCCACACATTTTTTTTCCACAGAAATAATCTCATACTTTACAAATATAGCTTGTGGCCCAGGTCTGACCTTCAAAAATAATTTCCCAGATCAGCATGAAGCGGAGGTCAGCCCTTTACATCGCCAACTTCATACTTCCCGTCATGTTCTTCCTGTGTCTGGACCTGGCCTCCTTCCTGTTGGCCGACGGAGGGGGCGAGAAGCTTAACCTGAAGGTCACCGTGCTGCTCGCCGTCACCGTGATGCAACTTATTCTGAATGAAATCCTGCCGTCCTCATCGAACAAGATCCCACTCATAGGTAAAAACCAGCCTGGTCATAAACTAAGAACTGGACAGATCGCATTTTTTCACCTGTTGATGGCGGTAGATTAAGGAGCTGCTTGGAGAACATGAACATTTGTGCAAACTTTAATTTCAGTGCCTCCAATAATCTGGTCCAAAGTGTTGGATGGCTCATTGAGTCACACCAGATCTTTACATATACCGACTCAGTGTGTGGCTTCTTCTTCTTCTTCCTCCAGCTGTCTACTGCATCGGGATTTTTAGTCTGATGATGATCAGCGTCCTGGAGACGATCTTCGTCTTATATCTGTTAGACAAAGACTCTGCCTCCCAAGACAGTGAGACAGACAAACACCAAAGTTGGAGTGAGGAGAGTGTGGACCAGCGAGACCGAGCCGACTCCCATCACTCTGGAGGAGGTCAGAAAATATGGTTATAGTCACGTAAACAAGGAGATTCACTTCTTTTACACTGCGGATGAATTATCACAAGAGGAGACACACAATCACACAAACATACCTACCTTTATCAATATAATTGTACTTATTTTGTGTCTACCATGTTGTTCCAGAAGAGAAGTGGAATCTCTGTGGTAGTGAGACGCCAACTGAACTGCTGAAGGTTGGGATTCATTTTTTTTTTTTTTTTCAAATTACAACACGAAGTTGATTTAAAAAAAAAAAAAAAAAAAAAATCATTCTCTCTCAAAAAACCTGAGTGTCACAGTTGGTGTTGATGTTGTTTGATGCTCATGAGCCACCGTCCCTGTTCACGGCTGTTTCAGGTCAGCAGCAGTGAAGTGACGGAGGCGTCCCAGACGTTTGAAAAGCTCTCCGTTGATCTGAGGGAGACGGTGAAAACTCTAAATCTGCTCCTGAACAGCAGGAAGGAGGACAGAAAGTCTGGTTACTGGGCCAGAAAAACTCAAACAATCAACAAAGTTTTCCTGATTTTCTACATCACAGCTGTCACTCTGTTCTTGGTGTGTCTGTTCTTTGAATGGTGCAGCACGCCTTAATTATGGTGCAATTTAATGACACCAGATTCAGACTTCTCATCCGTCATTATATGGAACTGCTCGTTGGAAAACGTTCCTTGCATGTCTTAGGTCTTGTGTCTCATGTCTCTGTTACCTGAATCATCAGCTCTGTTAAAATATATGTGATCTGTCAGTGATGTCTAAATGTTTTACACACTGTTATCTGAGCCTGGTTGGATTAGAAAATGTAGAAATATATGAGATATAATCTAAATGAAGTATTTGGCATCGTACATTCTGCTGAGTTGCAGTAAGAACTCGTCATTCATGGTGTTCCTACAAATCAGTATTTATCTTCTTCTTTTGTTTTTTATTGATTTTATTGAAGTTTTTTGCTTTCTGGTCCATTTCCCTCTAAATGGGATCATCATTTAAATAATGAACATCATGATGTATTGAAGACTTGAAACTTGAAACCATAAACCCATCAGGAAAAGAAATCATATCATTTCATTCATTTTATCACCTATTAGATAGAAAATCTCTTCAGCATTGGCTTCACCTGGATTTTCAGATCATCAATTTTAAAGTCTATAATATGAAAACTTCAAATTTATGCTCAAAATTTTGAAATGTATTTATTTTAATAGTCAAATAACACGACGTCACTTCCATCAGGAAAATGCTCCATTTCTCTTTTGCACTCTGTTTTATATTGTACAGCTTGTTTTTTTATGCCACTTGCTGCTTTATCCATCTATTTATCCATTTTATTTATCCATCTGTAATTGATATATATTTTTTGAGGAAGTCGACAAGATTACAAATGATCTGATTAATTATTTGACGGGAAGACAGCGCCCCCTGCTGCGCCTCTCCTCCGGGGCAGCAGGGGGCGCTGCTCGGGGCTCGGCTCCTCCTCCCGGCCGCCGTACAATCAGTGACGTGGATTTCCATTCAGTCAGAAAAAAAAAAGGAGGAAAGAAAGAAATAGAAGAGAAACTAAACTCGGCGACTTTTCAGTTTTTCCTCCAACTTTGCTCCTTCCTCAAACACCGGCATCAGCTCCGGTCGGCGGCGGAAGGTGAGTGAGGTCCGTGAACGTTACACGGTGTTTCCTGATGGCTCCGCGTCTTCTCTTGTTTTCGTGATTATTGTTGTTATTTTTGATTTATTTCCCTGTCTGGTTCATGTTCAGGCTCCAAGATGAGTAAAAACAGCAAAGTGTTGAACCTGAAGGATAAAATCAGCGGGAATGAGGCGGACCTGAGTCTGTGTAATCTGTCCGAGCTGCCGGTCAGAGAGCTGGTAAGTCCGAGCCTTAGAATAAAAATAATAATGATAATAATAAAAATGACAACGACGACAAGAAACCACACATATATCATTCAAACTATGTCCTGAAACTTTACCCCCCCCCCAAGCCTCCACCTGCTGTGTTTTCAGATCTAATCTAAAATAAACTGCATTTTGCTCAAATTACTTTAATTGTTTCCAAAAGCTCCAACATGTGATCACCACCTTCCTCCTGCGGTGAATTAAAACCCCTCAGAGGCTGATGTAGACTTTTTGTTGCCATCCTGCACAATCTGTACTTTTACTTCAAATGGTTTTGGGGGTAAAAATTGTTCAGTTTTAATTGCAGGGCTTTTATTTCTAACAGCCTTTATTCACATTGAGGTTAATCAAAGATCTGAGTTGTTCTTCCATAGCTGAAATTGCAGTGTGTATTAAGCTGACTCATGTTGTAATTTATGCCAACAGGCTTTATTCCCCAAAGCAACAGTGGTGGATTTGTCTTGCAACATCATCACTACCCTCCCAGTGAGTATAAACAATTGCACAATCGTTACACATACAGTTTATCCTGATATTATGGGGTTTTTTTTTTTTTCTGGCTTTAAATGGAGCAAAATATATGTGGGATTTGTCATCACACATTAAGGTCCTGAGGTGAATATTGACTTATTTGCACTGATATTAGCTCTTTCTGCTTGCCTGGTTTTAATCAACTTTACAGGCCTATTGAATTTATTTTTATCTTATACTTATATCTTAAAATTGTTTTTTAACCTCAGTGTTTCGGGTGATCCACATCTGTAAATATTTTTAACAACCAAAAAAAAAAACCCTCAAGAATTTAAAAGGTTAAAGTCATTAAACTTTTATTTCAGGATTTAGTGACTAATTTACAGTGTCAGTATTCAGGAAATTTAAAATGCTAACAATGCTCAAGTTGTAATAAATTTAAAGCTGCGTATTTCCTCCTGTCATCGTCATTAAAATGGCTGTTTTGTTTTCTGTGCAGCCAGAGTTCTGCAACCTTACCCACCTGGTGAAAGTGGATCTGAGTAAAAACCAGCTGACGTGTCTACCGGACGACCTGGGGAACCTGAGCAACCTTCAACATCTGGATCTTTACAACAACAAGCTGACTGTCCTTCCCGTCAGCTTCTCTCAGCTCAGGGTGAGTGCAGGACACGAGCTCTGTTAGCTCATGTTACATGTGTATGTTCTGTATAAAATCAGTGTGTGAAATCAATCATGCACTGATTTTATACCCAAACTCGGGACCTGTTGGAATAAATCTTCTCTTATTCAAAGTCACACACTTTGCTGTTTCTAATAAACTTTATTTGGACAATTTGTAAGTGAAAAAGTTAAAACAAGACAAGGCCATAACAAATTATCTTGTTTTTCTATTATCATTAGCAGCTTTATTGCTGAAAGTTGGATGAGAAGATTAATACCACTCTCGTGTCATTTCATTAAATGTGAAGCTCAGCATTTCTGCTGAGCTCTGAAGTGGATTCTCTGGCTTTGTGTTGATGTTCCACACCATCAGTTTAAATTTGCCTTGTGTGTTTGTTCTCAGAGTCTGAAGTGGTTGGATCTGAAGGACAACCCACTGGAACCTGGCCTGGCCAAGGCTGCAGGAGACTGTCTGGATGAGAAGCAGTGCAAACAGTGCGCCACTAAGGTGAGAGGGTGTGAGCGAACGGTTTACACATCGCTTTTCAATGCAAATGTCCAAAACTTAAGTTCTGCTGTGTTTTTGGTTTTTTCTCAGGTGTTGCAGTACATGAGAGCCATTCAGGAGGAGGCCGATCGGGCACGAGAAAAGCGTCTTTTGAGGGAAAAAGGTTGGTGTCACAGGAATATTTTTATTTTTTTAACTTGGAAACCTGAGCTTCAACTCCTCATCAGCTCAAAGCAAAAATCAGAGAAGAAAGCTTCTCTACATATCTGCATAAGTCATCTTCATATCATAATTTTTCTTAATCAGAGCTGGAGAGGAAGAGGGAGGTGAAGCAGAGGGAGCGGGAGGCCAGAGAGAAGGAGGCTCGTAAACGTGAGAAGGCGGAGGAAAAAGAAAAGAGAAGGAAAGAGTACAACGCTCAGTTGGCGGCCAAAACTGCGCAGGAACAACAGAAGAAGAAGAGCGAAGAGAAGAAGAAAAAGAACGGACAGGCTGCAGGTGGGAATGAAGGTGTGAATGACGGATAAATGTGTGTAGGGTCTCTTGTTGACGTGCTGACGTCTTCCCTTCTTGCAGATAAAAAAGTGGTTGCAGAATCTGCACCTAAACCTCGGCGTTCTTTCATCGGCCTTTTGTTCAAGCTCCTCTTCCTCCTGCTGCTGGGATTGGCCGGCGTCGCTGCCGCCTGCCATCTGACCGACCTGCAGAAGGAAGACTTGTGCGTGCCCGTCAACGTCGCTGTGGATGACGGCCTATCCTGGGCCAGAGAGCAGGAGGCTGCGTTCAAACAACTGCTGCAAAATCTGTCAGCTGCTGCCAAAAAATATCTTGAATCCACACAGACGTCTAAGAGCTAAACACTCTGCTGCAGGTTTTCCCACTCTCACCTGTGAATCTTTTTTTTTTTTAAATATATACCTAAATCATGATTCTCATCAAGATGGGCAAAGCTGCATCCTCCCGCCCTGTTAGTGGTGCTGGGGGGTGAAGAGTCTGTACAGATTGACAAAGGGGAACAGACGAATGTGTTCAAATCATCTTAAATTCCTATGGAATTGTTGTCGCTCTTGTATCCTCTTTGTACTAAAGCCTGTTTTTTAAAAAAAAAAAAGAAAATAAATTAAAAATAAAAAGTCCTCATCTAAAATGTCTCCCTGTGTCCACCATGTTTTGTACCGTTAACATCACCCGTGAATTTCTTGCCAAAGATTAAGTAATTAAAATGACCTCTGGTTAATCTTAAAAGTTTGTCCATTACAATGTAAAACCTTAAGTCCCCTTCTAACCTTACTCGAGGAAAGAAATATCAAGATCGTGACATCAAAAGCGCCACTAAACTCATTTTCTGGTAACATCACTGACATTCATCAACAGATATTTTACCTTTTATCTTAATCCAACCATCAAATCCCAAATGAAGTCAAGATCATGATTGGATCTCCAATAACATTTGTAATTTTTTGGTTTTCTGAAAAGATAAACTGACATGGACACAGAACTCATTTAAATAAGGGATCAACAACTTTGTTATCCACCAAACAGATCAGACAGATCCCTGGAAGCTGTAAACAAATGAATTTACATTATGGGTAATATCCATTTCCTGATCCACACATTAGACCTCCATGGTCAACTCTGCCAGCATTAATGTGAATGAGCTCATATGACGACGGATACACGAGACCATGAAGCACCTAATGTGATGACAGCAGCCTGCGGAGGCCGGAGGCCACAGTCACCATTAGCCTGATGAAACTGATCAACCCAGCAAAAAGAATTTTTTTCAATCTACCAAGAAAACATAATGAAATTAGTTCTTGTGCTTTCACAGTAATGGACGTCTGTCTGGAAGGCTGTTCATTGAGCTAAATGCTAACATTAGCATGCCAATGTTTAGTGTTTTCCATATTAGTTTAGCCTTTTAGCACACTAACATTTTCCTGATGGGCACAAATCACAACTGAGGCTGATGGGAAGTCATTAGTTTTGCAGGTTTTTGGTTACAAATGAAAGTAGTTGATTTGCGGGCCGAATTCATCCGACAGCTGTCGAGATATGAAATTGTGTATCAAATAGTGGAAGAAGAAAAAAATCAATTAAAAAAAAAAAAAAATCAAAGGATCATCATCTGAGGGCCACGTATGTCTCAACAAAATTTCACAATGATCCACTGAACTGTGGTTGATATTTTAGTAAATGTGCAAATCCAACAAAACCTTAAAAAGAAAACAAAAAAGGCGTGTAAATAAATACCCATCTGTCCCGTCTGTGTTGTGCTGTGGCATCAGCAAGTAGAAGGAGCGGCTTCCATCTCACATTCAGGGTCATGTGGTGCCGTACAAAAGGTGTCACTCAAGCTCATGCATTTGGCATTTCATCTCAACCAGCAGCAGCTTCCAGTTCTGACGGAGAAAATGAAGAGAAAAGCAGCCGACTAATGCTGTAGTTAGGGGGAATACAACACTGTGTTTCAGTTTAGAAATACAGTATTTTTTAAAACAAAAGCAAAAATAACATACAGACTTGTATTTATTTTGTAATTTACAGTTCTGCTTTGAATGCACTGCTGCTATAACAGCTGCACCTGCAGTTTCATTCATACTTGGATCTTTCAAAATAGTTCACACAGACACAATCATGAGGCTTAGATTTTTACAATCATGTAAAGTTCAGAAAGGTTCTGTGGGGACTCACTCGGATGTTGAGCCAAATTAAAATTAAAACCACTTCCCCTTGAAACCACCAGATGCTTCTATCCTCCATTTTCATTTCTCTCTTTCTCCTTCAGCATCAGCGACCACCACAAATGATCAGAGAAAATCAGTTAGCCTGGACATTAAAAAAACCCCACTAACTATGATTTGCCGTTTAAATACATGTAAAACTTCTGTCACTGGGGAAACAGCCAATTTAAATGAACTTTGTGGGCTTTTAGCGGCGGAAGTGTAGAAGAGTGAGTGGCGGAGAAAGCTTTTTTCCTTCTAGTGGTTTTCAATTTGAAAAGAACACTTCTAAGCACTTTGCTAAGAAACAACAGCAGCTAAACTGGCACCAATCGGCACGTCCATGACTAACATACTTTACATCTTGTTCATTTAATGTGTGGAGAAAACTGCAATATCATGACATTTGGTATGTGGATGTTTGCTCCTTCTATGCAGAGCCTGACTTGCTGCTCCCCCTCATGTCATTCTCCAAACCTCACACCAGTTTTCCGCCTGATGTCCTCAAGTTTTTCCAGCCGCACAGGACGATCTGCTTCAGTCTTTAAGCTGCTGGAGCGCAGCACGACGCTTCAGTGTGAAACCAGTTCCTGTCGGTGGCTGCAGGTCTGAGCGTAGTCCAGCTCCTTCATGAAGGTTGCGTCGCTCAGCAGCCTCGTCCGAACAGACTCGTCCACCATCATCTCGAGGGTCACCTCTTTGAACACTTTACACACCGACACCTGCGACAGACGGGAGGATGATTGAGAGAGGTAAAAACGGGCAAAGCTTTCAAGAGTTCAGTTTTGTAATCTTGTCATCATTTCACCTCCTGGAAGTGGAGTTTCTTGAACATGCCGATGCTGACCTCGTTGTCCAGCCCGATTTTCGCTTGAAACTTTTTGACCCCGAGTTTGGTGACGGCTGGTGGACGACAAAACAGCGAACTAATCACTGATGACTGAGTTTAGTCCGCAGCGGTGGCTCCAGACTAAAAAATACTTAATTGGGCAGCAATTTAAGAAGTCCGGTTCACCTTTAACGTTCTGCCTTCCTGCTGTAAGTAACTTATGAATGTTTTTTTTTTTTTACACTGATAAAGAATCTTTTGACGGACTGTAGTGTCTACTCACCGTAGCACATCATCATCCGCGTCACTTCCTTCCCGATGCCCCTTCCTCTGTAACTGGGCTCTATTAGAAACAACAAACCTGTATCAGTACAATTCTAATTTGTTTTCAACATAGAGTTAGATAAAAAAAACACAGACTGAATTTAGATGCTTGATAAACTTTTGATTTATTTTTGTGCTTCACCTGCAATCATGATCTCCAGCTCGGCCAAGGAGGCGTCCGTGGGGTCAGTCAGGAAGATGTTAACATCTCCCACCATGCATTGCTCCTCCTCCACACTGGGGTCCGCCCACCGCTGCTTGTCCAGGATGATGAACGTGCACTCTAGTAAAATACATTAAAACAAATCAATTAAAACAGCTTTTTCTTTAATAACAATTCAAGTCAAACAATGATTATATTTCAGATTAAGTAAATAAATAATGTTGTCTGCTGACACCAGGTTGGTAATCACTGATTGTTGTGTGCAGACAGATGAGTCCTCACTGTCGTTATCCTCCCTCCAGCTCTTCTGCATGTCGTACTCCTGATCCAGAGTCAGCGGCTCTGAAGCCGTCAGCTGCTGCAGCTCAGCGGACTTCATCCACTCATGATACCTGACGCAAGTGGATGAGAGAGAAGAGCTCAACCAGTTAACACATATGAATCCATTCATCAATGTTTCATCTGATTTACTGTGTGATAAGACTGAAAGTTTCAGAGCAGCTACTAAATAAACATTGTGTTGGAATTATGATCTTTAAACTCCTTTAACAGAGAAATCACACATAAAAAGTTGTTTTGTTTTCAGTAATAAAATAAAAAAAAAAAATGTAATGACTGTATTCAAATAAATACAACTTTTTAGTTTCACTTTATGGAAAATTATATATATGTAGAGTTTAAGAAGTAATCAGTAGTTTGAGATGCAGATAAAAAATAAATAATGTCTCATTATTGGCTAAGAGCTGTAAAATTAGTGTGATGTTAAAATCTAAGACACTTTATTTTTAATACTTCCAACTTTTAAGGATTGAATTGTGTGCATGTTATTTAGTTTTAATCACGTTCTATTTTATTTGTTTTTATTTTTTATCTTATATTATTGGAGGTGTTTTTTTAATATCATTTTGTTTTGAATGAGCTAAATTTACAACACTTTAACTTCTGTTTAATTAAGAGCACAGTTAGGTCTGACTAAAAACTCCTGACCTCTTTAGTTTATTTCATCGAAAAACAAACAAACAAACAAATAAAACACTTAAACATTCTATTTAAATTAATAAAATAAGACTGTAAAACATTTTTTCAGGGTAACTGAAGCACCTGAACAGAAGGAGGCCACAATCAGAGGAAGACATGAAGAATCACAACAGGCTGCTCAGCTGATTTTGTTACCTGGGCACGTGCTCGGCTTTGTAGGGCACCAACACGACCGCGTGCCCCTCCAGCAAGGTGTTTTCATTCACCTTCATGGCGGCAAAAGCTGAACTGGACCGGAAACACAGAAAAACTGACACAGCTGCTTCACACTTCGGCGTCCACGTTGACCAGCGTCACTCACTTCCTGCTTCACACTGCGGCTGCGCACACCGACATGAAGGCGGAAGTCGCCACCTGCTGGATCAGATGCAGCCGTACACATAAACAACAAACATTCACTAACAAATTAAAAACACGTTTTTAGAGGAATAAAATAAAACAAAGAGGGGTAGGAGGGTTGGAGATAAATGGGATTTCCTTTTTTATAACCATATTTTTAAAAACCAAATTAATATGATTATTATTTCACATTTTTTAATGTAACATATATTAATGGATAGAATAGTTTTATTTCCAAATGTGAACTGGACCATATTGTATATTTATCTACTATGAGGGGTTAGCTTAAATAAACGCAGCTGTTCTGAATTGTTGTAGCTAGACATTTAATTTTAAATGAGAAGAAATGACAAAATTGAACTATCAAGGTTTTTGCTTTTGTGGGAAGATTCAGGAAGGAGCGATTGTTATTTTTATTTGCCTTCTGGATTTGGAAATGATGAATACATTTTTTTTGAGCGCCTTTTCAGAAATATCTTTATTTGGTGACAATTTTTCATCATACTGTGTGATTTGGCTGCTAAGTGGCCCGGCTCAGTCCGTGCCACAGCGTGACCGGCTCCTGGGGTGTGTTGACCATGTCCATCCAGTGCTGCAGCTGTTGGCCCCTGGCGTACATGAAGGGACCCAATACCAGAACTCCCAGCAGGCTCGGAGGCTCTGGGACAAACATGAAGACATAATATCTGTGCCACTTTATTAACCACCGTGATTGTTTAAATCTGTAAATAGTCAATGAAATACTTTTTTGAAAAGTGAAAAATGTAAACATCAGGTTGACCTTTCACCTGAGCGGATGCCATTTGGCTGCTGCAGCTCAAACCTCAGACACGCCTCGTCCAAGTGCTGCAAGCGGAGCTTAAAGGTCATCCTGTGGTCGAAGTACGGATCCGTTTCACCTTTCACCACACAGCTATGTTTGAGCTTCACCACCTGAGTGTGTATCCGTAAGCTCACCTGGACACACACGCCTGGGTCACACAAACAAACGCTGCATTATTATGATACACATTCTCACATTTACGTCATGTTTTTGAATGTAAATCCACATCCACGGGCTCCTCTGTGGCCTGGAGCCCCCTCTGTACCGGAGTCTGTGAGCAGCTGCAATCCTCGAGCCTTCAAAACCACCACAGAGAGTCGCTGCAGACTCGGGCTGTAGCTGAGAGAGATCAGCACGTCACCCAGCTCTGAACACTGAGAAATGACAGAATTATGAGCTTGCAAAAACCAACTTTGTACAATTTCATGCATTGTCTGTCTGTCTGTCTGTGTGTGTGTGTGTGTTTTAGCTCATGCCTGTGTGTCCTCTTCTGTCTCCAGGTCTCTCCAGAGGACTCTGCCGGCCTGACCGAGCTCCCCCTCCAGAGGAAACAGCACCCTGCCCACAGCGTGGCGTTTGCCGTCATGCTCCACACTCAGCACACACACACTCAGGGTGCTCTGTGGCACACACACTCCTGACACCTGTGGAGGAAACACACACACTATCACCTTAAATTTATTTATGACAAATTTACCAATAAAGCCCACAATAAATATGTTTCACTCCGGGTGGTTCTGTCTGAAGTGATGAGTGACTTTTGTGGAAAATCAACAAAATGGCCAAAAGTTGACACAAAACAGCCTCAAAATGTCACAAGGATCTTGTAATTTATGAGTATGGGGCTAGTTTTAATGGACATTATTGGTCTTAAATGTTGTCAGGTGTCCCGGATTAAATACAGATGATCGGATGCAGAAACTGTGCACCTACGGCACCTATCAATTTGTGAACTGTTTGTTTTTTGGCCCTGAAGTTGTGTAACTCTGCCTCCTCCTGCTCCTCTTTCGTGTGTGCCCTTGCCTGGAAAATGAGGCAGTCGTTGAACTCGGGGTCGGGCCCGGTGCCTCGGGCCTTGGCCTGGCGTGGCCGCCGGTCGTCAGGGAGAAGCCGGAGCTCCACCAGCGTGACATTCCCGTGGAAACGGGGAGGAAGGTTGCCCAGACGGAGCAGGGAGACCATGAGCTGCTTGCTGCTGTGTCGGTACTCCACAGAGAAGCAGAGGCGGGTGGCCATGCCGGGTGGAGGGGCCACCACCTCATTCAGAGGGGGGACAGAGTAGAGCCCGGCAAGCACCGTCCCCACTGGGTACCAGCCTGATGGAGGCAGGGTCCAAATTTTATAATTGGTTAATCTGACAAGTCCCAAATTTTACTTTTAATTTCAACATCAACCATTTTCATGTATAACTCAAATGGGGCAATAATGACCTACTCCTTACTGAGAGTGACCCACGATGGGCCAGTATGTCCCGTCGGGTCTCCATCTTCATCTCCTCCGTCTCCACATCGTCGTTCTTCAGTGTGGTGAAGCGAGGAGGCAGCGTGAAAGGGATCTCACTGGGCCTTTCACAGAGACAAAGTCAACATTTGATTTCTGCGTTTCCAAAACTCCAAGAGACGGAAATTAAATGTATTTAAAATTAAACTGTAAGTTTTGATGTGTTTTTAAATGTTTTATGCAAAGTGTGTTTCATCCTACTAACAAGGCCCAGGAGCACTGAGAGACCAGGATCACTGGAGCAGAGCATGCTGGGACCGAAGGCACTCTGGAGGACAGCTCTTGGTAGTGACTCTGGCTTTTCTTCCTCCTCCACAGGTAGAAAGCTATCAGACCGAACAGCAGCAGCAACAGGAGACCCAGCGACAGACCAACGGCCAACAGTGACACCGGGTCTGAAGAAATAAAGACAATAAGTCCGATGTACGAGCCAGACGTTGAGCCCAATGTGGTTTTCTGCTCACCTGCCATGGTGGAGTTTCTTCTCACTTTCAGTTTTCCAGTAGAAGGTAAAATATCTTTGACATCTCCGAACATTAGTTATAAAACGACAGGGGGCTCGCTCAGCTGTGCTCTGTGGAGAGTTATTACTCATAAATGCGACCCCGGAGAGCAGAGAGGGGCGGACTCAGCTGGCTGATTCTCACGCTGTCAACCTGTTATCTGACATTTTGTTTGGAGTCAAAAACTTCTACCACATTATGTTGTAACTTTGTGTTAATATCACATCGTCTTTAAAGAGTTATTCCTCACACAATGGTTTGAGATTTTTCTTAAATGAGCTTTTTCTAACAAGCCCTGATTTGTCCAGACATGAGTTTTACTTCAGTTTTGGATCAATCTGAACTTTTGACTGGAGGACTGCTGCTTTGATTCTGTCAGTTTATCCATCGAGTCTCATTTGATTGTGGTCTCTGCGTGTGTATAATGAAGCTGTCACACTGTGATTGAACACAGAGACCGAACTCTGTGAAACTCACATAGAGGGAGGGAGACGGCTGACAGTGAACAGCATATTTTTACTAACTATCTGGCTGTGATAAAGATTAGAGGGAGGGAAAACAGATGATTCACAATCCTGCTGGCCGAGTGCCGACCGGGACCAGAAGCAGAATACACATTGTGCCTCTTTAAAGCGGTCATACTGACTTTAAAACTATCTAAGTTGTTTTTAAAACACTTTACTGGCTTAAATGTCCCTTCAGATTACACGGTAAGAACCAATATGGCCCCTTCGATGCTCCAGCTCATGTCTCTTTACCAAAACTTTGTAGTTTTTATGTCTTAAAGGTGTCAAAACCTTTAGAAATAAACTCATGAGACACTTATTTGATCTGGCTTTTAATTAAATATGATTTTTTTTTTTTTTTTTTACCTTTTTCATATTTTAATGTAATGTAATGTCAGTTGTATATTATTCTGTTTTTTTCTTATCTTTTATTATTAATACTTATAGATTGACCCCGTCAGTCATCTGTGAAGCCTTTTAAACAGCACTCACCTGTATGAAAAGGGCTACGTGAATAAAGTTTTGCTGATTGATATAAAAATAACAGCGCGTTACGTGTGATATGACGGCCCTGACAGCTGATCTGATCTTAACTCAGATCAAAATGCTCATGAGCCACTTACCCTCCCGCTGTCATTTCATTTACCAACACATGTACACACTCAGACCGTCCTGAGATTGGACGACGGGCTAATGAGATCACCGTTAATCCTCAGAGCTAAAGGCAGAGTCATGGCCTTCACATGCACACACACCCCACTTTTATTCACACTGACGCCAACTTCAACATGTCGTCCAGTTATGAGAGGGAGACGGAAAAGGATGGATACAAAGTGAGTGTGTCTGAGACAGAGAGAGAGAAACAGGAAAGGAAGTGACTGAGGAGGAGTGTGAGGAAAAGGTAAGAGTGCAATTCACCGGACATCACAGTGTGCGTTTGTATGTGTGAAGAGTCGCAGTTACATGGATGCTTTTTTCTTCCAGGGCAGAGAAATTATGAGGCACTCTGGGTACCAGTCACTGGGTCAGTTTGGGACAAAGGCGGATTAAATAGTCAGGTATAATATAAATATGTTTTTGTGCCACTTCATCACCCAAAGTATCACTGATTATCAAAAAGGAACGACTGAATCATTGAATCATTTCACTTTATTCATGCAATTAAAATGACAAATAGACAGAAGAACAGAATCTCTTTCTTTTCTAAAATAAACTCCATCATCTATTCTTTGTATCTTTCTTTGTCTCTTGTTCTTGTTTGTCTTTTGTTAATTTACGGACAAAGGCTCTCGTAAATCCGCCTCAATCAATCCACATTTTATCTCTATAATCAAATAATCTGGATTATGTAATCTCATTAGGCTAATCTGGTAGTGCTTGTTAATGTGTGGGAGTGTCTGCGCACTGACTGGGCCAAGAAAGAACAAAATAATGGCATCTTAACATTTTGAGTTGAGTTGATTTTGATCTGTGGCTGTTCACTGTAGTAAATATGAAGCTAACTAAAGCAAATACGTGCCTGTCTAACTGTCGATGTTATATGTTGCCTGTTTAATATGTCCTAAAACCAAAACATTTTGTGAAAAAATATTTATTTTCCCTCAGAAGAAACTTTCTTAACTTCCTCTTATGCCAGGTTAGCTGTTTCCAGTCTTTGTGCTAAGCTAAGCTAAGTGGCTGCAGGTAGTAGGTCAACAATGAGGCTAGTGTTGATCTTCTCATTGACTCTCACCAATAAAAAGTGTAAAATCAGTTTTTTGTTGTAAAAGGCATCGCCTGCTGCTGCTGAACTTGCAGAGACGAAGTGATAATGTTCATTAATGTTGACAATTTCGGCAGATCAATCAAAACACTGAGAAAAGTTGATATTAATGTGTCTTTCCTTTCAGGGAAAAAAAAAAAAAAAAATTTGGACAGTAAAGGTTATGTCTGTCTTTGCAGGTTGCCATGGCGAGGCCTGAACGTCCGGCTTCCGAGAGCTACCAGCCGGTCTGTTGCTCAGTCAATCCGTCGCTCTCCTACGCCAGCGAGTCTGGGACGGTTGGACTGGATGAGGAGGATGACAAGGCACCTATTTTCTCTCTCTCTAAGAGCTCCATGGATGTGGTCATGGCGACGGGTCCGCCACACAAGCGGGACCCGGCCTGGACCAGAATGGACCTGAGGCGCAGCTCCAGCACCAACACCCACTCCGAGCAGAAGTCTGTGACGCTGCAGCCGCTGCACGCCAACATGTGGCAGCATGTCGGCACGGCCAACAGCCACCAGTTGTCTCTCACCACCAAAAATCTGGACCTGCACAGCCGGATCGCCAACATGCAGCGCTGGAGCGCCTGCAGCGGCAGCACGCACAGCCGGAGTAGCACACCGGAGACAATTATATGGACAGGAAGAACCTCACGGCCCTCCAGTCTGAGCCAGGACGCCCATGGCCCCGCTGCTCCAGACTCTCCTCTGTCCAAACTAGCCTCACCGACCACACCCTCCCCATTTATCTCCCCCCTCCAAACGCCTACTTTACCACCTGTAGATCTTTCACTTCCTGCTTCACCCTTGACGGTAAGCACAAATCAGCAGGAGGACTTGTTCCTGTCTACGCCTGCATCATCTCCATTTCCATCACCGCTGCCGGTTCACGCCTCCTCACCGTGGCCACCTGATCCCCCCAGCCCCCTCCAGCTCACCAGCACAGACGACAACAGCTTCCTGGAGAATAACTCGCTTTCTTTTCAGTTCCCATCACCGATCCCGTCCTCTGTCAGTTTAACAGAAGCAGATGCGTCGCCAGATGTTGGAGGCCTTGTGGACAATGAGCCGGAGGAGCTGGAGGATCTGTGTGGTGCTAGAGAACGGCAGTTATCAGACAGCGGAGCAGTGAGAAGCCCAGAGCAAAAAGTTTGCCCGCTGACGCCTCATTCTCCAGCAAAGGAACAAGAATCTGGAAGACAGAAAGCCTCCGCTTACCTCCTTGAGCTGCCATGGCAGAGCTGCCCAGCAGCACGAGGCTGGAGGTCACCGCTGGTTTCTTCCTTGAGCGACTCGCGGTTGGGCGGCTGCTGCAAGTGTAACTTGACCTCCAGCGAGGCTCCAAAGGTCGACGTCTTCAGGGAGGAAGGTACAATGACTTCACAGCTGGAGCTGGTAGACGCAGAAGTGCAGACGATGTCTCCCATCGGCTCCTGGTGGGACCTCAGGAGGAACATCTCCACCTCGTACATGGGCTCACACTCCATCTTGGGATCGCCTCCTGGATCAAGACTGAACCTGAAGTCCTCAGTGGGGTCTAACTCCAATCTGGTGTCCCCGTCTTCCAGCATGTTCCCAATAAGCAGCGGGGAGGAGGAGGAGGAGAAACAAGGAGACGACCCAAGTTGGGACGTTAACTCTGCCTTTTCACATGACCTGGAGAGGAGGAGGTCGTGTCTGAAGATCCAGGGGGAGGACAGGGACGAGTTTGGGAGGAGGAGCAGCATGAAGCAGGTGCAGTGGGACGAGGACGGGATGACGTGGGAGGTTCATGGAGCATCGGTGGATCCGGAGGTGCTGAGCACAGCCATACAGAAACATCTGGAACTCCAGAACAGCCCTCGTCCACTGAGAAGCTCCACGAAGAAGAAGAAAGCATCAAAGCCTCCTCTGATATCGAACGTTGTAAAAGCCATCGTCCCAGAACTGGCTCCGCCCGCGATGGTCATTACGTCAACTTGTATGGTGGAGGTCGAGGGCGGGGAGGCTCCGGAGGAAGGAAGGAGGAAGGAAGAGTTGGAAGAACAAGGAGGAGACAAAAAGGAGGAAACAGGAGAAGCTGCATGCAGAACGAACAAAGCAGACGGAGTCGACGCAAAGGAAGAGGACGACGATAGAAAGGTGAATGGAGTGGAAGGGACCAGCCACCCAAAATCCACCTTGCGTGGGAGCGGTCACGGCCGAAAGAAGAGCGTGATCAGGTCACTGAGGAGGCCCGGGTGGTGTGGAGGCTCCAGAAAGGCGGTTGACTGATCGTGGCGACTAATCTGACCCAAATCCACGGATTAACCACGGTTGATCAAAAAGCTCTATTTTCTCAACTTTATTCTCATCATTTAGTAAAAAAAAAAAAAAAAAAAAGGAAATAAAATATTAGAAAATGGGTAGATCCATTTCTACTGAGCTTTTCCTGAAACTCAGTCAATAATACTTCTGCTGATGTAGACGTTCAATAAATTTTGTCTTTGTATTTGTATTGTTCTGAAAGTTTTTGTGTCACTTTATGGAAAACAATTTAAAGATATTGTTTGGCACAATTATAAACTAATGGATTTATTATCACCTGACCAGAAACTGACATTGGGTGATTGATATTTGATCATTTAACATCATATTAGTCATATTCTGTTGTTTTTAAAATACCCACCATGTAACATACAGCAACAAGTTTTGACATGGACTCTTAAAGCATAACTATTCAATTTGGGGACACTCATATATGTGCGAAAAAACTAATGTTGGTCAGTAACATCCTCAAATATTACATGTTAATCTACAACATCTGAGTTTCAGTTAAGATTTTAAAGACAAAAAGAAAAAATATGATGCACAGTTATAGATTGAAGTAGTTAACATGCTGATCAGCTGCAAGATTTAAATGATCTACTTCATGTATCCAGAATCCTAAAGAAACATAAAATATTGAACATTTTTTAACAATGCAGAGTGAAATAAACGCCACAGAAAGTATCATAATAATAATTTATTCTTTAAATATTTAAACATTTTGGGGTTTGTTGTCTCCATTAATTTTAATCTTCACGTCTGTGACATTTACTTGTCTGAACAGGAAAAAAACTAATTCCAACCAAAATCCTCAACACATAAATAAATGATTGTCATGAGAGAGGAGCATCTTAATCCACTGTCAAATATTTACACCGACAACAAAACAACACGCAGGAGGTGACCCAGCTCAATAGACCAGTGAGCCGCTTTTCCCACACTCAATTAAAAAAATATCACCCACACACACACACACACACACACACACACAAAGTTGAGGTGTATGTATGTAAACTTGGTGAACCACGGTGGTGAGATGCGTCCATTCAGCCGCTGCCATTTACACGAGCGGGCACATTCTCTGTCATTCACCGCAGTCAAAAAGCTCATCTCACTAGTGGCTTCCACTGCAGTTACTGTACTGTCGTATTTTCACAGACGTGTGTTTGTGTGTTTATGTCACGCGCTGATGTTTTTAATTTACGGCCTCTATATGTCACTTTAAATAAGATGCCTACAGTTTCATTTGGGACTGTTTCCTCTGTAGTGACGACACACACTTGTGTGATGATACTGGTAATAAAAGGTAATAAAATATGCTTTTTTTTGGGGGGGGGGTCATTAAACACGTCTCATCTGCCTGAATCTGCTCACGTCTTTTCCACTGAGTCATGTTTACACTGGATGAACTATAGCTGAGGATATCAAAGATAAAGGTCACGTTCAGGTCACTGCGGTAAGACATGTGACATGATGTGATGTTTGTTTGTGTACTCTGCTGTGCTGCCTTTGTCCCATGTGTATGTTAGTGTACAGTGAACACACTATATGTATGTGAAAGTGCTGATGGGACTCCCTGAAATTGCCCCCCCCCCCCCCCCAGTGGAAACTCATAGCTGCAGGAGAACAATCCAGCGCTCGGCCTTTGTTGTGACACCGCTCATTGTCCTTGGAGTTGTGCTATTGTTGTTGTGCGTGTGAATGAGTGTGCACTGTATGTGTACCTGTGTGTGCTTGCTGCCTGGTATAAATAGCGTGGGATGTGTGCCGGCCGGTGATTCTGTGGAAGACGATGGCTGTACCAGGACCTCCCCTGCTCCTCCTTCTGCCCCTCCTGCTGCCGCTGCTGTTGAGCAAGGCTTCCCTGCCTGCAGCTGCATACACCTTCAAGCCCGGACGACAACCGCAGCACAAAGTCCTGCACCTGGGTGAGGACAAACACACACACACAAACGCTATGGCAGCGAACATGGAGGCTCCTCTTTCATTTTCTTGGTCTCTCTCCTCCCAGACTGGCCGAAGGATTGTGGGATGGCTTATTTCAAGCCCAACATGGCGGAAAGGATCGTGTCTGGGAACGAGGCCAGGCCTCACTCCTGGCCCTGGCAAGTCTCCCTGCAGGTAAATTGTCACTGTGCATCCCTCTGGTTCAGTTGTTAAACGATCTGGAGGCTTTACTACAAATACAAAACAAACAAATGCTTTTTTTATTCTGTACTATGTAGATCATTTTATAGTTACATAGTTTTTTAACTGTGGTTGTAAAAAAATAAAAGTAAGCTACGAACTCAACTTTTATTTATTTTATTTATTATATTTGAATGTGTTAAGTATCATCAATATTAAGTTTAACTCACTGGAAGAATTAGAAAAAATTAAATACTGTGTTTCCAGCAAGGAAACTCTAATAAAAGTAGACTTTTTGCAGAATTTAAGTTTCTATAAAAGACGAGAAAAAACTAAAAATCCCTGAGGAAGTTGTCTGGTTGTCTCTCACAGGTTCGTCCCAGAGGGAGTAAACACTACATCCATGTCTGTGGAGGAACTCTGATCCACAAGAACTGGGTCCTTACTGCTGCTCACTGTTTCCAGAAGTAAGAAACTCATCATTAGAACAATAATTACAGCGTTTAGTGGTTTGATGGCACAATATGGGACTCTGACTCAACACCTTTTTGGGCCTTTCAGGGGTAAAGCTGAGGATGCTGGGAGCTGGAGGATTGTTCTGGGGAAGCACCAGCTGAAGCGTTCAGAGACAGCGGAGAGGACATTCCCTGTGAAGAGGATCTACCGGCACGAGAACTTCCGTTATCCTGCTCACAGCGAGCTGGACTATGACATCGCCCTGGTGAAGGCCGCCACAGACATCCTCCCCTCCAACTTCATCCGCTACGCCTGCCTGCCGCGCAAGCAGACCATCCTCAAACCGGGTCACTACTGCTGGGTGACGGGCTGGGGAGACACCCGGGGTGAGTACATACAGAAGATCAACACATAATAACACATGGAATATATATGGATTAGAATAATTTGAATATTATGAGCAATTTAAATTTAACCATGGCTAAATACTTTGATTTTCAAACTTTATACTGCTCAATTTTTTTTACTCTGAAAACTGAAACAAAGTACATCCTTTGTTTCAACTGTGCATCTCAAGAAATTAGATTTGAATCTTTTTAAGACCCAAAATTCAGACACCCAAGATGAAAACTGGAACTTGACCATTAAAGCAACTGATGCAACATTTCAGGCGGAAAGGAGAATGTGTCTCTGGCAGAGGCTTTAAATCAGGCGCGCCTTCCCATTATTGACTTCAAGACCTGCAGGCAGAAGAAGTTCTGGGGCGACCGAGTCCGAGACTCCATGATTTGTGCCGGCTTCAGAGACACAGAGGATCCACCTGCAGCCTGCCAGGTAACAAGGACTGGATCCGCCACTACAGATACAAATGTTGAAAATGAATTTGAACTCTCCTCCTCCTCCTCCAGGGTGACTCTGGTGGTCCTCTGCTGTGCCAGTTGGGCCAGGACCGCTGGGAGGTGCACGGCGTGGTGAGCTTCGGCCCCATCGGCTGCACTGTGGAGAACAAACCCAGCGTGTTCACTCGCACCGGCGCCTACATCCCCTGGATCGAAGCTACACGCATCAGGGACTTCTTCCTGCACTAAGTGGACCACCTGACTCAGCTGACAGCGAACATAAGCTCTGCTCTGCCGTGCGTCAAGACGTCTACGGATGAATCCAAACTATTTATCTTTTTCTACATCAGGAGTTCAGTTCTGTTTCACCTTTTCTGGGACTTTACACAACGGCCACTTGCAGTTGTAAATACATGAATGTGCAATAATTGTCTTGAAACACACCACAATTTACAGTACACATTATGCACTGCTGTGACTCACCGCACTGCAAAGTTTATACTGCTCATGACCTTTTACATCCAATCTTTGTGCAATAAAACTGGTAAAAAGCAAAAACATAGATAAAAATATATATCTTTGAACATTTCAATTTTTTTATTAGTTTATAATACAGCGGGTTTTTAAAATGGAGACACATCAACAGTACGCAATCCAGTACGATGACTTCCTGCACAGTACAAGAAAGCCGGCTGTAGATACGCCTCAATAAATTATAAGAGTACAACTGCCCATTAGGCTTTGTTCTGCGTTTGCGTGTCTTTTAGTCCAAAATCAGAACACATCTAGAGCAGCTCTACCCACGTGTCATGAGTCGACTTACAAATCAATATCAGCTTACTGAACCCAAATATTCTGGATTCTTTGGTTTCAAAACTAAGCAGTGAAGACTAAGCCTCATATAAACGATGATATCACAAATGACACACCTCTATGTAAACACAGGGTGTTTTCATGACTGATCAGACCAGTGACGGGAATATCAGGCAGAATAAAGACTAACGAAGGGAAAGGCATTAGAGGACGCTCTCCGGCAGAATTTAGTCTGCATTTTTACAACTTCTTTTTCAGACACATCTTTTAATACCCCAAATGCGCCAAGGAAAAGCCAACTGGCTCGATGGGAATGAAGGGAAACCAACAAACTGGGGCCACCTCACACTTCCCTGGAGAGCACACTGCATTTGACCAGAGTCTAATTCCTCTTAGCGCTGTGGTTAAAAGCTGTGTCCTGGAGGGAGATATTTGGCCCGAACATTGAAGCAGAATGTCTGGGAAGAAGGTTAGTAGAGCCTGGAGGACGAGGAGGAGCCAGTGAGGTGGTCCCAGTTGTTGTAGAGAGCATAGGCACCAGACAAGGCTAAACCGACCAGACCTCCACGGGCTACACCCTTTAATCCGCCTGTGAACACACAACAGTAACAGACTAAGTGAAGGTGTGCTAAACAGAAATACAAACCTCCGTCAGGACTGGCAGCAGACACACTATGGATAAATTTACTCAATAATCAAATAATTATTACTTTTTAATTCCATTTCAAGTTAGCCCCAGCTGGGTTGCTGGACTTTTAGGAGCTTTTCAATATTTCACTTATTGAAAAAAATCATTGGCTGTAGCTCATAATGTTTTAGCAGAGAAAATTTTTTATAAATTTGATGATTTATTAGTCACTCTTTTGGATGAGAAGTTGTACGTGGTGATATTTCAGGCAAGATAATGAATTAATTATGAAAATCAGATGTGTCTGATTAAAACATGTGCAAACAGGCTGAAGTTAAAAATGAACACAGACTTGATTCATACGAACAGATACTGACATACATAAAAACACCTACTTCCTGATTTAAAGAGCATCCCGGTTAACGTCCCAGCAGCCACTGTGTTGATGTCGTCCTCCGCTCCTCTGGCCTTCTCTATCGCCACGCCAAACACACTGTACAACAACGCTACAATGGCAAAGACAAGTCAACAAATTATTACAAATTCAACAAAAGCTGTTTGATAAGTAATAAAGTATTTCAATAAGACTTTCAGATACGATATTAGTGGATATGTTTTATGAGTATAATCTTCTGACTCACCAACAGAGCCCAAAGAGTTGGCCCATGATGCACCCTGTCTGGTCACCATGTTAATAATCCTGAAGAGAGAAAGCAAACACTTAGTGGACAGGTAAAGACACTCTGGGATAATACTAGGGGTGTGCCCCAAAAAAAAAAAAAAAAAAAAAAAAAAAAAAAATCGATTCATATAAGAATCGCAATTCTCATTTACTACGATTCAGAATCGATTTTAAAAAATAATAAAACAAATCCTCAGGTTGTCTGCCTCCATTTTGTATGCGGGACGTCCTGACGTCACCACGGAGCCAGTTCTGGAACATACAAATGCGCGGTAAGCACCAAAACACGGAGGAAACTACAATAATGGAGGAAAGAGAGATTCAACCGGCCCCGTCCTCGTTGAAGGCAAAGATTTGGACTCATTTTGGTTTTTAGCATTTTACACAAATTTACCCCGAGACAGTGTTTTAAGTAATGAAATATAAACAATTTCTTCAGTTATAACTGAAAACTTTAATGCTTCCACACATTTAAGCAAAAACATAACAATGAAACATACGTCCCACAACTTTGGTGGAAATATCAAATCCACTGTAAACTTTTTAATTTCTTCTATCCCCATGCACTTTGCTTTTCCACCGATTACTAACATCTCCATTGAAGTACATGATAGTCAACCTATTTGGGTTGAGCTCAGTGAGCGACTCTCGTTTGACTTAGCACTCAGACGGCCGCTTCACTGGTGGGGGGCGTGCGTTATTAGTGACCCCATACTCTCGTCTAGTCTGGTCTGGTCTAGTCTCTGGTCCAGTGTCTCGTCTAGTCTGGTCTGAGTTGGTCTAGTCTCTACTCTCTGCAGGGGTCTGGTCTCTGGGGAGGTCTCGTCTCTGGTCTAGTCTGGTCTGGTCTCTAGAGGGGTCCGGTCTCTGGACAAACATTTACATCCAGTCACCAATTAACCCAGACATGTTCAGGTGCCCCCACCGGGAATCGAACCACGCTCTTCTTATCGCGGGGCGACAGTGACCACTACGCCACTGTGCATTTTGAATCAAAAATCGATTTTGAATCAAATCGTAGCCCCAAAAATCGGAATCGAATTGAATCGTGAGATAGTAAAAGATTCCCACCCCTAGATAATACTACTGAACTTTGTCTCCAAACTTACTGTACATTACGAGGTTTGGACCAAGGCATGTCTCTGGTCTCCTTCAGGCCCATCCTGAGACCGTTCACAGCTCCAAGAGCTGCTCCTGAGAGCCCAAACAAAGAGAGAGAAAGGCTGAGTATAAAAAAACAAAACAAAAACATTTAGCAGCTTCAGTTCAGGTCATGATGGATGCGGCTGAAGTCTGGCAACTCTGCAGTCTGGTCAAAACTGAGAAAACTGTTTTTGTGGACAAGGCCACTGTTATGTTTTTGTTTGTTTTAAATGCTTTTTATATTGAGTTTAAGTTAGTTCACTTAGTGTCTCTATGGCCTTGTTTTCTTTTTGTTTGGACATGCAGGTTATTGTTTGTTTTTTTCAAAAATGTGGGAAAACTTTCTTACGTGTAATTTATTTTCAGACAGAATGCAACCAAACCAAGACAAACAGGAAAAGGACTTTGTGGGAACTTAGTGCTGCCACAAAGTGGAAGAAAATCAGTGTCTAAAGTTTCATTGTGTGCTGCCAAAATACAAGTTAAGCAAAACAAAAGGACCTTGTTCATAATATGAAAAACAACCCAAAGCCAAATGGTACACAGTACCAACACAAACCAGCAGCTCTACTACTCATTTTCAGCAGTTGAAAGTATATTTTACTAAGGATTATATTTAGTTCAATTTTGAGATACTTGCATTTTACTTGTATTTCAGTTTTCTGATACTTTCTACTTGTACTCTGAACTTGTTCTCCACCATAATTTAGGTGTAAATGCTGCATTTTTTATAAAATTGTGAAATTGCTAACAGGGGTGCTTCGTTTTCTGATGATCTTTTCCTCTGTTAATGGACTAATTTTTGGATAACAATAGTTGTAACATGTAACATTGTTTCTTACCTGTCATACAGGAGCCTCCAATAGTGAAGAAAGCCAGTTCAAACCTCCCTCTTGTTTTATTTGCTCCTGTGGGTAGAATGAACTCGTCTGTGTCCTAAAACAAACAGCAATAATAAAAGTTAGAGCTTCAAAAATATACTAAAATGCTTATTTACTGCTTTAAAAAATTACTTTATCTCACCTGAATCAGGTATCGAGGGTCGACATTGAGGTAAGGTGACAGAGGACTCATTCCTGTCACTGAAATGAGATCGTTACACACATAAACCATCAATTGTGCTGCATGTGAAAATTGTTTTCCTGCAGATTAATAATAATAATAATAATAATAATAATAAAAGTCTGCACAGCTGTTAGCTTTGAAGCTAAGTGAAGATAAATTCGGTTTAACACAACATGACACTTACACGGGACACCGGCGAGCTCTGTGTTGGAGTATTCAGGTGCACCGCCGCCAAACAGACCCCCCAGCCCGGCTTTGATCCCCCCTGATCCCTGGGAGTTGTTGTCCATGTTTCTTATAAAAGATCTGGAAGTTTCAGCTGAAGAAAACTGGAGCCAGGAACACGCTACCTGCCGAGCCGGCCTGGCCAGCTAACGCTAGCGCTAAAGTTAGCTAATATCGTAACGCTCACAGTTAGAGACGAACGATCTGCTGCTTTCAGGATCGACAGCAGACTCTGTACTCACTCGAGTCCCGTATCTCCAGCAGATGTTATTTTAAAATCCACCTACAGTTTGTCTCAACAAATTAGAGAAGTCGCCTTTTCATCAGCAAGTCCCTGACCTCCAGCAGCATGCTCTGCCGTAAAGCGACGATCGACGCTGTGCGGCGTCGTTACGTCATAAAAAGAAACCAAAAAAGAGGACAAAACATGTAAATACATAAAAGAAATCTACAAAATATTGTTGTTGTTTTTTTTTGAGAAAAGCGGAATAGAATGTGAAAATATATATAAAAAATGGGTTTAGATAACGTGAGTGAGACCGCCGTTTTTACGACACACGAACAGACTTGGGATCTGTTTATCCCACTTGACGGATAACCGGAAGAAGGAGACGGAGCGCCAACAGCTGATCTGGAAGCTGTTTCGGAAACGTCAGGACGAAGTGGGTGAAAGTTACAACACTGATTACGTCATAAAGTAAATATACAAACTGGCTTTTAAAGTCCCTCAAAACTAATGCTGGTCTTCTGAAGGCTAAAGGTCAAAGCTAAACTTTACAGCTAATTCTGCCTCTAAATGTCCAAACTGGACAGCTTTAGCAGCTAATGCTAAACATTGGTGTCAACGGTTGCTCTGGTGACTTACACTGCTTAATGGCAATTAATTACTGTATTTTTTTTTAAATATTATTATTACTATTTTATATTTATACTAATTAATTTAAGTATTCACTGTGCATATTGTCTGTGGCTGCAATGAAATCTGATCACTCAGTTTGCAAACTCCAACTTCTGTTTTTTCTCACAGTCTAACAATGTGAAGTTTTTCAGTCCATCTGCAGAACTGTGCTTCATCTCCATCTTCTGCTGGTTATCTGTTCCAGTTTCAGGCTGGATGTCCTCAAACGTTGCACAGGGAGGCAGCAGAGAGCTGATGGTGAAGACAAGTCAAACTGTAGCAGGGTCAGACCTCTTAGATCTGGTGCGCCTCATTTTAATTAGGCCTGATTTAATTGCCTGATTTAGTTAAATCCGTTTCCCATACAGTCAGGGTAGATGCAGGCGGAATTTACACTACACCCTTTGCATTCATCGAAGTAAGGAGGCAGAGCAAGGTTAAATAACTTCCATATGACACATATCAGGCCCTGAAATGTTCGATTTCCTCATCTCTCATTCCCACCGGGTGCTTACACGGGGATATGACAAGGCCACACACATGCACGTGTTCGTGCACATTTATGCAGCTCAGCCATCTGCTGCCGGTCAAAGGGACAGAGGCACTGAAGGAATTTAGTGTGTTGAATTTCACGAATAACAGAGCATCTTATTTGGATTCTGCCATTGTATGTGTGTATTCAGATGGGGCCAAGTGGAGCGATGAAGTTTGCCATTGTCGCCCAGTGTGGGTGTTTTCAGACTCTCTGGCATGATCTGTGAGTTAGTGTTCTCTGTGTTACTGCCCAGTGTGCCCACTGTCTTTCCCACAATGCCCCATTCAGCTCTGGGCCTCTCTCTCTCTCTCTCTCTCTCTCTCTCTCTCTCCACCCCTTTCCCCAGTCTGTCAGACTGATCTGCCACCCATTTTGTTCCTCTGGCTAGTCATCATCACCATCCCCAACACCACCATCATCATCATCATCATTGTTGGGCCACGAACCAAATTTTCAGTTGTGGGATAAAATAGCTGTGATGTCATCTTCGTCATCTTTTTCGGCAACTCTTGTTTTCATCCTCTCCCTCTGCTCCCTCTCTCCCTCTCTCTTTCTTTCTGTCTCTCTGAGCTCCTAAACACAAAAGACAGAGAGGCCACGACAGGACCCCAGTGTATGCTGGTTGTCAAGGAGACAAGGAGACAGTGTTGGGTCTTTAAACTGCCTCAGAGGGGTGTGTGGAGTTAGGGGGAGTTGGCCTTATTTACATGGGAAGAGGACTAGAGAGAGAGAGAGAGAGGGGTTTGAAATACAACTTTTTTGAGCCGTTTCCCTGCAGCTTATAGGACTCCGCTGTTATTTGACTAAAATCACTCCGCTGCTCCTTGGTCATCAAATATTTACCAAGCAGAGGAAATCTGGAGTTTTTCATTATGTGCAGAATGCTGTGCATACATAGCAATGTAAATCAACCTGTCTTTTCCTCTCGTTTTCTCCCACACACACACACACATGCATGCACACAAACACACTTTGATTGTAAGCGCTGGGAGCTGTGGGCCCCAGTGCTGGCAATGGTGTGAGAGCTGACTGCAGAATACATTGCCAGATGCTTGAAGAGAGTTTCATTCCCGACTATGAGAACAAGAAAAAAAAAAAGCAGCTTGAAACTTGACTGAAAACAGGAAAAACAGAGGCAAGAGTACACACCCATCCAAACACACATGCACCACCACCCATCCCTATCCCCCCATTCTCTCCCTCTTGTTTCCTCTCCCTTGCTATCTCCACTCGGTGCTTCCACTCTGCTCCTTCCTGTCCAAAGGATTGTCAGCAGCGCTCACATTATGTCCTTTCTCTCTCTGTGATCAGGGGGCTGGGGTTGTGGCCACAGAGCAGGCTCAACTCCAAGCCTGAAGTTCAATATCACCCCTCAACTTCACAATGAAAGCAGGAAGGGCAGAGAGAGGACGAATGAGCCACCCACTGCTGCATTCACCACGGAAAACCCCCGTGTGAGTTAGTGAAACTTTAAATATGTGGTTTAAAGGGAAGTTTTACTTTCAACTTAAAGTGTCAAAAGCCCAAATCACCCACAGATCCTTTTTTTTTTAAAGAAACCCTTTTTTATGTGTAAGCTGTTAAATAAGAAGTTTTTAGAAAAAGTTAAATTAAAACAAATCTGGCAACCAGGACACATGTTGGTTATTAGCTGTAGGCTTTCAGAGACTTCAGGGACAGACTATGATCCTGTGTAATATTTACTCTGCAGATGTTTGAGGGCGAGCTTGCACAATCAATTTCCCTTCAATTCCCCACCCATCTAGTTCACCAAACCTGACCGACCCCCCCCCCCCCCCCCCCCCCGTTATACATGTGCATGCCTGAGAGGAACCATGGTGAGCTGGGTGTTTTCTTCTCTCTTATTACACACATCAATGTCTGCAATGTCCACTTAAAAAGCAGAGGAAGATAGAGGAAAAAGAAGGGGGGAGATAAAGAAACCAAACATGTTGTGGCCTTTTCCCTGCATTTTCTCTCAAGTATCTGCTGTTTTCGTTTCATCCTCTGGTGTCTAAGGAGTGTTTGGTGATTAGTATGCAGAAAGGAAGCTGATTTACATAATTAAGTGCTACAGAGAAAAAGCAACAAATTTTGTTAGTTTTACAACTATGAGTTTAATAGTGTACAAAGAGTTATTCCTTCTTATACTTTAAAAGTTCATTGTTCAACACAGATCTTTTTCTTTTCCTTTTTTTTTTTTTAGACACACGTGTATTTTTAAAAGGAATCCAAAGCAATGACAGAAACCATTAAAGTAGTTAATAATCACAGAAGTGGTAACAGTTAGTAACCCGCACTTGGCACTGAAGAGTAGATTAATGTTGTACTACACTGTTAATTGTCACACTTAAAAGTATACAAAAGGCACAGAAGGCAAGCAATGCTGATCTCAGAGGCGCAAGTTAATATAGAGAACATCAGATTCCAGTTTTTCAGGACCTCGAAAATGACTATAATGACACATGAAGGGTAGTTATCACCAAATTATTCTCCGTAATAAGGCATAATATTCTTATTTGAAAAGGTAATTTAATGTTATTTTCATGTACAAAATAAAATAGAAAAATACATTATAAACTTGTTACAGATGTTACGACTCCATGATCTTGTTTTTTTTTTAAAGGTCAAGGCATCAGCTGGTTTGTGTGTGTAAAAGTGTACCATGCCCTCTGAAAAGGCAGATACACGTTCAAAAATATGCTGTATGAATGGACGACTTTTGTCTCTGACAAAACAATCAAACCGAAAAACAGACAAAGAATAAACAAAACAAACAATAACAACGTTCTCTCGTGACATCCAGAAACCTCACATAAACATCTCAGACACTGTAGTTCCGGTACACTTCCAAATTCAAATGAGCCACAAGTTTAATAGCAATAAAATCTGGATCAAGAAGAGTTGTGGATGTAAAAGCCGTTAAATGACGACACATGCGACACAGTTCCTGCAGGCGTACTTAATCTGCATCAACCCAAATAACATAATTTCATGCAGGGCACAAAGTCGTGGTGTAGTGATCAAAGATTTAGGTGTATAATTGTTCCATCGAGCTCAATAAATAAAGGCACTGTTGTTCAAGCTCATACAATACTGTAGTGTGGAAAAAAAGGCGAAGGCATCACTGTGTAAAAGTCCTCGAGATTCAGACAAGAAGTGCAACCTTCCCTTTGGCATCAGTGTGTATCTGTGCTGCAGAAGCTTGGCATTTATTCTGCACATGTGGACTGAGTATCCCAACGCTTCACCTTTTAAGAAACACTCAGCGATATTTTTGGCATTTTGGGTTGCCATTTTTGATTTTTCCTTACTGAGCACCTATCACTTTATGGGGGTAAAAAAATTTTTGCTCAGCCGAACGATGGCTTTTTGTCGCCATCTTCAATAATGGTTCATGTGGGAGAAAATAGTGCACTTAAAAAAAAATAAAGTGGCATTTAAACACATTATTGAAACCACACACTGGTGTTATGCTGCAAAGGACGCATGTTAATATTATTTTAACACCAATTATAATGTGTTAAAGTGAAATTAATGTATGTTGGACCGTAAAAGAAGCAATCCCTTTAAAAAGTGTCTGGAGGGGTTCCCATGTTAAGTGAGAGGTGCCTGTTGAGGAAATATACAACATATCTCTCTCTGTTGACTGTTCATGGAGGGTTTCATTATTATCAGTACAGTTACTATGTTGATTAATGGTCACTATTATTGCGTTGCATGAACTGAATGGGAAGGGTAGCTCAGAGAAACAGTTTGGCGCAGCTAGGGAATAAGAGCCCTTCACCATTTTGGGAGCCGTCCTCAGTGAAGTCTACAGGTCACGGATGGAGATTACTGATACAGGTTGGTGGTCAAAAAATTCACAAACTGGCTTTGGAGTTTTGTAAAGAAGGCACGTTTGGTAAAGATTAGGTTGGGACATGGTGATGGGCGGGGTCCTGAGGTTTATTCCCATGATCGCTGTCGTCTGGTTGGTTGGTTAGACAGAAGCAGCCGGGTTGTTCCCATTCTGCTGGTCTCTGGTTGGCTGAGCTGGGGGAGTGGGCGGGGCCGTGGGCCAATGAGCACGCCAGCGGGCAGAGATGGGTGGGTCATCAGTGGGCGGAAATGTCAGAAGGTCAAGGGGGTCATGGGTTAGTTGCCGTGGCAGCTAGAGTTAGACAGACAGAGACGGACAGACATGGAAAGGAAACAAAAAGGGCACATAAAAGGGGACATAAAAAGAAAAAAAGATAGAAGAGAGATTAGTGTCAGCTAGTGGCGTCAGGATGACAACAAGGCAGATCTACTGCAGTCACACAGCACGAGGGGCATTACATAAGAGCTGCGCAGCACCTTCATGAGCCCGCCACGACCAGTCACAACGGCTCACATCAACGGCCAGGTGTTGACATAAGGAATGGCCGGTTTTGCGACGCTCACATGTGCTCATCAAAGTGCCTGCAGGGGTTAAGTTTTAGGAGTTACCCCTCCTGTTGCGTGACCGCTGCTATAGTGACACTACTCATGCTAGCTGGGCTACGTCTAGCACAGACAGACAGCGAAACCATGGACAAAGAGGGAGACAGCATGGTTTCATGTGGGTGAGAGAGTGACCTTTATGTCCAAAGAAAGGTGTCTGGGCCTCAGAAATACTTTCGCTTACTGACCGGTAGAGGTTTTGTTTAGCAGCAGGCGTAAGATCTCAACAATGATTAACTGATTATTGATTATGGTTTGATATATTTGCTATGAAGTATTAGAAGAGCACTTAATGACTACAGTAAGCAAAGAGGCGCCATAAGAGACAGCGATGAGAGGTTAAGAGATGGTGATTTTAGAGGGACTTTAGAAACAATTTAACAATAGACAGACTAACTACAAGAATTTAGAGGCTTTGGTTTTCTTTAGAAATTTTTTTTCAATAGTCATCTTTATTGCCTTTTAGTGTTTTTTTGTCCATCGTATACAACAAGAGCACCACTGCTCACACACACACATATATTGTAGCTAGCTAGTCCATTTCTATTGCATAAAACAGTCACGAGGCCTGTGAATCGAGTAGGTCACCTCATCTTAAATACACAGAGTATAACACTGCCTTCATTGCCACCTTCGCGGTGACTAAAACAGTAGTAGCTACACACTTTGAATAAAGTTTGAAGTTTACATGGAGACTCTTCATCTATAAAAAGCATACCATAAAAATAAAAATAAAAATTTACAAACTAAAAAAAAAAAAAAAACTGAAACAAAATTAACTACAAGTATATCCAAGCGATCTTGTTCCGTAAGCTTCATATAAGCACTTAAATCCTTAAAATCCCTATATACAAATTTATTTTGCAGCTAAATACATGGTAACAGCACCACTGTGGCTAGGAAACATATGAAAGATGTAAACAGCCCCAATGATAAAGTCCAGTGGGCGACTGATAAGACCACAAACAACAGTATTTCATACAAAAGAGCTTGTAACACAGACTTCAGTAGTTATCACACGCTGTGTTTTAGTAGTAACAACCAAATATCAAGATCTTTAGAAAAAGACAACCGCTGTTACTTTAAGTGTCACATAGTCATTGGGCACATCACAGGATTCAATTAATAATAATAATAATAGTAATAATAAAAATCGTTTGTGGAACTCTACTGGAATGAAGTTGGGTATAAATAAATGTTTCCACACTATTTGTATGGTCAAAAGTAGTAATGAGGAGATAAACAACAACAACAACAAAAAAAAAAAGTTTCTGAGAGAGAGCGAGAGAGAGAGAGAGAGAGAGAGAGAGAGAGAGAGAGAGAAAGACAGACTCCAAATCCAGAGTCACAAGGACCGAGTCACATGAATGGAGCGGCCCATTCTAATTGAGAAGGTCCTGGCCTGTAAGCCGTCCAACAGGCGAGCAAAGAATAACCGCTGCAGCTGTCACCTCTAACATTGTTCCTCCCAGTCTGCTCACTTATTTCACTCTAACGGCAACAAATACTGTTTCACAATTTAAACTAAAGCTGCTCCAGCATGTGACCTTTTTCACCCGATATAGTTGCTTACTTCCTTTTTTTTTTTTTTTTTTTAAGGCATGCCATATTACAGATACATTTAAACTGAAATTGGTCCAATGGTTTGCATGCACGCACACTAACACACACACGCACACACACATACACATACACATTAAAGTGGCTGGTGAGCTAACTAACCTCTGTCTGTGGTCACTACCCTTTGGTAAGGATGGATTCTCTTGTCGTGGCGTCGTACCTTAGTGGTCATGGCACCTGCTAACAGCCATTGACATCGCCAAAACAGAACACAGAAGGTTACTCATCAGAAAAACATCAAACAGTCCACCCATGGCACCAACATCAGTGAAACCAGGAATTCACAAAGTGTCTCGGCTGAAGGTGAAAAATAAGCAAAAAACATCTCACTTCTAAGAGACAGATTTTTTTTTTTGTTGTTTTGTGGTCTTCTGTTTTCTAAGGAAAATATTAATCCAAACCCACTAAACTCAGACTAAGTTTCACTATTAGATTCATCATCAGCTGTAAGTAAAGTCACTCTATAGCACTGCGATCAAAATAAGCTTTAACGTATGTATATTAAATCACGAACAGCAGCGCTAAAATAACTATGGGCTCACTAAAAATAGGGTTAAAAATTACAAGCGGAAGCTAAACTATTTAAAAAAAGTTAAATTGCTGTCACACCACAACGCTAGTCTGCTAATACAAAGAGGAAATTAACAGGAATGGACACTTGACTACAGAATGACTGTCGGGGGAATCTGTCATCCTAAAGTGTGAGCAAACTCTGGGTGTTTGCTCTGTGGGACAAGTATGTCTGTGTCGGTGGGGCTGGAGGGGTTAGGGAGGGAGGCAGGGGAGGATGGGGGAGGGGGGGTGTCTCTGCAAGCCAGTCCGAGTGTGTGCTAGGAAGGGTTGCTATCGCTTAGCCTTTGGTTGGGAAAGCCATACCTGCAAAGACACAGGGAGAAGAGACTGTTAGCCCAGAAATTAGTCTCAGCACTCGTCAGTGTACGTCGCGGATGTATTACAAGAGCTGGATACGGCAGCCAATTTGTTCTAGTGGCAAACTGAACGATAATGGCCTAAAGATCTGTTATCAGTTCTGGTCTAGATGTTCTGGGTTTGGAGCTTTTTTGAGTAAAGGTTCAGTGTTGAATCTGGATCAGGTTGTTTATCTTTATAAAGATGTGAGTTAAAGCTCCTTCAGGATACTGCGAGCAGCAGTTTGACTTAAAGATCCCACATGATCGTCACCTTTTATTACAAAACTTCACGTGATGGCAAATGAGCAAACTCCGTAAGCTGAGAGAGACAGAGAAATTCAGTTGAACCTGAACAATGAAAAAAGCTCTGTGATAAGTATGTTAAGTATGCTATCACAAAGTTTTCCTCCTCCTCAACATCATGTCGCGTTGGATGTAGACATGTAATGCCCACAGGGAAACTGAGTAAAGTAAAGCACTGCCTCAGCAAACATCTATCCTCTGGAGTTCAGCTCTCTTTCTAACATTCGGCCAGCTGGGTTCCCGGTATACGTGGGATTTCGCTGGCTGAAATTTAAACCCCAACAATTCAATATTTGTAAAACATCATCAGAGTTTAGAAAGGCTTGTTAGTGTATGTGCTTGGTGAGCAACTCTCATTGGAGCCCAGTATCCAGTTCTCACAATACATCCATTGACCATGAATGGAAGTGATGAACTCCTCAATGAACATACCTAATACTCCAGTCGAGTCAATGGGGTATTCCAATATGGAGGGCGTGAGTGTGTAAGGATACTCGTAGGGCGTGTAGATGATTCCAGATTCGGGCCCTTGCTGCACCAGCGCCGGGTGCGGATTGGCTCCCGGCACGAGGGTGGAGCTCTGGATCTGACGAATGAGAGGCATGATGGTCGGCGTGGTGACGGGGGCGGGGTTGCGCAGGGTGGGAGGCAGGACGGGCGTCGGGCCTGTGATGATCCGAGGCGCCTGAGGGGTAGCTAGCGGGAAGGCGGCGGTGGCTGCGCGGCACAATCGTGCAAATATGCGTGCACACACACAGACCCACAAACAGGCGAGCACACGCACAATAGGCAGGGAAGAAGAGCAGAGGACAAACAGACTATTTAACAGGAGAGACAGAGGCATTGTTCACATGTACAGTGGACTGCTGTAACGAGACCCCTCCTTTGGCACCCACCCACCCTCCTCCACATGTTAACTGTGATGTCATTCTTACGCGTCTTGACATTGGCGTCTCTGTAGGTCCCATTGAGAATGGCCAGCTCCATCAGCTGCATTTTCTTCAGGTTGTCTTCCCCCTCAGCCTACACCAACACACCACGCACAGC
Source organism: Remorina albescens (assembly GCA_034769265.1). Classification (NCBI taxonomy): domain Eukaryota; kingdom Metazoa; phylum Chordata; class Actinopteri; order Carangiformes; family Echeneidae; genus Remorina; species Remorina albescens. The sequence goes on from CM068480.1 coordinate 3,116,306, forward strand.
ACAGCACAGCACAGCACTGTCATTCACAACATTTCACAGCCCAGTGAATCAACTTTTGTCAACTGTCCGGTCCAAAAGTCAGTAAACGTGCGAATACGTGGTAGCTCAGTCAGAGGGAAAGAAGGCTTTTATTAAAACATTGTCTCCGGTGCAGACGGCTGGACCTCGAACACTCCACCACTGAGGACGTATTTAGTATCAAACACGCCAGCGTCTTAGCTTCAGTTACAGCTTGGTGAGAAGCTGGACTGATTTACAGTTGGAGAGCAAGGGCAGCGGGGTTAAAACAACACATATCATTAACTTTAGCTGCCACACACACTCGCTGGCACACTCACAGATTAACAGGTGTTTGAGCTCCTGATCGCTTATAGACATTTCTCACATCCGATACTGCACTCTGCTTAGAGCAGGAAGTGATGGCTGATCGCTGCAATAGAAATCCCCCGCTGGTCTTTTCAGAGTGTTTCTATTGTTGTAAATAATGCAGAGAAGGAAAAAGGGAAAGAGCCTTGTGATTTCAGGGGGTAATGAAAGAGGGGATAATTTCGAGAGAGCAAGCCCCTGTGTCTGTATGCCCACGTCTGCATGCAGTGTCCCTTTACATTTCTTATTCGTCATTTTTGTTTTTATGTACGTCTGTGAAGGGAGGGTTAGGGGGGAGGTAGGTGGGCCGGAGAATGTGAGAAATGTTGAGGAGTGCAATCAAAATGTCCTTTTGTGTGGACAACGGGACAAAAAAAAAAAAAACCCAGAGAGAAAAAGGAAAATACTGTAGCCAGTAGTTGGGAATGAAGTGAGTTGTGAACAAGTGAAAAGAGTGATGGAGTGGGGAGGACAAGTGAACAGACTCTCCATTCATTCCCCCAGCCTTTCAAACAACCCGGGGTTACCATGGAAACCCCTTTATGTGTGTACCCTAATTACCCTAACTCCTTACACATAGTCTCTCACACAGGGACACACACACACACAAAAACACAAAAAAGACACAAACACACTCACACTTTTTGGACTGACAATCCCCTTCCCCCTTCCATGCATACCAACACAGTGAACCCTCATCCAGTCACACGAAGTTTTTTCCATCAATCCGGGCCGTAATATCTGACCCTTGTGCGAGTGTTTGTGTGTGTGCGCGTTGTCGGACCGATACTCACAGCAGGCACCAGAAGTTTCTTGACCTCGTTGATGGCCCTCTGGAGTTTGATCTTGGCTCGGTTGTGTGTGTCCTCCACTGTGATCAAGACGTGGAGGTCCTCGCTCAGGTGCTCCCAGTTGGGCTTCCCTCGGTTCATCTCCTCCTGGAACATGCAAATGTTAGAAAAATAAGAAAGAAAAAAAAAAAAAAAAAAGAAACTTGGAGTGAGTGCACCACCCAAGCTCAGTTCAGTGCTGCAGAGACAAAACAGGATTTCACTCTTCTTCTTCTGTTTTTGGCTCAGTTTGGGGATCGGCCTCCGACTGTGCACACACACACAAGGCTCAAGGTTGTGAAATGCAGCTTTGGAAGCGCCAGGAAACTCATGAAATAACCATTTTGCCCTAAAGTGCTGACACAAGTCTGTTGTTTCATTTTCTTGAAGCTTCTGCAGATTATTTTTGAAACATGTTTCCGAATCATCTATTTACAGTCAATGCTCTTTATCTCATCTACTCTTTGTCTCATATAATGTCCATTCAGTGACAGCATTGGTGCCAAAATGCAATCCTTTGGGAAAAATGTCAAATACAGACACTGTTGCTGTTTTTACTTAGTCTCAGATTGGGTAGAGTTGTCCGTTTCAGATAACTTTGTGTTCAAATAGTTTTTGACAAACCAAACTGAAGCTGGATTAGCTGCTTTTCTCTGTTGTTTTCCTCAGACAAGTAAAAAAGAAAATCTAAAGAAAGTCCATTGGCTCAGAGAACCAGAGAGCGGGAGTTGTTTTTATTTTTAGCTCCATTAGCTTTGGGAAATGGCAATATCAGTCCAGCAGTTTCGTCTAGACGGAAATATCAAATTTTTCAATGGATTGTTATGAAATGTTTTTCAGATATTCGTGGTTGCCAAAAGATGAATCCTCTCAACTGCAGCACTTCTCCCTTTTGCAGTAAGTCAAATGGGAAGTTTGACAGCATATGCAACAGGATAATGGCAAATTGGGTTGGATAAACAAAACTGGAGGGGGAGTGGTCTGTATCTGACAGATCAGGCTGTCATTGGTCAGCAGAAAGTGATGGGCTGAGGTTGAACTTGATTTTACATTGATCACACAGTAACGTCTGATTTCTCACACGAAGACGTGAACTGACTCTTCCTGCTCTATGACTGCTGTTTTTTATCTCAAGTCGCCCTTCAGTACAACCAGAAACAATTTTAATGTCCAACATGGACGGACAGCCCGCTTTACAAACGAACTCATGACCCGACCTTTATTTGTCTTCCTCGCTGTTACCTCTTACTGCCAGCCTTTATGCTAAGCTAAGCTAACCCTCAGCTGACTGCAGCTCCACGAAACTGCAAAACTGTTCCTTCACATACAGCCTCACAGAGCCACTAAACAAGTCTCCACTAGCAGATGTTAATGAAATAACTAACAAGTTGCAGCTCAGTAAAAAGTGAAATTATGAATCCTTCTGCCTGGTGGGAGACTGTGCTCTCTGTAGATGTTTGGTCAAGTGAGACGTATCATTTTGAAGAACACTAAAAGTCAACATCTTTCCCCTCCTCTCCCCCTGTTGCCTCCCACGGTGTCTCTGTTTTCCTTCCTTTCCGACTCTGTGTGTGTCTGTTTAAGTGTGTGTCTCTTGCTCTCTGAGGGGCGTGCGGGGTAGGGAATGTTCTGGAGAGAGAGAGAACAAGATAGATAGATAGAAAGAGAGGGAGAAGGGGGCGGGTGTGGTGGTGGAGGAATGCTGGACTTGCTCCACCTGCCGTTTGGAAAGCTTGAGCCGACTCCGTCCAACAGCAGACACCAGGGGAGAGGAAGGGAGGACAGATGGACTGAACACCAGGACAGGAGAGAAAAACTGAGCACCAGAAACTCAGTGTTGGAGAATTAGATAGAGAGACAGATAGATAGATAGATAGATGTGATCTCAGAGCACCCAAATACTAATAAACCTCAGCCTCCTGCTGTTTTTTTTTCTTGCATCTGTTTTTATTTTTATTTCCAACCCCCTAATCCCTTTTCTTGGACCTGGGGGCCGCAACATGTTTTCTACATTTCATATTACAGCTGAATATTTTTCCAAAGCAAATCAAAGTTGTGTTACAAGCTTTACCTCGAACGCTTCTTGACATCATGTTCTTGTTTATTTCTCTGTTCAGTGTTGTTACCGCTGAGTGGTAACATGTCTCGAAATGTGCTCAATTTAAAGCACAAACAAACGTTGCACATCATGTTCGGTGGTGGCGATGGTTCAATGATGGACCGACAAATGGAAGCCTGGATGTTTAAAGGGGTCTGAAATTTTATGAAATTGTTGATTTGCTTCTTTGACACTTGGATACCAGAGGACCATCGATACCACTCACATGTCTGTACAGTAGATAGGAAGCTAGTTAGGTTGGCTTGACATGTGCAGGATAAAGGGGGAAGGAGCTAACCTACCTGTGGCGTCCAAAGCTCAGTAAACATCCCTTTTGTTTAACTCATGAAAAATCATGGTATTATAAGTGGATTATGTGCCAGACTGTTTCCTGGGAAGATGTCACAAACAATAATTAACTAATAGACTAATTCAACAAACATGTTGCTACATTTTTGGACTTTAGGGTGCCAATAGGTGGATTTTGTTACCTTTGATCAAATCCTGTTCATGTACTGCCAGTATTCATACTGAACTTAGCTCATCAACAAGTTCATCTAAGTCTGGGGAAACTGTCACATTATTCCTAAACCAGATTGTGAAAAGATAGGAGCGTGTGTCATGGTGTGCGTACCTTCTTCTTGTCTCTCATGGAGCCCTTTCCTCGCACCATGATCTTGCAGCCGGTTTCTGCCTCCAGTTGTTTGGCTGTGAGTCCACGCGGGCCGAGGATCCTCCCAACAAAGTTGAACTACGCAAACGAGCAAAAGCACACAGATTAAGAGTAATCAAGGGAGATGAGACACATTATACATCACACAACTTTCTTTCTTTCTTTTTTTTTTGTACAGGGTGTATTTATTCAGATGCTCGGGGGTGAGTGTGGCTTTGAGGTTTGTGCATCTCTAATGTGTCTGTGTTACTAAGAGAGACAAAAATAGCTCATTATATGGGTGCTGGCTGGTGCTGGTGGCATGACAGGACAGCGCCGTTCTCTTAACCTTATCTGTCACTCGGACTGAGTGATTAACTAGACAGCTGCCCCTGAGTGTCTGTTTGTGTGTGTGTGTGTGTGTGTGTGTGTGTGTGTTTCTTAAACCACTGTCCCTCTGGCTTGTCTTACGCTAACATTTGTCCGATTTCTTTCACACTCAGTTTAACCGAATGTTCACTTCAAAGTGTTTCGACATACTCCAGGATGACCCTTGTCTTCATACCAAACACACACAGATAGAGGAACTGCTCTCTAAATTTAACCCTGATCTCAACTGTTTTCTAGTGCACTCCTCTGTCTTCACTGGGTGTATGTCCTGTTAGTCTTCTGTCATGTGAGTGAGGACAGCCTGTCATTGTACTCTGTGATTGGCGAGCTGATACATGCAGAAGATCATGTGAGCTGTTCAATTTGGATCAACGCAACTCATATTGAAGTGCTTAACCGTCCTTGGCGTGAGCAGAGATGTGCTGGTGCTGGTGAAGTCTCCTCATTACAGTGAACCTGACTTAATGTTCAGGGGCGTGGGGGAAAAAAACCTTAATCCACCTTTTTAAGCTCTTATAAATATTTATAGTGTCAACTTGAGGCTGACAAGGAGGGAGTTTAAATTAAATTTCTTTAAGTAAACAAAACTGATTTTCATCAGAATTTTAAATTCGTGTGAAAGATCAATTTTTATCGCACTGTTAAGAGTGTCCAAGAGTCATTATTGATCAGTTTGAAGTCTAGATTACATCCCTGGTTGTGAGCGCAGATGTTTTCAGAGCTTAATCAAGTCACGGATAAAATGGAAAGCAAAATGTGCCCGTAGTTAAAGAAAACAGCTGCGAGTAGACCAAAGGGACGACAGCAAAAAGTAAACAGAGACTCCTCTGAAAGGTCAGAGGTCGCGGATTCGTACACTCACGTCAGGGTACTCTTTGACAGGCACGTAGAGCTTCTCCTGCAACTGGGCCACGGGGCCGATGGCCTCGGGAAGCTCCTCCATGTCCCGCCCGTTGAACATGCCACCGTTCAGTGTGTCGTTGTACATGTCCTTGCGTACCCTGCCGATTTCTGGGGGACACAAAGGAAGAGAAAGATGGACAATCAGTGAAAGCTGGCAAGGGGGTGGGGGGCAACAAGTTTCCACATTTCTTTACGCCGTGTTTTTAGTACGGTGACTCACTGTCACCAGAGTTACAGGAGGCTCTGAATGTGACAGCAGACAGACAGACGGACACAAGCATTCGGCACCACAATGTCAAATCTAACTGCTCAATGTTTTTCAATCAGGCTTCCTCTATTACTGACAATTTCTATCTTTCCATTTCCTCGCTTAACAACATTTGACACAGATAAACACACAAACACAAACTGTTCGACTTTCGCCTTGTAAATAAAAAGGCCAGAGAAAAACCTGCATGTTTGTTGGTGTCACAGTGACATGGTCTACCTGCTGGAGTGTAAACAAAACAATATTTATTATTGATAAATCTGTGAAACATTCTTCTAAAGTCATCAATTGAATCTATGAAAGATTTTCCGGGACTCCTGAAACATTTTCTTTTGTGCCACTGACAGTCCAAACCAACCTCAGATGTTCAGTTAACAATGATTTGTTAAAGTTGTAACCACTGCTAAACAAAATAGTTGCCAATTAATTTTCTTGATCTGGTAAAACAAAACTCTAGCAACCCTTCAAAGCCACCAGGCGTCAATAATCTGTCATTATCAGGAGCAAAGGCTGCAATTTGCTTTCTAAGGTGATATTTAAAAAAAAACAAAAAAAACAAACTTAATCAACCGATTTTAGCTCTGAGATCGATTTTCTAAAATGTCAAATTTCTGGCTGAGGTTTGGTCCAGAAGCAGCATCCTAAATGACACTATGTCTGCCTGTCTGTTTGTTTAGGGTTGTCTCAATGACCAATGCCTGCCTCTGATGCCTTTGTAATGACACACTAGCACAATAATAACTGACTACTGCACCACACACACAGACGCATAAACGGCACACATACACACAGACCCCTGGGTTGAACTCACACTTACACACGCACACACACATGACAGAATAACTCCCTTGAGGCACAAATATCATCTGACCTAAGCAGGCTGACAGCCACGTCTCGCTGCTCTGAGAGTGATAGGTCTGACCATAATAACTACAGTAGGACACTATAATTACAGCCACAGCTACAGTGACAACGGCGATCCTCTAATAACCTATTCTGACCTGTTACAGACCAAAAGTGGCTATTAAAAAAAAAAAAAACAACACACAAACACAACAGAAATCTGCACAGACAAGCAGGTTGACTTTGAGTTAAAACAGGGAGCAACTTGCTGGAAGAAAATGAGAAGTGAAAGAAGAACGAGAGATTTGAAGGAGAGAATGATAAACTTGGGGGGATGGACTGTGACAGGCCTTATCTTAACACTTCAACCTCTGGCAGGTTTATATATAGACCAAAAGAAACGTGCAGAATGTGTCTGGCGGGTTTTCTTATTGCCCTGCACAAAGTTTTTTGGTACGGAGCCCTTATGCCTGAGTGGCTTGTCCACATAACTCAGGCAGAAGATACAGCCAGGCTGAAAATGGGCACAGTACAAAGCCTTTCACTCCGAGCCGTGGGTGTCACATTATCAGTGTCTGAGGGACGAACGTGCTCGGCCATCAAGTCTCCAACGTGAACACGACTGGGGACGTTAAGCTGACCCATTTGTCTGAGGCCCGCCTGGTATGAACGCAACCTTGCTGCGTCATAAGACGTGTCAGAGAGCACAAACTCAGGACTTCTGTGATCCTGATGTGCAGCAGCAACAAGAGGCCCCAGAAAGTGGCATGTGAACAAATTATATATGTGTTTTATTTTTTTCAAAAGGAAGGTGGTGCAAAGTGATTCCACTTTGCAGAGCTGGGATTCCTGTTCGAAGTAGCCCTCTAAGTGCAATTTCAGAGCTGCTTGGATGAGGAAAAAAAATGAGGTGCACTGAGCGTCTCTTTCGGACTTTGGAGGCTCGCCTCGGATCAAATATTTTACACTGTTACATGCTGTCGTTCCTGCTCAGGGATGGGCTGCAGCATTCACATAAGCCTGCGCATTAGGTCACTGGGAAAGACTAACAACTGTCTGTTTGTTCCCATCAGCGAATGACTGTGTGTGTGTGTGTGTGTGTGTGTGTGTGACAGAGACTATGCTCATCTGCTGCTCTAAACAAATTAAAGCTGACTCCAGGCCATTTACAAACTCTTTCCACCTTAAGTGTGAATACAATAGTTCCATCGTCACTTAGAGAGCTGCACACTTAATGACTTCATTAAGTGTGATTAAAATCATTTTAATCTCAGCCAAGAAAAGGTGGAATCATTGTGAGTAGATTAAAAAAAGAGATGTTTAATGATGAGGATGAGGATGATGATGATGAGGAGGAGGAGGAGGAGGTTACCTTCATCCAGCAGCCGCTCCAGGTGCGTAAAGATGCCGCTGAAGTTGGGCAGGGAGCTCATCACCTTCCTGTCGTTCATCAGCTGCATCAGGTAGTCCGGGTTGGACTTGGGTCTCTCCTTCACCTCTGTCTCCCCCACCATGGCTTTTTATTTCAAAAACTGTAAAGTGACCAAGTCGGTGGAAAAAAAAAAAAAAAAAAAAAAACTTATAGGGAAGAAGAGGAGGAGGAGGATGAGGAGGATGAGGGGAGAGGGAGGGAGGGGGTGATTTAAAAATAACAATGATAATACTACGAAGAAGAAAAAGAAAAAATAAAGGAGGAGAGGAGAAACCCACTCGCCCCGACCAAAGCAACGTGAGGAGCCCCCGGGGTTTCCGCCTCTGGTTGGCGGAGAGAGCTCAAACCTCAGCCCCGGATGAGCCGACCGTCCCTCCGGTTCAGGTCTCTCTTCTTCTCCCCCCTCTCTCCCTGCTGGAGTTTGTAAAAAGTTCCTTATCGGTGGGAGTTTGTCTCAGTTTGGACACTTTCACCGGCTCCACGCACTTGTCCTGCGGCCCTGCGGTGTCCTGCGGCCCGGCTGCTCCGCCCGTGTCCGCCCGGTGTGTCGGTATTTCTGCGGATCATATGATTACAGTACGGCGGCTGCACGAGTGGGCTGCCGGGAGCGCGCCGCGCGTAGCCGCTATCAGAGGGGAGGAGGCTCGTGCCCGCCCCCCTGTTCTTGCCCCCGCCTTGTCCATCTCCATCTCCATCTTGCCCACGCTTGGACAACATAAAGCGAAGGTATGTCCACCTGTCCTCCAGCAGACACTGTCCATCACTGTGTGTGTCTGTTTGTGTTGTACTAAATGATTTTCTAAGCGTTGAGGAGTTGTTGAACTTTCATTGGACGCACCTGCTGAGATGGATCATCGGTTCGTGGAGAAGCCGAAGGTCAGAGGTCAGACCTTCTGAAGGTCAAAAGACACAAACGGACGCAAAACAACAGCAAGGTGATGCAAACATGATCACAAAGCCACACAAATGTGTTTCAAAGGCTGACAGAACAGCTACAGAGACACAAAATGGCGACAAAGAGTCACAAAACAACCACAAAGACACACAAAATGACTACAAAGAGTCACAAAACAACCACAAAGACACACAAAATGACTACAAAGAGTCACAAATCAACCACAAAGACACACAAAATGACTCCAAAGAGTCACAAATCAACCACAAAGACACACAAAATGTCACCTAAGAGTCCTGAAGAGAGGATTGACAACAGAGACACAATAACTGACACAAAACAGAGAAACAAAGTGACCACAAAGTGATGCAAAACTTGTACAAAGACACGCAAAACAACCGCAAAGACACAAAATGACCGAATAGAGTTACAAAACTACGACAAAGATTCACAAAATGGTCGCAGGGGCGCAAAATAACAGACACGAAACAGCCATTAATAGAAACAAAGTGACCATAAAGTGATGCACAACATGGACAGACACACAAAACAACCACAAAGAGACACAAAACTACTGCAAATATTCCCTTGGAGTGGAAAACAACCACAGAGACACAAAATAACAGGCGCAGAATGACCACTCATTCAAACAAACACGAAACAACTCAAAATAAACACTAAATAACCAGAAAGAGGCGACAAGGAGACACAAAATCACCAACAGGTGCAGAACAACAACAAATATAACACGACAGCTACAAGCTTAAAGACTGGAGGTCTTAAATCGGCCCTTTGGTGTTCATGTCTCAAAATAAAATAACCAGGATATTGACGTGTAATCACCTTTTCATCAATCTGTCCATTATTTATTTTACGGGAAGTAGTTTTAAAACCTCAAAAATATTAATTATGAACTCTGCCAAAATATAAAACAGGGAAACGGTCTCACAGGAAAACGCTGTTTACTTGGATGAATCACATAAATAATTTATTTATCATGAATATTATTGATGCTTCATTCTGTCTTGCGTTATGAACGACTGGTTTCAGTAAATTAACCCCCCAACAGTTAAAACCAACTAAAACATTCAAATCAATTATAATTAACATAAATTTATCATTTTCTGATCATACCAAAATCACATTCGAATTTTTACTTGTGATGAAGCTTTTTATTTCAGTAAATAGTCTGACCCGCTGTCTCCTGGACCGCCCCCACGGCCCCCCTCCCTCGAGGTTCACACTGTCCACTTTGAGAACTTCTGTCAGGGATCCTGAAATAATAAGACGGTGTGAAGTGTGTTTGTCCCCTCTGGGTGGCCTCCCCCCTTCAGGCGACGTGGGGGGGGGGGCAATGTTATTGCTGAAGGAACAGATAGGTGCTAGGATCTAAAGTTAACTTGTTGTAAATCACACACACTTGCTCACTCACACACACACACACACACAGAGGTGAGACAATATGTGTGTCCATGCATGTCTTGACTTAAGCCTTTTGTCCTCCCACCTGGTTTCTCTTCTCTCTTCTCACTCTTACACACTGTTTTTGTTTTTTGTTTTTTTGGCTTGTAAGACTAAACTTATGATTGAGGCTGGGAGGGATGCATGTGTGTGTGTGTGTGTGTGTGTGTGTGTGTGTCTGTGTGTGTGAGCAGGAGGAATTGTAACGGGGCAGCAGTGTTGGTAATGGCTGGTCAGCTGGTATGGCGAGTATTCAGGGCGGGGGCAGCGCATTGTCCTCTCATAGCTCCAACAATGCCCCTCTGAGCAGGACACACATCTACCAGTCACGGGCCTCTCTCTCGCTCTGCTTTTCTTTCTGTCGGCCATATTTGTTCAGCCCATAGTGAAGTGTAAAAGGAGATGTGCTGCCCTGCGGCGCCGCTGACCTCCGGCTGGAACCTCCGGGGTCAAACCTCAGTTAATATTAGAACATGTGTCATTTATCCGTTCACACTTCACACGTTCATCACGGCCCTCAATAATTTATCGACGCCTCAGATGCTGCATTTATTCATTAGTGCAGTTTCTTCATACATAATTAATGGACTTTTGTCACATTATGGATATGTTGCTGTTTCCTAATCGTCTGTATGATCTCAAGTATTTCATTTATTTGTTTGCTCACTGATGATTATGTGATTTAGCAGTTTGTCAGTCAACAGGTTTGATCATTTCAATAATCAGTCATGTTTCTGGGACATCTAGCAAAAATATTTTCTTAGTTTTATTTCCCAAATGTTGCTTTTCTCTGTTTTAAATCACCGTTGATTAAAAGTTTCTGGGCTCTGGGAACATCTGACAACAAATTTTTGAATCAATTAACTGATTCAAATTAGGGCCAAACTTTCCATTTTCAAATTTAAGCTTTTTCTAAATTGATCTGTTGTATATATCTGTAATCTGGGTGTTTGGACTGTAGGTGGTTAATCTGAAGGTATAACATTTGGTTTTGGAAGCCGTTTTGGAGCAAGTGGTTGATTATTTAATTAGCTGACTGAATGTTCAGCAGTTTGCTGCTTCAAATCACTTTAGATTAAATATATTTGACTCCCGGAGCATCAATCAAACAAAAAATCACTCAGAAAACATAATCAAAATATGACAAAAAAAACCAAACAAAACAACAACAATTAAACAACGATCTACAGCTCTTATGTTGATACTGGTTAACTTCTGCTGTTTTGTAGGACCATGCTGACGAGCAGTGATGAAATGTCATTGTGTCGTGGCATCATGAATGTTTTCGATCATTAAAAATTCATTGTGTTTGGATACTGAATTGCTTTGTTTGACAAACCAATCAAACTGGGGAGGCTCCAGATAGAAATGACAGTCATATTAATTCTTTTCTGATGTGGTATACAACTGCCCCCCCCCCCCCCCCCCAAACAATGAATCAGTTCATGATTTATGAATGTTATTCATAATTTCAAAGCTGAATATCTGAAGAGATAACAGAGAGATCACTCCAGTATGAAAGTCACATAATTAGGAGATTCGTAGCAATTCTTTCATATGTGGATCCTTTTTATTGCAGTTAATCCTCAGTGATAAACGCTCCAAAGGTCTTCCAGCCTGTTGTATGATCACCGATGGAGAAACTCCCTCTTGTGGACTTTTCTTGTAACTGAGGCTGCTCAGATTCAGGTCATGTCTGCTGTCTGAAATGTTCTGAGGCAAGACACCAGATTTTCACAGAAGAAGCCAGAATAAATCACATCTTTAGAGGCACGGAGAAGTTGGCTGTAAGGAATGAGCAGAACAGTGGGAGTGTAAAAGTCAGCTTCCAAAATAAAGTGGAGCGGCAGGGGAACTAACTACATATGAGATTTCTGCTGGAGATCCATAATGGATTTGATTCAAACGCGTTCAGTCTGGTTTTGTCTCAATTTGTTTCCTGTTGTCACCAGCAGAGTGCAGCAGAAAACAGGATCTGTGGGTCTGCTGGGGAAAACTGTGGGGCGTTATCCTATATATCAGGTATTTAAGGTGAGTTTTAGCCCTGTAACACTGTAAACACATAAATACAGTAGGAATACGACCAGAATACAAACTGGTGTTGAAGCCAAAGTTGGAAGGTAACAAAAAGTGAAGCATAACTTTGATATACCTCCACTTCATATGAGCCTTTTCATTTAATTCCACTTTATAACATATATAATCATATAAAACAGCTGTTAATGCATCGTCAAACAAGTACATCTTTTATGTCACTACATCAATAAAAAATACAATAATATACTGAAATACTAATGAGCCATTCTGTCCAGTTACAATTTAGATGTCAGGACTTTTATGAATGACTTTTATGAGTATTTTTGATATTTTTATTAGTAAATCAAACAAATTCTGACTGAAACCTTACAGGCAGAGGTGGAGAGCAAATGCAACTAATCAAATATTGTTCTTAAATTGAATTTTGAGATATTTGGACTTGAGGGAGTATTTATATTTTTTATTGTTTTACCCCCCAACTGCTACAGTTCACAACCTATAGGTACTATTTTCTTTAAATATTATAAAATATTTAGATTTTAAAGAATTAACTACAACATGAAAATGCTGTTTACATGTTAAAATCTTAATAATAGCATTTGCATATTATAATAAATGAAGATGTAACAGTGACAGGAGCTGTTCTGCTCCATGACCAGTACTCTCAGGACTTCTCAGTATGTTTTCATCCTGTCCTGATCTTTACTTTCTCCTGTTTGTGTCTCTCTGACGTGAGTCCTGTAGGAGGACATCACCTGTTCACCTGGCCGAGGGGGCTCATGCTAATCTAAAGCCGATTATGCTTCTTATCTACTCAGTGCTGGTTATGTGCTTTGGGCCCCTCAGAAATACCGTGCAGAGTTGCTGGCCTGTTTGCTGTTCCTGCTGACTCTTCACAGCTCCCCCATCTGCTCTGACTAAAGCCACACTGGCTTTGATATCACGGCTCTTTATTCCTCATGTGGACACGTATGTATGTATTTTATATTGAACTTTGTGTCAGCACAGATCAGATAAATAGCACCAATTTGTAACTTAAAAGCTGATTTGAAAGCAGATCTGAGGCACAAAAATTACCAAGTTCTGAATAAAATAGATGAGAATATTTAATTACAAAGAAACTCACATGTATTATTATGTTTCTGATGCTTTAGGTATATAACCGCTTTGACCACATACACATACACCTCCTCACCTTGGACATGTGGACAGTCATCCCATGTCCATGTGAAAGCAGTAATGCCATAATTGCCCTTATCCTATTGACTTAATCAGGAGCCCTGCGGACTCACTGCTCTCTGATCTCAAGTCTGTTCAACTCAAGGTCGAGACAACACAACGTTGTTATTTCGCTGTCAAATCACGTCTCTAAGATCCTTTATTCGTGTTCACAATCAGCATAATCTCTTTTCTACACAAACACCACATTATTATTATTTTTTTTAAAAAAGTAAAATTTCTTGTCGTCATTTCTACACTATGTACAAAGACAGCAACCCAGGTGTTAGAATATACATACATGTGTCAACATACAGGTACCGAATGCACAAGGGAAACGTCAAAGAGGATCTGAGATTACAGTACAGGGGTCAGGAGCCAAGATTTAGCTGCCAAATTCAGTCGTCCTCAGGGTTTGGAGCTGCTCCTGCTTCTTTCTGGAGCTCACCTCCTGATGGCCAGGCCTCGCTCGTCCACCGCACGCCTCAACAATCATGCATAATTCAGACATAATTCCTAATTTCACTCCAATCTTCATTGTGGGTGGTGGACTGACGTGTAAAATATCATAAGTGGGGGAGGTTAATTTGTTCTGCTCTTTTTATATACTGCCAAAAACACGATGGACTGGTTGATGAGAAGGTGGCAGCCACCATGTCCACCGATAAAAAAAAAAAAAAGACATACTTACTTGTGGTTGCAAAGACAGTTAACAACACACATATTTACTTGACTCATCATTTTGCACTTTTTGCAATCCAAATCCACAGAACAACTGAAACCAAAACTCTCTGGTCTCTTTAAAAAAGTGACGTGACTCAAAAATCAGACATGGTTTGTTTGGGGAAAACCAAAATTAAAAACAGAAACCTTAGTCATTCTATTCATAAAACTTTCTCTATGTTTGAATATAAAGTGTTATTTATGCAAGGAGTCTGTTCGTGAAGGAGTCCGTAACCAAATATCGCTGGTAGAAAAAAGTAGTAATCTCACATGTCCCCTTCCTCTCCTCCTCTGGTGGGAGTGGTGTCAGTTTTTGCAGATTGGGTCAGCTCAGCTCACCGTCTCAACCGCTACCTCGCCCCCCTCCTCTACCTTGGTGCCTTTGCCCATAGCCTTCATTTTGTCCATGATGTCAGTGAACGTCTCCTTCACTGTCTTCTCCAGGATCCAGCCCTCGCTCTCACTTTCTGGGTCGTCCGGGTTTGCCAGAGTGGACAGGGAGGTGTCGACGTACTGAAGGCCAATGGTCACTGCAACCTGCAGAGGACGGGGAGACGAATCAGTGAAACACCTTCAAAAACCCGGGCCAAGACGTTTTAAATGTGTCTGCCAACACTGGAAAATATACACTGATTTGGCTCCAAGCTGCAACAGACAGAACTTTTATGGACAAACTGCATTTGACTGCAAGATTTGGTTTAATGAAATCTTTTCATTATCATTATAATTAATAGATAACATGCAAAGCAGCAAATGTGTTATAATTCCAGTTTGTCCGACTTAAGAATTTGCTGCTTCACTTCATTTTACATTAAAATAAAATATCTTTTGGCTTTTGGAAATTTTGAATAGCTTATTTCACAATTTTTGGGGGTTTATAGACAAAATGATTGGTCAGTATTGTAATTGTTAGTTATTTAAATACATTTTAACTAGCCTTATGATGTAACCATGAAATGACATGAATTACATTTGCAACAGAATGTGCAGACATCAGGAAAAGACAAAGAAAGTAATGAGTTAGATTTTAGAAAGTCCATGTTAAGATGTGTGATGAGAGAAAGTGTGCTGTGCAAATATTTATATATATATATATATTCTATAATTGTTGAGGACGTCAGCAGTTAAAAGCCCACACTCCCACTAGCAGGGCTCAGATGTCAGTTTCTCTGAAAGGTGACCTCAGATCAGGAGATCAAGCTCCCGGAAGCGAGTCTGTCCTCGTCCCTCCTGAGCTCCCTATCTGTGTCGGCAAAGGGATGCTTGCATAACTCTTCTTAAATCTGGGATCTCTCCAACTGTCTGATCAGCTTCCATGTAAATCCAAGATTTTAGAGCAGCGGTTTGCCTGCAGGATTTCAGACACAGAGGCCTTATCCGAATGATACTATTTGGTCTCTGCTTGAGGTGATGCAGGAACCTTAACCACTCAGATCAGCACAGCTATCACAGAGTCGATTTAGGAGAGCGTGTTTGTTGCTGCGCTGTGTGAAGGTGAGCAGTAGGGCAGGAGGGGGTAGACTTAGGTAAAGAGGACAGAGTTGTTTGGGAAGAAGAAGAAGAAGGAGGTGATGGACGACAGAAGTAGGTCAAGGATTTGCGTGTTTATACACAGTCTATCTTTGTAGACTGATATGTGTGAAGGCTGCACATTCACATGCTGAAGGGAAGAAAAGCTTCCCTCTTTTCGTACATTTGGCTTTGGACAAGATAACTACTTTGAAAGTCGTTATGTGAGAGACACTGGGGTGCTGTCGAAACTCTCCACGGCATGTATTAAGTTTTAAATTAGATAAATGGCATACTTAGATTGTGTTTGTGGGAGAGAGTCTCAGATGGGAAGTATTTGAATGTTGGACCTCAGTGGATCTGGAGAAATTTTTGTGCATACTTTTCTAAAACCCCCAAATTTGGTTGAAAGCACTTACGTAATAGTAAAAACAATTATCTCATCATCTCTGACAGTCACAGGGGACATCTCATCCTTGACCCCAGTGATGATTAGGTTTATAAATAAAAAATAAAAAAAAGTAGTGCTAGTTATTACCCCATCTCCATCTCAGTGTGGTGCTCAAAGCCACTAGTGCAGCACACTGAGATGGAGATGTGACGATAGACATCAGACATAAAAAACCAGCACAAAGGTTGAGATGCATGTTTTGCAAGAGATGAAGAATGAAAAATAACTGGTTGTTTTCCCCTTAGCTGCCCCACCTTTACCAAAGAGCTGCAGTCTGGGGCCGTATGTGACTGTTTCATGTGAAAAGACGGGAATAATGATATAGGTGTTCCACTGAAACTTAAAATGATGAAGCGATGTGGAAAATGATATTTCCTCATTTGTGTCTAAGCGTCTGCGGCTCTGACCTCCAGCATGGTGATCAGCACCACCAGGGCGCCGATGGTGTTCATCATGCCTCCGTAGTAGGACAGCAGGGCATCTCGGCAGCCGCGCTTCCACACATTGAGCTCCTCGGTGTAGTGGTCGTAGCTGTAATGGGCGGAGTTGTTGGTCATCTGCTGCTGGATGCAGGGCCTGGGCGAGCTGGGGTTACAGCAGCTGAACGGGACCCCATCCATCAGGTACTGGCTGTCAACGTTGCTCCCAATGCGGCTAAGGGGAATCAGGCGGGAAGTGTCAAGTTTGTGTCAAGTTATGATTGTTTGAAGGTGACAGTGAGGTGAGATTAGGTTTCAGAGGAATTGAGTATAAATACCAAGTCCACGTTAGGCTTATTTTCCAACACAAATAACTACTAATGAGGTGATTCTGTTGAATGCTGTACATTTTTCAGCTGTTGCAAAAAATATTTGATGGGTTTGATCTCTTTTACTAAACCCCTTCAATGTAAATTACATGGAAAGACAAGTGTGATTGGATCACAAAGACCCAGGAGGGTCAGATATGGATCAGTGATTTCTAGAAACATCAACACCCTGATTTGGCCCAAAATGACACCCCAGGCCACACCGTGATTGGTCAGTAGTACAGAACACAAAAGAAATACTACTTTCTTTAGCAGACTATAAATACTCGTCAATGGTTTTGTCAAACCAATCAACAGAGGCCTCTAATGGCATTCCACCAATCCTATTCAATCACCCTCCAGTTGAAAGCAGACAGACACTGTTTATATTGATTGAAAATCCCAGATTCAGACTGTTTTCTTGGACGGCGCCGTCTCTGGAGTGTTTCCAGGCTGTCCACTGATTGGACAGGACAGCTGTAATCCTGGAGATTAAACACTAATTATGTGCCAAATCTGAAAACCACCACCTTCCCAATTATCCTCGGAAAGATAACGGGTGCTCGTTTCCCAAAAACTGCTTCAGCTGGGATGGGGGTGGGGGAGTAAAAATGTACTGTCAAGGCTGCTCTTACCTTTTTGACCCACATATCTTCTTATGTACCTAATCACCAAAGCCCCTCCTCTTGACCTTATCCATAAAACTGCCTAGTAACCTGTTTGCCCCCCACCCACCCCCAGCGTCCCCTACTAACTGTTGCTGTCCCCATTTCTGTGTTGGTAATCTTCAGAAGACGAAAGTGAATAATACAATAATACCCCTGCTGTGACCCACCTTCACCTCAAATCCACTTATACTGAATTCTAACTTTGTGTGCCTCCACCTTCATGTTTAAGGTCAATGACAACCTCTTTAAAACCAAAAACATCACATTGTCTCAACTTTTAAAGGATTTTTCTTTCTTTTTTTTTATATCACTTACTCTTTTACTTCCTTTGAGCTGAAGTCCAGGTAGCGGTTGCTAACCCACTGAATCTCAAACCAATCTCTGTAGTTGTCATTCCCGCAGCAACGAAACTCCATCTGCATCAGGTCCAGGGTCCTCTTCATGTAGCAGCGTCCCGGCGTGTCCGTGTCCTTGTAGAACCTCATGCCGTTCCTCAGCCCCTCGGCCAGTGTGAACTGCAGAGGGATCCTCATCACAAAACACAGCAGGGCTGTCAGGAGCAGCAGGGTGTTGAAGCCCATGCAGAACACCAAGAAGGCCTTCAACATGGGCTTCCACTTTGCAAACTTGACGGGGTCCAGTGAGTCGTAGCAGACTTTACCTCCGAAGGCATTGATGCCACAGGCTATTAGACCCATGAATATGAGCAGGTTGGGCAAAAGGTGGCTCTCGTTGTTGTCCATAAGTTCTGAGCGCTTTCGCAGCTCGATCTTGAAGAACAGGCCCATGCTGAACACCAGCACGCCGGCCATTACAGCGAACCAGTACATGAACCAGACCGTCTGGGCGAGCTTCACTCGCTTTTTCAGATCAAACTTGATCAACATTAAAGCCATGGTTCAACCTGAGAAGTGTCCTTGCCTGTTGAAGAATGAGGAAAGTCAAATAGTGGTCTAGCTCACCAAGATTTCCTGAATTTATCTCCTCTTGGTTTAGAGAAAATGCTGCTGATGAATGTGCCAACCTGCAGTCCAAGTTTCCCCGTCTCTCTGTCTACAGGGTCTCCTGTGGCCGGTCCAACAGGGGAGAAGAATCAGCTCAGCCGGTAATCCATCCCACGGCAACAAAGTCCAGATGAAGAACCCTGGAGGACCCCGGAGGAGCACAGGCGGGTTATTTCTCCAAAGTTATCTCCTCTCCCATTGTGGCAGAATCTTCAAATTTCATACAGCTCTGTCCTTTAAAAAAAAAAAAAAAAAAAAAAACACCTTTTGCTGCTTTTCCTTCCTTTAACACTCAGGTGAGGCTAATCGTGATGTTCTGTTCTCTCTGAGAGGTGGAGGATTGCCGAGGATCCTCATGATTAAACTCAAAGTTGCAGTACGTCATGCTAAGCCCCTGTAAGCAGCCTGATCCAATTTACAGAAATCCCTCCACACAAGATGAGCCTGATTGTAAGCCGCTGCCAGGGGCCATAATTGGTTTGAAGTTTCACGTGGTCACAGTCGCCTTGATCAAACACACCGGGAGCTGTAATGACATCAGCTAAGGGCTGCAAAGGCCGTGGACATGAAAGTGGAGCCAATAACGGCACGTATTCACAGGTAGGGGGCTTCAAGTTCAGCACAAACTGGATGTCTTCATGGTGGAGCAAATTGACTGACTTAACAAATCCCAGTAACCCATTCACAGAAACAAAGGAGCTTTGGGGCTCACACACTATCCTTTTTGTTATGGTGTTAATTCAATCATATCTGCACAAGAAAGTTCAAAATGAATGAATAAAACATGCAGTTACACATAAGGGCCACCATGCAGGATAACAAAAGACTGGAGTGATTTACTTTTTCCAAGTAATTAAATCATTACCATTTTCTATCCCTACAGTTATAATCAGTGTCTGCACAAAGATGAGACAGACCTGGTCCTGAATGGGCGCTATTCTGGATCCTTCAAGTCATCACCGTGACCGGACACGAGAGCTGCAACAGTCCTGTCATTGTCTCTGCTGTGACTGCTGAGCATGTCTCTTTCTTTGCTTCTTACAGCTGATCCGTCAGTATTCTGCATTTCTAATCTTAATCATCACAAAGAAAAATAACTCACAGCCTCGACATGGTGTCAGTTGTATTGTTTGGTCAAAAAAGTCAATTTCTCATAAAAATGTTCAGGTACAGATTTAATAATTGGGTTCCAACAGATATGATACATCTTTTTAATACACTTATATCAGCTGTTAAGTAGCACACTGGAAAACTGTAAACATATATCAGTAAGTTTGATTGGAGTTTTTTTGAACACCACACGATATAGAGAAATAAATAACTAAAATAAATAAAGTGTTAGAGTTCAGTTTTCTCTGTTTCGTCTTTTAATACTATTTTCTTTGCTAAGCATAAGCAGAAGCTCTGAGTTTACTTTTATCAAATTACTGAATGTAGAACATCAGATGAGACAGCCACAAAAATTCAGCCTCATAAATCAGGTGAAATTTTTATTCAAATTTATCAGTGCAGCTTTAAGCCTTCTCCTGTTGAGTGTTCTCAATTAAAGTTGTCTTGCAAACATCCTTGGAGAAAAACATGCAGGATCAAAGATGTTATTTTTTAAAAGGCTGATGTAGAGAAGATGATACATTTATGTTTTGTTTGTTGCCTTTTTGACTCTGCAGGTTGCATAATGCGAATGTTTTTTTATTATGTGTGAATGACAAGTTGCTTAAAATATGCATGAATTTGCATCAACGTGCTAACTACATGTCTACTCAGGCTGACAGCCGGTCAGTCGGTGGTTTGATTGGTGTGAATTTGGTAAATTTCCGGCTTTAAGAGTTAAACTCTACGGGTCCCAGCTGGTTTTCCTGTCTGCTTCTGGGATGACAGTCCAGTTGGGGGAAGGTGTCCCTGCAGCCAGCCAGTTGAAGTCATCCACCTGGTTCCAGTTGTTTCGCTCCCGGTTTAGACCGGACACACTAAAGTCTTGATCCAGATCGGGATAAGACCAGGAAAACGGGGCGAAACTGACCCCCTGACAGTCCTCTATTATGGCCCGGCTGGTGACGTGCAGATACACTTGTGTGTCCGTGGTGTTGTGAGTCCGCAGCTGCTGGCAGGGGAAGCCCAGCGTGCTGTTGCTGCAGTGGTCAACAAACACCGAACTGGACACCGGCCCACACAGGACCTCACAGCCGTGGATGTGCTTCAGGTGCAGCGTGCTGGGGGAGCCAAACAGGCGGACCTTGCAGTTGGACAGATGAGTCAAGAGCAAGTCTCGTTTCTGGATCTCCTCAGATGTTTTGGTCAGAAACTTGTTGTCCATGTTGGAGAAGCCGGATTGCTCAGCGGCTGCGGCCGAATCCACCTCCCCTGTCCCGGCTGCAGGCGGAGCCGGCTCCGACTCCGGTGCTGAGACTTTATCTGCTGCTTTACTGCGAGCTCGGAAGGCGAACTTCTTCTTGGGAAGAGCCTTCTCTCTGGCCTCCGCAAGGGAAGCCTGGAGCTTCTGCAGAGCCGCCTGGGACTGCCTCAGCTCGTACTGCGTCAGAAACAACACGCTGTCGTTCAGGAACTTCTGGAGCTGGGCGGTTTTGGCCGCGGCCTCCTCCAGCTTCTGGCTCACCGCGGCCCGGTCCGCCCCGGAGCAGCCGGACAGAAGCTCCTCGATGGCCGCCCGCTCCCCGACGAACATCTTGGAGAAATACTCGTTCTTCTCCTCGGCGACGGACCGGCTCTCTTTCTCCTCTTTCCGCCGCTCGGCATTGTCTATTCTCGTCTGGTTCCGCCTCTGAAGTCGCTCCTTCATCTTGGCGGCCCCGTCAAATTCACCGTCCCGGATCGCTTCAGCTCCGGCGTCCATGTTGTTTCTCTAACGGCTGTTGCGGAAGCGATAACGGAAGTGTTTCTTCTTCTTGACAAAAAAAACAAAACAAAAACCAATCAAATGCACAGTGCGCCCCCTACAGAGCTGGAAGTGGCATGGCAACAAAAATAAAATAAAATAAAATAAAATAAAATAAAATACAATAAAACATTTCTATTGTAAAAAGCCTAATCCAACCAAATTAAACAGGAAGAATGTGTGGTGAGTAATATTTCGTTTGCTAAATTAGGACAATATATGCACATTTCACAAATGAAAAAAATGAAATAAATTACCAGAAGCTCCATATAATAATGAAAACTTCATGTATTTGAAGTTGTTTTTCATTGAAGCTGCCGTTTCTTTTAATGAACATCTTCTACTGTTACTTTTGATTGCAGTGAATTATGCCTGTAATTTTCTATTCCCACTGACACAAAAGTTATTTATTTATTATTCCAAAACGACCGTGTGTTTTCATATTTGTAATGATGAGACATGTTAAAAACAATTTAAAAAATGTATATAATATTGTACTTTCTAAAAATAAGCATGACACAAATTTTCATATTCTTCTTTTTAATAAGCATGAGTAGGTATCACTCCCATTTACGGTAACCAATTTTCAGGTCTTACCTGAGTAACGTCAAGGTGTGGCTCACACACACACACACACACACACACACACCCACATTAGAGGTCCGCCCTCTGCTGTTGATAACGATTAAAGCCTACCAACATTTCTCTGCCACATTAAAGACGACGTCATTATAATAACTTAACATCATATAAATATATATATTATTTTTGATTAATATGAATGACTGGCTGTTTGTGTTATTCTCCATTCAAATTAATGCGCGGTGGCGGTGGTGGTGGGGGCAGATTTGGGGGGGGTGGATGAGGGGGGGGGGGGGGGGGGGGGGGTCGCTTTCGCTTTGTGCACTACCCCCAACAACCCGTGCGGCGATGGCGAGGAAACCCCGTTGACAAGGCACTGCTTTTTCATGACGGTGAGTTTCCCCCTTTGAGTGTATTATAATTTTGTGATAAAAATTTCAAGGCAAAAACACACACGGCCTCCTTTTTCCTGCCTTCCCTTCGCTGGGGAGGGAAGGGAGTCTGAGCGGAGGGAGGAAAATCTATCCGGGGCAGAGGAGAGGGACAGCGGGGGGAAAAATTATACATGAGTGGGAGAGGGAGAAGAAGAAGGAGAAGAAGAAGAAGGAGGAGGAGGAGAAGAAGAAGAAGAAGAAGAGGAAGAAGAAGAAGAAGAAGAAGGAGGGGGGGAGCAAATTAAAAGTTGCCAAATGGAGATATTGGGTTTCAAGCGGAGAGAGACAGGAGTTAAAAAAAAAGGGTTTGCCTCTTTTCACTCGTCTTTATGTGATGCTAATCCCTCTCTCTCTCTTTTCCTCCTCTCCGCGGATCGCTTCTGATCGCTCCAACACGGATACTAGCCGACATTTTCTCCCCCCTCCAAAAAAAAAACAAAACTATCCCAAAACAAAAAACAACCGTCGTCGTCGTCGCCGTTGTTGTTGTTGTAGCTGCTGGCTAGCTAACCGACCCGAACAGGCCGGTGTTCGTCGGTTAAAAATGTCGCGGAGCGTCCGGGAGAGGACGGAGAATACCGGGCTCGGTTTGGAGGGTGGGAGGAGGGGAGAGAGAGAGAGAGGGGGGGGGATCCTCCCAATTTAAGTAAAGAAAAAAAGGGGAAAAGCCGTCGTGTTTCTGTGTATAGAGATAAATGTGATGTTTTTATTTTCATGCCGGAAGATGAGCCACATGGCGGACGAATGAAAGCCTTCCTCCCCGGCGGAGGAAAGGGGGGGACTGAACGGGCGGACGACGACCGGGCGGGCGTTTTGTGCTGCTTCAATGCGATTATCGTTCAGTCTATTCGGGCTATTTTTCGAAATGAAACCTCCAAAGCTGTCCTGTAGGTTTCTGCACCACCGGTGGTCCGTCTCCCCCCCCCTCCCTCCTCCTCATCAGCTAACACAGCCGGGCTCGGTGACCGGGCTCCGGCGGCAGCTAGCTTGCTTCCCGTCGAGCATGTATGCTAGGGCGGATACCGTAATTTTGGCTAAAATGGAAAAAAGTGAATATTGTTAGAAGCAGCTGGCTTCTTTTGGAAGAACTAATTTTTTTTAATTTTTTTTTTTGGGGGGGGGGGGGGGCTGTAAATTTAGCGTCTTTTTTTTTTTTTGGTCGAATCGATGCTAATATTATAAATCAAATTAAACAGATGTGCTCTTTGTGGCCAAATGGGAGAAATAGCCGAAGTGCATTTGTTTTTATTTTTAACATTTAAACAGCATTTTGAAGCGTTTTGTAAAAAAATAAACTGTAGATCGTTTGTTTGGACATGGCGTCCTGTTTTGTTTTTATTTATTTTTTTCTTTTGGTTTTTTTTTGGGGGGGGGGGGGGGACAAAAGGAGCCCATCCACAGTAATATAAACAATGCAGTCGGTTTAAAGTGTGTTTTCTACAGCAGCCTCGGTCTTTGTCCTCCGACAGTCAAAGATGGAGGCTGAACGGGGCTCAGCTGTAGAGAAGCTTATGGCGTGCAAACAGCCATTTTGTAGCGTTGCAGTTGTTTTCCACACACTCATGAACACAAAATCAACATTTCCCCATTTGACTTTAACAAAGTACAACACAGTCCTTGCAATTTTAAACACAGTTGCATTTAAAATATTGGGTGAATTACACATAAAAAGGAGTTTAGATTCTCTCTGTTAAACACACACACACATATTGCTTTAAACATAACCATTGCATTAAAACACAAATGAGCTTTGTGTAGATGTCCAAACACTCACAGGCCATTATTCTGCTGGATCACATTCGTGTGCACTTGTCTCATTTAGTTTCCCTGTACAGATAGCTGGACACTTAATGCTGGCTGACAAAAATAAAGCCAACACCTCTTTCAATGTAGAAACTCAAAACAACCATTCAAGGTATAAATGGAGCAGGGTGGAGTTTTACACTCAAATGGCCATTTTCACTCCATGCAGCCGTGAAAGACAACCAATGTGGGACAGCAGAGGAGGGTAATGGGTGGGAGTTTGTGTGTCAGAGACAAGTATCTGTAGGAGGGGATGAAGGCCATCCTGCCCTTACTCATACACTGATCTCCCATAGCACTGAATAACATATGTCTCCTTCTTCCTCTGCACCCCCTCCCTATTTTACAAGCCTGTCTGTCTTCCTATGTCACTTACCTCACTCTGCAGTACTCCCACACCCTGTGATTTTTGCACATATCATTTTGTAAGCTTACTAAATGCAGTTTCTCACCCTGCAGCCCAGCCTGTTACAGGGAACAAAGGGTGTTAAATGACTGAATCCATGCTTCCTGCTGGAAATCTGTGAGTGAGAGCTCCTTACTGATAACACATTACACATACTACGCCCCCTTACCTCGGAATAAGAACATAAACAAGTGTCCACTCCATTGATTAATGAAGCTACTTTCAACAGGTCTTGCAGATTTACACATACATTTTTTTAATATCTAGTTCATATCACACTTCTATCTTCTCTTCACTTGTTTATTCTCTACCTGTATCCCTCCATAATCTTTCAGGTGTCATGGATGATGAGGACGATCGCCGTCTTCTGGATATTTTAGGGTAAACATCCCTCCATAAGACCGGCATTTATGTTATTAGCAGCAAGTATGACTGTATCCATAGAAGTTTGTCACGTTCATATGATTTAAAGTGTGATTACATTAAGTTTCACTTGAATGGTCAAAGGATATTAATCAAGGCTCCTCTTAAATCAAAGCCACAAATACCTGCAACCTTATTTTTTTCTCTTTTTACCAAATTATAGAAGTTAATAAACAAATAGACCAGAGAATAACTGTTAAATACATTTTTTATACCGCACAAAAAGGAATTCATGTTATACTAGCCCTGTTTTAGGTTTGTACTGCACATTAAACGTCTCTTCGTCATCATTTTCAGAGATGTGGATGCGTTAAATGATTATCTTCATGGCAGCAACAGCAAATCTGTGAGTGACTGACAGAATACAAAATTGATCTTTTGTCCCGAGTAGATGCTTCACTTTAATGTCTAGGAAGAGTCCAGCTATTATCTGACTATTGTGTTTTTTGTAGATTGAGGAGGATGATGTGACGAATGCAGCTTATGGCTCGGATGGATCCTTCTTTGCCAATGACACAGTGAGTCCACCCATGATAGCCCCAATCCAACCCAAACATAAGCAGATTTAAGGTTATGATTGGAGATTTAGCTCCCGATAAAGGATTAGTGTCAGCGCAGAGCGTATTCTCAGGTTTTCAGTTGGATTTGAATACTCAGGTTAGTGTTGTGATCTGCTAACAGTGTATTATTGTTCAGAATATGGCATACTGAAGGTTTCAAAGATATTCAATTTGCAAAGAAAACTAATCGGCATACTCAGTTTAGAAGATGGAACTTGTATATTTGTATATAAAATAGACAACTTTAAAGATTAAACATTTGTACAGTAGCTGCTGATAACTTTATTTAGAAACAATTCTTTTATATTCTTCAGTTTAATTTCTTGTTTTTATTCAGCTAAAGTCACGTGGAGTCTGTTGTTCCTAATCAGGGGAAATATAGTATTGGATATTAATTTGATAGGATACAAGAATGATTTCTTTAATCCGTTTTTGTGAAGGTCCTTAACAGCATCGCATAATTACGATATGGGCAAAGCTGTGGTTTTTTTTTTTTAATACGCAAACCGTTTCATCTATTTTTTTCTAAATGCCTTGTGTAGTCTGGGTCCAACACTGGCCTCAAAGATGGCTCCTCTTCAATGGGTGAATTCGACGATGATTCAGCTGGGGCAGGTCTCCAGCTCTCCAGTAGCCTTTCCTTTATCGAGGATGAATTGGGGACAGGAAACACCCCTGGAGGGGTGGATCTCGGCGGGGAGGACCAGCCCTTTGACATCCTGCAGAAGTCTCTCCTGGAAGCTGACATCACAGAGCAGACGCTGGCCCAGGAGGCCTTACTGGACTCCCAGCCTGCTCCCACTCTAGTGCAGGCTCCTGTTCCCTTCCCTTCCCAGCTGGTCTCTGGGGGTTATGGAGGAGGAGTGGGTGTTGTTACCACGGCGACAGCTGCCTTCCCCACAGGCCAGTTCCTGCAAGGAGTGTCCCAGCTGCCCAATGGCTCCGCCCAGCACATCCAGGTGTTGGGATCCTTCGGGGCAGGTGGGGGCGTAATGACTCTGAGCAGCTTGGAGAGGACTCCTCAAATTGTGTTGAGGCCGGGGGCCCCTGTAGCTGCAGCAGGAGCCACAACTGGGGGGCAGGTGTTTGCTCCCACTCAAGGGCAGGTAGGCCAAGTTGGACTACCTTTCAAAAACATCCCCCTTCCAAACATCATTATTCAGAGGGGCCCGGGAGGGACTCAGACTCTTGTCAGGCCTATCCAGCCTAAACCCCTTCAAGCGGGGGCTCAGACTGTCTATAGCGTGGGCCTCCAGCCCACCCCCACCACCATGGCTAATGTAGTCAGCACAAACACCGCTACTCCTGGGGGGCAATATGCAGCCAATGGCTCCGTTGTGGTGCAGCCACCCCTGGAGCAGCAGCAGGTCCCGACCCAGACAAACATACCACCTGGACAGTTCTTGCTCCCCACCTCTTTGGCGCTCACTCCAGGAAGCACCATCCACAACGGCCCCGCGGACCCCAGCTCAAATGCCCTAATCACCAGTCAGAACACGGTGCAGCTCGTCGCCGGGCAGAACTTCCCTGCACCACCAAGGGGGCAGCTCATTTTGAATCAGGGAGTAGTCAGTGGCAGTCAGGTGGGGGCAGGAGTTACCCAAACGTGGACAGGAGTTTCTTGTGCCAGCTCAACTCACGTGCAGACATCGTGCGCTCCTGGGCGACTGACCCTGGTGGGACCAGCGGCAGCAGGGATCGGCAGCCAAGGCCAAGTGTCACCTAGCCCCGTGCAGCGCCTCTTAGTGACTCAAACCCAGAACTGCACATCTCTGTCCCCCTTACCTGGTGCAGTGACACAGGAACAAGACTACAGACAGGTACGATTACAGCGCTCTGTGGGTCTTTTGTGTGATCTTCTCACCCTGTCTTTGTGTGTGTTACCTTAAAGCTGCTGTCTGATTGTGATTTTTATTCATCAGAATTCTTCACCTGCCCTCAAACAGACACAGCTCAGCAACATCCACGGTAACTGTGACTTCATCTTTTTTCATGGTCGTGCACAAATTATTTGCCAGCGTGTTACAGTTTGAATGTCACCTGCTGCACTTCAACTTCATGAGGTGTTTTTTTTTTTTTGTTTGTGTGATTTCCCTCAGCCATGAAAACCATGACACAAGATTCAACACTTAACTCTCAGGTATGGTAATAATTAGTTTCATGTCTGAGCATTTTAGGAGTGAAGAGGGACCCTGTTATGACAGCTATGGTATGTATGCTTTGTCTAGGTCAGTGCACAGAAGAGGCCTGCCCTTCCGCCAATTACAAAGGAGGGAATGTGAGTTTTTTTTGTGTCGTTGAAGTTTTTACATTCTGTGGATAACAGGGCTGCACAATTATTTGAATAATATTTGAAATTGCAACGTCCATTAATCATTTTTAATTTTGGAAATCTGCCAAAATAATTGCAATAAGGTAATTTTTGCAGCTTTGGTGCCAACTTTATTTAGATATTTCTCTGTTTGTCGAGTGCTGGTTCAGGTGTGAACCTTTCCGCTCACTCTGCTGTCATCTCAACAGGGTTTTACAACATTTGGGGAAGGATCACGCCGGGGTTCAGAACCCGGATCGATGTCAGTTCACTTCAGTCAACGATGCCCTGCACAGACTCCTTCCTTACCACGTGTTCCAGGGGGCTCCGCCCAGCCAGGACGAGTTCTCACAGGGTACAGCCGCCAATCTGTTAGCCCGAAAGCTTATCTGCCAGAAAAGCAGAAAACTAGCTAGAAGTGCAACATGTTGATGTTGTCGGTGCCGGGAAAGCGCTTTGATCCAAACTGAGGTTTGTGTTGTGTTGTTTGCAGTGGATGAAGAATTTGAGGCGGTTGCGACTCAGGTGCTGAAGAGGACTCAGGCCATGGTGAACAAATACAGACGTCTGCTCATGGTGGAAGCTGAGGTAGGCACAAACATGCGTGGATACATGTGTGCATTTCTTGTTGTGACGTGACTGATAAGGTTTCACCTCCTTCCTCTGCAGCGTTCAAGCCCGTCGTCAGAGATGGTGATGATTGACAGGACCTTCAACCAAGAGGAGCGCAGCAACCTGACACAGGACAAACGCATGGTACTAGTGGATCCAGGTAAAAAAGAAAGGAAGAATGAAGAAAATAAGTCTCTCTCAGAAATAGTTTGTTTTTAAACTCTTCTTTTCTTGTGTTTTATAGACAGCTTTTTGGAAGACTTCTGTTGTGGGATGAAATCCAAACTTTTCCAAGACCCCGCCCCGTCTCAGTCCAGCTCTAGTTGGAATCAGTCAGACCGAGGCTCCACAGAGCCCCCATACAGGACAGACTCCCATCCCGGGTATGGAGATCCGGGAGGGGGTGGGACTGTAGGGCCGGGCGCGGTGGACAGACTCCACCCGCCACACTTACAAGAAAACAAGAGCGTCCTGGAGCTGAAGAGATCCCAGCAGCGCTTCGGGCCCGTCGGCGCCAGCAACAACAGCCTCGCCGCTGCCGCCAACAGTTTTCCCCAAGGTAACACCCCGCCTTTTGCAGCCACGACAGGAGGACAGATGCACTACCATGGGTCCCACCACGTGTCCTCCCGACCGATCCAGCCCCAGTTTCCCCCCCAGCTCACCTCACCCCCACATCCTGACACAGACTCAGCTCTCGAGGCGGCTGTCAACAGCATCCTGGAATGTTAAGACTGATGCTTCAAATCATCCCCAGTGCATTGTTTAGATTTTTTGTGTGTGTAAGTGTATGTGTGAGTCTGTGTGTGTGAATGTATTTTATGTTTTTGTTTTTGTTTTTTCAAACTCTCCTGTTAAATTAATATTTGTCATACTCCCCGCTCCTCCCCCACCGCGGTGTGAAGAGAGGTGAACTCTGCCTTCAGGTCTCTGATCTCTGTCGTCCCATCTTTGTCCATGTAGCATTTATTTAATTCGTTTTTATTTTTCTCCTTCTGGGGCATGACGCAGGAGTGGAGGTGAACACAGGCACTTAAAAGAACCTATAAAGATCCGGGAAAGTGTGCAATGCAGCGGGCTGACAGATGGGAAAGGAACTGTTCTGTTTATTTTAACATTATTTCACAGAGGTGGAGACTTCAGTGGCTTGAATATCAGAGTCCTCCTCTCTTCACACACACACACACACACACACACACACACACACACACACACACAGAGACAGACCATTGATATTTTGTGCCAGCTGATTATCCCCTCAATATGCTGAAAAACCCAGGATGGAGAGGGGGGGGGGGGCTGCTAAACGACGACTGTGCCTAATTATAGGGTTTTATTTTGAAGTGTTTACATGAAGAAGTTCGATTCAAAACGATCCACGCACTCATTTCCTTGGCTGGCAGACACACACACACACACACACACAATCCCAGTAGATTTCATGCCGCAGGTGGAGATTTCCTTTCTGGTCAGCTCAGCAGAGGCAGATTCATGCAGACAAATTGCACTAAACGAACTGTTGCGTTTTAACAGAAAGTATACGACTATGAAGCTCTTGTTCCGTTATTCAGTGTGTGTCGGGCTAAACTGAGGGTGAATATTTGAGACAGAACCAAATCGGGTTTGCCTGCTTTCAGCCGCCTGCAACAAGGACAACCTTTTATTTACACTAGAAACCAGTCAGAGTAGTCACATGGACATATAGACATAGTGTTACTGTGCTCAGCAGTGTTCGTCTTCTCGTGCTTCAGTCACATTTTCGTTGGTATTTTTTTCTTTTGTACCTTAAAGGTATGCAAACCCCGACACGGACAAATCTCGTTCTTCAACCACTTTTTATCATTTGAATGTGTCAGTTGTCAGGGGAGCTAAATCCTCAGATTGAGGAAGATAATTATGTTACAATAGTTTGATCTTTTTTTACATATATATATTTCAATTTTTATTTCTTTGTTTTTGTTTTTTTTTTAATGAAAAGAAGACGACTTATTTTGTTTTCTTCATCGTATTGTGTTGTTTCCCGGCTTTGTGAACATGACGATAGCGTCATTAGTTGAAATGACCTTGATGGGTCATGGATTGTACTTATGTTTGTCTGCCTTCAGCATATAATTATATATTGATCATATCTATCTACGCTTTACTACCGTGACATTTCTATCAGGATGTTTTGTGTGTGTTAGTCTGCACACACACGCTGGCTTTATGTCCTTGTTTTCCATTTTGTTTCATGGTTTGAATGCCAGACTCTTGACTTTATTCTCAAACGTTCGCTCCAACCCCCTGGATGTTTTTCCTCACTCACTATTCATACTTTTTTTGGGGGGGGGGGTTTGTTTTACAGCTCTTTTCACACATCCCGTTTTCACTCTCAGCAGCTCAACCAAAACAAATAGGAGAGTGGGGTCGAGTCCAGAATCAGCCTCAGGTCTTTATATTTCTTTGTGCTGGAAACAAAAGCTAAGTGGCTGTTGAGAAAAAAAAAACTAAACATTTGACTTTAGCTCCCTTTTCTTTGAGATTCCATCTGTTATTTCATTGTAAGAGAGAAAAATCCTCAATTTTGTTCATGTATTTATGTTTTAACTTTTTTTTTTGCATGATAGTCTACAGAAAATCTGTACTATATAGTGTCAACAAGGATTTTGTACCAAACCCGACGCAGGACCAAAGCTGAGGTTAAATGTGATAAATGATCCTGAGGTTGATTCTGGATTGTGCGTCATTTCTCTTGTAAGCATGTCTGTGAAATGTGCTTGCCAGTAAGCTACAGACTGAAGGCCTTTTATATGGGGTGAACACATCTGTCCTTTTTTTTTTTTTTTGTGTGTGTGTGTGTGTGTGTGTGTGTGTGTGTGTGTGTGTGTGTTTTTGTGTTTGAGTGCCAGTGGCCATCGTGGCTGTTGCTGCAAGATTCTGTGCCTCTTTAGCATGTACATCCACAAGAAAGTTAGTTTTAGACCTGCACAAAGTCGGGAGATGTGCAGTTTTGGTAAAACATTCTTATCTGGATGCATATCAGCGTCTGAGGGCCTTGGTAGGAACATACTGTGCTTTTCTCCCCTATCTTCAGTGCAGGTTTGCGTTTCTGCCTCCATTTTTCACTGTTTTTTTTTTTTTTTTTTTTGTCTCACTTGATTTGTATAGTTTGTTGTTTTGTACAAATTTGAAAAGTGAAACACAAAATATTTATAATTTTGTATGGCAAAAAAAAAAAGAATGTAAAAAAAAAACAAAACAAACACATGAGAAAATGGAAATTATTTTTTATTGTGTTGGCCAAGAAGCGGCGTCACGAAAAATCATTACAAAAATACTGTCATTTCTTCATTTGTAGCTAATGTGTGTTCACTACAGCAGCAAGGAGAGTCACCAATAAATTCATTTTGAATACAATTACAAACTGGTCCAGTCCGGCTGAAAACCTCCTCCAGTTTCCCCCCATTACTGCCCTCTGAGTGTCCACACAGGCGCTGACGGCCTGAGCATGCATAATAACATCATGTGACAGGGGAAGCTTTTCCAAAGAAAAACAGCCTTGCGATCTCTCTGCTGCACAGATAGGATCTTCTCACGGATACTGAGATCAGGATGTTTCAGATTTCATCTTTCTCCATATATGAGCTTCCACAGAAAGGTTTTTTTTATTTGGTTTAAAAACTATTGGTTCCCTTTTAATCCCCTCATGGAAGCCAGCGCTGAAGCCTCTGCACATAGACGCAAAGAAAAGTGTGCATAGCAAACATTTATCTGCACAAACCCTTCGAGGTTTTGGTAACACAACCCAACAGTGACACCTAGTGAGACTTCTGTGACACACACACTGTCCTCCCAACTATTTCTCCTCAACTGAAACTATCCTAAATCACAAACTCCTCAATTTTAGTTGCACTTGTGCGCATTTCCCTCCCTAAATTAATATAAAATACACAGCACGCTAAATAAAATAAATAAATACCAAGTTAAACGCAAACACACAAAGCTCTCAGATGCAAATCAAATGAAAATGAAACCACCAGTATCAGGATCAAAACGGCGGTTTGACATTTCTGGAATTTCAGGCAGTTACATGAGAAGACTGATGCCACGCCCGTGTTTGTTATTTAAATATAATTCTGCAGCCAGCGGCTTTCCAGCTTAGGTTGGCATAAAGATTGGAAATGGCGGCTCTAACAACATCTGCCTACCAGAACCTCGAAGGCTCATTTATGTCTTCTTTGGTAAAATCTGAACTGTCTTCCTGTTGTTTCCAGATGCAGCCCTCACATCTTCCCTTGACCTTAATGGTACTTCCTCCAGCGATCACGCTCTGAGAGGGAGAAAAAAGAACATGTCCATACATCTCCAAATCCAGCTTTTTTCACAAAATACCTAAAGTGATCTGCTCACTCACTTATATGAGGGTAGTTCCAGATGTAGCTGAGCATGCAGTATCCTGCCAGCAGCATGCCCAGCCCGCCCACGCCACCTTTCTTCACGTCGATATATCTCCTGTAATACCAGTGCCAACCTGCAAGGTAGAAAAAAAAAAAACCCATTTCCAACATAAACTGAAGACTTATAGGAATAATTTCACATTCAGGAAATAGAGTCATTGACTCAGAGTGGTCAATGTGTAGCTGGAGCCAGTTAGCTTAGCATAAAAGGCTAAGCTTTAAGGTTAATTGGTGACTTCCTTGGCGTTTGATCATGGCCAAGAAATATCCGTCTTTAGAAACCCTAAAAAGCTTAAACAAACCAGGCGTAACATGTTCATCCGTGACCTCTGGAGGTGCTGCTGGTGGGGACGATGTTAGCAGTGACACATGAATGCACAACAACAGGCCCACAGGTGTG
Source organism: Remorina albescens (assembly GCA_034769265.1). NCBI lineage: Eukaryota > Metazoa > Chordata > Actinopteri > Carangiformes > Echeneidae > Remorina > Remorina albescens. Next base: position 3,149,701 of record CM068480.1, read on the forward strand.
TTCGCTGTGATAAACACGATTGGATTTGTGATATTGACCTTGTCGCGCCATTTCCACCACCTCCCTCGGGTGGCCGGGGGTTTTGCAGGCCAGCCACTCGGGTAACTCCCTCAGCCTCACCTGTCCGAGACGCCGCCGGGCCACAGCACCTGCAGGTCATAAAATAAATAAACACGATTCTCTTTTTCTGTAAAACATCAGAAAACAGTTAAAGATGCACACTGTCGTTTTGTAGAGCCCAAAGCAACTTCCTCAAATGTTTGTTTTGTCAGTCCAACGCCTAAAGATATTTACTAAACTAGTGAATAAGATGACACATTTGAGAAGCGGGGACTATCAGCTTTGTCATTTTGGCTGGATTATACAGCCAATGCTCAGGTTTTTACTGTACTGACCTTCACAGTAACTGTGAGCAGCGGCTCGCTTCCTGTCCTCGAGCCTCAATTCATCATCGGTCGTAAGCGGCTCCACCCTCGCCGGCAGAGCCTGTGCGAGGTGGGGGCTGGAAAACTGAATGCGTGACGGTGATATTGACGGGAGTTCTGTCACGTGACGACCCACCTTCAACCCCTCACTGACGCTGATGGGCAAAAGATGGCCGACAGGCGCAGGAACAGTTGGTTTGGGCTGAGAGGAGCCTTCATGATGCAAAGGGATTAAAGCCACTTGTTTTGGCTTTAAATCTGTTTTGATAATTGATCGTGGTTTTGGTTGTTGCGTGGTCAGACTGGGCAGCTGGTCTGACTGAGTTTTAGTTGTCACTGAGTTTCTTACAACATCTTTTTTGTTCCCTGCTGGAGCTGTGACCAGACTGACACTGTTATCAAGTTGGGTTTTTCTGCTTGGGTTGTCAGAAGTTTCAATCTGGCTCAGGATTATGGACCCGTTGGACCTGGAGGAGGTTTTGGCCCGGCCTAACGTGGCCTTAACACCCTGGATGGTAATCCTGGCCTGGTCAGCACCTCCAGACTTTAGGAATGTTTTCTCCTCAGATAAATTGTCCAACCAGAAGTCGTCTGTTTCTCGGGGTGTTGTGCTACTTTTATTGATGTCGGAATCCAGAAATTCATGGTTGTTGGTTGTGGGCGGAGTCTGTCCAGAGCTCTTGGTCTTCGACGTCTTCCTCTGGGGGACATCTTTGGGTTTGTCTGAGGGCAGAGGGGTAAGACTGGCACGGTCTGGAATAACGCTGGTCTCCTTTTCTGCTTTGGCTCTGGACTCTGGAGGATCTGTTAAAGACGGATTTGAACCCGTCTGCAGATCTCCGGGGGCAGATCTGGTTCCATCCAGCGGACCCTGGACCACGTGGTCAGACTTTGCTTCTTCTTTTGCAGTACGGAGACTCTTCTTCTTTGGTTTAGGAATGGTAGAAGACAGGGAGAGTTCGGGGAAGGATGTAAGGGAGGTGCTGGAGGCGGGCGCGGTGGCCATCTTGATTTGTTCAGACAACTTCTGTTTCTTCTTCTTCATTGGTGGAGGAGGAGGTGACGTGGGACTAAGAGAGGATGGTGGAGATGCATCCGCACTCTTCACAGACTTTGTAGGTGATGATGAGTGTGGCGGTGCAGATCCCGCCGTCGCACTCTTCTTTGCCGCCACTGACGTTGGCGAGGCCTTTTCCGCCTTCGCTGTTGGTCCAGAGGATCCAGCGACCAGCTGGGGCGTCGTCTGATCTGTTCTGTCGGGATGTTCAGTCTGAGACGCTTTGAACTTCGCTGCTTCCTTGCAGTGCGGCAGGTGGCTCTTCAACCTTTTATAAGTCTTCCCACAGAATGGACACACTTCTGTGGGGACAAAAAGCAACAGAGTGGCATCAATTTCCAAAAATGTAAAAGATTCTCTGTTTCCAGCTCCTCTAATAATTGTATTTGATGCTTCCCTTCGTCATTCAGGATAGTAAAGTGAATATCTTTAGATTTTAGAGCAGAGATGTCATGACAGCAACAGATGTTCACATTTTTGGGGAACACATTTGTCACGACATATTGTAATTTTATAAACAAAATTATTTATGTTTATTGAAATAGCAACTACTTTGCAATTCATCAGGTCTGTCATTTTTTGAGTTGTTGCTTCTCAGTGCAAACTACAAACTTCAGGCAACTAAAACATCTTAAGACATCCTGTCCTGTTTTAGAAAAAAAAAAAAAAAGACTAAAGACTAAATGATCAATCAACCATTCGATCCATCAGCTTCTGCTCTCAATCCTAAATAAGTGTTGATAATGAAATACCTTTATAATGTTATTTACTGTTTGACGGAACTGAAGGTTGACTTTACCATGAAAGTTATTCTACTTTCAGTCAGTTACAACACACACACACGACGTTGTTTTTAATTTGACCACGTGACATTTACGGATGTTTTAAAAGATCGATGCGTATGAGGTATTGTTTGGGGTTTTTTTTTTTGTGCAACTTACCGGAGGTCATTTTGAGCACGTGCACCGAACAGCCAATCAGGGGGAAGCATGGACCTAAAAGCCCGAGCAGAGATATTTAGCAGCGGGAAAAAGATGGCTCTGTCTGGAAAAGGTGTGACATGAAGGCGAAGTGATGTCACTTCAACACCAGGCTCCCCCCGAAGCTGTGGCGGGAAAGACCCTTTGGGTGGCCGGACAGGAGCCTGAGTGTAACGCGCACTTTGTGACAAAATTAGGTTTAACAAATGGCGGCAGGTTTCTGAGGAAAGGTTGAGGTTTAAAATCTGGACTGAAACGTTTGTGTCGGCGCCGTTTCGACATGTGCTCGTCCGCCTGGGTTGGGTTTGGCGCATGCGCTCTGCTCGGGCGGTGACTCACGCTCGGCTACTTCCGTCATCGCGTGAATCCCCGAGATTCCCCGAGAATACCGGTGAACTGATGGGAAGTGGAAGCAGAGTTTTTAACGTGGTCAGGAAGTCATCTTTAAAAAAACAGTACGTGACAAATAAAAAATAAAAACGGCCGCAGTTTATTTCTTTATCAGACTTTTATCAAATTAACTTAAAAAATACAGTCAATGTTAATTTTTTTTTCTCTTTCTGTTATATTTGTGTTATTTGTTTAAGGCTGTATTAGTGCTGAATTTTTGCATTTGATTTTATACCAATAATTTTTAAATAAGGATCCACTTAATTAACCTTTTAGTCACATCTCATGGCCCTCATTAGGTTTTCAGTCGCAATGTTTTTAATGCTAATTTGTGTTAGTCCAAATTTGACTTTCCATTTTATGAGAAAGTAAAAAAAAAAAAAAGAAAGTTTTTATATTTGTCTCAGAGGGCAACAAAAACAAAATGTAAACTCACCAGTATTTGTACTAAACAGAGGAGCCTGGTTTCATTAGAAAAGTGTATTTATTGATAGGGTTAAAGTCGAATGAGATTTGACACACGATGAATTTCATTAAGGTGATGAAAGTTACACAAAAATACATCTACATGAAAACATCATCTTCATTGGAAAAGCAGTGATTTGAAACACATTCAGAATGGGGGAAAAAAACCCATGCCATTTCTACAACCATTTACATATAAGAAGATAAACCTGAATATTATTTACATAGCAACAGATTACAGTATATACACAGGCAGGACTGGAAGCAAATTGAACCTGCCAGGAGCTTTTGGAAACTACAGTCTGTTGATGTGAACAGAGTACAAAAAGCACGGGGTGATTTAGCAGAGAAACAGATCTTAACAGTGCCTGGAAGTCGTCCTCTAACAAAGATTGGCCCCCTACAGAATACAGTCGCTGAACAACGTATTCAACTCCAGTGGCTTTTTTTTTTTTTCTCTCCAGGATATCAAAACAATTTTTAAAAAGGGAAAGTCCTTAACAGCACAATAGTACATATTTAAAAAAAAAAAAAAGTATTTCTTTCTCTTTTTTTGGAGTCAAAACTCAGTGCCAAGACAGAAATTCTCACAACTGGTCACATCTCACCATGTTCGTTACAGTATATTCAGACGATACAGCAAATCTCTGTACATCTATTAACAGACATTCATCATTCAGGCGTCAGGGGAGGTCCGTCCCTTTACAAGGCATCTAATCAGAGATGAAAACTAAGAGGGACAGAAGAGGGAGGGATCTGGGTCAAAGCCAGGAGGACACAGTACCAAACACCACCCAGCTAACTGTACTGAGGCCTGGCTGCGTCTCACCGCTCCGCCACCCAGATAAAGATTTGATTATTCAGTTAGTTCACCATCTATGACATCAGCATTATCGCTGGTTTGGATTCAACCCTGAGAAAACAGTGGACTGCATGTTCACTTGCTGGCACACCTGCGTAATGTGCCAAATGAAGGTATTTTACCCTCAAAACCACAATCAAAAAGGACAATTTGCATATCATTAATTATCTGTTGAGGGAAGCTAAGACTGGATTTATTTCTGAAGAGACAGGCACAAATGCAGGATTCAAAACAGTGATTTGTCTATAAAACATTAAGTGGAAAGGCATTTGAGGTTCAGTCTTACATTATCTAGCTGTTTTCCCCACACAAGGTGCCAGAGCTTGAGCCAATTGAGGCATTGAATCTTAACAATCTCGAGCAAATTCACCATCGATAAATCAATCCCTGGGCCGGCAAACCTGGCTCCGTGCCGACACTTTACATCGGCTGAAAAAGATTAACAGGGAAGGGAAAGAGGGAGGAACGGCGCTGCCGTATGAGAAATTGTGCAGTCTCCAGATCATCAAGGACCCTCAGAACAATATTCACAAAGCAGCACTTGGAGAGGGAAGAGTGAAACAATGGAGTGATTTTGGAAAAGGTGGATTCAGTGCTTGGACACAGACAATTTTGGAACACTTAAGAGGATCTAATTTATTTGTGTATTTGTTGATTCAACAAAGTATTTGCTTCACTGCGATTATTTCCTGTGTTTGTTGCTTGGTTTAGTGGTTTATCTGGCTGAGAAACCATAAGCCTATTCTTTTCCCACAGCCAGGCCCTGCTATTAGTGCCAGCATTGGCACCTTGTGAGTTGAAAAGCCCCGAGCCAATCTTGTTCTGCAAGGCAGAGGTCAGGCCAGAGGAGAAGCTGCAGAGACGTCATCCAACATCCAAACTGCTTGCTTGTCTTTATTTTTTTTTTTTAACCACAGATGGCTTTCCCCACTAACTTCGTCTACCAAACCCTGAACTAACAAGAAGGCCGACTCTTCCAAAGAGGAGCATAAAAACTAATATAAAAACTGCTGAAGAAGAATGCTGATGTCTCGGGTTCTTCTGAGGCTGGTCTCTCCCAGGTCCTCTTCAGGAGCGAGGGGGAGGTTTGTCCCCATTCAGGTCCTCTACTTTCACAGGTTGACGGTGGTCATTGGAGCATGAGCTGTTTCAGATTGTCATGGAGGATGGTGTCCTTGACGTCCCGGAACACCAGCCTGATGTTCTCCGTGTTGATGGCTGTGGTGAAGTGGTAGTACAAGGGTTTCTGGGTGGTGTCGCGTCTCTTGGCCCGGAAGCACTCCACCATGAAGGCCTGGATGTCCGGCACGCTGTGCTCCGGTCCGCTGTAGTCAGGAAAGTAGTCCTTGATTGGAACTCTCTTCACTTTCTCCTCCAGTAGGTCCGACTTGTTGAGGAAGAGGATGATTGAAACGTTGCTGAAGACACGGTTGTTGACGATGGTCTCGAAGATGTTGAGCGATTCACGTAGTCGATTAGTTTGCCTGTCCTCCATCAGCACCTGTGTAAGAGAACAGAAGGAGTCAGTACATTTACTGCTGTTATTTATTTTACTTCAGAGCAGACTGAAATGAACAGAGTCCTGGCAAACAGCTCAGATTTAATTCTAGATAACACAATTATCAGATCTTTGTCCCTTCTGTGTGGAACGCAGTTGTATTTGTTCTAATCTCTACACAATTTTATCACTGTGGCCTTGCAGTGGTTATCACCACCATAGCAAAGTTTTAATGGTGATATCAATATATATTTATATATATACAGCCCCTTTAGGAAGTGTTATATTGTCCACACAGATGAGGAACAAAGGTTCGATGAACCCCCTTTTTTTATTTACATAAAAAAACTGTAGTTTCTATGTGCGTGAACTGTTGTTGAGCTGAAGATGGGTTTATCTGTGTCAACACATCAAACACACTAATCCATTTGAGACGGTGCCATTTAAGTGTGTCTGTTGCTGGAATAAGGGGACAACTGACTGGGTTCAACTCCTTCACTCATCACTGTCTGACTGCAGATTCAGACCAAATGTTATTCAACTACACTCTGAAAGAGAAAGAAGGGACTTATTGTTCCATATAGAACTCAAGTGACATCAGCTGGGTTGATTTTATTGGAGATGTGAACAATGGTGGATGAGCTGTCTGCAAAAAACTCAGTATGTTATGGAACAGCATGAATTGTCTGGTGTTATATGGAATAATGGAAGCTACACTCACACACATACAGAAAATGTTTTCTAATGAGTTCCTTAAAGAGCAAACTTAGGTAGAAATGTCCAGAAATGTATAAACTATTGTTTGAAAAGATTTTTTTAAAGCTTAAAAAAAAAAAAAAAAAATCAATATTTGAAACAGAATAAATTTTCCCATCAAAATGGGATCTACTATCTAGAATTCCTCTGTTGTGCAACAAGCACATTTTTGATATCTTGCAGCTAATACTACTGTTTTGAGAATGCACCAAACCCTGACCCTGAACTGTGATTTCCATCAAACCATAAAGCAGTTTTACATTCGTTGTGAAAACATTATGAATCAAAATGTTGCTATTGATAAATAACTTAACAGAAACTGTTCATTCTGGGGAGGGGGAGTGACGTATGTTCTTAGTCTGACTTTGAACAGGATGAGGAAGTGTGAGATTTCTGATGAAGTTATCAACAAACCTAAAAGAAAACGTAAGTGAAAGTCCTTAAACCTTATGCAAAACAACAACAACAACAACAACAAAAAAAAAAAGACTTTTATTTTAAGATGTCTCCACCTGCTGTGAGAAATCACACTTCTATAGTCAAACAACTGCACACGATAGTAATGTGCATATAGGCACAGTGATGATGATTTATCAAAAGTCATCAAACATTATCTGCTACCACAAACTGATTAAAGTGCCACTTATCAGCTTATTTCAACTGTGAGTGTGAGCACTCTCTTGTGAGTGGGGAAGGAATGAGATACCACGGCACGCCGGCGGAGTGCGCTCACCTGATCGTATTCGGAGGACGAGACAAGGAAGAGAATGGAAGTGACAGAGTCGAAACACTCGAACCAGCGTCTTCGCTCTGACCGCTGCCCGCCCACGTCCACCATCTTGAAAGGAACGTTATTGATTTCAAAGTCATACTCGTGGATGCCTTTGGTAGGTTTGCGGGCAAGGAGGATGTCCTGTTGACTGGGAAGATAATTCTGGGGGAGAGATGGAGAGAAATGGCAGCTAAATGTCTAGATACATTAAATATTATGGACTTTTTTCATAGCTTTAATTTCATACTCTCCTGCATTTGGTTAAACTATACTTTCAAACCACATACTACTGTTTATATTACAGGTTTTCAAATACTGCCAGTGAAAGAGCTCACAAAAACGTGATGATTCATTTGTGAGGTTTGAGGAAATCACAGCAAAGTGAAACACTACAAGAAGAGGTTTGTTTATTTGGTTGTTTTTTTTCTACAGAATTCTACAGAAGAATTACCAGAAAGGCCGTCAGTTTCATTTTTGGCAAATTAATGCTGGTTAATTTATAACTGGCTCCTGTTTCTGCTCAAGCTGAAGTTGAAAGTGAAGTGAGTCAACTGGTGAAACCAAAAATTTGCCATGATGATAGTAGGAAAGTTTGTGTTAATGGTCAGACATTACAAAGTTTCATTATGACTCCCATTACGTTAAACAAATATGATGACTCATATTACATCTAATGTTTTAAATGTAAAGAAGCTCGTGGTGGTAATTATGATATCCAGGAGTGACACGATCACACCTGAGGCATGAAGGAGGACTCCAGCACTCCTTCCACCACATTACACACTTCCTTCTTCCTGTCTTACTTCTTTTTGATTTCAGCTGTGATGTGAGTGTGTTACCTCATTATATATTCCATTTTCCTTTTATGCTACACCATTTCCTGTTGAGACTTGATAGCATTCATTTTGTTCTCTGAATGCAGAGCACACTTCAAGAAAACATAAAGTCTGCTTGTCTCATCTATTTTCCTCAGACACTCATTTTAAATTTGAATCCAACATACAACCTAAAGAGGCCTTTAAGTCTGGTATCTAACATTAATAACTAGGATATACCCATTTAATGAAGGCATCTTAAACACAATTAATCTGTGTATTTGCAACCACTCTAACGCCACCTGTGAAGGCTGCTGATTAAACAGATTATGGAAAAATGTTATATAAACTGTCTTCATGGAAGAAGTTATAGCCCCGTACATTAATAAAACATTTAAAAATCACAGAAAAACCTTTATCCACTCAGCTGAGGGCTCTCTACTGCGAAGACCCTTCTAACTCAAACCAGTTGATTCAATTTTTCACACTTATATTGACCAATCTATTAAAGAAATAACAGACACTTTCCTTTCAGTGCTTGCCAGCATGACATAACAGTAGTTCTTGAAGGTTATATCAATGAAATAATATAATGTGGAACTATGTAAACATAAAATCAATACTTTTTTATTACTTCTAATGCTTTATTTCAGGAACTGGGATTTTAAAGCCCAGGAAATACCCTGGTTTTATAATGCATTAGTACCGCATCAAAATACACACACCCTCAACATTTAGGTCATGCAATGACCAGTTTTGTCACGGATCACTGTGGTCAGCTAATAGGAGCTTCTCCACTACAGGGTCAGCGTTTTTTTTTAGTGAGTAACCATTTTAGCTAATCTTAAATTGTCTGAATATTGCAAATATTAATTATAACATGTCTGCGTCTGATCAGCCCCAGGCAGAAACAACTTACCAGGTCGCCAACCTTATCCAGATTATCCAAGAAATACTTCACTGACTCACCCTGCGACAGGACAGAGAAAGAATTTCTGTTAATTTGAGGCAATTTATTAGTAAGTCATTTTAATCGTTAACAACACAATACAGTCGACCTGCAACACCCACTTACTAACTGTTCTTACAATCATTATACTGCCACACCAACTCTCAGGTCATCTGTGGTTTTTTTTTTTTTTAAGTTTGCCCAAGATCTGCATCTACTCTGTGGAGCTGAGACAGGATGCAAAATATGTGGTACTGCAGGAGACACGTGGTTGAAAGTGTGTCTTTGATCTACACAGAAATGTGGCAAGATCTACATGTGTGAAGTTCTTTCTGTGTTGTTCTGACACTGTTCATGTGCTATTAGTGCAAGCCCAGACATGAGGCTGCCAAGACAGAGGTGCATTCCTTTATCTGTGTGCAGACATTCGTGTGTGTATGTGTGTGTTTGTGTGTGTACTGTATTCAACGTAAACTAAAAACTGACTGCAAATAAGCAAAACATTTTCCATGGCCCACTGTTTCACCACACCTTTGCAGGGGTGGGTGGGGGCTATTTAGCATGCGTTTTGCATCAACATGACAGTAAACAGAGACCCATGCAATAAAATTCAAATCTTGTCAGTGTTGTAGTGGTTATTTTGTTGAATTTCTGTGTGCTAATATGCCACCCATTTCCCTCATTATAGGCTGCTGTACTCACCTTTTGATCTATTAAAAAAACTAATCTGACCTGAAAAACCTGTGCCCTTGAGAGTGTGTGTGTGTGTGTGTGTGTGTGTGTCTGTTGGTGCACACAAGAGATGTCTTTGGGAGGGCTTAGGTTACACAAGGGAGGAACTGAATGACACAGTACAGAGAGAAAAATTATCATTCCGTGAAGCTAATTTTGACTTTAAGTCATAGTTCTGGTTTCATGTGAGTAAAAAAGGTCAAATCTGAGGGGACTGGTGGTTGAAATCACTATGCAAAAAAAAAAAAAAAAAAAAGAGAGAGAGAGAGAAACAAGCTGAGCAATCACTCACAACTCTGTTGATATTAAGCATGACGGCGCCTGCAGTCAATGTGAATGTGCTGGAAAAGCAAAACTGAAATGTAACATTATATAACAATGTCAATACATCATTTGTATTATCATTGTCAGATCTGCAGCTTCCTTTTTTTTCTTTTTAAATCATTACTATGCTAAAAAAGAAAAAACATCTGGTGAGAATCAAGAGAAAAGGTCACACTTCTGTGACATCCATGTAACAAATTGTGAGAGAGACTTCATCTATGGTTTCAGTATCTTCACATCTTTTTAATGATAAATACGAGCCGGCCTGGAGGAAGCCTGTGTGATTTGTGATGCAAATACTTAAACAGCATGGTCAAAACACAACGGGGTGTATCTGCAGGCAGAGAAACAAATTATTCCCCGCTAATAACAGCAGGGAAAATTTGACCAGCTCCCAAAAGAGAGACTTTTCAATGGCTGCTTCTGAGCAGCTTGAGTTTGGTGCTCATGTTTGGTGCTCATGCCCTGAGGTTTTGAATTTTAATTTACATTTGACTCAATATAAAAGGGTTACGCCCTCTGAGGGACTGCAAATGATAACCATGTCCTTTTTGCATTAAGCACTCAATCAACAGTGAAAGCACTGAAGAGGAGCAGTTTGTTTGGCATTTTTCCTGAATTCCCGAATTACACCCATATAAAAACTATATATACTTATAATAATAAAAAAACAACAACAGTGAAACTTCCAACCATCAGGATAAAGGGTGCAACATTTTTGATCTATCATTTGATCAGTAAAGTCTGAGTCTGTAAAATATCTAAATATCTAGATATCTAGATTATATTATATCAGATTTGAAGATTGAAATATCAACTGAAGTAGATTATATATAAGAAGTAGAACAAATGTATTCTGAAGGGACATTTTTAGAGCTTTCTGATATTGCATATGACATATGTTAGTTATGCGCAAAAAATGTGTATGTGTGTCCTTGTACTTGTTAACTGGAGGTTTGAGACACTTTCGCAGCTTGTGTGAAAATAATGCTGACTGTGAGACCCAGGGCTCTGTTTGTAAGCATAAAGCTGTTTAACTACAGATCAACATTCCTGCTCTGATCACTCTTATTCCCCTCTCTGTACAACCAGCTACAACTGGCTGGGTGAGTGTGTATGTGTGTGTATATGAGGATAACAAAATACCAATGAGAACAGTTCAGCCTTATTCAGCTGACATAAGAATTTAAATTTTCTGCCTTTGTCTTCTTGCTGAGAGCAGCTTGGAGAAGTGTGTCTGTCCTCCTGCTCTCTCCTCAGTGAGGAGGCCACTCAACAGCTGGACAATGTATGAAGGGTATGACATGGCCAGACAGCTTGCATAAAACAAGCAAATACAAGGCAGCTTTAGCAGGACAAACAAACCTCAAAACAACAACCCAAAAACAAAAAAACAAACGAACCAAAAAGAAAAACTTAGCAGGTTGTAAAAATAATACCAGGCAAAGTAAAAGCGCAGAAAGTTCCCGGCATTTCTTGACCACAGCTGTAGTGCTTCTCTGGGGTAAATGTCAGTTTGTTAAAACGTGCATGCTGACAACCAAGGAGCTGGGAGAGGTGTAAACAGGAAGCTGACTCAATCACATGTCTGACTGCTCAACATAGAGCGAGAGAGCGACAGGGCACAAAAATCACATAGAGATATGGAAAAGAGGAAAGGGAGGATGAATTAAGACCAAAAGCCATTTCACTTTCTGCTTTGACAGCTGTTTTTTCTCCCCCTTTCTACTCTGGAGTTTTGCGTACTTGAAACACCAGAAATCTCTTAAAGCAATATTAAAGCAACATTAAGAAAAGTTCTTTATCGGTGTGAGCTGGTACAAAAGTCTGGCCACCAATATGTTTCAGTGATTATGCCAAATTGTGCGTACATCCACCTACCAGCTGAAACTCCCTGCGACGATCGAAGGCATTCTGTATACCCGAGTCCGCCCACACAGCTTTGATGGCGGGAAGATACTGCAAAAAGATGGACGTCTCCAGCTGCCCGTTAGCCAACAACGCCGACCGGGTGTTGAACGCCATCAGACTGTCTCCATGCTGCTGGTTGCCCGAGTCGCCCCACGGGATGTGTAGCTTCTCCCGTGCGTCAACCAATACACGTATACCTGCAGAGGAAGTGAGGAGATTGCTATCAGGCAGGCCCACAGGTAGAATATGTGCAGAAAAGATAAAGTAGAAGAGAGACTACAACAGTCTGCCAACTGATAACACAACATTGGTGTCCTAGAAACTAACAGGCTTTAAAATGCTGATTTTAAAACATAAACACTACTCAATACACGAATTAACACTTCTTTCAATATTGATTAACCTGCCCATAATTCTCTCAGTTACTCCATTAACCATCTTGTGAAACAATCTGTGAGCCTCAAATGTCTAGTTTTGTTTGCCTGACCACCAGATCAAAATATCCCCCAAAATATCCAGGTTACTATTACAGAAAGTGTGAAATCCTCATGTTAGACATTAACAGGCAATATATGATAGTTCTGCTTTAAAACACAATAAGCTCAATTTTGTTGTAGCCATATTCACAAGAACCAATTCACGATTGTTGCCATAAAGTTCCTATTCCAATAATTTATCTCATAAATAAATTAGAGGGTGCAACATGTTGCTTTGGAGATGGTGCAAAAAAACCCCCAAACAAACAAAAAAACAAAAACATTTATGAAGCTCGTGGCGATTTATATTGCATCTTATATATTATATGACTGATTACTAGTATTGATTCACCTCTGTGTTTTTTTTCTTTAGTAGCAGTAGTAGTCATCTGTTTCCTTGCCAACTCATTAATTCAGTTTATTATATGGTAAACCGAAAAGAAACCATCAAACCCTCATGTTTAAACATGTAATATTGGTAGGTTTTGCTCTTCAATTAATGAAGTAATTTAATTAACTGATTTCTCATTGTAGCCCAATTTACAATAGTGATGATAAAAGCCTATCCTGCGGTTTCTATACCAGCCACTGATCTCACAAACATAATGAGCGAGCAACACCTTACCCTGCAAATGATGCAAATAATGACATTTATGAGGCTTATACTGAGGTTTTTTTTTATATATTACGGGACTGAGGAGTGTTATTGATTATTCATCTCTGAGATTATTTGGGGATAGTTTCGTTTACCTCGGATCACATTGTGCTGTCAGCTGTGCCTTTTATTGAGTGTGACTCCCGTTACACACAAAGAGTGGACGAACAGGAACACACAACAGCCTCATGCAGTGGTGGGTTTACCCACCATTAACTTCACCAAAAAAAAAAAAAAAAAAAAACCTCACCCATGGGCTGATTTTGAACTCACCATTTTCACACCATGTCATGAGTATGAGTTTGTTTATTTTTAAATTAAAAACAGGAGGATTGAAGCAGAAACGCAGTTCCTTATGGGTGTGCCGACAGCAGATGCAGATTGTTTATATATATATATATATATATATATATATATGTGTGTGTGTGTGTGTGTGTGTGTCCCCTCAGCCGGCCCAGCGCTGCTACACAGATGTGGAAACTTTCCCATCCACTTTCAGCGCCTTTCGGGGCCTTTCAGCCGCAGCAGGGCGGCTCTGTGTGCCCCCCACCCCAGCTCCCCTCGGCCCCCCCGGCTCCGGTCCCGGTGTACCTGCCGTGCTCGGAGGGGGTTACCTTTGATAACGTTGCTGTAGATCGTCCCCTTGAACTCCTCTCGGGCTTGCTGGTCGAAGTCCTGGCCGTGGATGATCCGCATTTGCTTCAGGAAAGTCGACTTGCCGCTCTCGCCGGCGCCGAGCAGCAGGATCTTCACCAGCCGTTTCACGTACGGCTTCTCCCGGGAGATGCATCTGTCGATCTCCTTGGACTTTCGGAGCTGCTCGACCTCGCCGCTGTTTAGCAGGCAGACGGGCAGGCAAACTTTTAACACGGACCTGGTCGGCAGGAAATCCGCCATGTTCGCACAAACTTCATCGATGCTAATTTGATGCGCGTTCGCGGGGCGCAGGCACGGGACCAAGCCCCTTCCCTAAACTCAGGAAGTGGCGCCGCTCGCTCTTCACCGCCAACCCGAAACCAGCTCACCGTGGACGGACACAAAACTGCCGCCGACTCTCACTAACACACTAACGTTACTTCAGCTCGGTGCTCGTTTACCTTCCAGAGAATGGCGGCCAAAGTTTCGTTTTTTAACTCTTAACGGTCCCCTTCGTGAAGCAGTTTGACACGGTTTTCAACAAAATTTTTTTTTTGTATAAAGACATGAAAATATTAAATATTAATTTAACCACTGATTTGTTTGGTTTTTTTTGTTTTTTTTGTTAAAACAGACTGAAAAACAAAAGTGGATTTAAATGGAAACGTTACATCAGGCCGCCGATACTACGTCGCTCTCTGCTGGCCAACTTTGGTAACGTCACCGTCCGACCGTTGCAGAATGCGCCGCTCTGATTGGTCCAGGCTCCTCTCGCTCTGCCTTCAGCGGCTGTGGGAAAAATGTGAATTCGTACTTTAAAAAAAATCCATAAAACTGGAAATGCAGACGGGAGAGCCTTGAATTATTTTTATCATTATTATTTATTTTTTTATGAATACACAGTCTTATTAGCCATTTGGTGTGTGTTTATGAGGTGAAACCGCGGTATTTCTGTCAATGATTAATGAGTAAAACGGCACGGATTTTTTTTATCACTTTAATATGTTTATATACATATAATAGATCGAATTAATTGCTCTTTTTGCATTATTACGGATGGTTTCCGTTTCCATCAAGCTAATTTGACCCATTTTAATGCGACAGGTGACAATGTTTACAATTTCCGAGTCTCCAAGAGGCGGGCGGTGTGGGTACTTGAAGGCACCATCGGTGTCGCTCATTGCGCTTCCCCCTCCAGCATCCCCACACGACACAGGCGCTCACAGGCGACAGAAGCACCACAAACCAGACTGAGACACAGTGAGAAGAGACACCATGACCATCAGAAACACGCTCCGGGATCACGGACAGAGGTATCGACCGCGGATGGCTTGTCTCAAGAAGGTAGGTGTTTTCCTTTTTGCATCAGTGGTTGATGAACACTGAGACTATACCTGCACACACACCTATTGATGGGTCACTCATAGGAATTATCTAAGGCAATCCTTGTGCTGGAGTATCCTGCTGTGATCATTTGCTTTGCTGTAATTTGTTCCCATAAATTTCCCCTAAAGCAACCTGTAATTTCAACAGGTCCTCGCAGGAATCTTGGTTTCCATATTCTTTATATATATATTTAGTTCAGACGTTTTTGCAAATCTCAGAGGTACTTGCAAAATGCTTGGAGGATTTAAAAAAAAAAAAAAAAACATAACCAGAAGTTTTAATTGTGCATTCGAATTTGTATTTTATTAAACATTTAATAAAAATTTGTGGGAAAATAACACTTTATGCAACAAAATGCAGCAAATCACATGTCATTTTGGTTCCTGTGCTTGTTCTATCACACTAAATGTTAGACTGTGTTTTGTTGCAACCTTTTCACGTTGATAAGGTCATTCATTTTAATAAGCATTAAACCCGGATCAGTATCTGTGCCTCTATTTACACCAAGCAGCCGCTGGGAAGAAGTTAATCCAGGAACCGTGCATTGGTAAACAACAGTCCGCCTGGTTCTGCAGCCAGAGCGGGGCTTAGTTCATCATCTCACATTTCTCAACCGATTCACAATAAGAGCTGGATGTTTAACTTTTGGCTTTGAAAAAAATGTGCTGAAAATAATAGACTCAAAAGCTATTGAAACTTTATTAGCTACATATTTTCAGTCTGTATTGATCCCAGCTGCAGCACTCACTCATTATGTCCTGCTGTCCAGGGGAATGCTTACTCAGAACTCATTTCCAGGAGAACTTCATGTTTTGGTCCATGAAAGCCCACTTTGGTCCGGCTCAGCCTGGGGCTTATAGCCTCTCCAGGATGACTTCAAAGGACGAAGCCACTTCAAACAGGCCTGAGAGTCAGCCGCATACACTCTACTTCTTCTACACACACACTGAATTAATGTACTGCACAATTTCTTTCTTTCCGGTACACACCTGAGCTCTCTGGGAATCCAATGACATGATACAAAAAAAAAAAAAAAAAAAGAGAGAGAGACAGTTTACAGGGGCAGTGACTCACAGCGAACCTCCCACACAAGCCAAACAAAAGTCATAAGCTCACGGCATGAAACAGACCTGTCATCTCACCTCTCACCATGTTCATTTGTAGAGCTCAGGCACAGATTTGCAGTTCTGTTTTTGGACAAGACAGCTGAATAGGAAATATAATATATTTGTCTAACAGGAAGTATTAATTCCAACTTTCTCCAGAGGTTTCCCCTCAAATCTTTCATCAAATAAAAAGTTAACACTGCTGTTGCACATGTTGAAGATGATGAGAGTAATCTTTTTTTTTGTTTGTTTGTTTTTATACTCTCAAACTGCATTTTGTGTTGCCTTGATTTTCCAATGTGTTACCAAAGCAACCTGTTGGCATGTTGACCTCTGCCCCCTCGCCGCCCACCACACTCAGCTCATCACTCCTTATGTTCCTTCCATGCAGGCGGAGAAGGTGCTGCTGGAGATGCAGGACCCCAAAAAAGGAGTCAAGTCACAGCCTCAGAGACTGGTTATCACAACAATACCACACGCTATTACTGGTAAACACAAACGCCGCCACATGCACACACACAATAGTACACACTTGATGTTATTCAGCCAGCATAGTCTCACTGGAGGATACCAGAGCTCCGGGCTCAAACTCGAGAGCTACAGATTTCATCTCCATGACAACCCCCGCTGGCTTGGAGTCAGAGAGAGGAAAAAAGTAGGAGGTGAAGGAGGAGGACGATGATAGAGTGGGCAAGAGGGGAAAAGAAGCAAGAAACAGAGGCAGAAACAAGAGAAAAATCAGAGATAGAGACAGTGAGGAAGTGGAGAAGGCTGAGGTGGAGGAGAAGAGAGAGGGATCCTGGATTTCTACGTCATCCTGGCAGCTGAATGAACAAACATTTTCTTTCTTTTCTTCTCCCCCTGTTTCACTTTTCTTCTCCTCCTTCCACTTGTCTTCCCACATTAGCCATAGAGGCTCACACAGTGGTGGGAGATCAGATCTGAAAGGCATCCGGCGACCACCGCCTCCCTTTTCACCACACACAAACTCTATGTCTTGTTGTTTGCTCATGGAGCAGCTTTATAACTGATTGTAGATGCTTTTTTTTTTTAAACTTCTGACTTACCATTTGCATCTTTTCTTTTATCCTAAGGTGAAGACATAGTTGCGTGGTTAGCTGACAGATTTCAAGTCGACACACAAGGTGAGAGAGATGAGGCAGCTGACATTTTCAGGGCATGTACATGAGTCTGTGCTTTGTGTTAAAATTCTTTTTTCCCGATGCTATCACTGGCATGTCAGCTGTTGAATTCCTGCTCTGTCTTTTTGTCATCAGAGGCGAAGAGTTTTGGCTCCATGCTGGTGGCGTTAGGTTACATCTACCCACTACAAGACCACAAACGCTTAGTGATAAAACCAGATGCATCCCTCTATCGCTTCCAGGTAAACACACCACGTTTGACATTTTCATCCCAAATTTTAAACCCAGAGGAGCCTCTTCCCTGGTGAAACAGACTCTCTTGGTACGATTTTGTAATGTTGAAGTTATAATGCTGCCTTATTCAGACAGAAAAAAGAACACACTTCTTTTAAAAAGCGTTTCTTATTTTCACTGAATACATCATGTTGTAACATAAATTGAAAGAGGATTTTAATAAAACTGCCCACTGTCATTCCTGGACTCCACTGATTTTAAATGGTAAAAATAAATGAAAAATGTCCACAACAGTTTCCCAAAACTCATATCATCATATTGCAAAGGGTTCCAAAACAAAGGAAAGCAGCCAATCATCACATTTATGAAGCTGGGGCCATACCCAAGCGTTTGCCTGTATGAATGAATTATTGTGCAATTCCTTTTGGTTGAACAAGTTGATATTCGTTCAATCATCCAAAAAATTTTGTGTTTTCCTGAAAGGAAGTCCACTGATGTTAAAGCTGACTTTTGTCCTCTGCAGACACCGTACTTCTGGCCCACACAGCAGTGGCCTGCTGAGGATACAGACTATGGTGAGTGCCGCTATATTTCATCTCAGGCCCTGTCATCAACACTCAGTTAAATCTCTTTTTTTGTTTCATTACTGAAGCAATTTACCTGGCAAAGAGAAACATACGGAAGAAAGGAATCTTGGAGCTGCATGAGCAGGTGAGAGCGAGACCAAAAGGCCCAAGAGAAATTAATTTTGCTTGTTGGCAATTACTGATGCGTTATTGTCTTATGTCCTTAGGAGCAATATAACCGTCTGCACAAGTGGATGAATCATAAATGGGATTTCATTGTGATGCAAGCCAAAGAACAGTACAGGTAGGTGGGAAGGAAATTCAAACACTCCATTGGGTTTAAAGATCACCAAGTTGTTGCAATCCTGTGTGTTTGTGCGTGTTTTTAGAGCTGCAAAGGAGAGGAAGAAACCAGACCGTGTGGTTTTTGACTGTCAGGAGAGAGCCTACTGGGTGGTACACAGGCCTCCAGTGAGAACACACACAGACACACACACACACAGATAGCTATCAGACTTGTACTGCATACACAGGATGCCGCCTCTTGTAGATAATGGTGGATTGCTAGCAGACAGAGAGGTCTGAAAATAAATTTCACTCCATATCTATATCTCCCAGGGCATCTCATTATGTCTACCCATGATGCGTCATTACCATTACATGCCCAGTCGGAGGAAAAAGGGCGTCAGTGATTAATATTTCACACTGTGTAGGAAAAGGTGGTGCAGTGGTTTGCACCAGCATCGTGGGTCTTGGTTTCATTCTGCATCCTGAGCCTGGAGTACTGACTGTGTGTCAGCTTTTTCTTTTCCTCTGAGAATGTGCACACATTTTCTTAAGATGCAATATATAAAAAAAACCCAACAATTTCTTTTATTACAAAATTTCATTGAGAAGGTTTCTGAAGCTCTTGGCAAAAAAAAAAAGAAAGATTTAAAGATTGTATTTGCATTCAAATGACATAAAATGTGGATGTAAGCTGCACTGATTTTTCCCATTGTCGACAGCTCTATACTGTCGGCCAATTCATCTCTTTATGCATAAGAGTCAAAGTGCGCTTTTGATCTAAGCTAATGTCATTATCCAGGGACAGAGTCATCCTGCACCCAGTAAATTTGGTTTTATTTCAACACATTTTTAAAGCCTCTGCTAAGAACAAACTAATAACTTCAAGATGTGCTTGTAATGAGTAAATTCACAAATGTACATGTATATGGAACTGATAACTTCCCTCTTGTTCCCCCACGTTTGCATTATAAAACGGCCGTCTGCTTTAATGAATTAGTCCTTTGGTGAACACATATCACGTCATCTTTTTTTTTGTTGATGTGCATGCGCAGCCAGGGACGGTGAGTGCCATGGACTATGGGCTGGACAGACGGGTAGACCCGAATGCTAACGAGGTAACAGGTGAGTCTCTGTATGACCTGTATGAGCATAATTCCTGTCAATCAGCTTATATTGCATAAGAGGCTTTAATGCATGGATCCATGTGCAGTCAATGCTATTTATGATCCCTGTCCTCTCCCTTTCTACTGTTTCAAACGTGAAACTACCTTTCACTAACATTAATTCTTCTTCTCTTCTCTTTTCTTCTCTTCTCTGCTCTTCTGCAGGCATTTCCTGTGGCTCTACTTTCATATCCAGTCTGTTGAACTGGTTATAACCTGGTTATCTTTGACATAATGTGTCCCCTGCAGCTTAACTCACACCCAGGGGAACAATGATTTAATTCTTGTGGTTCCAGAGGGAACTGTGAAAACCCTGATGTGCTCCACAAAGCTGTGCAACCTTTACCAGCTTTGTGGAGATTCTCTAAAATGTCTTCTTTTGCTAATAATATCCTCAGTCTGAGGGTCTAAAGTCTCTGTTGTCTCCAGACAGTACAAAAACACGTACATAAATACACACAGCCAAACATCCCACTTTTTCTTTCCTTAGTTTTTATTTTTTTAAGTCTGTGAAATGACACACGATCTGTAAGGCAACACTTAAATTATCTATTTTTTCCCCCTCAGGCAAAAACACCTGACTTCTATGAGAGGATTGTAAGTGTGATTTTATTCTCCACTCTGTTTCATCTAAACCAAAAGCTTTGTTAACCGTAAGCACTGATCCACGGAGACAGACTCATTTGCCTCACGTTGTTACAGCCGTCATCTCTCCTCTGCTCCCTGTAGATGATCTTCACCCAGCAGTCTATCATGAGGCCCAGAGTGAAGTCATCTGTGTCCATTGGCGCGTAAGATTGTATTTCCAGTTCCAAATATATGTGTGACAAATCAGCGGGTTAAAAACAGACGTGGTGGGGGTCCTCATAAAGTTAATTTTATTTCATATTTCAGCAAATCACAATAGAAATTTTCATAAATTAAGTCCAAACCCTTTTCTTCACAATATTATTTTATTACAATAAAATACACTTATCTAAGAAACAGGCAAAGAAAGATTACCCATAATACACCACTCTGATTAATATTTATCCACATCATTCATCACTGTCACTGTGACAGAAGAGACTCCTTTTAATCCAACTATGTACTTATGTAAGGTGACATTACTTTTAATGAGTTGGACTTTAAACTTTATTATTTGCTGAAATGAAAAGGTTATTTTCTTCAAACATAATATGCAGTGATATATTTTCTTCTTCTCTTGTAGACTGGTGAAATATTGCGCCACCTACAACAGCCATGACCCATTTCTCTCCAAGTGTCTTCCCAGCAACCCCTGGCTCACCGACGACGTCACATACTGGACCTTAAACATGCCCAAGTGCGTCAGATGACCCACAAAGTGTGTTGTATTGATGGAAAAAAACGATGTGCCATTTCTTCAGTTCAACATGTGTGGCTTCCTCTTTGGTGGTTTGCAGTGTGGAAATACCAACTAAAATGCGTGTGGAGAGGTGGACATTCAGCTTCGGGGAGCTGCTGTCAGACCCGCGAGGACGAGATGACTTCAGGCTTTTCCTGAAGAAAGAATTCAGCGGTATGATGGTTGATTATAGAAATAGTGTTGTTACCGAAATGCAGATTCATTTTTGGTCTTGAAATGTTATTTCTTTCTGCCATTAAATCTAATTAATAATAGCATGCTAACCTTTCTTATCTTGAACCTTTTCAGGTGAGAACTTGGCATTCTGGGAAGGATGTGAGGATCTAAAATGGGGCACAGCTGTGACGATGAGAGAGAAAGCAGAGCAGATCTACAAGTAATGTCTTAATGTATAATCTGTGTGTAGTATATCTTTTTGAAAAAGTACAGCAGAAATGATTAGTTATTGCTTCATGAGTCAAGCAAAAAATATGAAAAAAAAAGGCAAAACTTTCTTTGGCTGCAGTTCCTCCAATTTCTTTTACAAAACAAACACATTAAACGTTAATGTAGCACCACTTCTTCACTGTAGGCTGCTGATGCTAATGCTGGCTATGCAGGAAGAGCAAAATTAACAAAAAGTTCCTCTGACCAACTGTCAGGACGAAACAGGAGAATCCCGATTCAACATCTGGTTAGAGTCACTTGTGTTGTACATTCATTCATTCATCTTCTACCGCTTATCCATTTCCAGGTCGCGGGGGTTTGTGCTGCACATTCTTGTGTTAAACTGTTTCCCATGTGTTTCTCCAAATCTCTGGATCCCAGGACCTTCCTGGCCCGTGGTGCTCCTCGGTGGATCAACATCGATGGAAAGACTATGGAAATCACAGTTAGTGGCCTGAGACACCCACACAGATACGTCCTGGATGCCGCCCAAACTCACATCTACATGCTCATGAAGAAGGTCAGTAAACACGCCAGAAGGTTTGTTAAAGATAAACTCCCTCATGATGCACTGAATAATGCAAATTTGTGATGTGTTGGTGTATTTGGCAGGACTCTTACGGGCGCTACATGAAATCCAAAGTCTTTAAGGATACAACCAAGAAGGCCATTTGTCCTGAGGAGCACAAGTTCACGTAAGATGCAACTTAAAAAAAAAAAAAAAAAAAAATCACCTTTAATGAAAAAATGTATTTAACAATATACAAATTTTAGCCAGCACGAACTCAGCTCTTTCCAACTCAAATGATAAAAATACAAATTACACATCAGAAGAAAGAAAAATCTGTACCTATTCACCAAAAACCAAAGTTTACATTTCTCCTCTCTCAGCCCGACATAAGTGTCCTTGTAGCTTCCTGGAAAAAAAAAAAAAAAATCCCTTTCCTTCGCTGTTCCGTCTCATTCTCCTCCTCTTCTCCATCTTTCTCTTATTTCTCTCTTCCACACACTTAATGGATCGACTGTCTCTGCTCGGCACAGTGACGCCCAGTTGGAGCAGAACGCGAGAAACAGGCGGCCCAGTCTCAGCCCCATCATCCTCCGGCAGCAGGAGCTGGAGCAGAGGGCCAAGATGGCGGCCAGCGCCCCCGTTGACATCACTCAGGTCATGAGCAAACTCAGCAAACAGGGAAAGGAGGTCCCCCCTCCTCCTCCCCGGAAATGAACGCATGAAATATGTCATCTTCAGTGATGAAGAGTTTGGATCAGTTGAGATTTAATTCATTTATTTAGTGGAGTTGTTTAGAAAGAATCTGTACATTTTAAATCCTCAGTTTAAAGCTGCTAAAATCAATGTTTTTATCCTAAGAATGGGTCAAACCCGTCTTTAACCGGAGGAGTTGCTTGTAAATTGAAAACTCACAGAGAGTTATCACCCAAATCCAGTTGCCTCCAGTTCTATGGAGCTTTTTAGCATCTGTCAGCTCTCTGTTTATGGTTTTTCCAGCCTGTAGCTTTACTCTTTCAGTTCACTCCAAGTGCTTTTGTCGCAGCAGGCAGCTATTTTCAGTGAAGAAGCTCTAAAACGCAAATAAAGGCCGCACCAAAAGGCAAAGAGACAAAGTTAGTGACGTTCTAGCAAACAGCACAACAGTTTTCACAGGTTCAGCATTTTAACCAGAAAAATTATGAATATGTCAACATTGTGTTTACAGTTTGGCACACAAGGGGGGACAAAAACTGAGCTGTCGCAGGATTAGTGATGTTCAAACGTCACCGGGCAAACAGTGCACAACCACAATGATGTCAAATCACAAAAACAAGCACAAAGACCTAGTTCTTGTGTGACGTTTGGTCCCAACTTTTCAAACCGCTGTCATTGTTTTCATTGCGTGCTGCAGAAATTGAAGAATTCAGCTGCAACACCAAAGCCACTGTTAAATGTGTACATTAAGGCATTAGAGGTATCTGTCGAGTAAAGTAAAATGAGGTAAAAAAAAAAACAACAAAAAAAAACAAAACATTGCAATCCTTCCCACTTCTCTCTTGTGGCATGTGGTGCTTCACACAGTTTTGGTTTTACATGTATTTTCCTATGTTTCGAAACATTTACCACTTTCGACTTTGAGACAAACGCCATTCGTGTTTCTTCACAAAAGACGTTTCTCGTGAAGTTTTTGCGAAGAGGCTGAGCTGAGGCTTCGAACACGCTGAGCTACAGGACTGTACATGTGTCACGTTGAAAAAACACAGTGACCACGTCTGTTACCATCTGCTGCATTTCTGCCTGTACAAGCTGTAACTGTTGTGTGTCGTGTTGATGCTGCTCATAAATACATGTGTTGTACTGTCCATCTTCACTCATACAACGTCCTGTACTGTTACTGTGTGTTCTCTTCTTCATTGGTCATAATCTAATAAAACATCCACAAACCACCTTACGCTCATGTGTGTGTCTTGAATCATTCACGCTCCGTTTTCATCAGGTCTGAACGTCACGACGCTTTGAACTGTCAGCCTTATCTGATGAGGATTACGATGATGATGGTCTGATTACGGCAACGAGACTAGAGACACTCTCTATCTCGTCTTTCTTTCTTCCTTTATAACTTCCTGTCTTCTTCTTCCTTCCTTTCATTTTTCTGTTTTCAGTATCAATTTAAAGCATCTATTAAAAGGTGCCAATGTACATTTATATGTATTACATTCATTGTTTGATTGAATCACTTTTCAAGCAAAAATGCTTGTGAATATTTTGGGAATTTTAACTTTGCATGATTTAATTTGTAGATTTTTGTAGGGGGTGGGGGGTCACCTGCAGGAGTTACCCTCTCTCTGACCTGTGTCTCTTGCCCTTTGACCTCACAGCTGTGCCGCTTCACCACTCCTGTCTCCCACCTTGCTGTCTACTCCGGCTTCACTGACTCCCCCTCTGCCAACGCCTCGCCCTCCCTCCCCTTCGTGGCCCACACCCCGGCCTTCCCGTCCCCCATCAGCGTGGCCTTAGACAGTAACTCGGCCTCCGAGCGAAGAGCTGAGGCCGGCGAAGGCGAAGCGGAGGGGAACTCTGAGGCCCGAGCACCCGCAGGCGGTAATGTGCTCAAGTCTCGGATGGCTCTGTCTCTGCGCCGACTGCTGAAGCGGGGCTGCACCCCCTCCACCATGTTCGCCACCTTGTCGCCTAAAGGCCAAGCAGCCGCTGGGACAAGCCGCATTCAGCCATTATGCCCCGATCAGCCCAGCCAGGCTCCCCCCAGACGGATTGGCAAGTGAGTACTGACGAAAAACACTCATGCAGGGAAATGAAAGTAACCCTTCAGAGTAGGATTCAGCTGCTGGTTTTGCTTTGGCTTAATTTAATTTAAATAAATAAATAAATAAAACTATCTTTAAATGTAAAATACTTTTAAAATTAAATGTCAACCTGCCCAAATTACATTCTGTCCGTATAAAATGGGAGAATATATTAATATATATATTACAGTGTAAACACCCCAAAACTTGTCTCAAACTTGTCTGATTTCTGTCTGCATTGTATTTAAGCAGACTGTTGGTGTCACACTAAGCCCTGTCTGAAACCTTGTACAGTTTCTTCCAGATTAAAGTGGATATTCCTCCGGAGTGTCGTATTTACCCCATCGAGTCTGAGGATGAAGAAGAGGAGAACAGGGCCTCCTCAAGAGGAGGAGTGGGAGCCAAAGAGATCATCTGCCCCTGGGAGAGCCTCACCTCCCAGAACGGGACGGGTTAATAGGACAGATTTACACAGGTATAAAAAAAAAAAAAAGTGGTTTTACAATCTGTGTGGAACAGATGCAGTGTGTCTGTATAAACAGACCAGCAGCGGATTTTCCCCATGTTCTGACAGAGATAAAAAAGATCTCATATGACGCATGACGGGGGGTGGGGTGGGGGTAAAATCTCTGCGTTTATTGTCCCCAGGAAAATGTGGTCACAGTCTCCCCACCAGGCCATTAAAGTACAACATAAATACCAAACAACACAGAAGAGATGGCTGTTGGGCCACAATAGACTGAGCATTAACTTATTACGTCCAACCTCCTTAAAGGAAACCATCAAACATTCACTGCCTGTAGGCGCTGAAGGACCCGCTCACAGTTACACACCTTTTTGCATAGAAACACCTTCATTAAAATAAACGTTTAGGTCCGGTTATTTTCCTTTCTCTTTATTTTAGCATCCCATTCGATGTATTTGATCTTTTCCTGTTCTTCTAGATAGTTATGGCAGCTGTTTCAAGGCTTTCACTTCACACATCGACTAATATAATTAAATGCAATGCTATTCTCCTCTAAATGGGAGCATCATTTAAAAAATAAACTCATTAGGGAAACGTTTACAGAGCTCATAAATCAAGTGAGAAGTTGGGACATTTACCCAAAAACTCCCAGGAAAATACTGAGGATGAACACAAACTGCGTGAGCTCTCGCTGACAAACTTTTTCCTGTTCAATCAGGCGTATTTTATCAAAAGGTTGACTGTTGGACCAAACCTACAGGCAGTTAAGTGTTTGATCCTCCTTTAACCACGGCCGTATGGTCACCGACCGTCACTGATGTGAGCACCAGCTGATCCAGCTGTTCACTTTGGTCCGGCCCAGGAGGACGGCCGGGTGTGTTGAACACCCGATAGTTTCAAAACTTGAACTGTAGCGTTCACATTCAAACCTCACATCTCTTTCTGAGCAGTAGCCCACAACAGCAGCCTTATCCACCTTCACACGCATTGTGTTTGGTTTTTTTTTCCTCTACAAAGCAGGCATATACACAGACACGTACGACAACCAGCGCCACATGACAACAAAATTTATTAAAGAAAAAACACAAACCAATTCACAGTACAGTTATTATATATCATAAAAAACACCAATGTTTACATCCTAGAGAACCAAAGCAGACAGACTGCCTGTGCACATGCCTGCTTAAAATAGAGATAATGTGTTTGTATATTTCCTAAATAATGATCAGTTTCCTGGAGTAGAGAAATGTACTTGTGCTGCTGCATAGACTTAGTTGCCTCATCCCTGATTTACTTACCTCTTTACACACACACACACACACACACACACACACACACACGATGCGAAATGACTGAACAGTTTGATTCATTTCAGGTACAATGTGAGCAGTCGAGCAGCTTGTCTATAATAGTTTTGTATCTGGCGCCACTGCTGTTTTGTACACACTGTGTAGCTGTTGTATGCTGTGCACAACCCTGAACGAGGTGTTCATATTTCTATCTCGTGTTTCTCCATTGGTGGTGGTGACGACGACGACGGGGGGGGGCAGTACAATGTGAATCAACTGTCAGAATGTATTATCTCGACCATGTTTACAGATACAAGAATGTGAAAAATTGGTTGTATTTGATTTGTACATTTCATGGCTTCTGTCAAGTGCCTCAATAAATGACTGTCTTAAAAAAAAAAAAACTAAACAAAAACCTCTCACCTCATCAGGACCTTTCCCTTCACCTGCTGCACTCAGCTGGTCCTGATCACCAATCAGTCGGTTTATCAGCCTCTCCTGCTCACTCACTCTTTGCCAGATTGTTCTCAGCCTTCGTTAAGACTTTCCAGCACTCTTTACTGCACTGATCCCTTGTTGCTGACCGTGCCTGTCTCTGACCCGGGAAAATGACCAGCCATCTGATCCTGATCTTGCCTATTGTCTGCTCCCTGCCGGCCTGCCACCCCCCAACCCAGAGGGCCCAGCCCATTCAGAGCCTCGCAACCAGCTCTTGCATCAGGTCAGTGGCTTTTTTTTTTTTTTTGCAACACAGGTGAATCTTAAAAGCCATGATAACATTCAAAGATCTGGGTCAGTACAGAGATCTATCAGGCAAAAGCAGAAGAACGGAAAGGCAGAAGACACGGTTGAAAGGCAAAAACAGGTCAGGAGTCTGAAAGACTTGGCTCAAGGAACAAGACAAACTGGAGGGTTGGGAAGACGGAGAGTAAATATTGAGAGACAATTGGACGCAGGTGTGCTGGACACGTTGGGGAGGGGCAGTTAATTAAACAGGAGGACAGGAAGTGGAAGACTGAAATGAAACCAGAGGTGAGTGCCAAAATAAAACAGGGAACACAAGACAAGGACAAATGAGCACAGCCACAAAAAAGGGAACTTAAATATAAAGCTCAGCTGTAAGGACTTTTTACTGAGGTGGAAGTAGAACAAAAAAACTGACATCAGTCTGAAACAATGACACTTATTGTCCTTTTTGGAAAGAGAAGTTTCTGCTGAATATTTTAAAAAGCCAGTTTCACAAAAATTAACCCATTAAAAGAAAGATTTGAGATCTGATTTCATTTCCTGGAGTTCTGTTGAGGCTGTATGACCATACATAATTTTCCAGAGTGAACTCACCACAGAGTCAAAATGGGTTTAATAATAATTTTATATGTAACAGTTCTTGGAAAAACAGACTTGTGCAGTTTGGGTGGACTGAACCTTTAAATGACCTCTTATGTAACTGAATTAGTTGAACTCTTCTGTTGCTCTCCAAGTGTGACGACAGTGATCAGCCACTAGGTGGGAATATAACAACGGTAACACAAACTGGGAGCTCCAGCCACATGACTTCATGGAAGAATCTTTCTATATATTACTCCTCCTCCTCACTATAACTGAAACGAGTGACAACCAGCTTTGAACAGAAACCATAAAACGACATCATACAGTTGACATCAACATCGTCTCTACCTTTTTTTTTTTTTTTTTTTTTTTTTTTGTGCTTCTTGCTGATTGAAGGGGAGAAACGCAGCATGACTGGGGTCGGTGAACTGAGGCAGAGCTTTGATCTGTCTCTGTGCTTTTTGTGTGTCTGAACAGAACCAGCTGATCTCTATCTCACAATACTCACACAGGGACGTCCAAGTACAGTCCATTCATACATTAACTCACCTTGGAGGACCCTATTTATGCAGCGCACTTAAAATTCATCTGTGATGTGCATGTATTAAAATACATTTCTCTTTTTAATGAAGCTGGTTGTTTTGTGTTACACCTGAATGAGTTTCTCAGAAGATCTATAAACCCACCTTATCATCTTTGGTTTTTTTTGCTTGTTGCCTTTGGTTCTTTGATTTCCTGCTGCTACTTCTGACCCAAATTACTGGGCAGCTTGGAGAAAATAAATCTGAATTTTAAGCCAAAGCTTTAAAGAAATATCAGTGTTCCCTCTCTTTATTTGCTGCTGTGACACCGACAAAGGTTTGGCACTTTAGGAAAAACACTTTTCTCTGAGTAACATCAGAACTTCAACATCAATCCAGTATGGAAACTTGGAGTTGACGTAAAAAGCTTTTAGCTGTGATTGATTGTGTGTGTTTGATTTGTGTATAAAACAGACACACTTGAGCTTTTAATAAGCAAATAATTTGGTTTGTTTTAATGAGCAGATGTTCAGAGTTGTAGGTGAGTGTGCTTAATTCCTTCGAAAAGTTTCCAGCTATAAATAAATATTTTTTGACCCCTTGTATGAAGAAAAATTATAACAAAGTCTGACCCATTGTGAGTTGGCTTAGTTTTAAAATATCACTGTTTAACCAAACCAAACCAAAACAATGCATCACAAACACATGCATATGTATACACACTGACACACACAGACAAACATGTAGTCTCAGTGAACATAAACATGTTGGCCCCTGTGTGTGTGTGTGTGTGTGTGTGTGAGAGAGAGAGAGAGAGAGAGAGAGAGTGACCTCGCTGTGACATGATGAATGACCAAATCAGAAGCGTAATGAATCGCTGCACATTTGCCTTCTGCTGCATCTCTGTGTGTGTGTGTGTGTGTCTTTGTATGTGCACATGTGACCACCCAGGACCTCGATCAGAAACTCCACCCTCCACCCGAAGTCCTCCTTGGTTTGATAAGAGCAGATAATTATTGGTAACCTGCCTGTAAAAATGTAAAACTGAGGAGTTAGAGAGCAGTGATGAAGAGGAGGAGGGGAAATGACCTTGAAAACTTCGCCAATTTCTCCAGCCTACTCTTTGCTCTGCGTTAACCTTTGGTTCTTGCTCTGGTTAAAGCTTAGTGGCACAGTGGTTGGTAACGTTGTCTCACAGCAATAAGGTTCTGGGTTTGAACCCTGCATGGACTCTCTGTGTATGTATTTTAATTGTTTAAAAGGATATATACATCGAGTCGACACGTCTGGGAAGAGTCTGTCTTCCAGGCCATGGTATTTATGTTAAGTACTATTCAAAAGCAGCTGGACTTGATTGAGGCTCTTGAGGTTTTTCCTTCAGTTCTGAGGTAGCCGCTTGGCTGAGAGGTCCTCAAGAAGCTCGCGTCGATCCAGCCACCTTGATGCAGCCACTTAGCCATACCATGGATGGGTCCTTATCTAACCATCCTCAGCGCTGTTTGGTCAAACACTTCAAACATTTCACATTATCCCGATCTGCTGAGCTGTCTCTCCAGAGCAGAAATGAATTTTCATGTGAAAAAATAAATAATTTAATAGCAGCAACATGAAGAGCTGTCAGCAAACAAAAAAGAAAGGGCAGCAATTCAATAATGATAAATACATTCAGGGCGTTGAAACTTATTCCATAAATACTGTTTATATACTTCAAGGACTCATTTCATTCAAAGTCCTTATTTCATCTCCTGCGCCAGCAATAAAACATCATCTAACCAACTGAGCGTTTGACCCAATGTAAACATTTTTAAAGCGTAAAATAAAAAATATTTTGTGCCTTTCTATTAGAATCAGACATGCTGACACACACAGACCAGTGACAGCAGAACCTGTGAATACAAAGCATCTTATTCTGACACAAAGATAACTTTTTTTAAACCATGACCTTAACTTAAGCCAAACCAGGTAGTTAAACATGAAACTGATAAGAATCAGCCACTTATGTCTTTCAGGCTGGAGGACGTCTTGGAATTCACACAATTCAACAGTAAAAGACTAACAAAACAACACAAATGTGAATTAAAAAAACCCCCAAAACAAACGTAATCCAATGAAAATAACAAAAAAGAAAGGGATCTGATTTTCTGTGACTTTCAACTTGGATTGAAAATGTCCTCACTTTCCTTCCTGCCTCGTTTTGCCTTTAACCTCCATAGACCTTTTAACCCCGCCCCCCTCCTCTTCTTCTGCGCCTCCATCGCTCCGTCCCACACTTAGAAGAACCTGAAGAAGTTTTATGGAAGTCCACCAGGAGTCTGGAAAGGTGAGTGTTCATTCACAGGGGCTGTGCTGGGATCTGAAATGTTATTAGATTATTACATTATTTCATAGACAGTTTGTGCTTTCAAAGGTTACAGATTGAAAACTATATTATGAATTTGTTGTTATATCCATTTGAATGTAATATTTAAAGGGCCGTTATTCACTAGATTTAGTCAAACAGCAGAATTTATGATTTTCAAGTGCAGTTTTAAAAGTGAACGGGTTGTATGGTGATAATGATGGCGATGATCTGGGATAAGATCGAGGTTTTTTTGATGGATATAATAATAATCACATGGTCAAGATTAGAGGACAAATATGATAAAAGATAAAAGAAGTCGCTGGTTCAACTTCACTGTAGTAAAGTTTTAAATGGCACAGAATAACCAAATGTGTCTGTTGGGGGGGAAACGGACCAGACTTCTTCCTCCTTTCTCCTCGACAGACAAATCACTTACCTGCTGCGCTAATTCAGCGTAAACATGTTATTTACTGAAATAACTAACACAACTGTTTTGTTGTTGTTTTTTTTTTCCCCCCTCAGAATGATAGTGTCTCAGACAGCCAGACAGATTTGGTCATGACCATGGCAGGATGTCAGGTGAAGCTCTGGCAGAAAAAAAAACCCAACTCTCTGTCAGCTATGCCTTGGGGGGTAAAGTTTCCCAAGAATAACAAACCAACAAGCCTCTCTCTCTCTCTCTCTACGTCACACACAACCAAATATGCACAGACGTGCACATGCATTGAATTCATATGCAACCATGTGCGCGCACACACACACACACACACACACACGCACACACACTTATGTACGCCCATGCATACAATCTTTGTCTCATGAGAAATGGTATTAATACCTGGCAGGCTTTAAAATGTCAGCCAGCCTCAAACAAGGTGCCTCAATCAAGGCACAAAGACCCAATTTATTTATGGACCTGACACTTCTCATGTCTTTCTGCTCTTGAGCTATTTTTTGCTTTCAAAGTGTGTGTTTAGAAGAAGAAGAAGAAGAAGAAGAAGAAGAAGAAGAAGAAGGATGGAGAGGAGGATGCGGACAGACTGACTGAGCGTCAGGAAAGGTGTGTGGGCTGTCAACCCAAGAGATCAGCCAGTCAAGCCTCGAGGATTTGATATTTCAGCCCTCAGGATGAGCCTCCTGTCTCGGACACGTGGCCCCAATCAAAGTGTTGCATTGGTCGATAAAAATATCTCAAATGTGGGCTAGTCGGAAATCTGCATTCAGTCCTGACGGCTGCTTTCTAATATGAGTTGGTGGAGTTTATTTATCGTCCGTCTTCTCGTCTGCTCCTTTTATCATTCTCTCTCCGTCCTGCTCTCTTAGTATTCACCTCCACACTCATTTGCACATTAGTCCAATCTCCAGAGCTGTTTACTCATTGAGTGATGATTGCCTGTTTAAACATCTGTCCTCAGCGGTGTACACAGTTAGACACACAACACACAAACATATATGCGCACAATTCCAACATTCGATTGTTTTCCTGACAGCAACGTCAGCCCCTACCTGGATTTAAGGTCAGGACGAAGCAGAAATATCTGCCACTGATTTAACAAATCTACAATTAAACACATTAGACTGCACTGGAATCATATCTCTGATCACCTTCATTTAAGCTGAATCAAATAAAATTGAACTTATAATGCATTCATTATAAATACATTCAGTATCAATATATGTATGACAATTACATTGCTCCTTCATTTAATGAATGACATAACTACAATAAACAACAACAAACAATAAGCAGAAATAGGAATATAAAAGAGGTTGCTTGTAGAAAAATACCATACATAAATGCAAATAAAATATAAATCTAAAATGTTTTTTCGACATAAATGACATATCAGTGTCTATAAGAAAAAGAAATGAAGCCTAACCCTTTTAAAATGCCACAAACATAAAATGTTATCTTCCAGTAGAATATAAACATTCAGAAAAATATAACCCTAACTCTTGAGCTATTATTAAAGTTTTTTTTCTGGGGAAAAAAGCTCCAGTAAACCCACCGAGGCCGACCTGCACAACGCCAGCAGCCTGAAAATGTTAAATTAATGTCGAGTAATGAACTAACTCTTTGCTGTCGGAAAATGTACCATTATTATGCCACAAACGTTGATGTTTTTATGTTTACTGATGACTGAGCAATGAAAATAAAATGCCTACTTCACTGAAGTCACTCTGCTAGACGACACAGCCGAAGGAAGGTGGTTGGATGTGTAAATAAAAGGCTAATTATAAAGCTGCGTAAATCCAGTCCACAGATGAGGTTAAACCTCCTGGAATATTAATTGTTGAGAATCGGCAGTCCATCGCTCGAAGCTTCAATAAACTAACACACTGAACATCCACAGTCTGTTTCTACATCCCGGATGACCTGGACATTTTTCCCAGCAGCAGGTAGACCAAACCACCGAGCATTGAATTTCGAACAAATTAAATCTGCTTGTTGTTTTACATTCCCCACTAATACACAAGACAGGAAGCTGATACATCAAGACGAGTTTGCCGGCTTGTTGGTTTTTGAAATGACTGAATGTAGCTTTAAAACACACAATGGTTAAAGAAACACAATTATAAGTATCAAAAATGTCCTTCCAATCGTTTCTTTTCTTTTTGTGAATAAAAACAACCTACTTATCAAAGCTGACTCGGACTGCTCTCATTCATGATCTCCTGCTTGCTACTGATACTCCTGAAATTTTTGATATTTTTCTTTTTTTTTCTTTTTTTTTAATGCTACCAGAACGTCGCTCTGCCTTCGACACAGCTGAGAAAAAAAAAAGAGTCGGTCACACCAACTCTAACTTCTCGTGCTCCTCTAATAGAGAGTCTGAGTTTGGGAAACGCTGGCTCATCTCTGCCACGCTCCTCGCTCGCTCGTCTCGTTTCCCCAGGCCTGAATTTTTGAACACATTGTTTTACATTTCCACTCTTGCTTCAGGGCATATCATTTGTAAGCCTGATCATAAGTAAGTGTGAAATTATTTGTAATTGCTATGCAGACGATGCTCCTTTGTATCTAAATGAAACACAGCAATGATTGCATTCTATTTCACCCTGCTGCTTTTCCAGATATTATTATTATTATTATTGTTTCGTCTGTTATTTAAGAACCTCCACCAGCTCGGTCGCATTAAAATTGCAGACCGTTTTGTTTGTCGCTTTTAACGCTGCATTTGGTAACAATATCCACAAGAGTCTCAGTGGTTACATTTCTGGGGTTGAAGCCTTTTCTCTTTTCCAGATGGTTGTTTTCTTTTAGCGTGTAACTTTAAACTACCTCGCACTATTATCAAGGTCGTCCCTGTGGGGCTTCTCTCTGACTCATAAATGCACCATTTTATCTCTCTTTGCCTGGTTGTCTGTTACTTTTGGAGGAAACTTTTCAGTCTTTCTCTGTCTTTCAAATTCCTTTAAAAGCTTATTTTTATTTGACTGAAATTACACTTAATCCCGTCTTTCATTTCTTCTGATTTGTCTTATTTGATGTTTCACATTTTTCTGGTTCTGCCCTTTATTTTCGTTCCAGTCCTTTGTATCAGTCATGTGTCATTATCCCCTCGCCACTGGAAAATCGTTTCCACTGGGTTATACATTTTAATCTGGACAATTATGGCTATTGTAGCTTTTTTTATAGCTATTGCAGTTGAATAAAATCGCCTTTGTGGCCGATGTAGAACCAAAATTAGGGATTGGAAGATTTCCACTTGGTGTTGCCAGGTCTCCCTCTGTCACAAAGGACCCCTTCTGCCATCTAACAGCCATGACAACTCGGGTTAAGGTTGTAAGTCAGACCTCAAATGGAGCCAGAAATTTAGCTCACCGATCTGAAATACTACTTCTTGAAAATCCTCAGGCTCTCTGCTGGTGAGCTTGAGATGTGTTGGGCTGCAGAGGATCCAGAAACGTAACGACAAAGAGCGTGTTTTGTGGCACAGCTTGCTCTAAATGTGTGCTGAGGAAAGCGAGGCTTTAGGCGTCTGCCTGAACTGACCCTGCAGGCCCGGCTCTATTAACTAAACATCCAGTCTGCTACTTTATAGAGCACCATTCAAAAACAAGTCTCACAACTCGCCCTAAAAATAGCCAGACCGTCGGCACAATAACAGAATTGTCAGCTAGGAGGACGATGTAGCAGACATGTCAAGACCTTGAGGAACATTGTCTTCCCTCAAGAGTTTTCGGGGTCCTTGTTGTTAAGTCAGTCCAGGGTGCTGAATCATTTTACACATAAATAGACCCGCAGCTTTCCTACTGTTTCAGTAATGGAATAATCTGCAGATTATTTCTCTGAGTCCATTGTTTAATCGACAAAATGTCGAACAAGTTCGTCAGTTTAGGTAGTAGAGTCCCAACGGGCGACACATTTAGGTGTCTTCTTACGTGACATCGCTGCCAGCAGAAGGACCTAAAACAGATCAGCTTTCTTCTGCGGGGCATGTTTGGTCGGGTCAAAGTCAAAGTTATAATTCCTGCAGCTGCTGGAGGTCTTTGTCATGTCAATATGAACTTGTATTCGTGAAATGGCCGTTAAATTGACCATAAAATAGGTTAAAATGCCAATCACAGCTTGGTGACCCCTCTTCGCTGACTTCAAACCAAAATGTATTCAATGTACTCATCCTAAAACAAAAGAGAGAAATAGGGCAAATCTCCACGTTTGGAAAGCTGTTTGCCACTTTTTGCCTGAATGTAACTGAAAAGTTGTTGCTGAATCACGCTCAGTTGCTCAATTAATCATTTAATTGACTGACTTTTTTTTTTTTTTTTCACTGCTACACTTGACAGATGCTTTACAATGCGTATAGTTTGTGTAAAGCCACAGATGTTCCCGAGAGGAGCTGGATTTGCTGGAAAAAAAAAGGGACTCTATCAGTATGCAGTATTGGTTTTCAACAAATCCACATTTCGCAAGACACATATAGCCGGACATAAATCCTTCTTGACAACACACAAAATTGTAGAATTAATTATTTTCCTGTCAGCCGGCAAGCTTCCCCCAGTAAACATAATTTTGTTACTCGCTGAATCAATCTGACTTAATCTGTGGATCTGATCGGGCTGCTGACCCGGGGAACATATGTTCTCCGCTGGCTGGTTTACATCATATCCAGCTGCTGAGAGAGAGAGTCAATCTTTTGAAACATCTGTCTGCGATTGCCTGTTTCCATTCATCACAGGTATCACTGTACCTGCTACACACAACCCATACAGATAAAGGCGGCTCAGTCACATGTCTCACATCGCAAACACTCTATTTTAACACTTGTCTATATTTATAGTTCTGTGTTTAAAGGCCTGTCACCTGACCGAGCTGCCTGCGGAGGCAAAACAAAAGAAGAAGAACTGCTTTTATTAGGAGTGACGCTGACCTGCAAACGACAGCAGTCTTTAAAACTATGACAAAGTGCCGAAACTACAGGCAAAGTGAGGGAGCAAACAAAAGCTTTGTCCCTCCTCTGAGAAATTTCTGCCACAAGTAAGCCACGAAAAGAGGAAAATAAAAAAGTGAGACACGTCTCTCTCTCACAAACTCACTATTACTCACTACTTTCTCCTCTCAGCACAATGACACACACTTATGCAAGTCAACACACACACACTGAGTTGAGCGGGAGAAAAAGGAATAACAGTTATAATGGATTGATTTTATTTTATTTTTTTACCCCCTTTCCTCTCTGGTCTTTCAGCTTTCTCAGACAGGCATGATTGGCTTGTCGATGAGCTTTCATGAAAGAGACCGGCACCATATGACAAATACAGGCGGCACATTTGTATGGATATCGCACTTCCAAGTTCATTGTCATATTTGCTTTGCCGCTTTTGAGTTTGTCGGCCACCGTGTTTACCTTGTCGATACCTGCAGGTAAATGTGGTGATTGCAGACTTGTGTTGTGACCAAAGATAATTAGCTTTATCGATTATGATCAATGAAATGTCAGAAAATAGTGAATTGTGCAGCATCTTTCTGAACAAATGTGTACACAGAAATAAAAACGCACAAAGTTCTCAGGCCGATGATGGATGTCGAGCTTACATCTGCAATAAAACCTGAATGTTGTAATGAGATTGTTAAACTGAAGCAAACATGGTTATACGCCACTGACGTGAATTTATCACCGAGCGGAAAATTAGCAATGATACAAACAGAAAAGTGTGCAAAACAAGTCAATATCGAGAATATTAGAATTTTTTCTTAGTTATTCAAATAGTTGCTAAACATTTTTTCCTACTTTTCATTTTCTTGATTTGTCAAAGATCTCTTATTTCCCATAATGCAACTTGATGACCTACTCCATGACCAAAAGAGCCACGAAGAGAGCTGAAGTCGTTAAACTCAACCTTATTTTTTAACACGTTATCTTTGTGAGTTTTTTTCGTGAACGCGTAGAGTCAGAAGGAAGAAGGAGAGATATTGAAGGCAAGAAAAAAACGGGGAAGTGTTTTTTTTTGTTTTTTTTTTAGGCCAGTTCGGTAAAAACTCAAGGTCAGTTTGTAGATCGCTAGCTAGCAGCTGGCATGCCGGCTTTTTATTTCCGAGTTAACAGATTAAACCAACAGCCTGCGACTAATATTTCCCTTTCTTTGCCTCTTAAATACCCACAATTTATAGAATCTCCCCCCTAAGAAAAATCGTTTCCTCAAACCAAAGAGATTCGAGTCTGTCCATCCATGATGAGACAATATTTACTTCATGTGTAAAAATTGGCGAATTTTCCCTTTAATGGACTCTTTTTTTTTTTCCATAAAGGGTTGTTATGCAGCTTGTGGACTTATTTGCCGTTAATCCAAAGGAAAGCTAAAAGTTCTGTCTATTGGCCCATTGACTTTATAAACTGGTGGACCTGTTGATAGTCGGGAGGAGAAAGAAAAAGGGGGAAGGACACAGCAGAGGAATGTGTTGAGGTGATTTAGGGAAAAGGAGGCAGGGTGTGTGCTACAGGATGAAGGTGAATAATACGGAGAAAACGAGAGCAAAAGTGGGCTGGGAGAGGAGGAGGGGTTGCACTGAAGTGAGCGAGAGGGAGGAGAGGAAGGGAGGCAGGCTAAATCCTCACACCATTATTATCAGGACTCACATGCAGCCCCTCCTGTGATGGAGTGAGAGCAGATAGAGAGAGATAAAGAAAAGATGGAGTTAAAAAGGAAATGGAAAGCGGGATTACGGGTGTGACGGCATCGGCGGATGAGCGGTGGCGGCGTGACGGTGAGGGAGAGAGAGAGTGGAAACTCTGGTGGGCATAAAAAAAAAAAGAAGAAAAACAAATCAGTGCAACAGGATGAGGACCTGCTAGTGCACAGCCGGCCCGACCCCGCAGACCCGCCATCTGTCCCGCTGTTCTCTCCGCGTCCCGCCGCCAAGCAACATCTGGATCACCTTGCATCCATATGGGAGAGAGGACGAGCCAAATCTTATCTCCCCCTCATCCTTTTTGATCGCTCCGGTCCTGAGGAGGAGCATCATCACCGGAGGGGGATCCCTCGCTGCGGAATACCATCACCACAGGGGCTGATAGCTGGACCAGAGGAAGGTGGAGGAGAAGGAGGGGGGGGGGGGACTTTTTGCCCCGAAGATGCAGAGGCTTTTGCAGGACCCTTCTTCGTCCACCTGTGAGATTTTCTAACTTCCCATGGATCTGTTGTGTCTGTTAGCCCCGAGCAGGGAGAGGGAAAAGGAGGCAGAGGAGGCGGAGAGGGGGAGGAAGGTGGAAGCGGGAGGGAAGCATCACTGCCGCGGCTGAAGTGTTACCGGCGTCTGTGCTCCTCTGCTAAAGAGGTATTTTATCCTCTCTATTTACTCTTCTTCTCATCCGTCCAGCAGGGAGCCTGAAGGATACAGACCGAGCTAAACACAGTGGGTTTATGCACAAATGCACACAACACACACACATTTGGCTGGCTGCTCATCTAGGAAATCCCTCACCTCTCGTCTTCTGCCACCATCCTTTTCTCTCACTTTCCTTTCTTCTTCCATTTTGATGTCCTGTCTTCACCTTCTTCATGGCCACTTGTGAATGCTTCCTCTGTGACACCCAGCGCTCCAAAAAAAAAAAAAAAAGAAGAAGCGGAGAAAGAGAGAAGTGAGAGAAGAGCGAAGAAAGCGAGGAGTTAGAAAGAGAGAAATCTTTGGAGATCACATACACTTGCTGTCACGATGTGAAGTCCTCCAGTGGGAGTGTGCAGACATCCAAAGCTGCCAAACACACACTCTGATAACACACACTCCCTCTCAGACAAAGGCTCGGCTCTAAACGCATACTCCTACAGGTGCTGAGAGGGGAGAGAGCGAGAGAGGAAGGTGAAAACCACGTGGAAAAAAACAAAAATAGAGAGAAAGCCCTTTGGAGAGAAGAAGCCACGAGGAACAATGGAGCTGAAGGAGTTCAAGTTGGATGACGGCAGGGAGTGCAGGTGAGCCCGTCGCACACTTGTCAGGAATTCATCGTTTTTATCTAAGCTGATACGGAGCCACGCATAGACGGTGGGGAGGAGATGCTCAGGAGGAGTGAGCTCAGTCATGCTCTCAGTTTTCATAAGTGAAGAGGAAGCCCGACAGAAACACAGCAGCTGGTTGTTACTGTATCAGGAACAACTGTAAGACCACTTATTAGCATTTTAGCTGCTGGTTTCAGGTGTGTGCCTGCATGCTTACTCAAAACGACGCTTTAGTTATGGTTCCAGTTACAGCGTTCCACGTTTCGATTATTTTCTCCATTAGTGCCTGAAGCTTCATATCATGTTGCAACACCGTTGACCAGCTTTTCTTTCAGTGGCACAGTAACGTAGACCATGTGGTTCCCAGCCTGGAGTTCAGCCGCCCCCCCCCCCAATTCCTCAGGAGGTCCCAAATTAAATCTAAACAGTCACATGATGATTGATGAGGCAGTAAAAGTAAAAAAAAATCACTCTCAGCTCTTTAAGCTTCTGCACCGCTGTTTCTTTAAGCTGCACATAAACCTGCTTCCCAATATGTGGATCGTGGTCTCCCAATGGGTCACGACATGATTCTTAGGGGTTCCAAGAAAATATCTATTTTCAAATTAAAATACGAGAACGTTTGTATATTTTTCAGGTTTTTGTTAAACCTTTGTAAAGTAACAGATACTTTTACTTTTCCTTTTTCAGGATTTAGTTTAAGTAGATCATGTTGCAATGATTGCACTTCAATTGCAGTTGGTGACCAACCTCAGTGTCGCAGCCTCCTAAACGGTCCCATGACAAATATACAGGGTCAGTAGATGAAGAATGATTGAACTGATTTGTTCGTCTCTGTTTGTTTTGTCACCCCACAGTGACTTATTGAAAAGAAAAATCCTATAAAGCTTTCTGCTGCCTTCGGTCTAATTTGTGAAATATCTGATGCTTTTTGACTTTAATCTGCCAAAAATCAAATGAGCTGAACTGAAAACTGAAGCTGTTCATGCTGTAACTTGAATGAATGAATGTGTGCTCGCGTCATTTTATGAATGTCGAAGACGTGCATGTCTGTCTTCAGCAGGTGTAGCAGCAGATTGGGTGTCAATGAGGTTTTGATTTGCCTTACATTTGAGTTGCAGGGGGGCCGAGTCAGTCTAGATTTGCCCCCTCCATGTCAGCATTGCTCATCTAGGCTGATGCGTCCGGCCTGCAACGATTTCCTATAAAGCTGTCAAGTCTTTGTGTGTGACAGCAGCAACCCGCAGAGAGACGGCGTTGCAATGTTACCAGTAAAATGTCTAATTATGATAAATTAACATGACAGACGTTGTGCGGTATGTTTCGTAATAAGCTCGGGGGTAAAGTGTGACACACTAATTCATTCATATTGGGAGTTTGATTTGTATGTGGACGGTTTATTAGCGGGACTGATGCATGTGCGCACACACCCACACACACACACACACACACACACATACACACACATGCACACATGTGCAACGCTGACAAATCAGCTTGTCTTCCTCATGACATCCACGAGGAGGAGACACGGAGGGATGGAGGGAGGAAAAGAGGGGAAGAAGGGTGGAGCTGCTTGACGTTGACAGAGTGGCCGCGTGTAGTTCAGGCGCCATGGTGTGTTTACTGTCACACACTTAGCTGTTAATGTCACCGTTTTAAGGATGTCTTCGGGGAGCCGTGATGGAAACGCTTCACTGACTGGAGTCTCATTAATAAAAAGTGTCGCTTTTTTTTTTCCACCTGACGTGAAGTCCTATATAAGTCATAAAATGTGTGTTTTGTATCCAAAAGGTGATCCAAAAATAGCCCCAATCTGTCTGAGGGAAACTACATGTCTCACACATCTGTTACAGACTTCTCACTTTACTCATATTGTCAGAGACGTGGGGGTGAATTATCCATCCGTGACTGTTGAAGGATGAAGCTTGTGTTAAATTTTCTTGCCATCACACCAAAACGAGCACCGCTTTTGGTTTGAATACTAGTTTTTGGCCACTAGAGGGCAGCAGCAGAAACAAGCAGCTCCGACATGTTATCCCTCTGCTTTTACTTTTGTTTTGGTCTCCACCGACTCGTGAGAAAAACTATGGGTGTGCTTGCGTGTAAAGTTAAGTCGCGGCTCATTTGTAACCACTGCGGGTTACATGATCTGACTTTTGCAGAATATGATGCCGCATCAAACGTCGAACTCACTCAGCTTGTATATGTTGTTTTAACATTATATGATTTGCGGTTTTATGCCATTATGAATTAAGTAGTTTGTTTGATTTAGAGGAGAAGCCGCAGCACAGGCTGGTTATGAAAAGCTAAGCTAAGTTAGCGCTCGTCTTCAGGTCAATGTTTCTGCCTGAAGGCATCACAAACAAAAGGATGTTTTTTTTGTTGTTGTTGTTGTTTTCATTTCTCTCTTTGCTGATTAAATATTTAATTCACCGAGCAGCTCAGAAGCTAACAGCAGCTTAACACGCTCCGACAAGTTAATACACCACGCTCAATTATTTGTTTTTATTACGTTTCTTCATAACCTTTGATGATGTTTGAATATTCGAGCACTGAAAATATGTATATATTTCAGCTACTACAGATTATTATTTCATCACCTGGAGCATAAAAGCGGCAAAGCAAAACCTGTGGTGCCGAGCAGATAGTGTCAAGTGGGTTTATCAGTGTTACGGCTGGAGACGATGCTGATTAAAGTGCTGGGAGTGAAGCAAAAGAATGAGGTCAAAGATGATTAATTGCACTGAAGAGCTGAGGCAAACAAAACCCTGAGTGAATTTCAAATGGGTTTGTCTTCACGAGTGACTCTTTTCACATACCGTCATTTGTACCACTGTTAAAATAAAATACCCATAATCCCACGATTTGATACAAAACATTCAAAACCAAGATGGCATTTTGTTTCTTCCTCACATTTTACTCACTGCTGCCGCCGGTGGCCGGAAGGAGTCTGTGTTTTTACAGTAAAGTCATAATATTCAGTAGTTTACAGCCACCAGAGCCAAACAGAGTGAAGTTATTCTTCCACTTCACAGTCTCAACATCAAGTATTCCTAAAAAAATTGCCAGTACCAGTTAGAAAAACCACAACCAAGAAATCATTACCGCAGAATGAAATTCCTCTCTGGGATTTCTTGGACTGCTCTAAGTCTGCATAAATGAGGCTCTAGAGAATCCTGATGCTTCACACAGCTGTCAAAGCGCCGCGGCTGCAGCATGTTGACGACAGGAAGGCCGTCTATTCAGTTAATACTACCCCACTGATTCAAACCCTCTAATTAATGCAATCAAATCAGTTTTCAAAGGTGCTGTGAAAAAACATGGTTCAAGCCGGGTGTGTTGTTAATTCTCTCCTGATGATTCTCATCCCATCAACTAGATCCTCTCCGCTCATTTCCTCCCCACGCCCCCCCCCGGGGACTCAGTATTAAATGACTGCATGTTCCCAGAGGTGCAGTATACATGCTGCTTTAACGGGATGGAAATAAGACGGGTCCAACATTTGGTCCAACAGGTTTCCTCCCAACAAATTGTTCATTCTGGTCATTTACAGTCGATATGTGTGTATGAAAAGACAATAATTGATAATTTTTTTGCAAACTGGATAACAGCATGGATTGTATGACTTGGCTTACCTTTTTTTTTGGGGGGGGGACTTTAAACGAGAATTGTTGTAGGTTACACGAGCAGAGAGGTGAACCGTTCGAGGGGAAATCATTTTCAGTTGTCATTTGATAAATTGTCAGAAGCTAAGAGAATGAAGATATTCATTACTACCAGAGAAAAATAGGAATAGGAAAGCTGTGCTTATCACTGCATGCTAATTTTGTAATTTGACGTTTTGATGAGTTTGGATGTTTGTGTGTGTCTGTGTGTGTGTGTG
Organism: Remorina albescens; assembly: GCA_034769265.1. Lineage (NCBI taxonomy): Eukaryota > Metazoa > Chordata > Actinopteri > Carangiformes > Echeneidae > Remorina > Remorina albescens. The sequence goes on from CM068480.1 coordinate 3,192,667, forward strand.
TGTAGTCTTGTTGATGCTGACACAGGTACATATCTACCTGAGTCCCAGTGCGAGAGTTTATCCCACATGGCAGAGCTGGACTCCATCTGGAAATCTCCATAATAATAGAAAACCTGTGCATGCACCACCACGCTCGCTCCCTCAACCTGCACATGTGAATACAATTTTGGTAATTAAGCGCACAAACATAACAGGATTTTATTGTGTTATTATGCGATTTTTGATAATCTCACGTCTGATGTTTTTCCATTTATCCCTCGCTGTCTGAAACATTTACATTTAGTTTGGATTCAGTAAAAAAAAAACCAAAAAAACAACAACAACCCCAAAACATAATAGGATAGTCATCTCATTGTTGTGTGCTGTGTTTGTGTGATTGAAATTCAGATGCACCACATTGTGGTCGGTCCCTTGTTTCCATGTCCTGTCCATGCTGTAATCACATTGTGTTACGTTGCTGCTAATCTGGAGCAGACACACTACAACCCCCACCACACACACACACACACACACACACACACACACATTGCTAATCTGAGGACCCATTATCCGGCCTTTTTCCAGAGATTACTCTGTTAAATGAACATTGACCTGGTCTCCAGTCACGTGATCCACCCAGTCAGCAGCTATCCGTTCCCTTCTCACGGTTTTTAAAATCACCAGCTGCACTTTAAACCTCTGCGTGCGTAAAAAACTTACTGTTGTCAACACTTTAATGGTCTCATTGTGATACTTTGGGGTATTAAAGTTCAGGTCTATGGAGAGTTGTTAGATGAATGGACAACACTGACATTACTGAAATAAAAATTATTTCAGCATAGCTAACATTAGTCACTAATAATATGTATCTATAAATATTTTTTTTACATCAAGCAACTGTATTTTGATGCTAGAAAGTAAAAGATGGAGGGTCCAAAATGTGAACTAATATCCAGGAATATGTTGCCAGAGACACTCTTTATGTACGTGCAGCTGTGGTATAAATATAACCAAATATGAACATGAATCCGAGGTTTTAATTATGTCAATGAATCAAGAACAGCTCTCAACCCTCATAATTTCAAGTAATCTCTGTGTCTACATTATTAATCCAACCGAGTCAATCCCAGGCTCTAAATTCAGCTATAGTGACGGCCACGGTTGATAAATAAACTGGTTTAGGGTTTTCTGCTTTAGCCGGCACTAACATTGATTTATTTTATTATTCAGGTTAGTAAATCACAGTCATGTAGTGTTTGCACTGGTTTTGCTGTGTGGGGGGTTTTGTTTAATCTTCACCTAGAACATGTGGGTGGTCAGTTAACAGCTGCTCTGAGTTCACGTCAAGATATAATGATTGACTGGAGACAAATAAAGTAATCTCAGTCAAAACAAGCGAACCAAAAAAATGTTTGGAGACCCCACTGCAGTTTGTAAAATCTATATAAACTCTTATGGGGATCTGTGTGAATCCCATTTCAGTTTTTATGTTTTACTTTCCAATAAATTCCTTTGTGTCTCAATATGCAGATGACACTGCTCAGTACATTTGCAATACATCATTCAGTTTTGCAAAAGTAAAACGTGTCACATTGTCGACTTTTCGCTGACTCAAATATCTTCAAGAAAACTTTGTCTAAATGTTTTTGAACCTCATCGCAACATATTGTAAATGAAAGACAAACGTATATGAATTAATCCATCAAGAAGGCATCGTTCCACCCCTTTATCGACTGAGGGCTGTGTATAATAACAGGGATGGGTCACCTTACAAAGGATCAAACTGGATATTTATTGCTGTGGGTGCCCAAAGCCCGTGAGCTCAAAACCTTTATGGGGAAGATGACTGAATTGCCAGGAGCATGAACAATGAAGAGGGGTCGTCCACATTAATCCCAGCGTTGCTTTGAAAAGAGCTTTGAATCAAAGATTGGAGGCTCTGTTAATTATCAGAGAGTCTCTGTTGGCCACAGAGGACCGAATCTCGATATAAAAACCTGCTATAAGAAAGCCCACCTGCCTTCATCCGAGGTTCAAAGGTATCGATTTAATAAGGAAAGATCTTCAAACGGCAGACGTTTGATTGAAGAAGCAATAGATGCAAATGTTGAAGGTGTCACTTCTGGTGAGGGGGTGAAAAAATAAAGATACAATATTTAAAAAAAAACAGAAAATTAAACCATCTTGCTCAGGATGAAACATTTTTAGGACATAGTGTAGCTCACAGTCTCACAGTTTATCTGTTGTGTACATAAATATTAATGTCCCAGTGACTTTGTGATTGAATTGGGGATTTATATCTGTGTGCGATTATAATAAATAAAAAGGGGTTTGGTTAAATCGTTAAAACCTATAAAATAGCAATTTTTATTCCTTGTAAATGAACGAAATCATTAATTCAATTATTTTTGTTGTGTATTATTAATGATTTGTCACCAATATTGGAGGGTACGGAAACTAGTAAGATTAAAATGACACACAAGTGTTGTAACAAATATGGAAATGTGCCGTCTCAACAAATTTTTTCTTTTTCTGAATGTTTGTAATAATCTTAAATGTGGTGGACTTATTTTTGCCACCAGAGGGTTTATGCAATATTTAAAGCATTTTATCTTTAAATCAGTCAAAAACTGATTTAAAGATAAACAAAAACTGAACTTCAGCTGTTAAGAATAAATGTCATTTGTTTTTTGTTTTTTTTACAATTTGAGCATTTAATTACATTTAAACGAAACTCACCAAAAAGAGTGGCGTTTGACACAAGTTGTCTCACGCAGGTATTTGTTGAAGTTCTGCAGATAGACTGATTACATGACGCCACGAGGAGGGAGAAGCCTGCTGAAGTAATGTGATGTAATGCTGAGGTTCGAAGGCCCGTTTGTGTGTTTGTGTGTGTGTGTGCACTCACTGTAGTGATGTGCAGAGATGAAGAGGTGATTACAGTCATGACACTGGGGGTTGGATTATGGAGGATTACATGCATGCATGCATGCACACACTCTTTGGCACACACAAATATAGTTTTCCTCATCATACAACAGTCTAAATGCCGGGCTAATACAGTCGCACAAAAGGGTCAGAGAGAGAGAGACAAAACGGCTGGGTTGTGTACCGATGGATTATCGGACATTATGTCAAAAACACCATAAAAGTAAATCAGCTTGTATGTTTTGACTGCCCCCCCCCCCCGCCTCCTTTCCAGGCAGTAGGCTGGCAACATGGCCGTTCCCAGGGGACAGCCTCCGTCACCTTGGCCTCCACTCTTCCTCCTCCTCCTCCTCTCCTCACCGCTGCCCCTGCAGCCCCGCCCGCTCCTCCTCCACCCGTCCATCAACGTGGCGGTGGTGTTCAGCGGCTCCAGCTACCAGAATGAGGTCAGGGGTCGTCTCAGCGGGGAAAACTTCGTCGACCTGCCCGTGGTGGTCAGCCCCGTGACCGTGCTGGTCAACGACACCAACCCCCGTGACCTGCTGACACGCCTCTGCGACACCATGGCGACAGAGAAGCTGCACGGCGTGGTGTTTGAGGATGACGTGGGCTCGGGCACTGACGTTCAGGTGAAAACTGAATTTTATTTTTTCTTTTGATAAATTCCCCTCCGGAGTCACTGTGCTCAGTCACACACATTTGTTTCTCCTAAAGCTACACAAGGAAACATTTTCACTTGACGTTTCGGCGCAAATCACACGATGGAGCTGCAGAGAGGAAGAATTAATTGAGATGACGAGCATGTTTGACTTTACTCAAATTAAATTATGGTTGTTGGTTTCTAATCGTAAATGAGGCAACATCAGATTTATAAAAATTTAAATAGTCCTCTAAAGATAGATTGTATATGAAAATGGAAGTAGACTCTGGATTTGAAAAGTGAAATGTAAAAAAGTCTGATTGTATTGAAGTCTATGGGAAAATATCCCTATTTCTCACTTGATTCATTCTGAAGAGTTTATGATCTCAGTCCGTAGTTTCAAATCTTTTCAATTTCAATATATTTTTTAAATGATGGTCTCATTTACTGGAAAATAGAGCAGGGGATGCATTAGAGGTGTGGCTCCAGTGTGAATGATGAACTGAACCGCATACAGAAAAAACACAGAGCAGGTCAGATCCACCCTTCACTCCTCCTCAGCTCCACCTTCTGTCTGATATATAGTTTCTATCACAGCTCACAAACTAATGGCTGATGTCAGGCCCGCAAACACGTAAAGTCAGATTCTTAAAAAAAAAAAAATAAAAAATCTAGTTAAATAAAAGCTGAAAGTCTTAAAACAAGTAGAAGTTAGATTTGCTCTTTCTCTTTAAGTACTTAAGTGATTTATGTTTTCATACAAAATATTGAATTATTACATATATGTATATATTTTTTGCCTTGCAGGGATTAACTTTTAGTGGAATATCACTTATGTTTGACCCATGACTGACAGAAATCACTGTAGGCTAACCCCACAGCACCTCGCTGTCAGTTTATCTAATGCAGCTTTTTCTCTCCGTTCGGCCTTCAGGTGGCAGAGGTGGCGCAGATTCTGGACTTCCTTTCGACTCAGACAGCGTTGCCAATCGTGGGCATCAGTGGCGGCTCGGCGGTCGTCATACCCTACAAGGTATTGTCAACTTGTGTCTAGTTGAAGCTTGAGTTGGGACGTAGAGCGGTCTGCCTCCTCGCTGTGACGCAAAGATCGGATAAAGTAAACAACAGGCTGTAACGGAAAGCCTCTTCCACACCGGCGTCATTCAGCTTAAAAAAAATTAAGTAGGTCAGAGCGGCGGAACCTACTTTGGCGAGCAACTCCCTGCATGCAAATATTTGGAATATGAGTAAAACAGATGGATGAATTATCAGCAGCGGGCGCAGCCAATGACCCCGCTGGGAAAAAGGCTGAGTTGCGGGAATGGGGAAACTTTGTGAGGGGAGACAAGTGCTATGGGCGATCTGCGCCTCAATCAATCAATCTCTGTGAGTTTGAAGATCAGTGGGTTCCCCTCCTGCTATGATTTAGCTTGTATGTCATTGTTGAGCAGCGAGCTGTGTAGTTAGATTGTAAAGAAGAGATTAATGACACCAGACGGATTCTTAATCGATGCCTTTTTTTTTCTCCCTCGTCTACCTTTGAGGAGCAAAATGGCTCCATCCTCTCTTCCTCTCACTCTCCATCCTTCCTGTCCTTTAACTGCTTAACTGCTATCATCAACACCTCGTATTTATAGAAGCAACTCTCGCACATAGAAAAACACATGCAAATGAACACCCTCACACACACACACACACACACACAACCAAACCCAGCTATGCAATCCGATCCCACCACCATCACCCAAAGCAACATTTTGTAAATCATAGCATGTTGTGTTTCGGTTTCCTGTTAATCAAAAGGTATCTGCAGATGTCCCGTCACAGATATTAAACAGGAGGAGTTGTAGCTGCAGGAGGGTGATTGATTTGCTGTATTTTGGTGGCAGAGCGGGAATGAGTGAGCAAGAGGCAGAGAAAGGGGAGAGATGATTCGATGGAGCTCGGCTGACAGCTGCCTGAAGGCAGTGTTTTACAGACGACTCTCCGTTCCTTCATTCTTCCCTTCCTTCGCAAGTGAAATAGTCATTCTCGCTTCACCGCTTGTTTCCTTTCCTTCCATGTCGCTCTCCTGCCTCCTCTCATTCCTCCCCTCCTTCCTCATATTTCTTTTCAGGCCTTCAAACCCTCGGTTTTCCATCTTTCCCTCCATCACCCTCACTCCGTTGACACATTTAAATACAGTTTTTTAGCTCTGTTGTGTGCCGGCTGAATCCATTAAGCAACAGGGCTGAGCCCCTCTCTGCTCTCTATGAGGCCCCGGGACCATATTAAACTGTTAATTAGACCCTTCAGGAGGCTGCAGCCCCCCCACAGTCCTTATCGCTCACCCCCCAAATCCAAACCATTCACTTCCCTTTTCCTTTCATTTTTTCTCTTTTGCTTTGCTTTGTGTAACCTCTCTCTTTCCCCCATATGGCTGCCTAAATTTGGCAAGGTGGAGCTTGTAGAAGAACTTTTGGTGCTCGTAATTAAAAAAAAAAAAGTGTCAGCGAGCATCCAAAATATTTGGGGCAAAGTTTGTCTGCTGTCAGCGATCTTCAAGTTTGTGATGTGCAATCGGGGCTGGATCAGTCTGGGCCATTTAGCCTCTGACGGGACGTTATTCATTGAACTCAAAAGTGTTGAGAGACAGTTCTCTGTATGGCACAAAGAGTAAAACTCCCTCCTCTGAGGCGTCGAAGGCCTCATTCAGCCTCCTCTTCCTCACACTCCCCCACTCCCTCTTCTCTCTTGTACACTCCTTTGTCGTCAGCAAGGATAGAAAAAAAACCTAAACACAATAGGACAGGTGGATTGGATGGAGAAAGACATATGTGCGAATGCACGATTCACTTAAGGGATAAAAGAGCTCAATAGTGCTTGATTATCAATAGCCTGATGATGATGAATATCTTTGATGGCGGGTTTTAAAAAGAGGCAGCAGCCGCCTATTTATGGTTCCTGTGTCAGTGATCTCTCTATGGCAGACAACAAGGAAGGAGGGAACGAGAAAAAGATGAAAAGATGGAAGGGAGGAGAGGAAGTGTGTCCTTTTTGTTCGACGGCACATACATCAAGCGAAAGCGAAGGGAAGGAAATGAGAAAGTGTGAGGAACGGCTGAGAAAAGGCTTAAAGACTCTTCAGTAGGGCATGTGAGGGAAGGGGAAAAAAATATCGAAACGCATCTCTGAGGAATCAGAGGTTGAATGTGTTTTTGTCTTTGTGTGTGTGTGTGTGTGTGTTTGGCTGGTTGTGAGTCACCGCAGCGTGCTGGTTGATCATTCGAGGGAGCTGCATCCAGATGTTGAGTCATGGGAGCAGTAGAGCTGGAGCCAACGGGGAGGAGATGAGGAAGGACGGATACTACCAGCGGAGGGGGGGGGTCTGAGTACAAACTTTAATGATGGAAACCAAACTTTAATTTATTTGGCAGCGTGTTCCACTGTCTGATAAATGAGTGTGATAGTGACAATTACAACAATAACGGCTGTCCTTGTCTGTCCCGCTAAATCAACGGGAAATGTCCTCATCAGTTTTATATTTTCAAAAACACAACGAGGCCAAAAGTATGTGGACACCCAGTCACCACATGTAACTGTCCAGGGTGTGTGGGCTAGGCGACATCAGGATGTTAAAGATTATCATGACGATGGGAGTTCGGTCGAGGTCAGGTTCAAGAAAGTGATTTAAAGTGAGAGATAAACAGTAAAATGTCTATATCATACACACAGTTAGGCAACATTTGTCATCATTGATTCAAAAAAAAAAAAAAACCCCAAAAAGGCAAAAACGTGACTGTCAGTGTGAAAGTGGCAGTCTTGGCTTTATCACAGCTTTATCTGTCTTTAAGGAGCAAAGTAGCTGATGGAATTAAAGAGCTCATAAACCTCTTTATGGAGGTTATGGAGGTGTAAAGGCTGCTGAGAGTCCCATAAAACAACCTGAGCTTTCTGTGGAGCCGGTTTCAGACTGCCACCAGGGACTTTATGGTGATAAGAAAATTCAGCTACGTCCCGGACTCTTTCCAAAAAAACACCAGAATATCTAAAAAAATTCTCCATCACCCTGTTTCAGATGTTCGTGTCAAGGTCATTATGGAGATAAATCATTTCAACAGGAAGTGTAAAAGAGCTTAGTTACTTTTGAAAAAATATCGCTTACTGATAACTTTCTAAATAATGAGTGTAGTAAAAAAAAATGTATTCTCTGCCGTGAAACTTTGGGAGAGAACAGATGATTTAACCACAGATGACAACTTTTATCTATTATTGTGAAACATTGTTAAATTTTTTTTGTTGTTGTTGTTGTTTTTGAGGAAATGCACAGAAAAATATTTTACTATTCACAAACTGGATTTTAATTGTGTCTGCAGACGACAGTAAAGTCTGCAACAAACAAAGCTGATGGCTTCATGCGTTTGCCCATAAACAGGAACTAGTGTGAACATGATGGATTCCTGAGTATTCAGCTTGAGTATTCGAGTGTGTAACGTCATTTATTACAATTTGAAGCTGTCAATAGAAGATGATATTTCAGGAGTTGTTGTCTCAGGATAAGGTCACACTCTGGTTGTCATATTGGGCCAGAGTGATGCAACGAGCCGGCCATCTCTCACTGGATCGACTCTCTCTCGGTTTTGTTTCTGTGCCTGGACTGACCTGCTTTCTCCGTTTGTCCTTCTGTACTTCTGCCCCCCCCCTCCCTTGCGTCTGGCTCTCTCTCGGTCTCATCATGGTCCAGAAAACCAGAATCTCCATAAGCAGGTCATGAGAAGCCCAGAGCTGCAGCGCAGTAATTCCCACCGGAAACTGTTTTTGATTGCTGGGAATGAAACTACATTAATGGCCAGGCGGCCTCCGAGTGTCACAGCATGGCCCAGTAATTTCAATAAGGCACTCAGTCAGTCTGCTAACACCGGGAGTAAATGTTTTGTCAGAACTGAAGTCCAATTCTTTTTTTGGAGTTGATTATAAAGCCGGGCGGGAAGAGTTTGTCTCCATCAGTTTAGAGTACATAACATAATGAGGACACGATTGTCATGATGGAGTTTAATTACCCAATCAAACAAACTGTGTTAACCTGTGGCAAATGCACACAATTACACACAATTATCTCTATTTCAAGGACCAGCTCACACAAACATAACTGTACCAACGTCATGTCATCAGGGTCCAGAGTTACAAAACACATATGGTGCTACAGGTTCGTTTCTTTAAGACGGATTTTCCCATCACATGTGTTGGATTAAATTTGATTATGTTGCTGCCGAAAAATAAAGCTGAGAGGATGTGGTTGAGTTTTCCTGACACAAAATATACATATGCATTATAAAAAATCGAAGATCCTCTCGTCTAGATTACGAATAAACATTTGCTGAAATTGAAACTTTCCACCTCAGCTGCACTTTGTGTTTCGTACAAATTAACAAAAGTGCAACATAGCACGCCAGCTCACTTAGCTAAGTTGGTGAACATCAGAAGAGATGTTATTATTATTATTAGATTATTATGAGCAGTGTTTTGGCAGTTGTTCATATTTCTGGATACCTGTTTATATGTAAAGCCTTAACTTGCAGCATAATCAGAGCAAACAGGTAAACTCATTGGAGTAGAAATCAAAATGTTTAGCACAAACATTTCATAGAAGTGTATCAGATGTAAAAACGTCCAACTAGAACAGAAGCACGCCAGTGCCAGGAGCTCACAGATACACAAACCATCTGCGAGACTGACAAATGAGACGCCTGAGCGCACATGTGAGGGAGCAACTGTATCTGTAACCTGCTTCCTGTTTGACTGACACCAGTCTTTAAACTGGGGGGGGGTGGGGGCAGAACAGGTCTCCCTGTGGGAGGAGAGGAGTGTGTGAGCAGCCACCATGTCCACCGTCTTCCTGTCACATTACCATACGCTCCTGCAGCAGGACTGCTAATTACGTCAGCGTGTGACAGCCACACTGCCCGGGTGGTGAGAACAAGACGGCTGGGAAGGGGAGGATTTGATGGCGGGGGGGGGGTAGGGGGGGGGGGGTTGAGAGCTAGCTGTGGAAGAAAAGGTAATTTTGACATAGTTTTTGCTTTATTTCACTTTGAAGGAAGGAAGTCGGCACCTTTCAACACGCTGGCTTAGTTTGATTCCTCACAATTTAAGATGCTGTTAATTGGAAAGTGATAAAACAGTGATGGGTGGGGGGGGGGGGGGGGGTCATGGAGTTATTTATTTGTTAAATATCTCAGCCAAACACGGTTTGTGTGTCGCTATTTTTACAGCCATTCTGGTTCACGGCCCAGTCTGGTGGTCTAGTGGAGTCTCAGCCTCTGGAAATGAGTCTCAAACGAGATAAAAACCGATAAAACTGAGTCTCGCAGTGTTATTCTTCAGGCTGCACGGCTCTCTGGGGCTTCGCAGGAGCGCCAAGGTGAGGGAGGTGGAACGGCAACGATAGAAGCGATGACAGTTAGTCACCTCTGAGACGAGGACAGAACCGGAGGATCTGAGACCTGGTCCCAAACGGCACCTGACGGTTTAACACTCTCCGTACGCTGTATTCTGGGATTCTCCGAGACTTCCTCCTTCTGTGCCGTTCATGGAAGAGACCATGTTACCCGGATCTTCACCTTCTTGCACCAGACCAGCTCCCCGTCCGTTACTGGAGCAAATTTACAATATTATTACTTGTATTGAAGCCCTGCAGAGTCTTGTACCTGCTTACATCACAGCTCTTCCTTTCCTATGCCTTACAGCAACAGGCACTGTTGTTGCCAAAAAAAAAAAAAAGGCATGAGAGGCCATAATCAGCCTTTATAATTGTGTTTTCTGTGTGAGTGCGCGTACGGACATAAACAACATGTTTGCGTGAGCCGACCACCAAACTGAAATAACTCAACAGCTGTTGGATGGAGTTTGTGCAGACATTCATGGTTCTCAGAGGATGAAGGTGCTTCCTGACTTTTCTCTTAGTGTCACAGTGAGACTGGTGTTGAAGGTCCTCAGAGGATGAACCTGAATAACCTTCTCTGTATCACCGTTTATTTTATTTAGTGAAATCGATGATGATGGATCGTAATGACTGTGGTGATTACTTTAGCTCCAGAGCCAACGTAAGTCAGGATGAACCACTTAACTCTTGGACTGGTGTCCCCAACACAGCGCTTCAGCACAGATTTTATTTAGATTCATCTTGATCATTGGCGGAAAGGTTTCAGGTTTGAGTCCCTGAGAAAAATGTATAATAACTCCCCCTGCCAGATATAGATAATTAAAGGTTATGGTTCAATATGAAAGTCTTTTTACTCCCCTCATGTTGACTATTTGAGCTCTTTGCTTCTGGATCCAACACTTTTAAACCCCCCAATATTCCTCCTCCTCCTCTCATCCCTGCAGCCTATTTTATCCAAATTCTGTTTGAAGGACAGGGGTTCAGTGGGCTCTAATAACTTTCCATCTCATCTGCCGACACACACGAATACACACTCGGTAGGTATGCAAATGTATGCAGACACATAAAACATCAGACCACCCCTCTCTGACAGAAAGAGAGCAGGAGGACGGAGCGTTTTCAGTTTAGAGACACTTGTACCAGACTGAGGCTGAATATGGACAGTCAAAGCTCTGTAGGCGTCTGTGAGGGCGCCACAGTAAAATAAATGTTAATGCGTACGTTTATTGTCAAATGATTATTATTATAAACTTTATGATAAAAGTTTTATAACATTTATGAAGGAGAACATTTTATGAGCTGAAGTTAAGAGTCATTGTCCAAACAAAGCTCACGTAAGTTTTTTTGTCATTTAGTCTGAGGTTCTTATCAACTTAATTGGTTTAGGAAGGCCGTTCCACCGTGTTGCCTACGTGACTTTTAACAGCGATGGATTGTGCGATAGGATGCTCATTGAACAAAGGGGACGAATTATTAATATGCACAGTCGTAGGAGCACAAAAGCGCCATTCAAGCTGAAATAATCTGTGCCTGTAACTGGGCTAAAAGTGCAACTCAAACCTTCGCCTCTGCCAGTGAGAAAAAGTTGGCTGCTGCTCTCAGATTTTAGCAGAGCAGAGTATTTCCTGTTCAGAGCCCAGGATGTATGTTCACAAGTGCGTGTTTGACTTGTTGTTTTTTTCCAACAAGCATTTGTCTTGCAGAAACGACTTTTTCATTGACAACCAAAAAAAAAAAAAAAAACGCCTCCAAAGATCTTGTTGCTTCGGCCGTGTTTCATTTCCTGAATCCTAAAATGAGACTCTTCCTCTTCACAGGCTGAGGGATCGTCCTTCCTGCAGATGGGAGCGTCTCTGGAGCAGCAGATCCTTTGCATGTTCAAGGTGCTGAATGTGCTTTGGTGCTAATCAGACCTCATTTATTAAGCATTTGGACAAAAATCTGTTTCTCTGTATAACAAAGTCCAGGTGCTTCCCTAAAGCTCTTTGAGCTCTTTGACATTTTCTTGATGCTGTCTTTATAGAAGTTCATAGATGTATATACTATATATACTATACTATATTTTATTTGTTTAATCCACAGTGAGGTTCAAAAATGATAATATATAGACAAACCGTTGTTAGAGGTGAGGTTGGTGCTGACAGTGTTATCATTTGTCCTCCACACATCTCCCTGTTTTAGCTCATGGAGGAGTACGACTGGGGCGAGTTTGCGGTCATCACCAGCCTGCTGCCGGGATACGACACCTTCGTGCATATAGTTCAGTCCTACACCGATACCTCCTATTTCATGTGGAATCTACAGGATATTTTGAATCTGGAAATGTCCGTTGGGGCCAATGACGCCAGGACCAAGCGGATGCTGCAGCAGGTATAATCCGATATCCGTCTCGTGGGCCGGATTGGACCGTCCGTTGGGTTAAAATTGGGTTAAAACTTGATGTAAGTTTTCCAATCATTGCTATAAAAGCTTGCAAAAACGTATTTATCAGTCGTCTTTAAATGTATAAATGACTTTATTTTGTCTGTAAATGTTTTATTTATCCAAACATAATAGGTGCAAATACAATTTATTTAACTTCTATTTAAGAACTCACTTGTGCGATGCAGTTTTTAAATTTTATTGTAATTATTTCAAAGCTCCGGCACTCTTGTCATGTTCGGGGAGTTGTTGGTGACTGAAAGTAGCGCTGCATGTTCAGGCTGTTGTTTCTGTCTGCAGGTGGACTCTCGGGTCCTGCTGGCATATTGCTCCTACGAGGAGGCGCAGTACTTGTTCCGTCGGGCGGCTGATGTGGGCCTGCTGGGGCCGGGCTACATCTGGATCCTCCCCAGCCTGGCTGTGGGCAACCCCGACAGCTCTCCACCTGTCAGCTTCCCCGTCGGCGTGATCGGTGTAATAACAGACCAGTGGAGGAAAAGCTTGCGGCAGAGGGTGAGGGAGGGAGTCGCCATCGTGGCCAAAGGGGCCGAGAGCTTCAAGAAGCAGTATGGATTCATCCCTGAGGGACACGGCGACTGCACCAAGCCCGCCAAACACTCAGACAACAATACTCTGTTCAGGTGAGGCGCAGTTTCATCAACTTTAATTCATAATTTCTTAACAATTTAGAGATAATTACTGATGCATAAAGGGAAGATCACAGCTTTAGCCTCCACATCCCTCGTCTGAGTCCTTTTCCCGTGTGGTTTCAAGTGCAAAACGACCTGAATTCATTATTCACAGCCCACTCTGTCATGGACATATCAGTGAAATCACTCAGTAGGAACACCCTGGCCTCCACCAATCAGCTGCCTCTATCGTTCCCTAATGAGCTGCTTCCAGTCTCCCACATTAAGATTAAGGCCTCCCAGGGGAGCGTTAGCTTTAATTAGGAGGAGATTGTTAAGTGTGTTTATCAGTGGACATGAATATGCAAACTCCGGTTTGATGTAGAACCAAAGTTCCTTGATTGTGTCTATGTGCTGAAGAGTTTGCGTGTCTGGGAGTTGCAGGCACATGCTGAACGTGACGTGGGAAAGGAGGGATCTGTCGTTCAACAACCGAGGCTTCCTCTCCAACCCGTCCATGGTCATCATCGCTTTGGACCGGGAGAGACTCTGGGACAAGGTACTTGGCTCCAGACACTGATTCACAAAAACACACTGACACTAACCCCCAAACCTCAGCACATATACAGAAACATATAAACCCTGGGTAGACTGTGCGCTGTTTAAAAACCAACTTGTGTCAAGCATATCACCGTGATTCAGACACTAAATTAGTGAACCAAACACAAACAAAAAATCTTCGCACCTCTGCCTACACGGTGAAGGCTTAAAGCAAACTAACAACAAAATATGCTCATCCTCACTCTCTAACCAATCCCTTTTTTTAAATATATATTTTGGTTCACATGTTTACATTCAGGCAAATGAGCACCACTCAGGATCAGCTGTGTGCAGAACCAGCTGTTTGCGATGTATCCTGGATGTGAAAACGACTATAATTAGATTACCTAAGTCCAGAAAGAAGCTTTAAAGTTATTTTTAGCCATTTTTAAGGGAAACTGCATCCCAATCACACCCAGGCAGCCGGGCCAAGAGAGATAGACTTCGGGAGAAGCAGGAATCAAAATGCCGGTCGAGGGAAAGTGGATATATTAAAAATCGAAGCTTGAACAAGTGATTACAAAATAAAACCTGTTGATATTTGAAGGTACGAGTCTACTCATCATTTTTAAATCAATCGGCGTTGTGTGTCTGTGTGTTTCCTGCAGAAGCGCGACCCTTTTCTTACTCATATTTCATCATCACCATGCCTTGCAATTTTGTCGAGTATTTTCAGTCCATTTTACACACAGACACAGACACAGACACACACACACACACACACACACACACACACTTATCAAAGACTGTGGGTGTATTGAAATAGTGCGACACAACACAACACAACACAACACAAAGAGACCTGAATGTAATCTCACAGCTACAGTTGAACTCATTTATTTCTGCCCTGGAAAGAACAACCCACTTTATCAATGTCACCTCCCGGCTGTTGTGTATTTATACGTGTGCGTATGAACCTGGACGTGTAATTGTGCTGCAGCACCGTTCGGTTCGTTTGTGTCTGGAGATGTTAAAGTGGCGCTTTGTGTCGCTAATAGCCAGTTAATGTGCACACTATCGACAACAGGACACCAACAGGACAAGATACTGTACATGTGTCTAAATCCTGGATCCTCTCTCCTTTTTTTTTTTTGTCTCATTCCAACCTGTCTGTCTTTGCCTTTTCTCCCCCCCCCCCCCCCTTCCCCATTTCTTGTCATGTAGCTCATCCATAATGATGGCAGGTTGTGGTGTACTTGCTCTTTTCAAGTCCGTCTCCTCCACTCTGACACCTTGACAATTTAACATGATGTTGCTCATGAGGTGTGCTGCTGGGTGACATTTTGGACAGCAGAGCTTTCTCTCTCAGTTGGGCTCTGTTCCAACTTTTAATAATTCTCATTTGTTACTTTTCCACCTGAGGAATAGTAGCCGCAAGAAAAAGAGAGTTGCACTACTGACGTTTTTTTATATTGACATTCAATTTGCTCATTATGTGTCATGTAAGTTGTTTTTCTGCAGAGCGTTTTTCAATCTTTTAACTCATTGGTTCGGTTTAAGAGCCCGCAAATTGAATGTACCTTTACTTTCATTTCCTGCAGCTGTTTTGAGAGTGTAAAACCAGCTCAGTAACAAGCAGCACAGAAAATCAGCAACATGTTGGTGGATGTACAAGCTGCAAAAGATCCATATGTTCCCCTCAGACGTTGGTGTCGAGGGGTGGTGAATATTGGACGTCCAGTTGTGAGTGGATGAATTAGTTCTAATGCTGCTGTGTATCTGCATGATAAACAGCAGAAATTGGTCGGAGCTTTACCCGGTCTAAAACTGAGGATGTCTCAATTGCCACTTTTGTTTTGCTTCTCGTTGTGCTTCTCTTCTGGAGTGACAAAGCTGGATGTGCTCCCCAAACGTTTCTCTGTAGGGGTTGAGGGTTTATGAGGCCATCGTATGACAAGAATATCGCCGAAAAAATGGTGTACTAATAATTTTAAAATGAATTTGGGAACACGAGGCCATAAAAGAAGCCCAGTCCTTCTCTCCAGTTTCTGGTTTTTCCATTCAAAAACAAGCCATTAAATTACACACTCACATCAATTTCCTGCATTTTCGCCCAGTGTCCATTAATCAACAACAGTGTTTTATCACGAGGGAAAGACAGCTCCTGCTTCAGGAGAAGATAAGACACACGAGAATCTCATAAAAAGACGGACTGAGATGATTGATCGTCAGACCTGGCATCTGCGTGATTCCCAGATGGTGCAGAGAAACAAATCACCAACGTGCACTTCACACTGTACCTTCAGATGAAAATTTGTGTGACGAAGGAGGAACGTTTGCGTGAGTGAGCCGGGGAACAAATCAGGAGTTGCTGTGAGGAAGAGGTCTCATTAAAGCGATGAGGGATCTGAAATCCAGGCGCAGTAAGTCAGCGCAGGCCGAGCTCGGTGCGGCTCATTAGGTTCGGTTGATATGACAAACAGTCAGAGAAGGCTTCACTGAGCTTACTGCACACTTCGATGGGATTATTCATTGTGTGATGTGATATTATAGAGTTTGTCCCAACTGGCTCCCTATGACATTAGAAAAACTCAATCTGTTGCTTTTTCTTTTTCAGTAGATATTATTACCTGACAGCTTCCCTGTGTGCGGATTTATTTATATATAAAAACTCCCCATTTATAACAACGCAAATATTTAAGACAGAAAATTATACATATAATAAACGGCACTAATCACTTGAACAGTTCCCATTTATGAGCAACGACATTTTAATTTGTTTCTTTGGCTGGAAAAAAGAGAACGAATAATTGAATAATCAGTCATCAAAGTGAAGGCAAAACAAGTCAGGATGTATTATTAACGTGATCCGCTCGGGTTTGCTCTTTATATTAGTGTCTGACTTTTTTTTGTGCGTCGAAGACATTTACATCTTTAGTCTTTTTATCCTGTCCCTCCAGGTCAGCTCATGCTAATTTCCCTTAAAAAAAAAAAAAAAAAAAGGTCACAGCTGAGATTCAATCTCTCACCTCCTCTCTTCAGGTCGGGACGTACGCTCGGGGGATCCTTCAGGTGCGATACCCCGTCTGGCCTCGGTACGGCAGCTTCCTGGAGCACGTCTCCGATGACCGTCACCTGACCGTGGCCACGCTGGAGGAGCATCCCTTCGTCATGGTCGAGAACGTGGACCCGGGAACTGGCACGTGTGTCCGCAACACGGTCCCCTGCAGGCGCCAGTCCAATCAAACCGAGAGGTACAAACCCAAAAACACACGTGCACACCATAGAGGCCGGAAACAGCTGAACTGTCGGCCACAGTGCTCAAAGGAGGAGGAGGACGATGCTGTGAAATAATTAAAGATGTTTGGAGTGTGTGAAGCGTTTTATCAAAATTTTGATGTATCCAAAAAAGATGAGTCTCATTTGTTGGTCTTTAAAGCCCCAACGTTGTCCTCCTGTCCTTATCTGCAGGTTCAGTTTGGGGATGAAGTGCAATTCCTTTACTGTCCTGAAAACATAATCTGATCTTTTTCCTGTAAATTTCTGATAGGAACTCACTGTCTCCTTCAAGTCCTCTGCATGATGACCTTCAGTCTTCTAAAAACAAAAATGACCAAATCTCTTTTCGTTCCCATAAAGATATTTAGCAGAAGAGAAAACTTCTCATTCGTATTGACTTTTGTTAAATGAGGAGGAATTTAGAGTCACTTTATGGATTTTAACGTAAAGGATCATTTTGGTTCACGTAGTGTTGGCAGCAGTGTTGAATCGTCTAAATAACACCTGGTGCTTCACGCTGACATCTGCCCCCTCCCTCTCCGTTTCTCTGCCCTAGTTTAGTTCTGAGCAGACACTGTGAACCTCCTCACTTCATTAAACACAGAGTAATTGTGTGTGCTGAGTGTCTAGGCACTTTGAAAACACACCTTCAGTGTCGAACTCCGATTGCAGCGTGGCAGAAAACAGCCATTAAACATTTATTACCACTGACTGCCTACAACTGGTGCTCGCCAGGAATACACAATGTCTTCATTACGTTAAAAACAAACAGACAATAGAAATACCAGTCTGCCGTAAATCTAATGGAAGATTTACAGCAGAGTATCAACTGCTCTCTGTCGGCTTAGCTTTACGGGTCCCACACATTACATACTTTACAGCCGCTACAGGGAAACATAATCCTGATTTAAGTCCTCTCTCTCAGCTGATCGGCACTTTTACACATAATATAATTTACCTGTCAGCGACACTTCACCAGTTTTCTTGAGCGTTTGCATTGTTATGATAGCCCGCTAAAATCAGTGCCTATTTCCTTTTGACATGAAAATGGGAGCTCAAACCAAGACAGAAAGACTCATCTGTGAGCCATGACGCCTAAAATCAATAATAATAATCAGAGAACTGCGTATAGCTTTGTCTCCTTCATCTGTGGGGGGGGTTAAATGAATTCAGGTATCTTTTTATTTCCGTTGGACGGTAATCTTTTCATAGATTTAAGAGAACAACAACACTGCCGACAGATCGCGGTCCTTTAGGTATCTCTTCGGTGAGCTTTGTTGAGTGTTGCTGACATCACCTGATGACATCATCATGGTCGTCCCTTCATTCATATTTGATTTAGCAATCGTGAATTCTCTTCGCCAGCTTCTGTACATTGTCACATCCACTGTTTTTATTAACGCTGATGAATGACAGGATTTGTTTCATGCTGTGCACGCTGCTGATCTCTGTTTTTTTTTTTTTTTTCTGAGTCATCATCATGTTGTTCTGTATAAACTGCCACATCTCGCTGGCCCAATTTGGTAATTTATTTAAAGGTCTTTACGCACACCTTTTTTCTGCGTGCTGTCATTTCCTTGCTGTTTATAAGACTTTTTCTCGCCTGCTGTAACACTTTCACGTCACGCTGGAAGTTCGTTATTTCTAAATGAATTCTCGCTGGAGGATTTTCTCTCTGCCTGTTATTGATCATGTTACTATGTATTCATGCTGCCACGTTGCTTACCTGCAATAGAGCTGCTGGAAAAACAACCAACCCAACTTTTACAGATAAGTTTGTGTCGCAGTCGCACAAACAGTAATTCCCAAATTCCCAATAATTTGGGAATGCTATATCTGAAAATCAGAGGCAATTGCTACTTCAGTCGTTCTTCATTCTGGCACTGAGGAGCAGATGAAGTGCCTCCATTTTCATTTATGTTCATGGAAGTTTGTTTGTGGTGACGATTTCACTTTAAGCTCCAAATACATTTGCAACGAGAGAGGGAAAACGCACAATCACACTGATTTATGTCAAAGGATGTTTGAATAGCGCCTCATTCTCTCTTTATTCATTTGTTTATCCAACAAAGACGATAAAGAGGAACATTATTAGTTCACGCCAACTTCATGCAGACAAACAAAGGAGTAGATCCCAAACAGCAGAGCAGACCAGACAGGTTGTAATAACCCCAGATGTTTAACCAGCTGTTAAAGGGTTAAGGATGGCCGTTAAACAAAAGGGACCCACAAATATAATAAAACAAGGATGTGCGGCCATGTTTCAGATGACCGTGACCGGCACATTAATCCTAAAGAGAAATATATAACGGTGGTTGTTGCGCGCGATGGTATATTGATTACCAGTAAAGAAGATTTATCTGTCCAACATGGAGATATCTGTCATAACACGGCACACCGTTATCCCATCCTTCCCTCCGGCTGGCGTGCCCCATTTGGACAGTGACCAACAACAGAG
The DNA here is from genome assembly GCA_034769265.1 of Remorina albescens. Lineage (NCBI taxonomy): Eukaryota > Metazoa > Chordata > Actinopteri > Carangiformes > Echeneidae > Remorina > Remorina albescens. The sequence continues at coordinate 3,211,962 of CM068480.1, forward strand.
AAGGAAAATGAGGGAGACAAGGCTGCCGCGCTATAAACCAGTTAATCTTTCTGTTGTGTCTGAGCAGCTTCCTTGCAGAACAGATGTTTAGCATGATTAAAAATGTTTTGTCTTGCTCATTAAAAAGCTCTTATTTTGCCCAGATGATGGCTTCCTCTGCCAGATATCTGACCTGATTAAGAAAAGGGAATTCCACACTTAAATTCAACTTTGGGCATCTTGGCTGGAGGAACATGCAATGAGCAGATGGTTTATGCAAACCGGTGCTGTAATGTGATCATAATTACTTGTTGAATAGAAAATGAAGCCTTCTGATGATTGTTAATTTCACCGGATTGTGGCCAAGATTTTTAACTGTAACGACCTCCACCCGTCGTTACGCAGAATAAAGATCCCAGTTCCTGCATAGGCATTAATGAAGGGACATTTTTATGCTACAATAGCTCATTCTTATTTTGGAGTTTAGCTTTTAACACGACAGTAAATCAGTAAATCAAAACAAATCTGTGCCAGAAACAAACCAAATCTTGATCACAGAAAAAATAATGAGTCGTTCTAAAGAACTCTTATAGGTGACATATTTTATGAATTAATTGGAGGATTTGACTGGAGGAGTGCACATCCCTGCGGCCATTTTCAAAACATCTAGTGGAAAACCTCCTCAGGGGAGCGGCCTCTGTTACGGCTGCAGATTTTAAAAACCTCGACAACCCACATCCTTTTTGTAGGTGTGCGCTGTTGTATATTGTTGAGTGTAAAACTATCACCTCTCAGCGACTAAATGATCACTAGGATAATCTAGAAGACAATAAGCAAAAGTTTGTCGACTGCAGTAACTTTCTGGAGCTATCTCAGTCATTCCTTTGTGAGCACACTGGGGGAAATATCAAACCTCCTCCTCCCTCCTCCATCTGTCCTCCTTCGGTCTTTGCCCTCTTTTCTCCTCAAACTGAAGTGGCCAGTCTGTCAGGGCTTCGTCTGGTTGTTTGCCATCTATGGAGACTCCTCTTCTCTCGTGCTCTCCGGTCCAACTCCCTCACCGTGCTTCTCTCCACGCTACACTAGTTTCTGGGCTTTTTTTTGTTTGTTTGTTTCTTTTTTGTTTTTTTTTTCAACAACGCACAACACAACACAACTGCCGTTGATCCTCAGAGGATCCTGTGCTGTGAATGTGTTAGTGTGCGAGCTGGGGCGACAGGCCCGGTTTAAGTGCGTTTGTATGTGTGTGTGTGTGGATTGTTAGTGAAGTGTGTATAATGACGACAGGTGGTCGGCTCCTGCAGCAATTAATTAACGCCGCATTTATCGGAGCTATTGACTCCCGTGAAACGAGGGAGCCTTTCAGAGACACTTAAAATATGACTAAAACAAACACCTTCACTCAACTTGAATCTTAATGACCTGGCTGACTTTTTTTTTTTTTCTCATTCAGCCCTGTTTGTTTGCTCACATGCTCCGTCCATCTTTTCCTGACTCATCGACTCGCTGAGGTTATCCCCGTCACTCCAACGCTTCAGTTTAGGCCTCCACTTTGGGCAGCTGGATAGATGAAGAAGCAAAAGTCGCTGCTCTCCTTTATTTTTTAAGTCCATTATTTTTTTTACCATTCGCCATCCTTCTTCTTCTCTTCTTCTTCTACACCCCATTGAGTAAAAAGGCCACAGAGAGGAAGTGAGCGCGTCCTTCAAAATGCCGCCCACCTTAATGGCCTTTGATTAGAGGCCACAGTTGCTCAACCATCAACTGTGAGGCTCTGTCACACCGCCTGTGTGTGTGTTTGCAATTTTTAGTTGTCTCCTCAGTCTTTCTGACAGACACCTTGTTAACAGACATTGATTTTAGCTAATGAACCAGCCGCCGCTTGCCCTTCACTTCGCCGCCGCAGACAGCGCTCGGTGTCGGCGTGAGAGCCCGCGACCATTTAGCACTCACTCACCGAAACAGAAGTAAAATAGAGAAAGAAAAATCACAGGAGCTAAAGATAGCAGCGGTCCCAGCTGCCGGAGAAGCTTTTTGATCACAAGATGTTGAGATAAAAAAGTAATGAATGACTTTTTCTCCCCCCTCCTCCCTCAGCATTACCGGCCACGCCGAGGCCTACACCAAACTGTGCTGCAAGGGCTTCTGCATAGACATCCTGAAGAAGCTGTCCCGCACCATCAAGTTCTCCTACGACCTCTACCTGGTCACCAACGGGAAACACGGCAAGCTGGTCCGTGGGACGTGGAACGGCATGATTGGGGAGGTGAGGGTGAGCGTGGTGGATAAAATCACATCCGCTGGCTCGCTTTGGTGATGAGTCTGGAAAAAAAATGGCGCAGTTTGCTGCTGCAACTCGAAACGCATCTTACGTGGTGACCTCTGTTCTGTTGTGACAACACACAACGTCTAAAGTGAGAAAAATTGTGCTTGGCCCACAGTGTGATTCTTGGATGGGTTTTATTTAGGTCAGCAGTGTGAGGTCTCGGAGCTAACACACATATTTATCCCACAGACACACAAAATGCCACATCAAACACAGATACAGGTGCATCTGAAAGTGTTTCGCCTTGAACAGGTGTTTGCCCGGAGAGAACCTTTGTTTATGTTTTAGTGCCTGAAGCTCTGAGTGTGTGTGTCTGTGTGGATGTGTGTGTTCCAGCTTTTCAGAAAAACCACCGTGAGTGTGAGCGTTTCTGAGCTGCAGCCTCGTCTCTCCTCCTGGAATCTCCTCAGATGATGTGACAAATATTCCCCCAATAATCTCTGCAGGCAGTCATTATTAGCGTCACACCTGACTGTACAGCACATCGTTTTCACAGCAAAATGAAATACACAATTTGCTCTCTCTTCAGCGAAGATGAGTTTTCCGCTGGGGGGGTGGTCTGCTTTGTTCAAACATACCAATAGTCTGTTTCACGTGCAGAATAAATACAGGAGAGGACATTTTTGCTTCACGCTGCCTCTACAGAGCTTTTATCTCTCTCAGGTTGTCTACAGGCGAGCTGACATGGCCATCGGGTCTCTCACCATCAACGAGGAACGTTCAGAAATTATCGACTTTTCGGTGCCGTTCGTGGAGACGGGCATCAGCGTCATGGTGGCCCGCAGCAACGGGACAGTTTCCCCATCCGCCTTCCTCGGTGAGACACGCCTTCTCCGGCATCCATTTTGTTCTGACTGTGTTGTTTTTATCCTGGAGTGTTATTTACAGTACGTGTTAGTTGTGTTGCTGGCACCATCCTCTCACAGGATGGCCTACTTATAGCGAGTTCTGTCTCCGCAGACGCTTCAGGAAACTTCCCATTAAGCTTTTATCCCGATGATAACTGTAGCCTACAACTAAATCCCCTTACCGTGCACACACCTAAATCCCCTTTTCCAAACCCCAAACAACAAAATTCAGCACAAAACGAATGGCGCACTTCTCTCTTCTCATTCTCACATCAGCTGCTTCCCTCCTGCTATCCTCCAACCACACATGGTGACCTCCATCACAGCCTGAGGTTCAGAAGCAGGACGTACAAAAGAGGCTTCCTTTAATCCTTCATGTTTGTTTCCTTCACTTCTCCTCTTCCTCCTTTAGAGCCCTACAGCCCGGCAGTCTGGGTCATGATGTTTGTCATGTGCCTGACGGTTGTGGCGGTGACGGTTTTTGTGTTTGAGTACTTCAGTCCGGTTGGCTACAATCGTAGTTTGGTGAGCGCCAAAGGTGAGTCTTACACTTCTGTTCCACTTTCATTGGTGGAAATACTTCTGCAGTGGATGATAAAGGAGTGAATGGTCTTCATTTTCATCACAACAGAAAGAAAGAAAAAAAGAAACAGTCCTTTAAAATCCGTATTAATCCCACAGGTTCTCATGTGAATCGTGTTGTTAATCTCACCTGATTTGCTCAGTTTGCGTAATACACCAAGAATGCATTTAGTTATCTGTATTTACTTTATCTAAAAATATACAGAGCTGTGATTTTTTTTTTTAATGCATAAAATGGACTTAATTTGAATCATAGAAAGCATTTTTAAAATAAGCCTAAACAGGATCCTCAACAGGATTTTGGCGAGAGGGTTAATCAATCCCAGAATGCAGCAGCGACAGAGCATGCCCTGTCTGCGGGTCCGAAAGGTCATTTTCCTGTTTTAATTAGCATTGGTTGCTGTGCTAATCAAAGTGTGATTGATGGCGGTGGCACCCTTCGCTGCGGTGGCAGAGAGCGATGGAAATGGGCCGAGCTCTGTGAAATTGTTCTCGTTGTTTGGAAGTTTGCAGAAAGGCATGAGATAGTTCATAAATACTTGAACAGGAGACATTTAGTTTGATGATTTAATGTGGAAACAAGAATCTTGACTTTAAAAACAATGAAACAAGACGGACATGCGGCACAATTTCATCTTTTTCTGGTGGAGGCAAATCTGAAGCGGTGGAAACTAAAATTTTAACAAAATTTTTGTGAGTTTTGGTCTGAACTAGATATGATCTCCACACAACCTTGAAATTATTTGAAGGTTTTTGAAGGTTCAACCATCACAAACTAGATTCTATTCAGCCCCTTAATTTGCTGTTGAAAGCAAAATTCCTGGCAGGAGATCCCAAATACAACCAAAAATATGTTTACGATGGATCATTTAATACATTTGGCTTCAAGTTGGGTTCTCCTTCCTCTGTTTCCTCAGCTCCTGGGGGTCCAACGTTCACCATCGGGAAGTCGGTGTGGCTCCTGTGGGGCATCGTGTTTAACAATTCAGTCCCCATTGAAAACCCCAAAGGAACGACCAGTAAGATCATGGTCCTGGTCTGGGCCTTCTTCGCTGTCATCTTCCTGGCTTCCTACACCGCCAACCTGGCTGCCTTCATGATCCAGGAGCAATATATCGACACAGTGTCGGGCCTCTCGGACAAGAAGGTAAGAGACTGAACAGACGGGAGTTGAATTGAATGATGATGAAGCAGGAGAGCTTTGCGAAGTCCGCTCAGACATGCAGAGAGCTGGATGGTTTTGTGGAGCTGTGAGGAAAAACACGTCTGTGTGTTTGAATCCAGCTCACAGTACATCAGTTCCTCTTTTCCCTCAACAGCCGAGACACAGAAGACTCAGAAGAAAGCCTTCAAGATGAAGTCAAGTACAACAATTTTGTGAACAGCTCTGTCCATTTCCTATCAGTGGGGCGCCTGATGGCATGAATGACTAATCAATTACTGCCGTCTGTCAATACAGATGGTGTCTGAGTCTCGACTTGTCCTTTCAGTGTTTCGGCCTGTCCATCAATATTCCCCTGTGCCGTCGCCAGCTCTTGCCTTGCTAAAAGACGGGTAAAAAAACCTTTAAACAAGATCGCAAAAAGATTTTAAAAAACAAAACAAAACAAAACAGTCCGGTCACAGAGGGAAACAACGCCCACAGATTCCTCTACCACTTAAATGTGTGCGCGCACACTAAGACGCACACACTCAACCTGGAAACGAGGGCTCAGAGGAGTTTTACAAAAAGGCATTTCATCCTTCACAGATACTGAAAACGACTCCCAGGCAGGGATCAGCAGAGCCACCTCGGTGATCTATGCTTGTATTAACTGACTGCATTAACTTTATGCAGATGCATTCTGCAGCACAGCAGAAACGACTAATATAAATTACTGTACTGCACAACCTCAGCTGCCCCTTAATTCTGTGATCCTACACGACAGAGGATTAAGGGTGGGTGGGCTTCGGGTGGTGGGCTGACTGGGTTCATGTCTCACAGGTTTAAAGGATAAAGTGGGGGGTATTTTTCTTACGGTCATTAGATGTCACGAATACGATTCCAACCAGCAGTGTGTTTCTCTCATCACTTCCCACTGGCTGTGAAATCTACGCGAGCATTAATATTTATGGACCTGCAGATTTAAAATGTGACCGTCTTTCACTTTCTGTTTGATTTCCAAAGACCTTTTTAATTATTGGGATAATATTCATTAACAGCGTCAGTCATTAATGTGTATTCCCCACATAAATAAACTCTGGCTATTATTAAGTACAAATTAACAACTCTATTTCTCTTTCAGACCTGTATAATAAAGTGACATCCCGTTTTCCTCAACTTTAGAGCTCATACTCATTATCATTGCATCAGGTAACCAGGGCTGATAGCTGATCTCTTTAGGTATCATAAATTCTGAAACACGGACTAAAGCCCAGGCAGCAATACAACAAAACCTGATTAGACTGAATCGTTGAGTTTTATGGTCTGTTTTACTCTAAATGGGTCAATAATTTTAAAAAATTAACGTGGTGTTGTACTCGAAACTACAAACGGAGACCAGCCTTCAATATAATCTGACTTGTTTCTTATTATCGCCCTGGAGTCTACGTATTTTTTTTTAGACAATTTGATGACTATTTACAAAAAGCAAACTCGATTTAGCTGGTCCAGGGAATCGGGTTCCAGTTCCTGGACCGAGGGAGCGAGGAAAGAAAGGAGGAAGGCTCTCAGGAAGCGAGGGGCAACGAAGTGAAGAGGCGGACTGACTGAAGAACCGGCAGCTGAGTTGTGATCCTGAACAAAAAAGCAGGTTGGACAACAAGTTGTCTAACGATCTGGCGAGGACCGGTTGGACAGCTGGGGTGGATATACCACCGCCGCTGTTGAGCAGATTAGCAGACGGGCTTCAAGTGTAAGGGGGAGCCGGGTGGGGGGGGGGGGGTGCATGTCCACGCCATCAAAGACCCACCCACACAGGAAACAGAGGGAAAACATGGAAGCAACCAGAGATTCAGACACAGCTGGATCAACTAGGAGCTAATTTGAAGCTTCAGCAGCTTCAGTCTGATAAATGAAATGAATTTCTGCCTTTTCTTGCTGAGCCGAAGCAGAGTGGTCACTAAAAAACTGCAACTCTGACAGATACACCATTTTTTTTCATTGGGAATTTCTTTGCGACCTTCAGGAGGAACATTTATGAATTTATGTATTCAGATAAACTTTTAATTCACACACCGTCTTCAAACTGCCGATAGAAAGACTGGAACTGCTGCAGTTGCAGCTGAAAAGCGATTATATTAAAGCAAACTCACCCATCTTTTCACACCCTCACATTTAGATTGACCCATTCATTTGCACTCGGCTCAAAAGGTCACTGTCGTAACCGAGATGAATGGGTCTTTCCTGTTTACAGTCTAATTGAGCTCTAACGGACGCGTTCTGCTTCACCCTGCGATACGTGACCACTCATGAAATGTGAACTTCGATCAGACGCAGATTGAACCGGATTAGGATCATCTACAGGCTGTGCAATCGTTCACGCAGACGTGCGTTGACTCATATCAGATTTAATCAGATCGAAGTGAGTGAGTGAGTGAGTGACCAGCGTTTCTCAGGCAGCATTGAGTTTGGAGAAAATGGATTTCATTTAACTGAGGAGTGCCTCATCCTCTTTGCTCCCTTCTTCCCCATTTTCTCCTCTTCCTCTCTTCCTTGCTTTTTCATTTCCTCTATGCTTTCACTTCCTTATTGTTTCCGCTCTTCCCTTTTACTTCCTCATCCTCCTGCATTTCTTTCTCACCCAACTTTTCCTTCTCTCTCCTCTTTCCTCCTTTTCCTCACATTTATATTTTTACGTTCTTTTACTTTTCCTTTTTTTTAAACTCTTTCCTCTCTCCTTGTCACCTCCCATATCACCTTTTTATCCTTCTTTCTGTCATCTCCTGCTCTCTCCCCTTTTCTGCTCTCACCCCCTTCAGTCTCTCTCCTCTCTTTCCTTTTTCTCCTCCCTTCTCCCTTCCTCTCCTCCCCCCTTCTATTACCTCCCATCACTATCTTGTGTTTCCCTCTTCTCGGCGCTCTCATCTTCTCGCCTCCTTCCCTTTCCTCTCATCCTCCTTTATCTCCCCACAGTTCCAGAAACCACAGGAGCATTACCCTCCTTTTCGCTTCGGGACGGTCCCAAACGGGAGCACAGAGAGGAACATCCGCAGCAACTACCCCGACATGCATACGCACATGATGAAATACAACCAGAAGGGGGTGGAAGAAGCTCTAGAAAGCCTCAAAACCGGGTACAGGTTTTCTAAAATTTTAACCATATAACATCTTTATTTTTTCTGGGAATGAGCGCGATGTGATGGGTGTATCTTTAGATGTAAAGAAAAGTGTGGTGCATCTTAATTTGTATAGAAAACGTTTCAAAACAAGTTCAAAACATGTGAAGTGCTTTCACACATTTTGAACATGATACCTTCAAAAAATTTTTTTTTTTTTAGTAGGCTGATTTTACTTTCAGTGTGGAGTGAAAAAAAGACCTGAAACTCGAAACTAGTGGTTGATCCATGAACGTGATAATTTTTAGATTGGAATACCAGTAAACCAATTCGCTAAAGACATTCATGCTCACCAGAGGTTGAACACTGAGTTTAGCGATACCTTGACTTTCCAGAGGATTAAAGTTTTGGTTTAGAAAATCAGGGTCTTCAGAGGATCACATTGACTGTGTCAACATTTTCAATCAGTGAAACAACTCAGTAACTCAGTTTGACTTTGTCCAATCACCGAATCCTCTTACGTCGAGTCCCATCAGCCTCGGCTGCAGTTTCAGACTGAATAGTTAACGTGCTAACAAATTTAAACTAAGGTGACCATGTTGGACTTTTTTCATTAACGAGAGTCTCTGATGATGGATTACCAATCTGAATTAAATGTCAAATCCCTGCAAGTAGAGCGTCTTTGAAATTAATTGAACCTAATAGCAGCCTGGAAGTTAGAAAACATGTAAAAGCCAATGTTATGTTTTTGTTATGAGCGAAAATGTAAAGTATTGTTGTTGTTTTTTTTGCACATAAAATATACAATTCTGTTGACACTGTCAGAGAGAAACAAAATGCGATTGCAGCTGTGACTTCAACGGTCTATATTCTGTACATAAAAAAATGTTATGTGGCTTATTTGCTTGCAGGAAGCTGGACGCGTTCATCTACGACGCTGCGGTTTTGAACTACATGGCTGGGAAAGATGAAGGCTGCAAGCTGGTGACCATTGGCAGCGGGAAAGTGTTCGCTACGACAGGGTACGGCATCGCCCTGCAGAAGGACTCCCGCTGGAAAAGGCTTATTGACCTGGCGCTGCTGCAGTTCCTCGGAGACGGTGGGCGGCCTTCCAAACTTTACATGATGTCGTACACAGCCGATGTCCGCACATGCACGCTGCTCCCTTTGCTCCCTTTTATCTGTTGGGATTCGTTTCTGTCTCACTGGCGTGCTGTAAGTGCACCGTGGAACTGGCATCAATCCAGTTCAGTGTGTGCTGTATCAGCAGGGAAGTGGGCTTACAGGGAAGAGTTAATATCCTGCAGAACAGCAGGGAGAGTTAGGGATGTGATTATCTTCATGACACACTCACATACACACAAACACACACACCCATCCTACCTACACATAACCACAAACACACTCACCATGACGGCCACCAGTGTGGAGTTAATATCCTCCCTCCTCTGAGAGCTTAAGACCACCCCGCACACAGACACACTCACACTTACTCTGAGCTTTTCCATGATGTATAATAAATAATGAGTTTATTGCAGACATACGGTAACTGAATGATAAAATGGGCCACGCTCCTCTGAAGCCACCGGGGAGAGCGCAGCTATAGAGGCGGCCACCTGTTTTGGAGGCCTGGAGGACGAGTTTATGTGGTGATGATAGCGAATATTTAGGCACTGTAATTTCTTCTCATTGAAAATGTGCCTCATCAGCACTGTGAGAGAAGAACAAAGACAAAATTGTTGTATGTGAGAGGAAGCTTCCTGTTTGGTTCGTAGGATTTGAAACAGATTAGAAAAGTTTATAGACAAATGGGACATTTGTGCATATATTGAAAGATAAACGGCTTGCTGGATCACTTCAACGATTAGTGAGTGTCGGTCATTTTGTCCCTAGTGTTTATGCATTGACCTGCTTTGCGTACAAATTGATAAAGCACACAGAAGGAACAAATATCAAACAGCTGAGCTGGAGTAGAACAGTTTGTGTATCACCAAAAGTAAAATGAGAAACACATGAATCATTTGTGTTTTCAGACAGTATCTTCATGCACAAATGGTCTACCCTCAGCTGCACTCAGCTCTTTAGTTGCAGAAAATGCTACGAATGACGCAAACAGAGACAGTTTTGGTATTAAAATGCAGAATTTTAATACTCATGTTGCTTTCAGAATGGTGGTCAAGGTTGGTTTGACCCAATCAGGGAGCAACTGGATGCGTCAATGTCACTGTTGCAGAACTCTCAGTTTTTGCCCGTTCTACACTACAAAGCAATCCTGGAGCTTTCAAACTAAAATGAGGTCAGCTACGTTTCCAAAATGCTCCATTTTCCAGGCTTGAAAACTCCAGGACAACGTGGACTGTGAAAACGTAGCGATGTGATGTGAATCAAAACAAAAACATTTGGGTATGGGCGACGTCTCAGGATATTGTAAGTCGTCATACTTTCTGTCTCATACACCAACTCTTCTCCCCGTAAACCTTGCAGGAGACACCCAGCGCCTGGAGACCGTGTGGTTGTCGGGAATCTGCCAGAACGAGAAGAACGAAGTGATGAGCAGCAAGCTGGACATCGACAATATGGCGGGCGTCTTCTACATGCTGCTGGTGGCCATGGGCCTCAGTCTGCTGGTGTTCGCCTGGGAACATCTGCTCTACTGGAAGCTTCGACACTCCCTGAACAAGTCTCGAAAACTCGACTTCCTGTTGGCCATCAGCCGGGTGAGATTTTCAAATAATTCTACTGACTGATGGGTCCCTTTTTTTTTTTTTTTTTTTTTTGGTTAAGGAGCTGGTGTGAAAACACTTAATTGGCGCGATGGATTCAGCGACGTGACTTATTGACTGGCTTTAATTGGATGAGCTGAGTGACAACTTGGATGAATGATTTAAAAACTAGCTGACTGGTTTGTCTCCAGTTGCCTGGTTGGTTGTTTTGCCTTCCATCTGATATGCTGTTTTATGTGAAGATAATTTAGTAGCCAGCGGATGTGGATCTGCATGTAATTACATGCAGTCCTTTTATTATAAATTAACAAAGCGGCCTTGTTTTTGGTTTACTCAGCATTTAAATGTGATTACTAAAACTTTTATTAGCAGTTAGCTGAAATTGGCACCTGGCTCGTTGATGCAGGACCGTCGGTAAAAAAAAGCTCCGGTGGAAGTTAGAGGGAATTGTCTGGACACCAGCCTCCATGCTCCTCTAATGTGTAATTACACCATTGTGCCTGAATCTGGGTTTTATCAGATTTAACGGCTAAACGGCAATCTGATCATTAATCCGTATGGAGCGTCCCCGAGGGCCGAATTAAATTTGGCTCTTTCAGGATCTCTCAGTCGAATGTAAACGGGAAAAAGTCCTGAGATTTGGCTCTGTTTGTCTGTGCAGTTAGAGCTGGTTCGTTCTGCAGGCGGACTTCAGACATGTGTGTGTCCGTGTGCATTTGTTGAGGCAATCCACTCAGCTTAAACTGTTTTTCTTTGAGTCCCGGGAGAATGCATAATGAATTTGTGACTAAGACTTGCCTCAGTGCCAAAATGAGGTATTAATGAAATCTTTTTTTTTTTAAATAATTTAACTGGCAGTGGGTCTTTTTGTTACAAAGGAGGTGGGTCGTCACTTTGAGAAGCCCATCTCATCCCCTGGGGGTGGCAAGGTTGATTCAAGGTTAAACAGTTTGTGGCTAACTATTGATTTCATTACAAATAATTAGTTGATTCATACGTCTCTGTCCCCTTTGTCTCTCCGATCCCTCCTAACCTCTACTTGTCCTTATCTTTGTCTTTTCGTATCTCCTCCACCTCCCAGGCTATTTACAGCTGTTTCAATGGAGTGGAGGATCCTGGGCGTTCATCTGGTTTGGCCAAACCTGACCTGACCTCCAATTATGCTCAAGCTAACATGCTGAAGATGCTTCGCACTGCCAAGGACCTGGTTTCCACCGCCAATGTGGAGAGCTCCCTGGACAACGCCACCAAAACCATAGAGCACCTGAGCCGTCATGGCGGCAGCTTGCCGGTTCGTGTCCCGCAAGTCGCCATGGAGGCAGCTCCCGGAGGATTCGCTTACATCGCAGAGAATCACGCCTCCCTCCCTCAGCGCTCCCTGACCCCGCCTCTGTCTGCTGTCACTTCTCTGAAGCAGCAGAGGGGCGTGACCAGGCCCACACCCCTCCGCTACACACTCCCGACTCGCTCCGCCTCGTGTCTGTATGACCGTCCACTTCCTGTGTCCAGCCTCAGCAGCCCTCACCTGGCCGTGGGCGAGCCGCTCCCGCATCAGCACCCGCACCACTACCAGACCACGGGGAGACTCTACGTCAACACTCATCCTCACTCGCCCTTCATCCCTTATGCTGATCTCCAGCTGCCTGACATCTACACCTCCCATCCCATCTCCTCACCTCAGAACCATCACGTCCAAGCCGGCTTCTCCCGACGAAAACGGAGGTCCAAGAGTTTCCAGTGCGAGGAGGGGGATGTGGAGAGGAGGAAACACAGGGACCACGACAAGAACGTCAAAAGTCCCATCTGTCTGAGCGAGCTGAAAGCCAACCACCTACAAGAAAACCACCTCTCCACGCCCAGTGTTGACAGCATGTACTCAGGGGACAGCGTGGGTCCTCGGGTGGAGAACTACAGCTCCTGGCCACCAGAAGACCTCGTGCTGAGAGGGAGACGCAGACACCGCCGCCCTTCTTTCCTCAAAGCGACATGGGGCATCGAGCAGACCCGCCAGCTCGATGAATCCCAGTCTTCCTTGTCCAGCCAGTCCCCTTCCACCTTGCCAGATCTGTTCCCATGCATTCTCACACCAACCACACCCGCCAAGGCCTACAACCCCGCTCACCTCCGAAACAACCTGTGCCTCCCACGGAACCAGGCCTACCTCCACATAAGGGAGGACCACAGGAAGCCCAATGGGCGCAAGGGCCAGAGGCTACGCTACTCCCACTCCACCCACCTCCCAACATATGGAGAAGCAGTGCGACACGGGACTGGGATCGGGCGGGGGGTGGTGCGGAGAGCCACCAGCTTGCTCAGCAGACAGTACGCCCACTACCTGAACTCATACCCAGGATTGCCCCTCTACCACGGCCCGCTGGACTTGCAGCACCACAGCCAGACCTCCAGCGGCCACCCGAGCCCCAGTCCAGTGTGCCAGCTGCTGGCCTGTGGTGGCGGGCGATGCGGGGGCCAGCGGGCGCTGCTGTACCAGGACAGTGTGTACGGAGCTTACGGGGTCTATCAGGGATCCCAGACTGGATCAGAGGCCCAGACATGTCAGGGAGCAGTGGGCCAGCCTTCTGGGGGCCCCTGTGTGCTTCGTCCCTGGCGACGGGTGTCCAGTCTGGAGTCTGAGGTCTGATGGGAAATCAAGAGGACCTCATGAGATGGACACAACCCGAGAGCAAGACCACTGTAGAGAGGGTGTAGTGGTGAGAATTATAAAATGGGGAAGAGTTGTGACTTGGAAGTAAGTGTTCATTTTCTATGTGACTTTGTGTGGTGGAAAACAGAAGTTTGGGTCTGCAGACTTTTATCTTACCCTAGCATACGTCACTGACATGACGTATGCTAGGGTAAGATAAGGAAACTGCACTGTTAGCAATTTTTCCTGAAGAAAGCTGCAGAAAGCTGGAGTTGGCAGGTTTCACTCGCTGCTTTCCTACGACAACGCTTGTGTGTTTTTCTGTGCTTTAATGTGCACTAAGATTTACAACAGTCCCACGGTGTTGGTGCATGGTTAAACTATAAACAGAGTTTTCATGCTGCGTGCGCGCCCGCGTGTGTGTGTGTCGTGTATATTTTATCGTGGATTGGTTGGGATTCAGTTTCTGGTGTTGTCGGGTAGATGAACTGTTTACAACTGGGGGGGAACAGCAGAGGAACAACAACGGATCGTCTGTTTGAATACAGCCACCAAAAAACAAGCAGCTACTGTAGCAAGATTTGCGAAGAGGAAGCTGTAACGTGCAGCGAGGTTCAGAAAGTCTGAGACCACTGTGCCCTCAAACTTCAGGACCCCGCTGTGCATGTGAAGAGTTTAATTCCAAAATAAAACATTAAAGTCCGGACTGAGACGAGCAGCAGTTTTCTAGATAAAATCATTTTGAGACATGTGTTAATGAATTTCAGGTAACTTCATGAAGAGTTTTTAATGTTTTGGAGCTAAACTCTTTGTCTTCATTTAGCAATGAGCTTAGAGGAAGAGCAGAGACTTTTGCAAAAGCCGTCCATATGAACACAATCTGAAACATGATGAAAGTATTGGGACAGCATTGACCAGCACTAGGTGTCTTAAACCTTGGACTCTTGTTGACCTCACTGGGTCTCAGCTCGAGGCTACAGTACAGCACAACATCACACAGGGCCTCACAATAAATAAATTCTGTATACCAAGTTATATATCGATATAGAGAAAATGTGTTATTTGAGGCTGGTTAGTGTCATATTCATGTATTCTACATATGATAGAAATTTATAGTCACTCTTAAAATTTTTTAACTACACTTCTGGCACATTCTGATTTATTTATTTATTTGTTAATTTTTCTTTTTGTAAAGCCGTGGCTGATTTAATGGACTATTTGTTATTATTACTGTATTAAATCCATCAGTTGGCCTATATTAAGATTTTCATCACACTCTTTTATATTCCCTCATCACCCCTTCTTTTATTTCCCATTCCCTCTAACTGTTTAATGATCAAATTTAAATGAGGTAATTGAAAGCTATTCTAGTATCTATATTACCCCTCTCCCTCACCCTGTAATTAATCACTTAGACCAATTAAAGAGCCTTTTTGGATGAACATGTGTGTGTCTTCTTTCTACATGGAACAGGAGGTGGAGAAATTATTGCTAATTGTTATTCACTGTCTTGCAATAGTTAGATGATAATATTGGTGTATAGTATGCCGTTAGCTTAGCTTAGCATAAAAAAGGAAAACTGGCACCCTTAAAAGCGTCTTTGATTGTCATCTGATTAAACTGGCAATGTTACTCTTGACAAATAAGCACATTTCCCAAAATGGTGAACTTTGAAGGTGGAAGCACAGAGAGAGGAGGAGGAAGACGATCAAAGCTTCCCTCTCAGATCTTGTCATATGGAGGTCAGTCATCTGCTGCAGCATCCTGGAGGAATATCGTTCTGGTGCTTGGGTCACATGTCAGCTGGTGACTGACACAAATACGCTGCAGAAGAGAGACGGCGCCGAGCGGCAGCGATGCTCTTCTGTCGCCTCGAATCCGCCGTCAAACTTTTGAAATTCTGATAAGACTTCTGATGCGTCGCTGCTTAAGATTTTCAATTCAACGCTCACCTGAAGCAAGTTCGGGTGAAGATAAGCTACTCCGGCCCAAGGTGACCTGTTGCCACGGCAATTACTCTCTCGCCTTCTCTGTGCTGTTGTCATGACGAGATAAGACTCCATTCAGCAGGCCAGATGAGTAATGTTGCGGAGTCCGAACATCGAGGGCTTTGATTTTTCCATTACTCTTGGCTTTGTTACTGGGGCATTGCCTTAAATTGCTCCATAATATTGATTTAATCCCCTGCTCTGCCACTGATCCCATATTTTTAGAGTTCAAGGTAATTGGACTTCTTTTCATCCCTGAAGAGCAGAAAGGGGCTCAGCATGACATGATGATTATATAATTGAGACGTGCTTGTTGGCCCAAACACAAAGCCTGGATTTACAGAGGGAAGGGGGATTCGGTTTATGTCCGTATTGGATGGAAGGAAGGAAAGTATACAGTAGTAACACAGAGCTGTCTCCATCTGCGTTACAAAGCAATTTTTCATCAAGTTAAATGGGTCATCGATATTGACGTTTTCAGGTTCTGGAGCAAATCCACTGAAGAGAGCTCAAATGAAAAACTTCTTATTTTTAGAGACGCGCGACTAAAAATGACAAACGCAAAAGGTGAAAAGAGCAAATGAAAACGACATTAAAGGAGCTACGCAAAAGGTTTACATTGACTTCATAGCCAACGTTGGCACTAACAAGTGTTAATGAGGAAAAAAAAAACAGCAGCATCAAACTTATTTCTTTTACTGATAAAGAAGCTTAAAAGACATTAAAACCGCTTGTTTTTTAAACACACCGATCACCAAAGCTCTTGGAAAGCCTGGTACATAAACAACTGCTATGTAGCGATTGCAAAGTGAATAAATAGCACCTTTAAATTCATCAAATCATTTCTAAAAAAGACGCTTAAAGCATCTAATTTCCTCGTATACGCTCACAGTCTGTTGAGGATGATAGCTTCTGTTTGAAAAGACACTATCTTTAACCACCTGTTGAATTTTGGAGGAGTTGGCTCTTTCGATTACTTTAATTAGCCAACTAATTAACCATTGAGCATCGAAGCTTGTCTTTGTTACTTTTTCTCACCCTATTTTAGAGAATCTCTCCTCGTAGAAGTTCAATAAATTCCTTCAGTCTGGAGAGTGCACAGGCCACCGCTATTGACTAAATGTGACAGAGGAGGCTGAACCTTTTGGATGGCGGGTATAGTTTTTTCATTTTCATGCTGATAAATGCATAATCCAGGTGGCTGATGGAAGAGGATGCTATTCAGACTGGCATTCATGGACTATTCATTTCACCCCTCCATTACACACTAATCGTCTAGAGGAGCTTCTTTTTCTATGTGGATGCAGGAGGGGTGAGGAAGTCATTCACTTCAGCAGCCATCAGACTAAACAGCCTCTACACCTCAGGGCCAGCTGGGGATCCGTGTCCAAGTATCACATTTAACTATTTACATCTGCAAAAAACACCTTTATCTTATTTTTAAATCCACGCCCCTTTTCTTGGTGTTGTGAGGCACCTCCCGCTGCAATTAGCTGATGTGTGAAGGTCGTCAGCTGATGCGGTTCACCTGGACCTACTGAGCTATAAAGACTGGCCCATGTGCTCACTTGCTCCTTTGGATGGATGGATGGATGGATGCTGCCATCTGTTCACTTTGGTCAAACTCTTACCTCCACACTCCATGCAGGACATTTATCCCATCGCTGATTATAGTCCTCGGTGTAACTAAACCTGTTCTTGTCACATTCTCTGATCAGGATGCGACGGTCTTGACTCCTGGCTGTACTTTCCATATGGTGTCATGAGCAAAGACGGAAGTCTGAGCCCTGTGTACATTGTCTTTATTTTTCCAGCCTTCTTTTAGACTCAAAAATAAAACCCAAACATGCAGCTGGTAATTTGGATTTCATTGGATATATAGTTTCACATTTCTTCCAGTGTTGTAATGACAAACACAATGATGGGAATTAACTGCAGTCACCAACTGCATGGATGGCCAGACGGATCACAGTGTGTGTGTGTGTGTGTGTGTAGGCTAGGTGTGTAGAGGTTGCATCAGGATTGATGAAGGGGCCTGTCCAGCCAAATGATGAAAGATGTGCGTCGTGCATACAAAAACATCAATGGAGCACCTGTGACTGGCTGCAGACGCACACAGAGACTGACGCTTTGCCAGCAGAACTCGCACTCATATACACATAAAGACACGTACACATCATCGTTCTCTAACTCAGATTAACCTGAGGGAGGAGGGAAGAGATGAGGAACAATTAGGTGTCTTCACCAGCACGGGGATTTAATATTCATGTCAGGACACAGGAGTCTATAAGGACTCATGCACACATCACATCATAATTTTCCACCAGGGACATTCGGCTCTTTTATCCCTCTGCTTCTTTTTAAATTATAAATAATGTCAAGAGCTGCAAACTCTAAGTTTTTTTTTTTTTTTTTTTTAAAGCACACAGATGCTGTTTGTGTACATGCAAAACAACACGCAGCAACCTTGACAGGGTCGTTGGTCATGATGTCTGGAGACACCAGTGGGCCAGAGTCGGGTCTCCTCACACCTCGCGCCTGCGAATAAATTGCTTCACGTATCGAAGCTACAGCTCCAGATGCTACGAGTCACCTTGAGACAAGAGACCGCCCTCCTGAATAGGTGACGGGGAGCAGAGGAGATAAGGAGACATCTAAAGAATAAACAAAAGAAGTGGGACAAACTCAGAAAGCAGAGCATTATTTGGGACAAAGGTGGAGAGTGTTTGTAAAGGGGAGGAAGAAGGAGAGATGGAATAAGTTAGAAGGGGAGGAGGTGAGGAGGCTTTGAGAGGAGATAGAGAGGGAGGAAAGGAGGAAAGCAGAAAGGAGCCATATTAACACAGCTGATATGAGAACAGGTGGGAAGCGAGCAGGAGAGCAGAGGGAGGGACGGGCCGATTTATTTCTGTGTCTGACAGAGGAAGGATTATAATCTGAACGGCAGAACGAGGAAAAGCTTGATGGGGGGGGCGGATACCTCGTCAGCGTCTCAAACGATTCCCTGCACACGTCTTTCATTTCCAAATTCAAATGTAGCGACGATAGCCTTATTAAAAGGACGCACGCACACCCAGAAACAGCATCATTATTATTTCACTGACACATGCAGGAAGGTGGCGTAAATGACAGTTTGCTGGTTGTTTTGACTTCCGTGATCACATGAACGAAAATCATCAAAGCAGTGCGGCGTTTGGAGTGTGACAGCTGTCCGTGCACATGAGGACGTGTTTCATGGTGCTGCAGCACGCAGTTAAACTTTGAATTTGAGAATCTGTTGTGTGTTTTTGTGTTTGTGTGTGTGTGTGTGTGTGTGTGTGTGCAGCAGCTCCTCACGTACCTCAGAAGAGACGATTGGATCTGCCAGCCAGCAGGAACGTTAATTACTTCAGCAATCTTCAGGCTCACTTCCCACAATCACTCCCATCTCTGGGAAGGGAATGAGCTCGGCCGTTCAGGAGGCCCGGATCTGGACCGAGCCCCTGATTCGAATCTGCTTTGGAGGAAGAAGGAAATCAAACACGAAGAACAATGCAGATGGAGTCCAGAGCTTGTCCTCTACTGGAAGAGATTTTTCTCCGTGCTTTTAAAAAATGAAATTTGGTTTTCAACTTCCAAAAAAGCTGAGACAGTAAACGTTTTACCGCAAATCATCACGTCTGTGCGACGTTGACGGGGAATTTTAAGCAGAAGTGACGTAATGAGACAGATTGGATCTTAATTAACAAAAACCAATGACCCTTCTTTTAGACAAACTGCAGACATCATCTTTTTATTTTTGCGTTTCTTTTTTTAAAAAAATGTGTTTTAACCATTTTTAGCAACTCTCTGCACTTTGGATGAGAGTGTTTCCTTGAAATCACATTTATGTTCCACTAACTTGCAGCAGAATATCTGCTTTTGCCTGAATGACATCTTGTAGAGACACCTTTTCATTGCACGAACGAAAATGTTCATGCTCAGTAACAGTTTTAGTAATAATATGTATTACTGTTTTTCTTTAATATCTCAGAGCAGATTCAGAACTATAAAACTTATTTTGGTTGTTAAAACACATCAACATTACCAGCTCTTTTTATCTCCATGTTTGGTCTCCACTAAGAGAAATATGAGGCTCTTTATCTGCCAACTGTTCCCCAGCTGGGCGCTAACTGTGTCTGTGTGCTGTTTGGTGCTGAGCAGGTAGAAAACATCTGACTGTTGCTGCTGAAAGTCGCTCTTTGGAGAGCAGCGAGCGCGACCTCTGACCTCAGAACAGTGACATCGCTGCTGACGCGTGAAATCATCATAAAGCCCTTCGGAGATGAGAGGGGCCGCATGTTCAGGTAAATTCTCTGTAGGTTACAGGTTTATCTCTGGGGCTGACCGTTTCATTTTATTGATTGCTAGTCTCTTTTATTCATTAGGCTACTGACCTAGCTTAGCCCAGATCAGCTTTTTGGGATTTTCCCAGCTCCAAAAATGGAGAGTTTTAATTCTCGTTTGGAAACTCAGGGGGTTGCATAACTGAGGGATGCACAAAAACAGAGACCTTTGGAGACAACGACAGTCAGCTTTAACTAACATCAGCGAAGGCAACACAAGTACTGACTGACCTTGCTGTCTTTGCTCGCAGCTGTTGTGCGGTTAAGTTCTGCATTTTAAAAATATGAATGGCTTCACGTCCATTTACTAAAGTGTCAAAGTTCCCCTAACCAAAACGCTTGTTCGCTTCAGCCTAAATTTCCATTCAGGGCTGATTTTTCACACAGTTATTTCCACTGTCTGGTGTTTCATGGACTTCCATCCATGCTCGCGTCCTCCCTACAGCAAAAATGTCTCCCGTCATCAAAAAAGTGCTTGTGCACATAATCCAGGCACTGATTAGGTTTCTTTGCTTTGCTTGTTTCTTGGTAGTATACAAATGTAATTTCGGGTGAATGGAGACATTTTTTAACGCCTGGCGCCATGTGTGGTGTTTTTTTTTATCCTTGGCTTCTTATTGCTCAGCCTGATTTTTCATCCCTCCCAAAGTGTCACCGATCTCTATTAGAGCAGAGGCTCCAATCCTGAGGCGCACCGGTTTCTCAATGAGTTTTTCGGGCAGCAATTTTGGTGCGACACATCCAGGTCTGGGTTGTGCGTTCACAGCCTATATATCATCAGTCTGAGGATGGAGCCGTACAAAGAAACGCAGAGGACCAGCAAGAGTCCTCTGTGCTCTGCTCCACCTCGTCTGGAAAATAAATCAGCTCCCATGGAAAATCTCGATTTTGCTGTGAAAAGAAACCATCGGGCATCAGATGAAAGCCGCAGCTGTGATCGGCTGGTGTCAAGCCGATGACGTCCTGCGAACAAAACTATGAAGCGCACGCCGTCGTCTTTCGTATTGTCCTTCCAAGGTGACAGCTCCGGGGGTGTTGTTGGCAACGATTTGCTTCAGCAAATTAACAAAAGCCCTCGATGAGTCGCCGACGGCACCGTTGAAGAACCGCACTCGCTCCCTCACATGCCACATCATCGCAAAGTGTGAACAGACATCTTCGAGTCTGCCAACAAGAAGCACATTCACACACTGACACGCTGCAGGCTCCAGAAGCCAAAACCACGAACCTCTAATTAACCGGTCCCACCCGTCTGACCCAGTAGCCAAGAGCGGGCTTATTATCAGCCAGATCTTTACCCTTCCGAGTCTTTTCGCGTTCTTCTGAAATGAGGTTCAGGCCTCTGCTATCCTGGAGGAGAGCTGCCAAATGAGAAGAGAAGGGAGGAAGATATTAGTTAGGATGTTATTAATGGAGACCTGATGTTGACCCCCCCTTTTTTTTTTCCTCTGTTGGAGATGGGACAGTTTTTTTTTGTCTTTTAAGCATCAGTTAGCAGAAAATGTAAATTGATGTCCATTTTTTTGCACCGACGTGAGATCAAAGAGACTAAAGTGTTCGGTAAATTTGTTGTGCTACATTTAATCCAGACGTAATGATTAGGCCATCTAGAGATGAGCCCTTTAAAAAAAACTTGAATGAGTCTTTTCTGGACCAGACGTGGGCTGCTGGAGGGAAAGTGGCCAATCGGACTTCTTTGACTCCTCCTGAATGAGGCGCAACAGAAACTATAAAAGCGCACACTTATTGAAAGTGTGTGATAAGTGCATGATGAAGTGTTTGCAGAGCAGAACATCTATCGGGCTTCAGCCTGAGTTGTCAGGCCAGAACAAGAAAAGAAGGAAGAAAAAAAAAAAGGGTGGGGGAGGATAAAAGATGTATGATGTATCCTGAGTTGAGCAAAATCCATTTAAGTTTGCACCCCCGAGGAAATCATTGAGGAAGCAGCAACTATTAGAAATTTGGAACAATGATTCCGACCCAGCGGCTACAGGGACACGCAAACCTTCAGCACGACCACAAACAATGTCACTTCCTTCTTTACTCATCTGTATTCATGACAGAAATACTTTTATTTGGCCTTGGCAATAACTGGCAGGCGAAATTTGTAGGATTGTTTTGTAGGTCAAATGAGAGCGACTCTTCTTCGCCAGCTAATGTCTCCCCGACTTGTGTGATTCTCTATGACAAATATTTGACAGACTTTTTTGTGTTTGAATGCTCATGACATGATTGATCTGACTGATGTGTTGTTTTTTTTTTTTTTTAAACACAAATGAAGCATAATATCACGTTTGACTCCAATCTGATGTTGAAGAGAAAGTCTTCCTCTTGGTGTCATTAATGAGATTATGGCGTTTGGTTGTCCCTCTTTGTCATTTACTGACACCGAAAAGGGGATTCAGGATTAATATTTATATCTTATATATAATGTTTATTTATCTACACTGCAGAGAGTCAGCTGATAATGCAAAGAGAGAGCTATCAGTTCATAAGAGGTGATAAGCTTGTGGAAGATCATGTCTGACGTGTGTGTGTGTGAGACGGAGAAATCAGAGTTGAGCAGGTGAATGAAGCACAAGAGAGACGATAAGATGGGAGTAGTTTATCTGAGTCAGCACGGACCACCTCTGACAACACTGATAATACCAACATGTGTGTGTGTCTGTGTGTGTGACTGGGAAGATAGCATCCTCACTTTTAAGAGTCAAGACCAATTTCATCAGAGTGAGTTTCCGGCGTGTGATACAGAGTCACTGAATAACGTCTCAGTCTGTGTCGCACTCATCCACCTGCTAAAGCAGGTCAGTTCGATTTAGACTAATCCTGTTAAATCTGAAAAAACAGTCCACACTTGTACCCTCAGATCACGTACTCATAGATAATAAAAAGAGGGCTGAACCCAAATAGATATACCAGATATTCGTGGTGTTGCATGATAAAGGGAAAACAAAGCTAGAGGGCGAAGTTGAGTCCGGAACAAAGACGTGGCGTGGCTGTGAATGTTAGCTCTTTTCTTTAAGACAGTTAAAGACTCACAATCTGACAAAGACCAGACAAAGTTGAAGTATTAAACCGTACATTGATGTGACTGCGTGATCGAAGGACATAAATTGCACTTCTTTCGTCCTCCAACGCCACGACCGCAGGTTCAGCAGCAGAACTGGGCAGCTCAGTTTGCAGAGCAGACTGTCCAGAGAGTTGCTGCACACGTTTGATTGGCTCAGCAGCAAACGTTGAATCGAAATGACCCCGATTCTGTTTGGCTGGAGCCGCCGCTCTGCCAACACAGGGGACTCATCGGATTGAATGGGGGGGGGGGGGGGGGGGTGAAGTGGAATCTGATATTTTCACTGATCCCAAAAGGTGTTTTTTTTTTTGTATATGAGTAAGATATAAATGGAACAATCTACAAAACTACACAACTTGCAGTAACAGGAGATTATCTCCGGCTCACTGAGAGAGACAGCTACTGAAGTAATTTTGTCTCTTTGTCTCTCCTGGTTAGACTTTAATCCCTCTCTCTCCCCAACACACACACACATGCATGAAGGCTTCCGCTCTCCTTTTTGCACCCACGTCCGCCTGCACTCGCTCGCCTGTTTCGTTTCCGTTCTCCGTCCAGCTGAGCCTATTCTCTTAGAGAGGAGAGAACATTGCGTTTTCTGATCACTCACCCCGAGTCATCAGGTGCCAAGTGGAGGATCTGAGGCCCGTCGTACCCGTCAGCTCACGGGGAGAGAGATTACCATCAGGCAGAGATCAAACCAGACTCAGTGGGGAAAAAAAAAAGGACAGGAGTGGAAAGAAGTGAAGTGAGTGAAAAGCAAAGGAAGGGAAGTAAGAAATAATTGAAAGGAGAAGAGAAAGTGACAAAAGGAGAGAAGAGAGGAGGAGGTTGAGACAGATGTGGACACTCGGTCAGTTCTCCCTGAAGCACTGACAGATGATGACCCCGTCGAATGCTGCACACTCACCAACCGTTTTATATCACTAGTGTATGTATCTCTTTCACTGTTGTGTGTGTGTAGATGTGCTGGGTCACTCTCTCTGCACTGTCCAATCAGACATGCTTCATTACTTTATTTGTGTGCGTTTTAATCTGTTCACGCCTGAATAACATCCAGTCAGTGATCCGTGTGCAAAAAAAAAAAAAAAAAAGTAGGCTCAGCCCCCGCAGAGCCGAGCGGTGGACTCCACTTTCATTTATTCGTTTTTACCTGCCCGCTGTCCGCCGCCTCACCTAAGAGCCACAACAGGAGATGGAGGCCAATGGACGGCTCAAACAAGACAAAGAGAGGAAATTAGGGGACAGAAAGAAGAAACAGACGAAAGGGGCAAATGCAAAGTTCAAATAGGATTGATACAAAACTGCTGATTGTCTGCTGAGTGAAGTCAAAGATGGAGATGTCTCCTATCAATTAACACCCAGCGAGCCCGGCCGCTCTTGTTTACTTATTTATTCACGCTAATTTCATTTCTGATGAGTGAACCATTCGCCTTGCTGTGCTCAAATAAAGCCTGATGCATTCATCTACCACTCTCACAGTCAGGGAGTAATTACTGTGCAGCATTTAATGCTCTTAAATTCTCCATAATTACATTATCAACTGCTGGCGTATCCGTGTCTGCCTTAAAAGGAAGATTCCTGATGAGCTTCCTTTAATTCTTTGCCAGAAATTGACCTGATTGGAAAGGAAGTCCCGACCTGAAGTATTTTTATTGAATATTAAAACATATCAACATCCGATAGGTTTTTCCTGATTCCCGATTGATTACTTTTCCAGTTTTATAGGCTTTTGTTTTGGTTCTTCTTATCGTTGTAAGAACATTTCGTATTTGAAAAACTTTTCTTAATTTTTCAAAGCTGCATTTATGGCATTGATTTATATTGACTGAAGAATAAATAAATCATTCCTCATTGATAATAAAAAACGCTCTAAAGGTCCCTGAAAACCTCCCCAAGCTGACCGCTGTCAGCTTTAGTTGATTTCTGCTGCAACAGGTTAATCATCAATTCAGATTTTAAAGTCAAATCATCCTCGCGGAAGAAATGTTAAAGATTGAATTTGCTAAAACTCGAGCCTGATGCCGAAACAGGGGCAGAGCGTGTCTTTGAGCGTGTAGATGGGAGAGGTAATGAATATCTCTTCCAGGTTTGTAGACTGTCGGTGTGAGTCCCAAACCTACTTAAATGACTTCACGCTCTACATCCTTCCCCATCTCTTGTGCCATGCAACCTCGCGGACAAAAAAAAAAAAGAAAAAAAGAAAAAAAAAAGGGCCATGCAAAAGCTCGAAAATTAAAGTCGAACTAAATCTGCCTGCCGGAGGTTTCCGTTGATATACCTGAACATTTCTGTTGTTCTCGGTGGTTTCTGGCGTCGACTGGGGACATGTCTAATTGGAGACAAAGCTTGGTGTCCCCGTTTGGTTTTTACTGCAGCTGCATTTAGCTTCATGTACAGCAGCTTCTGTCTTAAGTAGGAAGGTTAAGGTTAGTAATTGGGGTTTGGGGTCAAACCTCCAGGGAAGAAGTCTGTGCTTTAAAAATATGCAATATATAAATGTGGTTTTATATATATGTGTGTGTGTTCTTGCATATCCACCCTACTGGGGACACACACATCGATAGTGGACTGTTGTGGGGACGTTATGAGGTCCACAGTCTTTTTGCGGTATTTGAATTTATTTTGATTTTGAAATATCTTTCATATCTTGTGACGATCGATGCAAATTAGACCAGTGCGATGGAGCTCAGCTTTTTAACCTACATGTCTACTATAAGATAAATACATATTTTCAAAATCCTACATCCACGTTCACTTTATTTCACTATAGCCAGATGACACATTTTGGCGTATTACTGCTGATTACCCTCGGGCTTCTTTTTAATGGGCCTTTAAGTCTGTGTGGTTTTGAAACTTGTGCTTTGACAAGTTCAGTTCAACACGTTTCAACAGATCCGCTTTCTAGAAATGGAGATAAACATATCTGAGTAATTGCTTCTAAAAATAATCGACCGTTTGAAGTCTTTTGACCCTGACGGCTCCCTCTGCTTTAAAAGCACCGTCTGCCTCGGCTGAGTGTTTGACATAAAATACCTTCCGTGTCCTTTTGCTTGAAGAATCCACACTCGGGTCTACGCGGCCCCTGAAGGGCCACGTAGTGTGTGTGCAGGCAATCAGGGGGTCTGATGGTAAGTCTTGAGTCGTCCTCTTTCAAGTAGCCTCTTGTCTGTCCTCCAGTGTCTGCTCTCTGAATGCTAAATCATTGATGTGAGAGAGAGAGAGAAAAAAGGAAAGGCAGCACATTTTTCACCCGCAGGAGAGTTAAATCACACCAATGCTAACAGACTCCTACTATGAAAAGTATGTTTGAATACATGAACTGCACAGGAAGTGTGTGTGAATTGTCATGTTCCCGCTGCTTGCTAATGTTCCTTTCCTCTGGGCAGGCCCAGACTAATTGTACTCCGACTCACCTCGTCGGTCCAGAAATTACAGCTCTCTCTTTCTCTCTCGGCCTTTTTTCACCCTCCGGGGCCGAAATGAACGGAGCGTTAATGGGAATATGACTCGTCCATCTCTTTGTCTTTCTCCTCTGTTCACCGTCATTCTCTCACTTCCTGAAAAGCAAAAGGTTAACCGGGAGAAATGGAAACGGCCCGGTGCTTCAGCTGAACACACACACTTACGTCACTGGAGTCACAATGAGAGAATACTTTCAATTAATGCAGCTCCTCAGTTATTTTAAAAATGATGGAGAATATTATTAAAATGCTTCAGATTAATACTGCAAGTTTAGATATTAGATTTCACACCACAATTGGCACAAAAGACCTCTAAAATTCTCGAAAGATATAAATAACTGGTCGGTAACTTCATTGTCATTTTTCCTGAGTAGTTGCCGGACTGGGAGGTGCGCTTGCTGAAATGCTCAGTGTTGTGGTAACAGAAGTAATACCAAACACAGCCAAGGATTACCAGTATTTGGCAGTCAAGATGTTGATTCCCCCACCGACTGTCGACACAGTCACGCTTTTCTTTGTGAAAGTTGCATATCTGTTTTGTTTCTGGAAATAATTCCTGCCAATGATCGTGACAGCCGGAGCTGCTGAAGGAAAGTCGTCGGAGTCAGCGGCGGGTTTATTTCATTAATCGCTGCGTTGAATTTTTGTTTAACAAACATGTCGGATATTTTGGAGAAGTTTGAATGAGGAACTAATTTTAACAGCACAGAAGATTTAATTGGCCTAATTTGGGTCGATAAAATGTTCTTTACTAATCGTATCCACGGTGATCATAACAAAAATACATTTATACCGAATAGTATAATAATAATAATTTAATTCTGGAGCCAGATGAGGGCCAGCAGAGACAGAATAAGTAGAGCAGCAGACTGAACGCGCCCCACACAGCGCTGATCATTAGAAGGACAGTTCAACCTTGCACTTAGTGCTGCAGCGTCATTATACAGTTATGTTGTCTGTGGACCACGTGGGGGTACCGAGGGGTTAGCAAGGACAAGTTCATGTGAGTGTGTGTGTGTGTGTGTGTGTGTGTGTCGGAGAGTGTTGCCGTACGAGCAGAGAGAATATGACATGTCGGTACTGTGCTGTGCAGAGAGGGGAGAATCGACCTTGGCTATTTTATCGAATTTCAGTTTTCATTACAGCGAGAGGGAGCGACTGGAACATTTTCATGAACTCACTGTGGGACAACTGCACTTCGTACAGTCCATGTGTGAAATGACGATGCCATGAACTATAGCGTTGTTTGAGCTGGTTGTTGTGATTGTATTTAGGCATTATTGCAGACGCAGCAGTTGCTGGTTTAAGAGGAAACGACGCTAAATAAAAGACTTGTGTAACCTTATAGCCCACCGCTGCTAAACAAGACAGAGTTTAAAAGGAGTTGAGCCAAAGAGCAGAGCAGAGCTAAAGCTTCTGTGTTCAGAAGTAAGCAAGAGGATTATTTAAAAAAAGGGTGTTGTTTAAAGCACCACAGAGGGTCAAACACATCTGTAACGTGTGGATGAGCTGCCACAGAGCAGCACTACGGGGACGGCGGCTATGTTTGCAGGAAGAGGAGTTAAGCGAGATCAGCAGGCTGGCAGGGGAATGTGAGAACTGATGAGATTTTTTAAAAAAAGGAGCCGAGGGGACGAGGAATGATACTCAAGAAATAGATCCCAAAAATGATAGATAAAAAGACCAAACAGACCAAACCTCAGCTGTTTCCTTGTAGTTTCTAGAATTTAGATTTATGAGAAGTCACTCTTTAACAATCACTGTGAAGTGAATTATAGTGAGCTTCGGGTCGTGGTTTAGCTGGCGTCGTCATCATGCAGCTGATTTTAGTGAGAAAGCCTTAAATTCTGCTGTTCAGGGAACAGAAACGGGAAACTTAAGAATATATTTATATAAGAAGATGGTCAAGACCAAAAAGAAAAAATTGTTAATAGGCACCATGTTAAATTAAAAGCTGATGATGTCAATGGACAGCACGGCGGCAGAGTGGTTGGAGCTTCTCTTTGTGTTCCCGAGAGCCAAATAACATCTGAAGATGGGATACATAAATTTACCTCTTTGGGTGTTTGCATACAAACACACAAGAGTACAAATAACACCGTCTCCTCCGAGCAGAGAGGCTGAGATGTGGCAGCTGCCTGGCTCTTGTCTTTGGCAGGTCTGCTTTCTTCGGGCCTGCTCACAGCCAAACCATCGCAAGTGCTGCCAAATATTAGAACTCAGAGCCCGATCGCACAACAGAAGAAATGCTTCAATGTGCACACAGACTCAAACACAAACACATGGTGTGCAACAGTGACACCGTCGCCTAGAGGTGAGAGAAACGGGCCCATCACCAGGTGATTTGCCCACACAGCTGGGATCGGTCTAGTCAACTCTGAGGCGCTCCAAGGAGAAGCTTTCCTCCGCTGTGAATAAAGACAGCAAGTATGTCGACCTCCCCTGCACTGAAAAAAGAGTTAATAAGAGCAGAATGATTTACATTCATGTTTTTTATCTTCTGTGTAACACTTTGGCCTGAAGTGATGCAAGAGGAGAAGTGTCCGATATTTAAAACAGACTGAGATGAGCTCTTTGTTATTTTTTCTTTTTTGGGGGGGGGGGGCTCCTTTTTGCTGATCAAAATATAAATACAAATTTTCAACTTTTCCAATCTAGTTTAAAAAACTTGCAGCCAACTCCCGAAGAAATCACACACTCAATAATGAGGATTGTCGAGCAGTAGCTCTTCTCCTTATTCTGGTGACCTCGGATGTGTGACAGTCTATAAATACTTGCCCTAACATTGACCTGTGTCACCCCCCCCCCCCAAAACACAAACTGACTGAGCCCAAAGTGACTCAACACATCACAGTCCTGGGGCAGAAGAGGATGCACACACACACACACACACACACACCAGTCCTGCCCCCACAGTGGCCTCTCACAGGTCGATGGAGCGTCAGCCCTGTTCGGTTGTTGTGAACACAGAACAGGTGGAGCTGCCGACTGAATAAAAGATCCGTCTCAAATTTCTCCTGTGCTCACACACACACACACAGCCATCATGCTAAAGTCAACAATTTAACAACCCAAAATCCTCTCTGATTAAAATGGCTGTCGTTTGTGCTATTTCTTTTTTTTTTTTTTTTTAAACTCTTATTCAGACCCCTGGTAGCTGCTTTAAAAGAGCAGCCAGCTGGCTGTGGAGGAGCAGGAAGTTCACTAATCAAGGGAAGTCTTTAAGGCCTTTTGTTTGCAAATGATAGAAAACCATCCTGCAGATGTTTCAAAAAATAAGTGAAAAGTTTGATCCAGTAGTCAGTACGATTTGTGCACAAAATTTCTTGGAAATCCATCCAATCGTTGAGGGACTGAGGATAAAAGAGACAGACTGACATTGCTGCCCTCGAAAAATAAAAATCTCTCCCTCAGGCTCTGACCCTCGACTCTCATACACACTCTCTGTTAGCAGCCGCTACTGAGTGTGACCCAAAAGCAATGAGGTCAAAATGGACGCAGCGTGTCCGTCACACACCGACTCTGCTGTCCCTGGCACAGACAGACATGGGCAGGCATAAAGCAAATCTCTGTGTGTCCTCTTTGTCCTTTTACACGTGACACCACAAAGCGATAAATGTCAACTCCAAGATCAGACCCACATTCCCCAATGACACAGCAAAACAGGAGCACACTCACAAACTAACATAAAAACAATCACAGGATAATTTGATGTCTGGGATAGGACAGTCCAGGTCTGCTCCCCCCGAAGGACCAAACAACATCAATAAAGTCATGAAACATGATCTCACTGATGCGTATTCAACTACACGCACATACGTCTTCACGATCAATATCTAAAATGGCAAAAACACTTGTGCGAATGTGTGAACGCACAAGTGGCCCACGTCGCCAACAAACACAGTAACGTTACAATGTTTGTTTCTAAAAAAAATATTTGTGCATGAAAATGATTTGCATATATGAGCGTTGTGTCTCCCACTAAAATAAGGAAGGAAAACAGCAGAAGTCATTCCTGGAGAGTTTGGAGAGTTTGCTTGCCATCATCAGCACACTAATTTCACTTTGGCCACTGATTTTACAGCAATTTGAAGCAATCATTGGTCTGATTTTAGCATTTTGAACCGACAGTCTCTGTATTTTTATTGACACTTGGAGGGTTTCTGTGTGGATCTTTCATGTCCTCCCTGTGCCTAAGTGAGCCCCCCTGCAGATACTCCAGCTTCCTCCCCCAATCCGAAGACATGCACATCAGATTAATTGGTGCCCATAGGCGCGAGTGGTTGTTTGTCTCGATATGTCTCCAAGGAGCCCCCCCCCCCCTTTGCAAATAGCCATAATCATCCAACATGGGGACTAGTAGTCCATGCTTCTCCCTGATCTGTATTCTGCCCTGCCCCAACCAGCTTTCCCCGGTACATGAACTTTGACCTGGTGCTCCCTGCAGGCCTGATGATGAGCCATCTGACAAGACATGGAGAGGTGGGAGGGAAGATGAAGAAGCCAGTGGGGGCCATACCTCCACAATTGGTGAGACCCTTCCGTTGTTGCTGCATTCATGGAGAGTAAAATAGTCATTTTTTTGGAGTCAAATGTTGCCGCGTGAGCTGCTGCTGGAAACAGGTCTGATGAAAGTTTTATTTAGGATTTAAAGCTAAAAATCGCCGAATCCAGAAGGTTGAGGAAATCGAACCTGCAAGACGATAAAAAAGGGCTTTATTAAAAGGGGCATTTTACATTTAATATTATAAGGAGAATTTCTGCCACTCCCTCGCACTTTAACATGTTTTATGGGGATCAGTAAAAGAGGGATGAATGAGCTGTTAAATGAGAGAAGGCGATCATTTCATTCACTAATTGCACCAATACATAAAAGCAGAGATGATCATTTTTGTAAAATGAGTTTATTTTACTTTGTTGTCTTTGTTGTCTTAATTCTCAGTTTGTGAAACAGGTATTCGGTTCAAAACTCACACTATAGCTGAAAATATCGCGTCTGAGTGAGTGCGGCTGAGCCTTCATAATGCAAGCCCAAGTTTATTTACACTGAGGAGCTCAGGCCTTCAGTTTAAAATAAAGCTGAGGAGGAAATATGTCTCTGCCCCGTTAACTACGACAGACACCTCTGCCGGCTCCATCCACACCAGTGTCACCCAAACATCCATCAGACAAACAACCTCGTTGGACGCACACTGTAGGTCAGAGATTGACAGCGTAAGATGAGACGTTGATCAAAGTGACAGAACTAAGTAGACGAAGGTATTACGGTAGTAGGTCATGAGCAGGGAGCCATCAAAGATGGTTTTTCCCACAAACCAACCTCTGGCTGGTGCTTTTTGGTTGTTGTGTTGCTTTCAGTGCCATTTTTATTCCAGTCTGAAGTTTAGCCTTCATTGAGTTTTATAAAACAAGAAGTTATAATACGTCCTCTAAGCAGCACTTATTTTCCCGCAGAACTTAAAAAAAAAAAAACAACTCCAAGACATCAAACAATTGAAACACAACCGCTGCTTTAAACTTGAGCTCGAGCGATCAGTTGATGTTTTTAAGGCCTCCATATGTGGATACTCCCACATAACATTGTTTGTACATGAATATTATACATCTGACATATGGTTAAGACTGCACACAGGAATACAGTCTCGCTGTGCCATTAATAATGAGTTGTTTTTGGAGATTTGCACCTGTCTCAGATGAGCTCTGAGGATTCCTTTGGCATCTTTAGAAACTCTTTCAGTTCTACTCCCAAGGACATGGATGCTTATTTTGTTATCATTAATATCCAAAACTTTATAGGAGTTACTCTTAAGTTCTGCTTTTCTTTAGCTACGTCTTACTAAATAGATTTGTGTTATTTTTCTTCCTACTCATAACTAACCAAATGTAGGAGATTAGTCCTGGAAACGCTGAATAATCTGTAAGATTTTCAGTTTGGGTTTTGTGGGTTTAATAAAATATTTTATTCCCCACCATAGTCTTTGAGTTAGATATAAAGAAGTGCTTCTGTATTCAATTGAGAAAGGGAATAAATGTTTGAGCCGAAGCAATGCATCTGTGTTTATATAATGAGCAAGCAGCGCGTATGAATCATTTCCATCATTGCAGGTATTGCTGGTCTTTGCTTCAGGCTGCGCGCTGTGATTGATAACTCAGATGATTACACTTTGCCAGTGGGAGTGGGAGGAAGAGCAGGAGTGGTGGGGGGAGGAAGGGAGGAAAGGAAGGGACATAATGACACTAATGATAATTACAGAATTAATAATACCTGAGTCTTCAACGAATTAGCTGTGCCCTTAGTCCTAGACATAGCAAGACGTCTGCTAATCCCCCTCCATCATCAAAAATACTCAATGCAATTTCAATCTAGAGCTAATAAGATGACTCTGGATCTCAAGGAGACTAAGTTGTAATTTACTTTGTTGCCTTTTGTCGATTTGAACATGAACATTAAACAAAACAGATGAATTAACGCCAACATGAATAAGAGATGTCATCGTCCATCTCCTATAAATCCTTGCATTTCGGGCCTTTTTTTTTTTTTTTGTCTTCATTTAGATGCTCTGAATATGTTTGTCTTCGTGTCTGTACGTTAAAGTCAACATTCGTTTGAAAGACACATGACGCTTGTACTTACAATATGAAGCGAATGATTGTTAATTTGTGGATAATGTCATTTTAATGATGATAGCACTTCATCACCGGCTGCTGGACCTCAGATTATGTGACCGCTTTAATACGGACCAAAAGGATGAGACACTAAACCTTTTTTTATTTTATTTTTTTATGTAACACTTTCACAGCTGCACTGAAAACATATAAACTGGACATTTTTAATAATAGTTTGGTTTTACTTCTAGAAACATCACGGTGTAGAGAGACTCTTATGATGCACAAATAAATAAATTAGCACCTAAATATAGTTAAAGTATAAAAATTAAAGTGACAGATGACCTCTTTCTGAATAATGTATGTATCACTTTATTAATGCAGCTGGTGTTTTTAGTGATCAATAAAGTCCCATCACGTCTTGACCAACATCCATCAGAATGTTTTTCTTGATTTGATGTTTTATTATTGATCTGAATCTATAAAGGAACTAGTGACTAAAGTTGCGAGGGGGAGTAAAAAGTACAGTGTTGAAGTAAAAGTATAAAACAACTGAAAATTATTCTGCTGCTCTTTAAATGTGTTGATCCAGCTGCAGCATAAACAACAAAAGATAGAAATTTAGAAAACATCCTCATGCAACATTATGTGAAAGAAAATAAAAAAGAAATATTTTCCCTGAGTTTTGCGGCGTCATGTTGGCAGCCCCACTCCCAGCAGCTTGCTAATGACCACACGGCGGGCCTCGCGCTCCCAAACGGGAACAGACGGCGTTCAGCTGCACAGTCTAAGGCGATGTGAATGAAAAGGAGTCAGTGAAATGTGTTACTGTGTGAACCGTTGGAAAAGCAACATGGTTTGTCTATCACCAAAAGTTGAACCTGCTCACCCTCAGTAGGCTAAGCTCATGGAAACACATTTACTGTCTGCAGGGCTGAACGCGGACTGAGCTCACACCCATGCCACTTTGTATATATCTTTGTGTTTTGGTGCACGTTATGAGCTTCTTTTTGAGTTTTATCTGTTCTGAATCAGCTGCTGGCGCCTTCACGGACAGCCACCTGCGTGAGTTTGCTGCTGTTACGTGTTTGTGAGTGTCAAGTGAATGAGTCATTGCTACCTGATGAGAAAGTCTGTCAGTCACACTCCAGCAGCGACAGCCTGATAATCACCTCCCAATTATCCGGTCTGCGGCCAGAGAAGCCAACAAACACACACATGCACGCCCCCCGGCACACACACATACACACATATAACCATTTTCTGGTCTTACTTTTTAGAGAGATCATTCCCATTTTCTCCGGGGTCTTCAGGCTGTTCAACCTTTGACCCTTCGACTCTTCTTAATTTGCACTCCAGAGTTCAGACAAGCATACAGGGTACACCCGAGGCAGGGAACGCCTGCAGGTATAACACTAATGGGTTTGCAAAACACCCACTGCAGTGCGCATTTTCAGTGAGCTAAATCAACGAGAATATTGCGTTAATCCACCTACCTGTTTCAGAGAGGGAGTAGGAGGGATACAGGCGGTAACTGATGGATATAAGAAGGGATTTAATGCAAAAATAACATACGGCTTGGATCACTTTATGAGTCAAAAATAGATTTCAGGTGAGAGTGCTTCTTTATTTTACACGGAGAGGCAGGCTCATTTTTTTGCAGTGAGAAGAGCTGGATAACTCACTCCTCTCAGGAAAGGAGGATGGAAATGAGAGTTGAGGAGTAAAGACGAAGGGCACAGGGTGTGTGTGTGTGGGGGGGAGCAATAACTGGACGGATGCTGAAGAGGATGACTGAGAGAAGGAATGCCTTATTACAGGGAGGTGGAGAGCTGAGGTGAGCTGTGTTCGTACCACTATGTGCCAGAGTTGCTCCGACCAGTCCCTCTGTTTTGGCTGGCAGATGGGTTCTGTCGTGGCGCCGCCTGAAGGATGGCGTGCCATGCCGACACGCTCACTAGGAGCACACACACACACACACACACACACACACACACACACATCCCTTTCTTGCCAGCATGGCCACAGCACTGACAGATTGAGAGCAAACAGGTAGACAGGCAATCAGCTCAGACACCTGAGAGCGCCCTAAGGACCCCCGCTCTCCCTGGCAGGAGGAAGGGACTGCTGGCGACGCTGCAAAACATCAATTAGGTGCTCCGGAAAAAGAAAAAGAAAAGCTCCATTAAAACACCAATTAAAGAGCCATTATAAAATAATGAGATGAGTATTACCTGTTAGGTCTGAACCAACCCGTACAGAGAGAGGAATGCAGTTTTATCTGACGGCCACACACAAAGTATCACACTCAGCCATGAAGGTTATGCTGACAATTCACGCTGGCATGACAGAGGGTCAAGCTTTGTTATACGTTTGAACCACTTGTTCTTGGTGGGTGGCAGGTAAAGATGACAAACCCGTGAAGCGAATTCGACAGAAGTGTGAAAATAGAGCTCTCCAAACGATGAAGGAGTGTTTCCTGCAGGTTGGTGATGAATATTCCCTTTTCAGACCTTAAAACACGGCAGACTTCACAAGGACACTGCAAAGAATGGTTCATACATGGAAAATGTCACCTAATCACTTGAGTATGTGATTACTTTTGTATTTCTATTCACCGACGTGGCCTCTCCAGACACTTTCCCGAGTCTCCTTGTGAATGTGTGCGACTGTATTCACGCTGTGTGATAGTGAAACAGCCAAAGACGGACGGAGACAAGTGTCCTTCTACTTGATATCTCAGCCTCCATCAGGACCAATCAGTACAATCCCTCAGAATTACTGTCACAACAGGATGAATTACCCTGCCGTGTACCGAAGACACACACAGTTTTATTATGTTTTTCAAAGCTTGCATAACGCCTGTGCACAGTAGGGCTGTGTGTTCATTCAGCTGAATCAAAGAAGCTATTTTATGACAAAAGAGACAGGAGGGCCATCGAAAGATGAGTGAGCTTTAATACAAATTGGATCAAACATTACAGTTTGTCCATCATCCCTGTCGGTAATAATAAAAACACTGCCCTCACATAATTAATGTGAAAGCACTACTTTTAAATACCTATAAATGAGTCAGTGCTTCCCAGTAAAATACTGCTGATAAATCAGTGACATAATTTCACCTCATCTTACCAGTTACTCTGGTGAAAAGCTAATAACCCTAACCCTACGAAGGCATACAATAATACTTCATCTAAATAAAGTCTAAAGAGACATTATTAAAGTGTTGAGTTGGGGTTATCTGCGGTATATTTGGATTTAAATTAGGAGAGGCCGAGGAGATGGCGTGAAGGAAAAACAAATTGAAAAGATGACTTTTAAAGAAGAAAGATGCCCATTCAAACAAACCAATACTTCATATTTATTAATGCATGAGGAGAAGCTTCTTTGGGCGGGAATCTGAGGTACAGGGAGAAACCTGTGAGCGGTCTGTTATACGATGTGGTTGGAGATGTATCAACGTATCACCAGGCGACTGAATGAATGTTTGTGTAGGAAAATATTAATATTTTACTTTTTTCATTCCTCCTTTCACTGTCTTTCTCTCCATTTGAGAGAGGATCTGTCCTCGTTACATGGTGGAAGATGGACTTTGGCCGGAAAATAGATATCATGTGTCCTTGGGGTCACATTTGTCTTCATAGATACCGTGTTGATACAAATAGAGAGAAGGTGAGAGACACAGAGAGTGACATGGAGATGGTCAATAAGTAATAAATGGAGAAGGGGGGAGAGAGATGGAGAGAGAGTGAAGGACATGAAGAGGAAAGAAAAAAAGAGATGGGACACAGAAGGACAAGAGAAAATGGAGAAAATGTGAAAACTGGAGAGGTAAAAAAAAAAAAAAACTGCTTCAGATTTTGGCTTGCTGCATTGGGCATCTGTGATGGGAGGATAAAATGGAGGATAGGTGTGAAGTGATTAAGGTATTGTGGAAAGACAGTCAGTTTTTCTCTTCTCATCCTAGGAAGTGCCAGGACACCCCCCCCCCCCCCCCCCCCCAACACTCCCCCAACCCCTCTGGGACCAGAGTGAAACAGCTGGCCTCAGTGTCAGCACCGGGCTGCTGGCCTGTGCAGGATCCAGCTCGGAGACAGATGCTGAGGACTAATGGACATCCCTCCACATTTCCCTGAACACAAGTCTATGTCAGTTTGTTTGTGTGATTTGCACACACACATGCAATCAGAAAAAATGAAAGGTATGAATATAAAATGACCCCTACATCTGCGCAGTATGAACCCATCTTAAGTTGAAATGTGCATGAAAATAAAATATTTTTCCATGAATAAAAACAAAGGTATTTCGCTACATCCTTATTATTTCTGTTTATTTGTATACAAATTGGTCAAACCAGCAGTAGCAAAAGATAACTGTAATCCAGCCACAGCGACAGCATCCACCAGATTACATGTATCTGCTGTGAGTTTTGACTTGATGAGGTTTTTGTTGGGTGTTCTTTTTTTGTCCGTATGTGTGTGTGAACGATATCCAAATCTATTTTATACAGCAAAACAAACCAAAACAGAAGTGAGGGCCATCGATTCAGCTCAAATAAAATTACTTAAATGTAACATCTAGCACAAACCAGCAAGTGATAAAAATTAGGAAGAGAGAAAGTAATCTGATGTTAGCTAATTATTGGTTGAAATAATTATTGGTTAAAATGTTAGCAAGTGATTAAGTCATTATTTTATTTGTGGTGATGTTAACAAACTCTGCTACCTATGTGTTCAAAAATATGTGTTTGGATAATATGGATCACATTTTTTTCTACATGACATGTTTTCAAAGTTTGGACGTGTCCCCCCCTCCAACCTGAATGTTGAGATGGACTCAGCATTCAGGGGTTTAAGTTTCTGAGCCATCTGTGAAGTCTGCAGGTGACACTTCAAACAGGTTTCTTCAATAATGATAATTGGGCCGGTAAAACAAGTAACATGTGTGTGAAGCAATTCAATTTGCTTCAAATTAGACTGACACCAGTCCGAATATATTTCCAGATGAAGCCAATGCACCAAGGTGTTGGCCGTGCATGAGCTCATTTCGATGTGATATAAGAAAGCCGCGTGTACACAAGGAATTAGATGGACTGGGCTTATGGGTGTTCAGCTTTTATGCGGTTTTCCTTTCTTTTCTTTTTTTTTTTTAACACCATCTGTTTGGCTTCTTATGGATTCATATGCTGTGCACAGCTTTACGAGGTTTCTTTAGTGTAACAAGTAATATTTGCTTTCATTAGCCAATAATGGGAGTATAATGAATTTCTTACATTTACAGCTTTGTTTAAGCTTCATCGTAGCACGTTCATTCTCTTCCCCAAGTAGGAAATACACGTATTCTCCACAAGGTAAACACACAATCATTGTCATCCGTGGATACACAGACAGTGTGAGGTAAGCGGGCGTCTGTGTGAGCAGCGGTGTTGAATGTTTGGACTGGAAACTGCACTTGATGCCACTTCAAACAAAGCACCGAACCAAACAACTGTCATCTGTATTTGGTAGATTCAGAGTTATTTTTATTCACTCAGTCACTTGCTCTCGGAAGAGATGCTTTTATTGGCTGTGGACAAATGAGTGCGTTGTCTTTGTTTACTTGAAGGTGCTTGAAAAGTGTGTTGGATGAAAGATGCAGAGAGGAAGAGAGGCTTTTTGGTTAAAATTATGAAAAAACAAGGATAAAGGAAACGGCTTGGAGAGTCCAGTCAGCAGAATATATGCTTTTGGTTTTCCATTAGGCAAAAGTTGTGTTTTTGTCATCTCACCTCTGCTGAGGTTCAAAGTGAGCTGAGGGAAACGCGAAAACACTGAGTGGTCGCTGCTGCATCATTTTTTTGTGATTCCATATTCTGAATTATCTCATTTTAACGTTGATATATGAAAGTTTTTCCGACGCTATATTGTCAACGTTGGTATTATCAGCTTTTTGCTTACCGCTCATTTTAAGTTCAGCATTCATTCGTTTGCAGGCGAAGAGCTGCCTCCAGTGGGCGGAAATCTTCACCGGTTGTTAAATTGTGCTTCTGTCATGTCTGTTACTTAACTTATTACGCTAAGAGGGTAGCCCCGCCCCCCATCAGCCCGTCTCATTACCTTCCAACAGCAAAGTCACGATATTTACGAACATATTGATGATAGAAACGGCTCTTCACTGAGGGATCACTGGCTGCTGTAGAAAAAAGTATCTCCATTAGGAATGAAGGAAAAGAAAAGAGTCGACTCGCCCGTTGGCACATTACTGCATTGTAATTACAGTACTACATTTTGATTAGCATTTTGTGCGTGTTGTTTCCCTTTTATGATATCATTTCATCTCCACGGGTCAATGGTGTAGACGGAGGTAAGAAAGCGTACAGCCTACTGTGTATATAAAGCTGGAGAGGTGGGCTGTAGGAATGATGGGAACAAGGGAGGACCGAAATGAGGAAAAAGGCCACAATAGAAAATGAGGGTTAACAGCCATATGGTATGTAGATACAAGCACACAAACCAACATGAACACACACACACACAAGCCTAACTCATCCCTTTAGCTGACCATCAATCATCACTGACACATTATTAACCATGATAGCTCTGGTGGGTATATCTATATTGAGAATGTGTCTGTGTTTATTTACACACATGCTAATACACCCACACTCGCACACCTCCCTTTCACTGCTGTATTTTTTCATGTGCCGTGCAGCTATCTGTCATGCTTTGAGGGAAAGTACATTTATATCCTCACATCACATGCTGCAGTCTGAATGGAAGTCACCTCTAAGCGACACATTGCTGGTGTAAAAGATGTTATTTGGCAAACTCCACCTATGGCCTGTAATCCCAAGGCAGAAACACGAGTTTAGTGACCGAGAGACTAAACGTTGAAGGAAAATCATTTCAATACAAATGTAGTTTAGCACATTGGAAGAAAGCACAGCTGGTTGAGCTTTTATAAGCCCTTTATGGAGCTTTGGGTCTGAACATTGCACTGATATTATAGAAGAAAAAAAACATTTTATTTCACCTGTGTTCATATTTCAGAAAGGTTCAGAGTTGTTTGAATAGGTTCAATATTTAAAATTTCCTCCATCCTCTCATTATTACAGAGTAAACTCTGCACTTGCTTTTTAGCCGCGTCTGTCAGCCATTATATGGCTATCGTCCTGAGATTTACACTAATTGACCTAAACAACCTTATTCTTTGCTTTAATTGAAGTCAATGCTGTTTTGCCATGCAACC
This sequence comes from Remorina albescens, assembly GCA_034769265.1. NCBI lineage: Eukaryota > Metazoa > Chordata > Actinopteri > Carangiformes > Echeneidae > Remorina > Remorina albescens. The sequence goes on from CM068480.1 coordinate 3,252,037, forward strand.
GCGGCACTGGCGTGAGAATCAGCGTCTCAATTTACATTTGACATTTCATATAATTCACATCTTAATAAATTACATCTTATATTATTTGGATAGCTTGGATCGTGTGGTTGAGATGGATTTCAGTGTTGCACAGCTATCAGATCTGCCAAAGATGTTTGAGCAAGCTAAGTTACTCAAATATACTATATAAATTTTTTTCTCACCAATTGTAAAAAAAAAAAAAAAGACAAAAAAATCACCCCAGTTTTTTTCTGATATGACACATAAGAGCCACTTCCTATCTTTAGGACCTGAAGGCAACCTGTTGGATATTCCCAACCATTATCACAAAGCACAACCTTTTCTGCCACTCTTTCATTTCGAATTCTGTGAAAAAGTCAGCGCTGAAGGGAAATCTAATTTTAAACAAAGCAGCAAGCAGCTCTTGTGCGTTATTCTATGTTTTACCCCCTTGTGACAGCCAGACCTTTCATTTTTCAGGGTTTGGCAGGACTTTTTTCAACTCATTTACTCACTTTGTCTTGGTTGTATTCATCCCTTTACGGCATGTGTTCCTGTGCTGGAACTGAATTCTCAGTTGTTGTTGGTTTTTTTTTTACCACACATTTTATTGTTGCTATCAATTTTTCTTAGTTGGCCACTATTTAAAACAATGTTTACCCAAAATGTCATGCTTTGGATGGGAGTCTAGTCATTGTGGAGCATGTTACACCTTATTAAAGCAGAAAGCCACTCTGGAATGTCAAGGTCAAACCTCAGCCTGACACTTTACCATCACTGATAGCATTGTTAATGACTACATGGGAAAGTGAGGCTCCTTAATCACTAGGAATATTCTTCTCATGCGCCCCCTGTTTCAAGAGACAAGGGGCACTCTCTTCATTTGCAGTGTGACGGCTGTGTCGCAGGGGGTGTCCCTTCCGGCTGGAGATGACGGCTGCAGTGAGCCAGTGGAGTGACTGACGACTCCGAGATAGTCCGTCTGTCAGACAGAGTGATGGCTTGGAGACACTCGCTGACAGATCAGGCGAGACGAGAAGAAATAAAAGGAGAGGAGGAGGTGGGAAGCCTGGCAGCTTTGTCTTTCAATCTGGGGAGAAATGGGAAGGTTGGAACAGCAGAAAAAACAAAACAAAACAAACAAAAAAAACAAAACTCGGAAGTGGTGTCTGCTTTTCTTGCGGATGATCAGGCATCTCCAACTTGTTGATGGTGTTTCTAAGGGGGGATCAAAGACTGAAAATGTGCTCCATTAAACTCCATTAAGCTTGTATCCATCCGGTGTAGTTCAGTGATATCAAAGATTGTCTGCGGCTGGTGTAAAACCTCTAACACTGGGCAGACATAATGAACAGCCTCATCAGACAAGTCAGGATCTTAATCAGGCTTGGGAGGGTTACTGAAGAGCAGCGCTCCTTTTGATGATGGACATAAACGCAGACAATTTTTTCCACAATCTTATTTTTCACTGTCACTAATTTGTCCTTTGAAGCCATGGCACTTTAAAAGATTCATTCATCAGTGGCATTATTAGATATACTAGCAGCATGTAGTAGATAAGAAATCATATTGTGATACATACTTGGACTTTACTGGCATAATTTATGTAATTTATGTTAAAGAATGTTAGCATGTTTTACATTAGCATAGTCACTTTGCATGCTGTACTTGCTGCTTTAAAGCTAGTCTGTTACTTTGGTCATTTTAATGGTTGGTAATTGAAACATTTCTCTTTTTTATGCTGTTTCTTTGTGTCTTTGTGTCTCTGTGTCAAAAGCCATAACGGAAGTGTGCGGTCCGATTGTTTAATTGGTCCGGGTGAGCGGGGAGAAGAAGAAGGAGAAAAAGAAAATGAGAGGCAAAAGGTATTAAAAATTAAAAATGTTTTTATTTAACTGTTATTTAAATGTCAATAAGTGACTATACTTTTAAATATGTTATATTTATATAGTCAGGCCGTTTAGCGTCAGGTTTGATAAGAAGCTAATCGTGCTAATTTCGGCGTTGAGCTAAATATAAAACATTACAAAGTACAGTCACTTACTGATATTTTCAGTTTAATAAAAACAAAATTTCACTTTTTTGATTGTTTGTTTTTTTAATCTCATTTTTATTCTCTTCTTCTTCTTCTCCTTCTTGTCTCCGGTCACTCGGAACAATTATACAACCGGACCGGACACGTCCGCTGCGGCTTCTCGTTATTTGCTGTGACCTTTCTCGGCCGCCGTAGTCCTCCATTAGCTCGTTATCCAGTTTGTTCGGGACTAAAGTTGAACCTAAACCTGCAAAAAAGTGAAATAAACTTCTGCAGGGGTCACATGTGAGCTTCACTCTCCAGGCTGAAGTATCCAGGAGGGGGAGCAGCACTGAAACATGTAAGTATGAACATTTTCCTCTCGCTAATTCCCTCATTTTGTCCAACCTTCACACACCTGTCGGTGACAGGTGGATGTGTGAAGATTAAACCAACTGTCCCTCTTTAGAACCGAGCTTTTACCAAACCCAGGCCTTCACTTTGTGTAGTTCAACCATCGGTTTGAGTAGCGTTTGAATTTGCGTTAGCGTTTTTGAATTTATGTGACAGTCCTGTTGGGCCGTTTTGATTGAGCTCTAAATGTTGATGTGTCTTCTTAAAAAGATGAGCTTCGACTCCTTGCCAGCAGCGTTTTGTTCTTGGTGATGTCGTATACGTTTGTGTGTCTCTTTGCTGTGTTAGGAACTGTTTGTGTACTCAAGGTATATTTTAATGTCTGCGCCGGAGTCCCAGACAGGAGGAGTTGTCCAAGATAGTGGCTGTCAGAGGAGCTGAAGTCATTTGGAAACAGTGTGATAGCCATACTTACTAACACTGTCATCATTATTCAACAGGCTGACAGCCACTCATACGCTACTGAACACCCGCAGGCTGAGGGAAACAGGGAGCTGAGACTTTTATGGAAAAAGGCAGAGAAAGCAGGGAAATGAAATGAAACACACACATATGTTGGAGGCTTAAAAGGAAGTTCGAGGACCATTTTGATGTTTTTGTCAAAGTCAGCCCTCTATTTTCATTTCTGTCGCGCTGCTGCCACCGTTATCTTTTCTTCCTCTGTTTGCTTTGTCTGTGACTCATCTTACATTCTGCCTCTATCTTTATCTTTCAGTCTCACTCTTTAACTGTCTCTTTTCTTATTACCAGCTCGCCAGCATCCCCCGCCATCTCTGCCCCACACACACACATATAGAAAGACGCTCTTTCCTGTCGTATTATCATTGATTAAAGCAACGTCCCAGAGGTCTTGAGCATAATCAGTTCGTAAAACAGTTGATTAAATCTGCAGTTGGATGCACTCAGAAGTCGCTGAGTCGCACACCTCTATAGGTTTGGACTAACAGACGCACATAAACATGTTTTTTTTTTTACACAAAGACGGCTAACTTTTGTAACACATTCCTGAAAAATGGACAAAATGTCCTAATTTTGGCAGGACTCTGTGATTCAGTTTGTCTATTTTGGGGGGCCAATAATCATTCATAAGATTTTCACTCCCAAAATCTGTAGTACGTGTTCAAATATGAGGGATTTTGATTGGTCCTCCAACCGTCTGCGCATCACCGTGCCCTCCCCTAATTGGCTTCGTGGCATTTCCTCCCACGGTGATAATCTCCAATCAACCATCTGCCATGTCATCCCTGTGTGCCGCCGCTCTGCCCTTCAATCCATTCCTTTTCTCCATGTTTGCACTTTCCCCCTGCTGATAATGTCAAGATGTAATAATCCCTCAAGATAGCCATCAAACAAAACACTGTGCATGAAAACAAAGCCGTCAATTAGCTGCGTGCCGTCATATCTGACACCCTCAGAGAACCGCAAAAAGCTTTGAGGGCATGTGTGCGTTCTTTGTTGTGTGTGCAAAGACCCTCCTGTGATGGACGTAATAGTCCAGGACAGATGGCCCTACCACTGCACACACACACACATTTACATGTACACAGACAGACACACACACACACACACACACACACACACGCACGCCTGAAGCATAACCTCAGCGTTTGGTCATGGTTGTTGTCGTCTGTTCCAGTTTCAGCCTTATTCTGTCGCTCAGAGCAGCAGGAGAGAGCTACATCTGTGCCGCATGTGCTTGTGATGTCGGTACAGAAATAGAAGCGAAACGAGCCGGCGTTTGAACCGACCATTCAGCTCTCTGACATCCCTGGGTAAAAATAAGCTGTCTGGGACGCGGCGAGCTTTTTGGTGTTTGGCGTTGAGTTTAACATCTGCTTGTCATACAGCTTGATATTGTGACAGGGCAACCACAAGTGTGTTGGCATTCAGATCAGACTGGATGAAATTTTGATTCACTGTTTTAAGTGTTGTTACAATTTCGATTTAATGTTGTTTCCATCGAGGTTCTGCACTAGTAAGTAAACAGTGTGAGATATTTCCAGCTCAGGTACAGCAGTAAGAACATTTTCTCAGAGAGGCCTGTATATCCGACACAGAAACACTGAGTTTGTTAAGTCATCATGTTGCTGCGGTGGTTAAAAAGAAGCATCTATTCCTTTGAGTTGGTTTAGGCATTGTAATCATCCGTCCAAATATCAATTAGAAAACAAACCTTATTTCCAGTACAGGTGAGTTCATTCTCTGCTAACTTTAAAGGGTCTTCAGGGACTTCACTAAGACGGTCCCATTTTCATTCTGCACCTGAATGCAGTTACTGTTTTCACACCTCAGCCACTCGTACCAAAGGAGCAAACAAACCAGGGCTTACCTTAGTAGGAAAAAGTGTGAAAACTACTTCTAGTCCATCAGAATTAAACAGCCAACTTAATTCAGTTGTTTTTTATTAAGAAAAGTCATTTTATTCTTAAACAGACAAAATAGTAAAAATACAACAGCAACAGTGAGACGATTGGCTGCAACTGATAATTCCGTTTTTTAGTGTGAGAAAAGGTTGCTCAGTTAAAGTTTAAGCTTTTCAGAGGGCTTCAACACTGCGGATCAGTGTTGCCGCTCCTAAGAAAATGCAGAATTCACCTTCTGCTTTGAGCAATGTAAATGTTAATGTCATGCCATTAAAGTTTCGGTTTCACTCATGACAGTCCAGTAATAAGAGAAAGTGGAAGCATAAACTGAGGTCAGCGACAGGGAATGACTCTGGCTATTATGCTCCATCAATGTGTGGCAATGACATTAAGCGCAGACACATATGAAGAACGGAGATAAGACAGGATCCCTAGGATCCCTGGAGTCTACATCCTGATGGTGGTGGAGTGAGGCCAGCAGGTGGTTGATGGAAACTTTCGCTTTCCACAGACGCCATGAAGAAATGGTGGTGGTGGCGAAGCGATGGGCGATAGAACTGCAGCTCTGAAAGACAGAATATTTAAAGAACGGGCAGGAAGATCGCTGGGCCACAAATGCTGACTCTGTAATTGTGAAATGTAGAAACTCCGAACAGCGTGGGAAAACAGAAGTTAGAGAGGAAACAGCAGAAATCGACCTGTGGAGGAGTAAAGTCAGAAAAGATTGGACTTCCCCCAAAGCTTTATCTAAATGAGTAAAATGTGATGAAATTTAAGGATTTTATTTTTTACTGTCTACTAATACAGCTGATTGAAATAAGTTTCCACCTTTAATATTGTTTACGCAATCTTTATGCATTTATTTTTTTACAATGAAGTCAGTGGGAAAAACATTTCCTTGCTCTTTTCGTATCAGCCAGTGTATCTGCTACTTCAGACCGTATATTTTTTTCAAAGTTTCTTCCCTAACGCACCTGTGATAACTCTTTCACCGAATGAGAGTCAAGTCAGTTGAAGTGGATGTGTCTTTGAACTTACTTGTGCTCGAAAGAAGAATCGATTGGTTAATGCTAATCCAGGAGGTTTACTGATGACATTTGTCATCGACCTGTCACAGGGGCCTGTAACTGGGAGTTTGGTTGGCTGCAAAGGGCAGCAGGTTGTCAGAGAGCCAGAGCATCAGATGCCTGCTATCTTATCTGTTTGACAGTCAGATGGGTTGCATTTTAGACAGACAGCGACTAAACCCTGAGGAAGAAGGTGTCTGTAGAAAAAACAACACCTCTCTGTTCGTGTGTAAGCTTACATTGCTCGTTTGTGTATCTTTATTACGATATCTCCACATCTGCTTTTATATTTTGTGGTTTGTTTGTACGCCCTTGTCAGATGAGAAAGTGTGCGTTGTGTATCAACAAGGCGTGCGACTGTGGTCTACTGCTGAAGGATGCTGCCAGCTAAGAATAGCTGGGGCCGCAGTAAAGAAATTACGAAAGTGGTAATTAGAATCTCAGCAGCATGAAATCCAAACTCAATTACGTGCCGTTTGTTTCTGCAGAAAACAACACGAGGATTAAAGTTTAAATGACTCATTTGCAAAGACGAGCAATAAAGGATTCTTCAGCTATTTAGCTGGGATTGAGGGCATATAATGCAAAGTTCATCATGCATTATTAATAAGTCTTATATTAAAATATATGCACCCTCCCTATTACAGCGCCGAACGGGAGCTTCTGATTAAACACCTCACTTGGCTGGTGCATTGCATGTTTGTGCAAATGACTAAGACGACAAAAACAAAACAACAGTATATTTTCTTGATTGCAGTGTGGCAATAAGTTTAAGTTGTTTTAAACTTTATGGTTTGAGGCTCCAACATGTTCAAAATAAAATAGATCAGGGGTATAATTTATTGCAACCTTATAAATGTATATATGAACCAACCAAAAAAACGTGAAAAAGCTAAAAAAAAAATAGATTTTTAACTTTCACGTGTTGGGTAACATGTCTGGTTAGCATGCTCACCTTGGGAGCAGACTGAAGTGGAAACATTGGTTTGGGATTCAAGAAAGTTAGTAAAGAAGTTTGCTGCAAAACTCAGAAAATTTCATCCAGACTGGAAAGAAAACAGCTGTTAATGCTGATGCTAACGACAGCAATAGAATAGCTTCCTTTGAGTCTCATTCGTTGGACAATAAATCATTTTCTTTCGCTCATTTATCAAGTTCTCTCAAGTGAATGTAGCTGTTAATCTTGCTAGAAATAGAAAATAAATACAAATTGTCTCTTTTGTAAAACTTGAGCAGAATATTGTTGCCATTGGATTAGAAAGTAACTGTATATGTATGAAATGTCAAACTTTGGTTCACGCTCTACAAATCGAGCAGGGAGATGTCATTTCCAGATACCATCCTTGTTTTGATTTGAAGAAAGAGCCTCCAATTGGGGTCAACAGGTCAAAAATGTGTTTGTTTTTTCTCTTTCTTTGTGCAGCAGACAGAATAATTTCAGTTGTACCTTTAAAAACAGCAGCAAGTTGTTAAATGACCCGCAGAGATGCAGTTTATTTTGAGAAATGTATAGTTTTCAGAAGCTCACTGCTGTGGTGTGATAGTAATACGTCAGAAGCACAAACCTGAAATAAACCCATAGTCCAGATATATTATTGTTTTATATAAAAAGAAAAAAAATAAACATTTACATGTTACATTTTTAATGTTGACTGAGTTTAAATTGTGCACATTGTTTTCTGTAAGAGCAGCATGTTAACAGGACTCAGTGTGCAGCAGTGGGGAGGCCGCTGACAGCAGAAGAAATCTTGTTTAGTGCTGTTTTCTTATGTAAATTTGTTTCTGTTGCAGCTAAACAAAAGGCACAGTGATCCAGATCTCCACCAGAGGCCGATCAAGACAGTCGAGGGTAAGTGTGTGCACCCCTTGTCTACCTGTAAATAATTCCAAAGCTTCATCTCTAAGGCATCAAATATTTAAGTGACTCCCAGCGTAATAAAGTTGGGATTGATTAGAGGACGCGCCCCTGCGTGTGGATGCCTGGAGCATGATGGAGCCAATAAGAGAGGTAATTAGAGGAAGAGTAATGGGTGAGAGATGGGAGAGAGGGATACACTTAGTGTCTATCTGTGTGTTGGCTTTGGCTTTTAAGAGCTTTACAGTCAAAAGGCAAGTGTTCAGTTTAACTAAGAGGAGACCACAAATGGCTTTCTTTCATACCAACAAGGGAAAGTAAACCACTTAAATCTATTTAAATAACTGAGGATATCCACTGAGGTGTGTAGTCGAGCAGCTTGTTGTTAGATTCAGTCTGTGTGTGGAGGCATGTGATCAAAGTCAGAGACTGGTTTTTCAAGATTAAGCTGTAAAAGGATTATTGAGGTTTCTACATAGCACATGGACTCCATCTAGTGGTCACCTGACCAGCATGTCTGAGACTGTGAGAAGAATAGATAGATTGAAATAAGACACTTGAACATGACAGATTATGGCTGCTGCTCAGTAAATCTTTCACCTTCCAGTTGTGGGATTTTCTCATGCCGTCCTTTTGAGAGAGTGAAATCACTTTTTGACAGTTAAATATGAGATTGGTATTTTGTACAAAAGGAATTTGTAACCTCAAACTTTTATGTGAATCCATCAGCTGTACATGAAAGCAATATATGAAAGAATGGTACTAAGAAAATCCCAACTATATGCTTGTATATGAAAAAATTTGATTGAGGTAGTTGGGGCCACAAATTGAAATGACCTTATTTTCCTGCTGCACTGACAAATACACACATTAAATGTCATGATATTTTATTAGTTAGGGGTGTCAAAATTAATCAAAACTGCTGGGTGAAAAAAAAAAAAAAAAAGGTACAAAGGTTTACTCATGATGCAGAAAAGAAAAATCAATACATCAGTATTGGTGCCTGGAATAAGAATTCACATTGATTTCAAGCACTTTTAAACAAATTGTAAACAAGGATGTCATCATACATTCACTTTTTAAGGTGCTCATGTTTATGTATGTATATATTTATGTATATAATACCTTTTTTTTCCCCTTATTGTCTTATCCAGGAATTATAGCCCATAAAGGCTGAATCAGCTGTAATGAAGTGCCACTAACTGTTTTACCTGAAGCTAACTTGAGACACTGAGCCAACAAACAGAACAAGATGAGATAAAAGTCAGCAGAGACGGAGGGATAGAGACCTACATGTGCACGTCCAGGTTCATTGTGGTTTTTCCCTGATGTTGCTGCACATCAGCAGCCAGTGCTGTCATTAGAATCTGCCAGTTCGGTGTGGCCACCGTCAGAGGAAAGTGTGGAACATGCGAGTCTTCAGACTTTTTCTCCGAGGAACGTTCCTCGTAGAGAAGTTGAACAGCTTGTACAGATTTGAGCAGCTCCACTGGCCAGAGAAGGGGAACCAATGGGCCGTCCGCTGGTTCCCGTGGAGGTTCCAGAAGGAGGAGGAGCAGCGCTGGAAAACCTCGACGTTGACTGCGTATTGACCCGGTGCCCACTGGGACACGCGCACAAGAGTCACAGAGGAAGCGAAGCCACAGGTGTGAGGCGTGACACCGTGAAACACGCACTCCCCCGGCTTCACAGACGCACCCCTCTCCCACACCATCCCCGCCTCCTCCGCCACTCCCATGCCGCTGAGGTTACAGAGAGCCTGAAGGCACGCCTCCTCCAGGGCCTCCCTGTCTGGAAAACGAATGAGGATGGTGACAAGACGAGGCACAACACCTTGACGGAGTAAGACTTCCTGCTGCTTAGCTGTGGGAGACAGAGGAACATGGAGAGGAAGAGGCAAATTTACTGGAATGACTCGATTTCTTATAAGGCTGAATGAAGATAATACTGAGGGAAAGTTTCTGTGTACAAATAGTGTTTCCCTGAATCAAACTGTGTATCACAAACTCTGAGAATTGTGAAGCGATTCAAAGTAATTTTTTTTCTACTGCTCTACCAAAGATATGTAACAATATTGTTTTGTGAGACTTCAGCAAATCTCTGAAGACACACAAGAAGATTGGAGAAGTTTGTCGAAGCATTCCACATTTATGGATGACGACTAAAATGTCAACCAACCATGATGTAAGCCATACGTTTGTGAGCTGCTACTTCAAAGCCTTGAGTTTGTAATTTGGCTGTCGTCATCTTGATTGTGCTGAGGATCTGACCTGCTCTGTACTCTATCCTGACTGTCAATCACAGTAGCCACGCCCTCATGGATACATTATTGTGTATTTTCCCTCTAAATGGGACGAATATTTAAAAAAAAAAAAAAAAATCAACATGGTGTTGTACTGAAGAAGACTTGAAACCATAAACCATTTAAACCATATTTTTAAGTGTGCTCCTTCACTTACAGCTTTCATAAGACATCCGAGAGATGGCCTTCGTAGCGTAAAGGAGCAGCTCTTGGTCTGGACTGGTCAGCACGGAGAGCAGAGCCGTGACCAAGCCGGCGTCAATAAAACCTTTACGAACCACAGCTGAAATTAAACAAAATAAAGATAATGAGTGAGCGATTTAATTTTAAATTTTTTTCTTTGTGCCAGATTGAAGAAGTTTCAATGTTGCAGAAGCAGCATAAAAGGCAAAGAAATATATGTTACAGCGTACAAAAGGCTGAAAGTTAAAGTTAAAAGGAAGGGGGCGGATGAAATAAATAACTAATTATGGGAATATCGCTTATTTAAGTATAATAAATAATCACAAACTTTTGTCTGTAATAACTCACATTCCTTGGCAAGTTCAGCCACCAGTCTTGCAGTCAGCAGAGTGAGGGGCCCCCTGCTCCTCAGAGACAGGGCCAAGATCGGCAGGATCCCGCTGATTACTACCTGCTCAGCAGCACCTTTCTCTGGACACAAGTGGAGTTAAATAAATCAGAAACAAACAATATAAAAACTTATTCAGGTCAAAGCTAAAAGGAAAAAAAACTGGCTTGAGAGACGAACTTGGATGAATCCTGCAGGTTTGTTTGTTTGTTGTTTTTTTAGTTTAGTCTTGAAATGAGATGGCTCTGGTTCACTCACTCTTGATCTCCATGACCTGTCTTCACCTCCTCTGCCTCTCTACCCCCCTGTTGCTCTCTCACTAGGTGACACAAATACAGCTTAGCGTCTACCAGGGACTTACAACTGTCATACAACTGATCCCTTCACAGCGTCTCTACCGCCCACACCCTGTTCCTTGCAGGTGTAGTTTTGCTGCAGGTTGTATCCCTCAGAGTGGGGAGCTGTTATTGCCACTAGAGGTGGAAGGCATGCTGTCCTAAGGTATTCTGCTATGGAGACACATAAATATGGAAATTGCATGTAGCAGCAGAGCTGTCTTCATCACTTTTGCAATTCAAATGGCATCAAATGAAGGACATACAATATGACACAAATATATAACCCAGAATCCCCTCATTATACCAAGAAGCCCATGACAGGTTGGGATATATTTTATGCTGCAGAGCTGGTTGTGTTTAGCTGAGGCTTGAGGGATTTTGCAGCCTGTAATAAATTCCAATTAGAATTGAGATACACAAATAAAAAGTGTAAATGAACTCACTCCTTTCCTTTATGTTGGTCAGCACTGTGTTCAGATGTGGTTTAAGTTCATCCTCAATCAGCTCCAAGCCGAGGACTCTGATGGCACCTAACGCGTAGTTCAGATTGTCTGTGGGGAGATTATTATGGGTCATAAAATGAGGGAGATGTTCAAGGATAAGGATGCTGTGTGCTATGTGTGCATAAGAAATGAAGTCATTACAGCTGGGGGGTGAGAGGGAAGCAGGATGAAAAACACAGCATGAGAACAGTACAGTACAGTACAGTACAACTGGGATTCCCCATTAGAATGAAACTGCATGCTGGTCTTTGTGGCACTACAGCTGAGGCTGATGGGAGTGGAAGTTATTCTGCAGGTTTATGCTCATAAACCAAACTATCCTGCAAACTGAATTATCAACGGCTGTGGATGAAACATTAAGGGATCATCAAACGGCCCAGGGATGTCTGTACTAAATTCAACAGATCTCATACACTCAAAGCCACAAAGGGTGTGGGAAGAAAATGACCAGGTACTGACTGTTTAAAAAAAGCTTGATTTTCTGTGCACAGCAGAAATCTATACATAGTTGAACACTAATTCATTCAGCAGTTTGTTGGAAATTAAATATATAGCTTGGATTGGATGTGTCCAAGCTCGACACCTGACCGGCTGCATGCTAAGTTCTCTATTCAAAAACACTTTGAACTTCACTTTCCTGCTCATTTCCCAGCTGAACTGTGCAAACAAAAAAAAACAAACAAACATAAAACTCTTTAACTGCCAGGCCAATTATCTTTTGAACTCCGCAAACAGCACACTAATAACAGAAAGCATGAACATATGGAGGAATGTTAGAAAGCTTTAAGGACCACACCTGAGTTTTACTTCATTTACCAAAAGATCATATAGACTTTACATCACATCTAATCCATTTGTTAATTGTGCCGCTCTCTATTTTTTCGTTCCTTGCATCCTTTGGTTTCCAGTCATCTCAAGTTTGTATGAATGTTAGCTACCCAACTTCAGAAACCTAGACTTAGCAATTTGATGCAACAGTCTGACCAATCTGCTATTAAAACTACTTAAGCACACAGTTACTGACAAAAGAGATGCCACATCGATGCTCGAGTGCAAGTTTAAAGGGTTTGCAAATCAATTTTCAACTTATTCAACTAACTTGCAAAAATTATTATGAAACCATGGCGGCTGGAAATGGTAGGAAAATATATTTAAGAATACAAAAATCTAAATGTAGAATGTATTCTGGAGAAATGAGAAAATAGCATATGATTTCATGTGGACAGAAACACCAGTGTGACTCTTTAAAGATTAGAAAGTGAAGATTGCTGCCTCGAATCCCTTAACCAGTTCTGAAAATATATGGATCAGACATTTCACTCCTTCAGAAATTACTAATGAGGGGCTTTAAAACACAGCAGTTAAGCTCTGGGTCGTCTAATTAAACAGCTCAATAGTTGACAGTACATTAAAGTGATCCCATGTGTGAATGTGGGACATTAAACATAGAACTAAGTGTGCAGTTCAACTCACCGTTGGATGTGTACGGCTGCAGTCGGCTGGATCTGCGCTTGTCCCGGTGGGAACGGGTGTAGCTGTAGGTGAGGGGCACGTTGGGGTGTCCCATTCTGCTCTGTCCTCTGGTCTTTGGTCTCAGGATGACATCTTTCCTGTTGCCGGTCACCTGTTTGTTCCTCTTTTTCTGGATTTCTGTCTTTCACAGCCAGTCTTTGGAGTCATTGGCTCTAGCAGACCTACTGCAGTCTGCTCTGCACCTCACTTTACTGGTTCACCCCCCCCCACCACCCATCTTACACAAAATAAAGCTGTTGACAGTTTTCTGTACGTGGCTGTCTTCCTTGTAGTCTAGCTGGCTCTCTGTCCCCTTTCAGGGTTAATACATAGAAAATCCCCACTAAAGCTGCTCTCTCTCTCCCCCTCCCTGTATGTGTGTGCTGTGACGGTATTAAAACTTGGCTGACGCTGGTGAGTGTATTGCTACGGCTCTAAAATATCCCACAATGCCTTTGGGTTTCCAGAAAATCCAAGCCAAAACAACAACAGGGACAGGTGGATGGCATCTGGCATGTATTTCTGTGCACAGGTATATTATCAGATGGCATTTTCCCAGAATGGAAAATGTCTAACAAAGTTGAATTGCAACTTTGGTCCGTGTACAACCTGACAAATATTATTCTAACCCTGACTTCCATCTCTAAAACAACTCAGGAACTGTATTTGTTAAACTAAAATAAAATATATGGAGCAATTCTTTCATTTTTACTTAGTGATAAACAAGAATAACAATGCTTGTTGATCTTCTATCATTGGATAATAAGAGATTCAAAGCTTTTATGAAAATTAAATCTTTATATTTTACTCAGCTCTTTAGGTTCCAGTAAAAACTAAATTATGTTCATTATTACAAGATAATAAAACAGGAAGTCTAAACAATAAATACAACAGGAAGAGGAGACTTTGTACCACCAGCAAAAAATATATAACCAAGACCTGTGATATCTGCTCCCATACCTGTGCATCGACAGGTTCTCATAGTTCACTGTGTTGACTTTTTTCACGAAAAACAGGATGAAAAAATAATGTATGATAGGATTTCGTTTTGACATCTCAATAAAGAAAAACCTGCTACTCAACAAATACTTTCTCAAAAGAAATGGTTCAACGTTTTGTGTTGTGTGCTTATCACAAAGTTAACTACTTCTCACCTGTAAGGAAAATATTCTGCTGCGGATTGTTTTCTTAGTTTAGCATAAAGACTGGAAAAAGAGGGAACGATCCCAGTTTCGTCTGAATGTAATAAATCTGCTCAGCATAATGGGAGATATTGATAAACACACTTTAGAGTTAATAGTAGGTGGCTATATCACACGTATACAGTGTTAGGCTGGCTCTTTCTCCGTTTTTAGCTTTATGCTAAAATAAGATAATCTCCAGCAAGCTCCAGTGACATAATACTCATCATAATCTGCGATCGCCTTCACAGCAGCTCCACCATTGTGTCCCATTGCTGAATGGCCCTTTGAATGGGCCTATGATTGGTTCTTTACACCTGTCGTACGACCGCAGGTCAAACTGTTCCGGTTGCATTGAGACCACTGGAAACAGTCTCATAGCCCACAGAAACCAGGGTGAGGACGTTACCCTCCACATCATCCGGTTTACATGGTTCTGTTTGCTTTTCTACGGGAGTTCCAACTTCAGGTTCCTGTCTTATTTTCTTCCTGGCTTTGCCCCGCCCCTTGCCTTTAGAAATTACCTTCTCTTGCTCTTTGACGACTTCCGATACGTTTTGAGGCTTCCCAATGTCAACTGAGCGGGCTTTGCGGTGCCGTCTGCGGATACGCCGCGTTGGCAGACCTGAGTCATTAGGGTCTGATGCTGCTGCGCCAGACAATATGCGAATCTGTTGTTCAATCACCATGATGATCATATCCAGCGCAACATCTAACATTCCCAAACCGAGGCCGTGTGTGACGCTGTCAAACGCTCCACTGTTCACTGGGTCACTGAAACATTTCCTCATATCCTGAAGGTGGTTCCTGTAAGAGAGAGACAGTGCTTTTACTGCTTTTACCCCAAAATCCTTAGAGAAACAGGATTGACAGTCATGCCAAAGTGAAGACGTACTTAGTTTCAATAATTTTAGACCAGTGTTGAACTGTGTTTATCTCTGGGATGAGCTGTTTAGCCATGTTGGCGTAGTCAATGTAGTCATGTGCAAAATCTTTCATATCATCGCACAGAGCCCTGGTGTCACCTGAGAACACACACAAATGAGAACAATTAATTTTCTTGGATGCTGTGCACTCAAATTCAATTACGCATCTGTCACCTTCAGTGAGCTTGGAGAACGAGGAGGACACAGAGGTAGTTGTGCTTGGCGTGAGGCCGAGTACATTAAGTGACTCCAGGAGCGTTTTCTTGCTGGCTGGGCCTCTGCTGACCCGAGTGTACGCTGCCAAGGAACGCAGCGACATCTTCTCTGGGGCCTGCAAGCGCCGTTTAATTTCCTCATATGAGATCAGATACTTCCCTGAAAATCAGAGCAATACACGAAGCGGTGACCACATCAGCACGGTGGGGGGTCGGGTCTTGAGAATAGCATTTAATCAAATCTGAAGCTGTATCAAAATTGCTCATGAAATCTGATTCCCTTCTCATATTTATTTCCTATGGTTTAAGATTGAGCAGATTTAAAGGAAAAAGTTTTTCTAAAACTAACCTATAAAACTGAATTTCAATATCTTGTTATACAAATATATGACCCTGAATTCATCAAATGAGCTCAGTGACCCTAATGTTTTGCATATTTCTCTTTGATAAAAATAAAGGGAGAATATATTAAATATTCAAGCTTGGGACTTTACCAATTTGGAGCTATATTAAGGACAGAATAAGTGACTTTAACACAACAATACCAACATAGTTTGATGCACATTCAAAAAGGTATAATCTTCAAACACCACTTACGAGCCTTTGATCCTTTCATGTTGGGATCCAGGAGCGACGACACCTCAGCAAACGCCATGTGGGTGCTGGACTCTGAGTTTGGTGGCAGCTCTTGACCCTGACACTCGTCTTCAGTCTGAGCAGGGCCAGAAACATGCATCTGGGGCTGAACATGAGGCTGTATGGTGTGCATTTCCACCTGGTTTTCATCTGGCGACATCAATGGCGACTGGCCCGGCACTTGAGGGAGGACCAGTGTGTTTTCAGGTAAACCCTGCAGACCCATGCCTCCTTGTGCTACACTGCCACCTTGTTCTGAAGACACCTGAAAGATGCCCATGACTGGCTTTACCACCGTGAAAACCATATTCCCCTGGGCATCAAGACTCACCACCCTGGCAGATGGGTCCATGTCTTTGCTGAAATTTTACCTTTCTAGCTGAAGGATGAGGCTCCAGAGGCTGTAATTATCAGATCAGGTCACCTTACAGACCCATGCAGCGTTACAGTATCTCTTTCTCTTTTTAAATGATTATGGTTCAAGCTGACCTGGCTAAAGAGGAAGGTAAGATGACTCTGCCTTTACAGTCAAGGCGAAACCTCCCACACAGAGCCAGTCAGAGTCAGAGCACCTTATTTTCCCTGTGCAGTTTCATAAAGGTTATACTGACACATGGCTGCGTCACAGCAGAGGTTTTATTCTGAAAGGGAAAAAAACAAAACAGAAATCAGTTAGTTTAAAAGGTTTGAGATATGTAAGTGACTGTCAAAACATTTGAAACTGTTTGAAAACTCACAATAAATGCTTTAAACCCATCCGAGGAGACCATGATATACTGATGACATGTCTATCAAATGATATTATTGGTAGCATTTAGCTCGTGGAAAAGCAAAACTCTTGATTGGGATGTCTTAATACTTGGAAAGTTGAAATACAGTGACTGGTTTTGGTCTGGGATATTAAAGGGAGGAAAATGATTAAACTGGAAATGTGCCTTTGGATAAATTGAAGCGAATAATCATAATCAAAAAAGCACTTCTGTGGTCTCCGGTCCCAGCTCAGCCTTATTGGGTTTCAGACTTACTTTTGTTGCCCGAGATGCAAGTAAACGCGCCACAATTATATGAAAGCGTAAAAACGCCTCCAGTTGCATTTATGGACCACTTCAGAAATAAGTAAAAACAGAAACCACGTTTTACAAAAACACCCGGGCTCCGATGGGACAAAAACTGACTCTGTGAGAAAAAAAAACTGTCTTTGGACGAGAGGGTGCAATGAGACAAGTTATTTCCAAATAATTTCAACTGACCGTATTAACTTTTTTTTTTTTTACAGGGATCAAGCGCGACTGGCTGTTTAACATTTAACTAAATAAAAGCAAATGTGAGGTTTCATTTTGTTGTTTCGTTTGTATTTAAGCATTGCAAAAGTAAAATATGAGCTGTAGTTACGTGTAAAAAAAAAAAAAAAAAGAAGAAGAAGAAGTGACTTTTCAGTTCGCCAATTTAGACATCCAAACGTCTCAATCTTTAACCAACATCCATCATGGCGGCCGGCGGCGGCCGTTGGTGAGTTTTACACGGCGGGCCCGAACCGCTCCACACACCGGCTCTGGACGGGACGCACCGGATTCAGACGCTAACCCTGGATGCAAAAACTACTTGATGGGTGTCCCACTCACCGAACCTGCCGTGTGTGTGATGGTTTTTTTTTCTTCCTAAGAGGACGCTGATCCTAGAACGGTCCGCGTCGAGGAGGCCGACATTTTTCCTCCTTCTCGGCTGAAGCCTCGGCCGCTTGCAAATCAGCTCAACCTGCGCTTCCGCTGGAGAGCCGCAACCCCGTCGGCTATTGGTCGAGTGCCACATCAATCACACTAAGACCGGCTTGTCATTGGTCGAAACGGGAGTCAGCTGCGCAAAAAATGGGGGCGGTACTTCCGGCCCGTCCTTCCACAAATACAATAAGACGGAATTTTGCACTAATTTTTTTTTTTTTTTTTTTTGGGCGACCTTTTAGTGATTAAGTTGAAGGAAATTGAATTAAATGTTTATTTTTTTGAGGCTTGCAAGAAGCAGCGATGGTAAAATTTACATTTTTACACCAGCGAAATTATAATTTACAGTTTAAAGTCATGTGCAGCTCCAGCCAACCACTGTTTTGGACCGAGCTTACACTTGTTTTTATTTTTATAACAATACTTTGTCCACAGTCAATTAAAAAAACTAAAGTAGCACATATGCGAAACGAAATTGCAGCTGCTAAAATATGATATTTACAAAATGATCATGATCGCAAAATGTGATGCACGAACACTATAATTCAACAAAATGAAATTTATATCTCTGGTTTCTGTAGGGAAATAGACATAAGCCCAACCTTGCACATGGAGCAACCCCTTTGCAGCATCTAGTGGACATTTTCTTTCATTACACACCAGATCCGTACAACTCGTCTTACAGTGCGTCTGAATAAATCCTAATTTCCCTGACATCACAGTATCCCAACCCATTTTTTTTCTTTTTCATATTTTATTATAATCAATACATTTATGCATAAAACGGTCATCTGAACTGACCTGATCTCCCATTTTCTTTTCCTGTCATATCTGAAAACACACTTTTTTTTTTACACAGTGGAAAATATGCAACATTTTAACATATTTCATTTGAATTTATTTGCGTACAAATAAAAAATAAATGTACAAAATAAAGCATAGAAAGTAGTAAATATGAAAACAATGTCAACGACAACATCATAAAAGAAAAGGCAACAGTTAAATAATTAAAAAATACAGCAGACTAATCCCTGGTACTATACTGTGTATCTACACAAACAAAGAATGACATTTAACAGTCGAGTTTGGGTAAGAAAAGGCATACACGTGGGGTGAGGAAAAATACAAGGTTGATTTATATCTAGAAGTGCACAACAATCAAGATGATCAAGTATTCTTTTATTCAAATATCAGTGTGTTATTAAATTGAACCGTCACTACAATAAACATTGATACCAAAACATTTTGATAGCAGGCCTTTTGCTCATTATAAAGTTCTTACACTGCCATCAGTGTAAACCTCTCAACATCTTTCATCCTTGATGTAATAAAGCCAGTGTTTTCCCTCAACACTCATTTATATGATTACCATGAGGTTTAGCCCATAAACATCCCTCATTAGCTTAATGTGTCTGGCCTTCATAACAAGCACTGAGCGTGACCAGACTGTATATAATCATAATCCGCAAAAATTAGTACAGTTCTGCATTCAAAATGAGCTTGACGCCACTGTGACTTGACGATAGTACGAGCAATTCAGCACGACAGCAAGCTTAAAGTGAAAACATGAAACAATACAACAAGCACTGTACGTCAACGATCTTTGGCATCTGTAGGCTTGTAGGTTTCAGGGCCTGTCAGCGCCATCGCTCAGTAAAAGCACAGAGGAGACCTGTGTGGAAGAATCCACCTCTGGTCTGGTCAAGCTTCATCACACTGTCCCAGGATCCTGCTATAACGTCAGTCACTGAGGGGTTAAGTGTTCACTGTGATCGGGTCGGTGCTCTCCCCTTCAGGTGCAGCTGGTTTGGGTTTTAGTGCTGGTGTGGAAGCCGGACCTGGGTGATGAGGCTTCAGTGTCTGCGTGTGCGTTGACCCCCCATGCCTGTGGTGCTGATGTAGAGGAGGGGCTGGGGCTGCCGCAGCTGAGGCCCCCGCTTCAGGTTATTCATGTGGACTGCGGAGGACTCTGCATTGGCGCCTGTGGAGGGACGAGGATGAAGCTCAGTCAAGAATTGGTAAAGAGGAATGTTTCGATCGAGCTACTGACTAATGACAGTTTACCTGGTTGTTGGCTGATGTGAGGTGCCCGGACTTTGGCGAGAGGAGGGACCCCTCTGTACTGGGGACGTAGCAGTGGGGCCTGGGGCTGACCGTTAATGTGGAGGTGGGGGTCTGATGTGCTGTCCAGAGGGCGGAATCTCTGAGCTGTGGCTGTCTTTGTCTGAGGAAGCTGCAAGTGAGAGCAAAAACAAAATCATTCATTGGCCGATTGCTTATCCATCCAAAATCAACGCATCTCACACAAACACATCAACATCTCCCGAAGAGGTGCTCTGATGTTATAGCTGCAATATGGAATATACAGAAAATAGATGACACTCACTGCTTGACCAGTGACCTCGAAGGAGCGAGAACGCCTCTTCTTGCGGCGAGCCTCAAAGTCCACCTCTCGTGGTGTTTGCTTCTTGTTGGCGACCTGACGGTTACGGGGGCGTGTCCAGGTCACCTGCAGGCTGGGTCCCTCCCCGGTGCTACTGGACAGGTTGTCGTCTGAGGTGGCGTGTCTAAGCTCAGGGCTGGGCTGCCTGCCGCGCCACATCGGCAGGCCTCTAACAGGCGCCTCACTCAACGAAAGGCTGCTTTTCTGCTTTTTGGGATCCAGCGGTGAGGCAGGAGGGGGCAATCGCAAAGCATCCAACTCCAGGGCTTTGGAGCGTCGACGTGCTGCTTTCACTACGATGTTCTGGACCCCCTTTAAGATCTGCTGTCGCTCTGTGGGGAAACAAGGAAAGGTTCACTTTAACATTCACCAGTTTTATTTTAAATTAACTAGGTTTTGGGAAAACCCAGACTGTTCAAAGACATCTTGGACTATGGGAATTAATGCACATTTTTATGGAAAAGTCATTTTATTAAAAGTGAAATTATCCTGAACACCAAAGTTCCAAAGTGAGGTCCAGGAACAGATGCAACATCTACAGCCTTTAAAGAGTCTTCAGCTGTGAAGGGCGGTCTATTTTGTCTCTTTTGTCCAACTGTGTACATTTCTGTTTCATGAAACCTTCCCTAACTAGACACACCCATTTAAACATCTCACCAGTCCGTGAAAGGGGGACATCGGCCCCGGCCTCGCTGCTCTCAGGCGACGAGTCCAGGTGGCTGCTGACGCTGTGGCTGAGGTGGCTGTAGCTCAGAGAGCTCTCAGGAAGCAGAGGCTGCAGCTGCAGGAGTGGGATGCCATATTATGATCAGACATTCACTGGGGCGCTTTGCTTTCATTCAAGAGCAGGCTGTGTGCCATCTAAATCAACTCTGTGACTCTCTAAAATGGTGGTTTCACTTTGAGTGGAGCATTTGAATTCCTGCTCTCATTAGCTATGAGTCAGAACTCGTAGCTCACTGCATAGTGGGAGATTCAGATGGAGATAACTTTTTCTGCTACTCTGGATTTTCCAATCCAGCAAAAAAAACCCCAATATAAGAGCTGAGAATGAACATTTATGACAGCTTATGTTGCAGGTTCTTTTATGGAGGCATATGAGCTGAAAAGTTTCCAGCTGATTGAAATATCTGTGCAAGTTTAATTCAAACAGGAAACTGTGCTGCTTGAAGTGGAAAAACAACAACTGACTATTAATTCACAGCATGCCACATCTCTCGGGGGATAGTTATTGAACTGGAATGGATGAGGCTAAATGCTGCCTATTACAACCTTCCTCACCTCTTTGTTGCCTTTCCCGTTGATGTGGATGGGAGGCGGCGTCATTACGGCAGAGTTCTTCATCTGCCTGGCATGTGGGCTGCTTTTAAAAACACGATTATTGTCCCTGGCACAGGGGAGAAAAGAGTATAGCATAACTCAAATGAACTTGAATGAAAATGACTGTAAATGTTTGTGGTATTGATTCTAACAGGGGGGAAGCATATAAAAAGGATGTCTCCTTACAGCTCAGACTCAGGCAGAATGGGCGGCAATGTGTGTCTGCGGATTTTGGCCTGGCCCCGCCTGTTATCAGAGCACGAGTTGTGGACACTCTCCTGGTCTGAGTCCACGTCTTGCATGCTGTCACGACCCTGACTGGGCAGGCTGATCTTGGGCAGAGAGCCCTCCTGGAAATTAAAGCAGAGCATTTATTGGGATTTTTTTTGCAAACTTTCTATAATATCAGTTACTGTAATTGTATTATTATTATTATTATTATTACATTTCTGGATTCAATATTTATCCTGGGGGTTTACCTTTATGGTGTGTTTGGTCGTCACCTTATCCAGGGCCATGGCTCTGTCCAGCTTCCTCTCATCCAGTTCCCTCATATAGATATCATACAACTCCTGAAGGTGGGGCGGCACTAGCAGACTGTGGTCTGGAACGCAGGCACATGTGCAATTCAATAGACTTGAATTGCATTATACTTAAAAAGCAAAAATACCCCCCAAAAAATTAATTTAATTCTGCTCTCCTCTAGAAGAGTGGCATAGTGGTTAGTGCTGTTGCCCCACAACAAGAAGGTTGCAGGTTCGGTTCCCAGGCCTGAGGCCTTTCTGTGTGGAGTTTGCATGTTCTCCCTGTGCCTGTGTGGGTTTCCTCCCACCGTCCAAAGACATCACGTTTGGGTTAATTGGTGACGCTAAATTGTCCGTAGTCTGAATGTGAGTGTGAGTGGTTGTTGGTCTCTGTCTGTCTCTGTATGTTGGCCCTGTGATGGACTGGTGACCTGTCCAGGGTGACCCCGCCCTCGCCCAGTGTGAGCTGGGATTGGCTCCAGCACCCCTCGCGACCCGGAAACGGATAAGCAGTAGAAGATGAATTACTGAATGAATCTAGAAGAGAAAGGAAGGAAGTAGAGTGCTGACAGACTCACCATCAATGAACTGTCTCTGCTGCTGGATGATCTTGTCACACAGGTGTCTGTGCTGCTCGAAGCGTTGCACCACAAAGTTTTTCTGCCGGATGACGTTATCTTTGAGAAGCGCGTGGGACTGCATCTCTGCGTTCTCGATCTCCAGCTCGTGGACCTTGCAGAGGAGGCCCAGGACCTCACGCTGCTCCTCTGAGCTCACCCTTCGAGGCAACAGCTCCTCCAAGCGACGGCCGCGATCCCGAAGCTCCAGAAACCTGCGTTCAAGCAGTACCTTATGGGAGAGACGAGAGGAGCTGAGGTTAGATGATATAAAAAGTTTTCCTTTTGTTTTTCAAGAAGCAGACCAGGACTTCTACCTTCTGTTTGTGAATCCTCTTCTGTTCGGCCATGAGTGCGACCAGATTTTCTCGGGCAATTGCCACCTCCTCGGTCTCAGTGCTGTCAGGCGGAGACTCTGGGGAGTCAGAGTCCTTCTCGCTTTCATCCTTATTAACACTTTCCTTCCTCCTTTCAGCACGCCACTTCCTCCTGCGCCTGCTCCGCTCCTGCTCCCAGCTGGGAGAAACAAATTCCACATTTTGTCAGGAATAATCATTTGTAAACTAAGCGGATGCTACATTGTAATCAGAAGGTGGAAGTGAAGACATAGCTGCTGATCACTGACTCTGCAATGGTTAGCAGGTGTTTGGAGGTGTCGATCTGGATCTCCATGTTGTTGTTTTCCAGTTCCATCAGGCTCCTCCTGATCTCCATCTGCTGGCGAAAGGCATCCAGGAGCTGCTCCCTCAGCTGGTCCATCTCTGCCCGACTCTGCTGACTGGAGTGGGCCTGGACTTCGGCTACAAGAGCGGAAGGGAAACCTGTCATATACAGACACTGCAGAATATGTTTATTTAAAAAAAAAAAAAAAAAAAAAAAAACTGCCTAACTGGGCAGATATTCTGTAATTACCCTGGACATGGCGGATGTCAGCCCGCTCTGAATTGACCTGGCGGCTCGCCTGATCTGCAATCTTTTTCTTGAGCCTCTGGATCTCGCAGCGCAGGTCTGAGATGATGTTGGTGTATTGAGCAATATGGTATGACACATTTATCAGGTTCTTCTTCACCTGAAGCACACAATGATGGGGGTCAAATTTCACAGTGAAATACTATAGGTGGACCTGGAACTGCTTTACAGGCAGTAAATGTTTCAAAATCTGTTTAAATAAATATAAAATCTGCTCCCAGCTCTTTATCAAGTCACGTGTCTGTTGGTAAGATATTTTATTGTGTACGGATCTAAATTAAAGTTATCAGCTCACCCGGGTACGAATGCTTTTGGCACGGTCAGCATACGTCAAGGTGTTTCGGGACTCCTCAAAAGCCACGGAGGCGGGGCTTATATGGGCTATCATCACGGTTCGGCTGTTCCCGCCCAATGAGTCCTGATGAAGCAAAGATATAAGAAAAAAAACAGACAAAACATGAATGCAAGGACTAAAAAAATTTATGAAATCTCTATCACAAAAGCACAAGTTGGCACCTTATCAACTGGTTATACCTTTAGCAGGCGAGTCAACTTGCTGTCCCGATAGTTGACGTACTTGTTGCCGTTTTTGTCACTCAGGGCATTGATGCAGTTGCCCAAAGCCAGGAGGGAGCGGTTGATGTGGGCCCCCTCTTTCAGCCTCTGACCCCGGTTCTGGGTCTAACAGGCAGACAGACCGTCATGAGTGGGAATAAAGTGAGCAGCTTGTTTTTGGACATTTTATGTTTATACATTGATAAAGAGTAAAAAGTAAAGAGAGAATGAGGATGCAGGCTTGCGGCTGTGTGTTTCACTGCGGCTGCCATGTTTCGGCTTTCTCCCAGGAGATGGCATCACCTCCTACCTTTCATCCATCAACACTGAACTGAACTAAATTGTCTACACCTCTCACTAACCGCTTGAGCTCCTTTGCTGGGGAGAGAAAATGTTCTCTGTGCCCTCGAGTGACAAACAAGCGCCTGGTCTGCCCAGCTGCTAATGGAGGCTGTGTGTGCTATTCCTCAGTGGTCTCCAAGATAAATAAGGGCTGCTGACTTTTTTCTTATTTTATTTGTTATTCTTGTGCTGTGCAAAGATTTGGACCTGTTAACATAGGTGAAAAATGCAAATCACAAATAGCATACCTAGTTTTAGGCATTAAGCAAAGATTTGTTTTTATAATAATGCTAATTGTATTTTTCTTTTTTCTCATCAGTTATCTTATGCTTTTGGTCTTTAATGTTATTATAGCTTTCATTGTATCTTGTCTTCGTCCTTTCAAAACTAAAATCTTTGTAAAATAACTGTCACCATCAAATACACGCAGAAAGTACTCAAGTAAAGTGCAGGTACTTTCCCCGCTGCCAACAACAACTGTAACTTTGCTTTTACAGACGTGTAAAGCGTCATGCTGCACTATAACGCGATCCCATTTGCCAAAAGGTTAGAGTGTTACTTTCATATACAGCCTATTGGGCCATAATGGTGGGTATAAAAGAGGCTTTTATTAAAGTCTTCTAAGGTTTATGAGAGCGTCACTCCTTTGACTGTTGTAAAGACCCGATGCCAAACATCCCCAGCGAGTAGACGACAGTTATCCAGGGTATCCATGCAGGCTTAAAAAGGGGCACTGTTATAGTAATGGACAGCCAAGTTTTTGAACTTGGACTTGGAAGGAAAAATTGTTGTCAAAAGCAAATACACCTGTTCAACTACCTGCGCACCTCCCAATGAAACACATTTCAGTGCACACACCTGTGCTGCTCGTTCAGAGCCGGCGAGGTCGATCATGAAAAGGCGTGCGAAGCGGACCTCCTGCAGGACATCTCGGCAGCGGCTCTGCTGCTTGACGGCCACCTGGAGCACGGCGTGCGAGCGAGACGACGTCTGATTGGCGGCCGTGGGCTCCTGGGTGCGCTGCTTGTTCCCCTTCATCAGCAGTTCCATGATCTAACAACACACAGGCAGGAGTTGTTTGTGGTGGGTCCAGTTGCCACAGATGAGATCTGAATGTTTTGATTACAGGGAATGAGTCATGAGTCATACGGTTACGTAGCTCGTCTCACCTCTTGGGCGTTGATGGTAGACACTTCCGTGATACCAGCAACCTGAATCACTCCCTTCGAGTCTTCTCTCAGGTCCAAGAAGCCTGAGGACGGGTTCAGCAGGTCACGGATCATTTCATTATAGATCTAAAAAGACACACATACAAAATTATTTGTATTTATTTTTATTATTATATTATATTTTATTATTATATTTATTATTATATTATTTATTTAATTATTATTATCTAAAAAGATTATATTTTTTTTTAAATGCCAACATTTCTATATGAAGTTGTGTTTGTTAGAAAACAGAAATGAGTCGAGTGGAAAGATATTAATGCCCACAGAAAAGGTTCCATTCAGGGTTTCAGACCTCCTGACCAAATCCAGACCAGGTACAAAAACATCAAGAACTATATTTTCAGCAGCCTGTCATTTAGAAACCGCAGCTTGTTGGGTGGCATGCTGTCATCAAGTGTGTGTCAGTGCTCTTCTTTCACAGTTATTGTAGGCGCAGAAAAAGCCCCTCGACCCACATTAAAGCCTGCTTTGGGAAGTGACATCCTGGAAAGTGAGCCCGCTGATGACAAACCACAGAGCGGTTTTTATTTGTCAAACCGAGCCTTGCCACAAACTCCTTTACTGAAGCTGACAGTTGGGAGCCTGTTCTATTATTATTATTATTTTTTTTTTACTCTTTCAATGCCAGTGAAGTTCGAACGTAGCCGAGAGTCTGCACACTAAATACAATTTTAGCTGAGCTGTTAGATGCTGGAGTGAAAGTTAGCAGAGGAGAAAAGTTATCTATATTTACCACGAGGAAAACATGAAAGAAATAGTTTGGACTATTTAATGTGGGGTTGAGTGAGTTACTTCTTTATAAAGCTGATGTGCTTTAGCACTTTGCAGAAGTATACACCAAAAAATATGTATGTATGTAATAAGTATGCACTTTATTTTGACTATCTGCACCATTACACTACTTCTGCTGAACTACATTTTCTCAGCTGTTAAACTACCATACTGAGCTCCTACACACAACATAGCTTGAACTCCAACTGATATAAGCTTTTTAACCCGAGTCCACACCAGCACATCACTCAGGTTCTGAGCCACTTCTCCAAATCAGCACCATGTCATTTAGTATTACAGCGCATAATTTAACCTGGCGTTAAATTACCCAAACTGTCACGTTCACTTTCAACTATTATCCAACAGCGATCAAGCTATTTCACTCCAAACCACCAATAAAAACCGTGTGTTGAAGGAAGAGTCAGAGGAATTGTATAGTTTAATATCAAATAATAAAGAGGATGAAATTACTGACTGACCAACAGGCCTAAATGTGAGAAGACTGTGACATAAAAAAAAAATTGGAGGAAGTCTGTGTAGATGAAGACTAACTGGAGATGCTTTTTTTATCTACAGTGTATTTTTATTTGTGTTAATTGTATGAGTGCCTGTGCGTGTGTTTTAGAGATTGGCCATGTGACAGAGAGCTTGATTTGAACAAGAAAAGGAGTCGATGTGTGCACTGTGGCTATAAAACGGTATTTAACCTCTTTGTGGTGACAGCGGCAACAGATTACTCCGTGGAAACAGCAAACACTCACCTCTCACACACAGACACGGCCACATGTCAGGATCCATCCTGAAGAGCTCGGTGCAGGAGAACTGCCAGACTGGCATTTTAATTGGAGAGGTTTTGCTTACACCCCCACCCCTGAGAGTCTGGCTATTTAATAATAATGTAAATCACTGAGCATAAGAATAGTAGTTGGGGCTGAAATCACAACAGGTAATTTTAATGTCTGATGCAAACCTTTGCCAACAGACAAAAATTTCGACTCAACAGGTGTTTATTTTATATGGACGGCAGACTGCTCTTTTCTTATTTGCTCTTTTTATGCAGTAATAAAGCTCTTTTCCTGACAGCTTGAACATTTCTGAATAAACATGAGTTATCCATTTTTAGATTTGCATCTTTTCAAAAACAACTTACAACAGCAAAACTATGACGAACAAAATGATTGTTCAAAATAATAATGATAAAAAGATACTGGATGAGGCTTTTCATCTATAAGGCTCATGTGATGTAATATTTCCTGCATTAAAAACCACGAAACTTTGACATGTAAGGTGAAGTGGATCATTTGAAACGACAACTTTATGCAGGCAAAAACACTGCACACTGTGAAGTCAGTGCCTCGCCATACAAATTTCACTTTCAGTTAAGAGAAGACACAAAACACTTCATTACATGAGAATACCAAGGTCACACAAGTGGAGTTCAGTTACTGCTATTAGAGTCAAATGGACCAAGTCCATTGTAGCCGGTGTTATTAATGGCATGGTCATTAAACACACAGTCTGAGCTTTACTCGCTTCTCTGTAATGAGGTGCTGAACCACAGCCGGCAGGCACACAGAGAAACTACCAACATCAGCCTGCCATCTTATCTTTGACAAGACTGCACAACACACTGCAGTATGTACAGCATCTATACCTACAGTAGTGGTGGTAAACTGTTTGTTCGGAAAATAAAATTATATTGCATGTTGACTCTGGAATGAGTTGACTTTAAAAACCATTTTTCACAGGAAGTTTGCACTTTGCTCATATCATTTTGTACATGTTAGCAGCACTCTGAAACAGTTGTACTTTGTGGGGGAAGCTCTGATTAAAATTAAGTGCATCCTCTGATTGACACCCTCCTAACGTCCTTTCAACCATCTCGTGGTGACGTCTTCAGCAAGTCTCAAGTCACGACACAATACTCAGAAACAAAGAGTGACACTCTGGTTTTTCATGCTGCCTCAATTCACCTTGGTTCCCCTCGCGCCACAGTTTCTGCACTTTGTAAATACTGCAGTCAACTAATCAATGGCGAGCACGTACTTTATGTGTAGGCAGGAGAGTAAACACTTAGTCAATAGCTTGAATGTGGGCTCCAGAGAATATCATGGAGAGGCAAACTACAAAAAATAAGGCTGCAATTATTTCTTTTTTCAAAGAGACTTTTGGATGAAAAAGCTTTGGTTAGCAGTTGGAGGGAGAAGAAAGAATGGAAAAGACGGGGTATATGAAAAATGAGAGAGGCTGCACTAAATTGGAGAGAAAGATGATTCACTTTGATATACAGCTCTTTTAGACACTTCTGTTCTGTGTAACCACCTCCTTTGACAATACAACTAAAACTAGAGCCATTAAAAAAAAAGGCAATTGAACAGCACAGTTAGAAACAAGACAAGCTACAAAAACTACAGTTGATGGCAAGATATAGTGCACTGAAGCTGACTGTCAATTTCCATGCAACTTCTTTTATGAAAAAGGTTTTGACAGATAGCAACTCTCTTTTTGAGGCAGCAAGTCTTTAGAGGTTTAATAAAGAGGCAGTACATCTCTGCCGCACCTTCAGTAACAGTTCAAAAGCAAAGTGCTTTACATTACTTTTACTGCACCAAGAGGAGCATTAAGAGAAGCACAAGGCACATAAAGATCAACATTATGACAGCGCTGCTGCTCAGTTGTGTGAACTCAGCTCAGAAAAGTATAGTGACACCAGCAGTTTCAGCTCACAGCCACAGATGTTTATCAGTGTGAAAGAACAGGTTGGCAGAAAGAACCTGAGATGGAAATCTGCGGGCAAGGTGTGAAGAAATCAGGAGAAATCTTTCAACTTTGAGCGAGCAATCGGGGTTCTGACCTCCAGATAGGACATGGAGACACTGTACAGCATGTCGTCGCTGGTTTCTTCGATGGCACGGAACAAGTCGTTTAACGTTCGAACGTAGATACCCGGCTCCTTGTCTGTACCCAACATGGTGTACGTCTTCCCACAACCTGAAAATACAAAATCATATCAGTTGCACTCGATTTAAAAGGGTTGATTTTATTTCAACTAGGACTTTTTCAGCTGTATAAATCCTTTATTGTTGTTTGGAGTGTTAAGACTTTGTAATGCAAAATTAGGAATCAGAAATCAATTTGGAAAGAAGCTACATACACCCATATATTCTTATCTGTTTTAGTCTGTTCAGTCTATATTGGCTGTACCGTCATTACAATGACCTAGAGAATATATATCATTATTATTATATTGTGAATTTATAACCAGATTGACTTTTTTTATGAATTGTATAACCATTACTGTGTAAATATCAATAACAGCATAGATCTTAAAAGCTTGTTAGATGTCAATAGGTCTTTATACATTTTATTGAACTTCATATTGAACTCTTCTGACAATCTGAATCTTGCCACTGGAAAGGTGGGAGGCAAAACATGACTCATTTTCTAATTGCAACTGCACTAAAATTAAAAACAAAAGAAGATGCAAATGAGACGTGTCAATTGTTTTCTGTGTGCACCGACTGAGTTGAGCTGATGTTCAGGGACAGAAAGGTACGGGTGGATGACGTCCCTCAAAGAGTCATAAATAATCAACATGGATCATCTGCAACACACACACACACACACACACACACACACACACAAACCTGTGGGTCCGTAGGCAAACACAGTGGCATTGTAGCCTGATATGAGCCCCTCAATCAGCCCTTTGGTCGTAGCTCGGTACACCTCCTCCTGCACAGGAAGGAGAAAATGAACTTGAGCCAACACGCATATTCTATAAACACAAAACCCGAGTCACACTGTATGAATATCATTTAGTTTTTGACGTATTTGAACTTCTGTTTTGGACAGACCTGACTGGCTGAGTAATCGAACGTCGCATCAAACATGTATGTCTTCTCCCTGGAGCGGTTGGCACGCAGGATGTCGTCCGGGTCCTCCATGGGGTCCATCAGAACCACCATCTACGGCAGACAAAGAGAGACCAGACGGTGGTTAGTCTCAAAGCCATTCATGGTTTGTGAGCAGCTCATTACCCTGATGATACGTTGTTTTTTTTTTTTTTTGTCTGTCACTTTTGAAAGTTTATCTAATGAATAAATGTGTTGTGGGCGGTAAAAGTGGAGCGGCTGGGCCGTCGGCTGATATCACCCACAACTTAATTCCACTTTGATTGGATGGATCTTGCGGTAGGAAATTACAATTTGCTGCCTGTTTAGATTTTAATGTGTGCTAATTCTTAAATGTTACAAAATGAATTTTAAAAGGTGGTGCACTGCACAGCTGGAGCTTCAGCTGTTCAGGTTAGTTATCATGAGTGCAGAAGGCTCTCTGTCCGCTGCAGATGCCTGTTTCTCATGAGACACTTTGCAAGTCTGCAGGTTTAGGTATGAAAAGATATCAGATCCTTAACTATCAGATACGTAATTATTAAAACCTGCTTTTTATCTTTTAAAGGATCAACACCCCCATAATGCTCCAAATGTCCTTCGTGACCTTTTCAACGAAAAATATGACTGACAGCAGGAACAAAATAAATAAAAAGAAAAGCAAGTGTTTTTTTTTTTCTGTAATTTCCAGAATTACAAAGAAAGAAAACAATCATGAAAATAAATGTCATTACATTGCCAATAAATGTAAGAAAAAAAATTGCTGACTTCTAGAGCAATTCGTAGTCCTGCATTATACAAACAGGAATCCATCTGAGCCATCTGTCATAATCCGAATCCTGCTTACAGAAACTAACGAACAAGCAGCCCACATGTCAAAGATGGCATTCGAAAGAAAAGGACCAGAAGAACTGAATTTAACGGTGTTTGTTTTGTTTTTTTTGTACATGACAGTCTGAGCAGCAGAGTCAGATTGTATGAGAATAGAAATGCTTCATTGTGCTAATTGTGCAGTCTACTGATTTACTGCTGTCATCAGTAAATCACAGCTCTCCGAAGAAACATACAGGGACAAATACTGAACGGAAACAGACACATTGGAAAAACAACATAAAAAAAGAAAGTATTCCAGTGATGTTGATAAATCTCTGACTTGCTTGACAGGTTTTACACATCTGCTAAAGGAAAATTATGCCCCCTTGCTTGGGATAGGGCTGACAGACAACGCCATCGCTGCCTGACAGTAATCACAATGTTGTTGTCCGCCGTCACGACTTTTAAGTTAACATTTTACAGCAGAAAATGTCAGTGCTGTTCTCAGAGACAACAATAAACTGACTGCTGATTCATCTTTAAGGGTCAAACACCCCAATATGTCGCTGACCTTCTCCTTCCTTAAACGGCCAATTGAGCTCGTAGGTTTACTGAACAAAAATGACTGGCCCGTTCCTTGATCAATTAAATCACTCCCCATATCAAAGAAATCCACATTTGAAGCAGCTGAAAGGGAATTTCAACCAAACTTTTCACTAAATGTTATAAATGGATAATGAAACTGAAGAGGCTGTAATGTAATTTCTTCAGCTAACAAAGAAAGATCAAGTGCTTTATTCCACACCAGATGAAGTAAAACAGGACGCCTGTCTGTTGTCTTGCATGCACATCAGGCCAGTTAAACGCTGAAGGCATAAAGCGGTGAGTCCATCAAAACACAGAACAAGGGATCAGCTGGGAGTTTGCCAGGTTTTTCAGCCCACGAGCCCCGTTCAGTGGTGGACCTGGAGAGTCCTCTGAGGCCTCTAATGCTGAAGCACCCGGCTTGTTTGATGACCACCTCAACCACTGAGCCGCTCACTTTGAAGCCTCTCAATTGAAATTCAAGAGGAGAGAATTTCACTTTTAATAAACTGACAGCAACGGGTGAAAGCGAGCAGCACGGAAAGCTTGCACAAGCTGCAATCAGAGAAGAGAGGGGCAGAAGAGAAGGATGAAGTACTGAGGAGGGAAGCCTGAGAAAGATGACACAAGACCGCTAGTTTGTCAGTTTCTTCTATGGTGAGCATAAGGATGGAGAAATGGGGATCCAAGCATGTCCTCATCCTCTTAACTTTCTTCTTCTCTAACTTTTCTTAGCACCCCATCCAGCTACAGTGACGTACGAGCTCTGATCGCATTTCACCGGAAACGCTTCTCTAAGTATCCAAGGTCAGAGCCCACATTAGGATGTGTGTCATCTGTTTTGCCAGATGATCACATCCTCCTTGTCTGTTCAGATCTTATTCAGGAACTGCTCCGCTTTTTTATGTCCATAGTCAATCTGACTGTATATAAATAAGAGCTTAGCTGGCAAACAACAAAACATCATCTGGCTGCAGCAGTGATGATTGTATTCTTCTTTTATTGTGTTTCAGTATCGCAGGAGAAATAAACTGAATCATTCAAATCTTAGTTCTTCATTTTTGTTACAAGACCAAAGCACAGATACACAAATCGTGTAGTAGCCCACTCAGTGCTCATGTAGGTGACCGAGGGAGTGTCGGAAGACTCCTGGGCAGGTGCAGAGACAGATGCCTAATCAAGATTTTAGGCCAAAGATTACTTTCCTTATTGATTAATCTCCTGCTTATATTAATCCTAAATTAATTAACCAATTAATCTAACTAATCCCCAGACTTCTTGTTTGGAAGACGGTGAACTAGTGGATCGACACAGTCAACCTGATTGTTGCAGTTTTGAAATGATTTTATAGTGAATTTATTGTTTTATAGCACTCACGTGAACGCAGATGGATGACAACCCTTGCTTTTAAGAGTAATCATCATTTGAAAGGTGGACAGCATCTTTTTGTGAGGGTTGAAAAAGTACCAGTTGTCTACAACAGAGCCTGTTCATATTTAGCCACCTCAGTGTGGACCTGTTACCGTACGCGCTGGTGTGTGCAGGCGTTCCTAATGAGCATGCAACAGTGCTCTTGCATAATTGCACGTGTAGTAGGTATCAAATAGTGTGTGCATCCATGCACAGTTTAGTCCCAGCAGATGCACCTGGGAAAATCATTAAGGGCCGAGGGTGTTGATAACACCTCTAGTCCCATCTGTCGTCCGTGTTTCTTGAGTTACAGTACCTGCCGTAGCTCCGCCCACCAACATCTACAAACAACAGCTGCTGCGTAGGTGGATTCTACACCACTAATTTTCTTAAGTCTTGCGATAAGACCTCAAGGTGTTGGCTCTGATAACAGGATGCTGATTAGCAGCATAAGACCAGATGTCTGGGTGCACCTCTCAGGGTTTTGATGCCAATAAATGACCTCCGCGCTCGATTAAGCTGCCTCTGGGAAACAGAATCTGGTGTGAAATGCAGGTTAGCCTTTGCATTGATGTCCAGAGCACAGAACAGGTATTTTGAAACATTTCTCAGGGAACATTCAATCTCCCACATGTCCTCTCTCCCTCCCCCTCACACAGTTGCGTGGAAACATGTACTCATAGTGCGCACATAGCAACAAAGACAGAAGCACTTCATGTCTACTGTAACCAGCACAAGCAAAGTGGCATGAATGACCAAAGGAAGGGACGACCGCACACTCCCACACAACACGTCTGTGTGTATAAAACATTTGTGCTAAAAATATAAGAAAGTTTCTTTCTTTCTCCTGGTTATAACACTCAGACATCAGAGTGAAACAGGTCTGCAGTGAGGCTGCAGCTGATTAATTGATCTGGATAAAATTATTCAGCATCATTTGAATTTTGGAGAGTTGATCAAACAAAACTGTTTTTTGAAAATGTCACTAAGAATTTGTTATCAGTGTTTTTCACAGTTTTAAAGACCAAATTATTATCTTAACTGATACTGTAAATACCAGATGGTGCTACTGCAAGCAGACGCACACTGCACTATAGAGCTGGTGCTTTATTTTCCATATCCACAGCACAACCAGGTCACACATCCGTTAGGTCGGATCTGTTAATCTCAGAAGATCAGCTGATTGGACTCTTCAAGTAGCATCAGACCCTGAAAAGCTCATCGGCTCATCCTCATGTTTGATTAACATATATAATAATAATATCTAGGATGCAGATGACTGTGATTCTAATGTTCTTTTTTTTTTTTTCTGCATTTTGTCAGGCTTATCCACAACAGATGATGCTCTGTGAGCAGGACAAACCTCAACCCGGTCCACCCCCAGAACAGATACATTGGCTGCTCTTAAGACTGATTTCAGTGCAATTCAATTCTGAAAGCCAAGACAATAATTTCAATGTGTAAACATTTGACAGAAGTTAGAACAGTGTGACTAGAGTCCTCTGCACGGTTGTGGTATGTTTTGTCATAATCTTTTGGCCCAAAAGTGGGCCAAAAACCTGAAGGATGCAAGAGCCTCTCAAATGAAAAGGAAAGCAATTTCCTGGTCGACAGCCTCTGAAAGCATGGTGTCATTTTTAGCAGTTTTAATCATGCTGTCCCCCGGCACAATGGATGGCACAGGCTAGATCCACTTTTCTTTTCAATGCAACGCTCGGCACGGTATAATTTGACCGTGGTCATTGACAAAACAAAATGGTAAGAGCGTGAATTCACACACAGTGGATATGAAAAAAGGAGCTCCTAAAATATTAATTTCCTTTCGTGGATCAGCCAAAGTCAAAACAACAGCTTGCTTATGCAGCATCGCGAAACCAATTAGCGTGATGGACTTATCTAACTGCCATAAAAAACGGCAGGGTCCGACGGGGCAGCCTTGCCTAGCGCCTTTCCTGGCTGATGGGTTTTCTAATCAACAGGCTCTGTTGTTCGGGTCGTTAAAGCAACAGGGTTGACTTGGTTGGCCATCTTGCTGATTGTGGCACTGCTAAGTCCCACGGCGGATCCATAATTCAAAGCCTGGATGTGGTGCAGTTTCACAAGCCAAGCCGTCTGTGTGCCAAGCGGCAAATGATGCCAAGAAGGGCAACAAAAGTCAGCCCTGATGTCGACATTAAGCTCCTTAATAGGCATTACACCTCAGTGATGGCAGATCACTAATAAAATGACAATGAAAAGAGCTATTGGAAAACTTAACCATACACAGTAACTGCCCCTCATTGCACCTGCTGCTGCTCAAAGCAGACACAGTTTGAAATGTCCATCGTCATAATTCCTGCCTGATGTTCTCAATTATGATGACAAATAGGTTTCCATCTGGTTTTCTGATTGACAACATCAGCAGGTGGACGAGGATACGTCTATGAAAACCTGCAGATGGGGGTCGGATTCAAAGTGATATGGACAAAACACCCGTCCACGCCGATGTCATGTTTTATTGCTTACATTTGTGTCCAGTCTTTATTGCTCCGGTTTCAAAGCTCATGAGATTACATCCTCTTTTATCATAAGCACGAGGTTGACCAGCCATGTGTGGGGGATATTTAAGAAGAAGGGCTTTTGTTTGTGAGTCATATCTGATGTGTGTGTCCATCTCTGTATCTGTTTTTCCCCCATGCACCTTCCTCATATTTTGGTTTCTATGGAGTCAAAGGGGGGCAATAAGCCCTGGAAATACCCCCCGTATTCAACATGTCTTCCCTCACTGTCAGAAGGTCCTTTAGAAAATAGCTCTAGTCACATAAAAAACATGATTTGATTCTCAAGACTGTCCATGTGTGTTCAGTTGGTCCCCCACTTTGGTATTTTTGTGTGTAAACAGCTGAGCTGTCACTATTCACCATCTCCCTTTCTGTTATCTTGAGGCATGGCAGCAGAGCCGTTCGGCGGTGACATCTGTCCGCTGCGTCAAGAGTGCCGCGAGGAACAAAGGGTCAAGATCACATAAAGAAAGCAATCAGGTCTAAGCAGTGACCTTTTACGGGGCCGCCTTTCAAGCTGCTCTTTCAGAAATGCAACCAAAGCTTTGGAAAGTCCGGCAGACACAATTGCGTCTGGTTATCTGAGAGAAAATCTCAGAGCTGCCCTTTCTGCACCCCAACAATGCTCGCCTATATCCTGTTTCAGGGGCTCTCGATGATCGGAGGTGTGTATTGGCTGTCAGTGTACCTGATACAGGGTGTCTGTAGCAAACAGACGCGGGATCAGTCGAGGGTCGCTGTAATTCAAACTAGAATGCCCATACACACACACACACACACAAACACACACGCTGCCCTTGCAACAGGATTCCCAACAACTTACGTAACAGGACGTCTTGAAAGATCATGAATTGGATAAAAGCAACAGGAGAAATCACTTGTCTCTGTGCCACCTGCCCTTTTTTATTCCCCCCTGCTCATTAACCTGCGTCGAGGCCATGTAGTGCAGACGTATTATTGGATAGTGCAGGCAAAGATGGCTCCAAAGTATAAGGAGAAGAATGGAGCAATTTGGCAGGTGTGAAAGCAATTCATTGAATCCCCAGATCTTAATTAAGTGTGAAGATGTGGAGGGTGAAGGGTGCCCTGAGGTCACGCTAAACATTAATTAATAGAAGATAGATGGGCCAGATATTTTTCTTCCAATGAACTCAAAACTGGGAAAAAGTCAAACATAACTTAATCATCCTATACTCGTTCCCAATCATTACAATTCTAACTTGTAATGTTTAGAAACAAAAAAACAGACAAAAACAGCCCAAATCCTCCTTGGCAGAGGTAATTCTATTCATTTGAGTACCGGCAAACTTATTGTTTGTCCACTTGGTACCACAACAAACAGACAAACATCCAAAAGCCAACCAGCTGGGTTCGGGGTTCCTGTCTGAAGGTCGGAGGTATCCTTGAGGCCAGAGGCCGAAGGCTGGCCAGAATAACACACCGACTAAGACAATCACCACTTATCCAAAAAAAATAAACAATAAAAACCCCAACAGCACAGAAACACACACGGATATACACAAGTTATCACCCTGTCTGTGGCCTTAGTGGGTCAACTCCGACTGACCATTTCAGAATCAGAGGAACAAGACGAGAAAGGTCTGTCTATAATCAGGATCGGTGTGCTTGTTCGCATACGCCACTTCTTCTACAATGCAAGGTCATAATTTTGACATGGGAGGTCATGCGGTTTAAGTTGTGAGAGCGCTGTTGCTAGGCAACTGACAGCACAGACAGACAGTACACTAAAAAGAAAAAAACAAAACAAATAAATAAATGATGGTGTTTGCGTTGAACTAAAACAGTCGACTTACTAAAACCTGCACTCTTACTTTTGAGAAAATACTGAGTGCCGAGTATTTCTCGTTTTGCTTATTTTTTAACGATATGTTAATATTATTGTTATGATTTAACAAAATCACGCCTCTGCTCTGTGAAGGCTAATAAACGTGTTGAGTTGGATTTTTTCGGAGGACGACAGCAAAAAGCTGTGCAAAGATCCAATTAGAGCAGTTTCAAGTTAACCTCACACTCACGTTCATGTTATGCCAACAGAACGGGGGCTGAACAAGCATTTTAGTCCATTTTGCTCCCGTCAACATGACAGAGTGGGAGATGTCACTTATCAGAGACACAAAAGCAGCACACAATGAACTTTGCACAGGGTTTCAAAAATACGCCGCAGCCTGCTGTTTTGAGGCATAAAGACAAATCTTTCAGCTCCAAACAGCAGGAGCCATTAAGCTTATTATCCAGAGAGCAAAATCGTTGTATTGGTAAATAATAGACCCACTAAAAAGGACCACCACAATAAAGCATCGTGTGACAGCATTAATTTTGAAGGCAGCGTGGCAGAAGACCAAGCACTGTTAAGCCATTTAAAATATTATTTAATTAATTATTCTTTGGGAACTTCAATTGTCCAAAGTCAGTTTGATTGACAGCATGTGTTGTGAACTATCACTTGCACAACAGAAGAGGGAAATCAATTGTACATACTATGTATTATTATCATTACTATGTGTTTTTGTTTTTATTATAGTTATTTAGACACAGCCCAGTTTTGTGTGCTTTCTCCTGGTAGCAATTCCCTCGTGTATGTTTAGTAGGAATGATGTAATGATGCAGAATTTTGAATTTGCATGAAAGCTGAGGATTTTTCATCGTAATAAAAATTATGTTCTCGGTTTAAAAACTCCTTTTCATACTTTCTGGTTGCAGCTTTTACTGACCTGCCATCCTTGTGGATAAAACAGTGATGGGTCACACGCTACTACTGAATAATTTTCACTTTACTCAGATTTAACTGGTGCTGTCATATTTTCTGGGAAGTCAGTGTCGTGGCTAAAACCTTCCAGACAACGTGGTGTTTTCACTGGGGTATTCCACTGAAACCACCCACTTAGAGACTTTGTCCCTCAGGTTCTTTTTACATCCCCAGACATACAGGAGATGTTGCCTCTGTAAACAATCGCTGACTGGAGCTGTCTCCGTCAGTGCCTCTTCTTTCCTTCTTTTGCCTTATAGTGTCTTACAGTCTGATTGTGAAAGGATAGTCGGCTGCTGGTGTGAACTTTGTGGCGACAATCAACTTGTGACCCACTAGTTGTGTTACAACAAAGTGTGTCACTAATGCCCTTTTGGCCAGTAGCCCAATAAAGGCTTCTGATCGATGGCCCTGCGGCTGACCTGTACTTCCTGCTTGTGTAAGAGGTATTAGGTATCCAGAGAGGAAGACGGGGAACATTGTGCTCCTCATTTTGTTACATGGAACGGAGCACAGACAGCATCAAAGGATGTGCTGTTATCACATTTTTGGTTTTCCACTCATGTGGAAAAGATGTTTGTGTTGTGAGGCCCTTTGGGTCCTTCCTTCATTTTCATCAACCCCTCCTGGACTGAACAATGACTCAGAAAACCGCTGATGGCAAAGGAAAATGCAAACATCTCCCACCTGCTAACATCATCCTCTATTATGTAACAGTTAGATTGTATAATACTATTTTAATAATCAGCTCATTTTGATTCTTAAAGAGTTGGTCAGGGCCAACAAGTGTGTTTACTTCAGTTTTAAGTGCTGTTCAAAAGAGTCCGACCTCCTTCAGCGGGCTGCCAAGCCTTGCCCTCTAATCATGATCAGGAGTGGACGGCATTAAGAAGGATCCCACTTAACACACCACATGCATGCTACGCAAACATATACAGGCCGACCCACAATGGCCCTTGTTGTAAGAGAGACTCAACGAAGGGGCAGGGATCAGGGAAGGTGAAGTGTTGGCAGAGAAAACGAGGAAAGTAAAGATTATCCCCTTTGCCGGGTCAGACTGTCTATTTGTGCCAACACCTTAACCCAGCTTGGCGATAAAAGTAGGTCCACCTTCTGTGAGTGACCCTAAATAAACTCCCCTCTGCTTCTCAGTTCTCTTTGCACCTCTGCTGTGCTGCTGTTACCATATTAGCTTCAGGTCTCATTACTGGCTCAGTCTCTTGTGTGAAGAGGTTAAATCTTCACAGCTAAAAAGGACATGGCTATTTGTAGTTCCTTTCCCTCTCCTACAAAAACAACAGGCTATTCAAACACAGTCTTGTAAAGAAGAGGCTGTGCGTGGACACAGTGTGTTCTTTTCTTTTTTTTTTTTCTTTCCACTTTTTCCCCTGATTTTTAACGAGGCAATTACAGCGATTGACTGTTTTGGAGAGAACATTTCCATCAGCAGAGAGCAGGGGAGCATTAAGACAGGAAGGGAAGGGGGCCTTTTTTATGCAAATGTTCAGCACGTTGCTGGCTCTCCCTCACTCTTTGGCTAATAGGAAGCTTTTTCCAAATTTAATGAAATTAGCTGCGTTTGCATAAAGAAATTGGTACATTTTATTCAAAACAGTCTGGTGAAATATTAATATTATTGATCAAACCCAGACTTATTGTTTTATTTATGATCTTGACTATGCCCTGACTGGAACTGATCAAAACTTTTTCTATGCCATACTTATGTTCCTTGCATTTTATTTATTTCTTAGCCTCTGTTAACGTCCCCGATTGGATGTTGCTTGACGCACACACGAGTTACTTTTCCAGCGGGAGCTGCTTTTGCTGAATCAGGCTAACGACAGCGCGGCCTTCTGCAGTGAAGGCAATTTGAATCTCCTTTCACTGACAGGTCTGTGTGGAGTTTGGCGGAAACTCTACACCGAGCACTTGAGGTGAGGCGCTTTGTGCTCTACAAAGGCAGAAAATTTGCCAGTCGATGGATGTACTGTAATCAAGTAGACGTGCACTTGGAACAAGCTGAATGCTGCGTATTGTTTTTAAGGACTTTCAAGGAAAACAGCACATTGTTGTTTGCCTGGTGGCTGACAATCTCTCCCTCTCGTGAATTCCTCATTCCTCTGGTTGTTAAAAAGACGGTGTTTTAAATCCTCTATTTTCTGCAGCAAACAATATACCCCCCCCCCAAAAATATAGATATATATGAAAAGGAAAAATCAATACTTTGTGTTTTATTCATTGCTGCATTATTTACAGTTTGCATTCACAAGCTCGGCCAACAACAATCTTAAGCCCGGCAAATGTTCTTTCAAAGGACAAATTAATTCAAGTCAATTCATCCACAGACAATAAAACAACAATAACAACAAGTCCCATAGTTGTTGCAGCCCTCTCCCTTTGCTCTCGTACTTTAATCTCCTATAGGAGGGACTTTTACTACTGACAAAACAAACAAAAACAAACAATGGCCCTGACCTTGTCTAGGTGTCTCCATGGAGACAAGGCCTCACTATAAAGCATTGCCCACTGTGTGCGACTGACAGGCCGGCCCTGCCGAAGACATGCTCAACAAGTCCAGAGACACAACCTGCAGGGTGTAAACACTGCCCGCAGCATAAAGAGACACGTTTGATATACTGTTTGGGATTTGGTGACAAAGCTAAAACATGCTTTTAGGCATTGAGATGATTCTGTTGTGTCTAACGTTTGCCCTGACCTCCTACCATAATGTGTTTAGCCTTTTACACCATAACAGACATCTGTGAGTAGAGTGAAAGCAGTTGCTGTGATAAAGTTGTCCGCTCACGTGTTCCATTCAAAGGTTGTGCGACCATCTTTATCCCTCGGGGGCTAAACATAGCTTTCCTGTTAGCCTCTTAAGGAGGGATGATATGGCCTGCGCAGCATGACTACTATCTAACCAAGGCTGTTCTCCGTACTGAGGAGGATGTAAACAAACAGCAACATTGGTTCTTAAGTTTAACGGAGGGAGAAGTCTTAGATCTTCGCTCACTTACTGTAATAAGTACAACCACAATGATCACGTTTGTCCCTCTCTAAGCTCTCTGGAGCTTGTTTTTCATCTACTTTAGAACTTAAACCGAGTTTCAATCCAGCTGTAATTTGTGGATCAACAAAAAGCAGACCAGACCGCTTCATCTGCTTCCTTGTCAAACCTTGAACCTCGAAGAGCCTTCCTGTATGCCATCTGTACATTTTGGGATCGTTTGCTAATGGTAACAGAATATTCTGAATATAAAATAGCTCAACCTGAGCCATTTAATATCTCATTGATAAATCCACCTCAGAACACCTCCGACCTTCTTGCTCAAGGACAAGGAAAACCCCTTGAGTGCAACAGGTGGTCGTCGGGGAAAGAGAGCAGGTGGCAAAAGGCTTAACCTGAGCTAAAACCCATCCAATGAGCTCATCTCCGCAGGCTTAGGCAGCTTCAGGTTGTCTGCTTTCTACCAAGACAGCCATATCCGTGTACTCCCACCCAGTCAGCCGAGCGAGCCCCCAGCACCCTGCTAATCTGTCTGAGCACTACCTCTACGCCATATGGCCCTGGTCTTCTTGTCTGTCTTACAAACAAAGCAGAATCTAGTTATGTATCAAGGAAGGAAAGCATGTTTTATTTTTTCTGTATTTATTTCTATGATGTGTGCCGTCTGGGGCAAGAGCGGCAGCTACAGCTAAACAGATTCAGCCATCGTGTCTGCTTTAATCCCATCCCAGAGTCGTAGTGACCTACCTCACTACTTCCCCTCCATTCATGTAAGGTCAGCCCAGGTAAACAGCAGATTCCCACAATCCCACAGTCTCAATAACAAGTGTGTACTGTAAACTCCACTAATCCTTTGCTGCGGACGTGCCTGAATGAATTTACTGTAACGCCACAGAGACAACACAGTATGAAGTCTCTCCACAGACTCAAGACAGCATGAACTGTGCTGAAATCTACCACCTGCTAAACAGAGACAATAACAGAGTGGTATTAGGGTGTGCTGGCTCTGTGGTGTTGTGGTATACCTGACTGCCTGCTGCTATGCACTAATCCCATGAGTCCCAGTCTGTTTTAATGATGTCATGGCACACAGAAGTGCTGATGTTGTCCTTAGGTCATGGTGTAATTGAATTGCTTCTGAGAGGACAGACAAACAAGTCAGACTTTGGTGCGGAGGATTATCTGTTCCTAGAAACGCTCTCCAGTAGAGTCTTTGCTGCTGATCTCACCTTCGTGTGAATATAATGCTTCCCTCTGGCATTAGTCACTGTTTCTCTGAGGCAAAACTGAGTCAGTATGTCAGTTAAACTTCCTGGCTCCATCTTGGGCTGTTCGCCGCCGTGCGTGCTATTACCTCAATCAGCAGGTTCCAAGTCGCAGCGCTCATTACCGTTTACATGGGCTTCATCATCATCACACTCAACGGTGGCACTGCTAAATGGTCTCCAAGAGGGAGCGGTTCAAAAGTGAGCTGCGGGCAATAAATGTGGCCCTGGTGGGGCTCGTACATGCAGCACGTCTCTGGGGAATAAATACCACTATCTGGACCCGGTCACTTTAAATGTGTTAAATGTCTGGTTTAGTTTGTATAACAGCTGTAACTGTGGCTCTTTGCTGTTTGTGGCTCATTCAGAAACGTTCCTGTCATGGTTCATCCTTGTGGAAAATACAATTACCATAATGGCTCCATTCAAATCAGTTTACCTGCCAAATAAATCAAAAGGCCATTTAAAATCGGTCAGTGTACAGAGCCAGACATAACGCTGTTAGTATTATATGTATTCAAAAGTCCACATTTGGGATGAATTATCAATGCGATTACCTCAATTACAGATGAGTTTGCTAATTATTTGGTAAATTGTTTGCTCTACTGGCACAAGAAATTATAAATAAATATATTTTAATATATAATTCTAAATAAAAAACAACAATTGATTAATTTTGTTTCGCTTTGTTTTTAAAAATAAAGGCTGACGTACTTGGCTCATTCCAAGGTCTTGTACTTTAAGGTCAAGTGAATTCTGCATTTCCTGAAACACCGTTAATACGGTCTGCCCGACTCAGTGCCCCTCTAAGACATATCTCTTATATCGTTTCTGTGTTACTTCAGAAGTGCTGGACTGCTCTATGGGTCATTTCCATCACTCTGCAAATGTAAAAGAAAATAAAAAAAGCTTTTTGTGGCTCCAGAGGAAGCAAAAAATAAAAAATAAATAAAAAGATGAGAAGAGTTGCCTCCACCTGGATGTAACTGCAAGAATACACATCTGAAGATGAAGAAAAATCCAGAGGCGATTGGTTTGAAAGGAGTGACCTTACCGGAGACCATCTTTGCCTGAGGCTGGTGGCTCAAGATTACTCTTACTTTGACTTTCTGAGTCAACGGTGAAGATGCATTGTGGGTAAAAAGTGATGAAAAAGATTAAAGATGAAATTCTTTCTCACTGAAAACTCATTAGTGGCATAATTTTGAACTAACTATACATAAACCGTGTAACCGTTGCAGTCAGGCAGACACACTGAGAGACTGAATTTCCTTCAGCACACGTCTTCTCGGTTTGAACTGCCCAGTTAAACTCTGTGAATTCACGGCAGCAAAGGCGTCAGCATCTGCTCACCAAAGAATTTGTAGCTCGCTGAGAGGCGTCGGAAAGGTCGATCTCTTTGCGTCGTGTCTGAGTCATCCGCTTACAAATGAAATGTGATATTTGAGCTTTATAAACTGATTTTTTTTTTTTTTTTCCAAAAAGAACTGCCGGTTTTACCGAAGTGCCTGCAGTTACTTTATCTGTGCTGCTTCATCAGAGACAGGAAGAGGACTCTGAAACAGAGACGACAGCCCTGTCCGACACACCCTGACCCCATCACTCACTGTCATGCACAGAGGTGTACAGGATACAGACACACACACACACTGCAGTAGAATAAAGGATGGCTATCTCACCTGGTCGTCCACTCTGTGGGCCATGATCGTCGCCGCCTCCTCCTGCTCAGCATCGCTGAGGGGTCGGATCCTCAACGCAACCTGCGGGGCACACATGGCAACTTCAGTCGTCCTTGAATTCAATCAACTCAGATGTTCAATTTAATGAAATTACAGGTTGGAAAATGACACTGACAGCGCACAAGAGTGCTCCAGCTCATACAA
Source organism: Remorina albescens (assembly GCA_034769265.1). NCBI lineage: Eukaryota > Metazoa > Chordata > Actinopteri > Carangiformes > Echeneidae > Remorina > Remorina albescens. The sequence goes on from CM068480.1 coordinate 3,296,588, forward strand.
TAAATGAGTCCTTATTTACCAACGAGTCTGTATCGATGCAGCTGCATCTGCAGTCGGAGGAAAGTGTGTTGGAGTCTAAGTAGGAATAAAGAAAACGCTTCTTGTGTTGTAGATCAAACTTGGTTTACAATTTCTGAAACCCAGCGGTTGTTAACGAAGAGCTTTCTCAAGTTATTGAAACTTTACCTCACAAAAATATTTTGAAAATTGTTAAACAACAAAAACAAATGTATATCCAACAGTCTAACAGAAAATACACAACTGCATTGCATTATGGGAAGAGAGCCTTTTTACAGACAGTGGGGCCTAAAAGTCTAGAAATCTTGACCTCTGCATCATCGATTTTGACCATCTATTTAAAAGGAAATCTTTGAGTCATCTAAATTTACAGAGGTGCTGGTATAACAACTGCATGAATAATCTTTTAAATGTCTAAATGTTAAGCACGGGAAACGAGAATGTTTTCCAACCAACTACAAAAATAAAAATAGTCACATTTAAAAGGGCTGTGAGTCTAAACCAAACCTTTTTGGGTTTTTGGTTTGTTTTTTTTTTCCTGTAAGGATTTCTCTGGTTTCCAATCCCACACACGCAGGGGCGGGTTAACTGGTAACTAATTTTGTCATCAAAAATAAATGTGAGCGTAAACACGTTTGACAGCCAGAGTGTGTTTGCTCTGGGGGAGAACTGTAACTGGTTTAAAGCGTACGCTGCCCAGTGCATGCTGGGATAAGTCCCATGCCACCAGCACTTTGAGGGTGATAAAGGGATGTGTGAAAAGAGGGAATAACAAATTTATTTCCACCGTCACTTCGGCCTGATGAATGTCAATCCTCCTTTGAAAGTGAGAAACTGATGATAGTGGTGACATTTTCCAAAAAAAAATCTGTAAAACTAATCTCAAATGTGAAACAGACACCAGCGGTTCCAATTAATAAAGTGTAATGAATAAAATGGGATGACAATAACAATCACAGCAGAGTGGCAGTGAGAAAAACTCAGATGTACCAGTGAACACATGGCAGCACGTGTCAATCTTTGTGAGGTTTCTGTAGCAATAATAATAGTAATCCATCTTAGCTCCTCCAGATCGACAGTGGTGGAATAATAAGCTCTTCTCTCTGTCAGCACCCTGTAGAAAGTGTATTACATGCTGGACAAGAGAGGCCAGGCAACTGAAACAGCCACTTCAATAATTCAGATATAGGCTGCAGATCACAATGCAGGTTGTGAAGAGCTGGGAAATCGAACATATATCATCAACAGGGCTGCAGATAATTCTTTTAAGTCCCACAGAAAAAAAAAAAAATCCTTTATTGTGATGTTCTACATCAATAGGTGGTCTTCTTAAATTTAAAATTAAAAAAAAAAGGAAAATATTCCCCTTACTGTATTTCCAGACCAAGAAAACCAACCAGCACCATCAAATGTTTAATATTTGGCTTTAAAAAATGACCAAAACAACCAACTGATTATCAAAACAGTTATCGACTCATTTTACCATCCAGTGATTGGAGTTTTGTTCTAAACACCAACAATGCATTCTGTGGGGTCATTTAAAAACAAATACACACCCATTAAGACACTTTATCAGGAACACAACAGACAACAACTGTTCTGATATGAATCTACTTTTAGTGGCTCAATAATCTTAAATGTCAACAAAAACTGGGCAGCAGAAGTGAAGTAGGAAAGTTAGGAATAAAAGCGGAGGACTCACGGTCAGCTGCTGGTCTTTGGACTCCCCGGTGTCTTTCATGGTCCCCTCTGGTGAAGGAGTGAAGCAGAAGGAGCGTCAGCAGCCGGCGGGACGCCGCACCATCCTGCGGCCTTCCGCTGCAGCTCCGTCGGCTGCGGTGTCTGTCTGAGCCCGGGGAGCTGGTCGTGTCTCGGGTCGGCCCGCCCCTCTCCTCGGTGTCGGTGAGTCCCGGCTCCGTCCCTCCGCCTCCTTCCTCCCGTCAGAGGCGAGTCAAAGCTCCGTCTGCTTCTCCGCGCGCGCGTTTCCGCTCGGCAGGACACGAGAGCGCGAGGGCGCGAGAGCTCACCTGGAGGGGCGTGAGGAGGAGGAGGAGAAGAAAAAAGCAGATGAGAATAAGAGGAAGAGGAGGAGAGGAGGAGACGAGGAAGAGGAGGAGGAGGAGAACATAAACACACCTGATGCGTTCACGTCCCTGCCCCGTATGTCCCTCCCACTGTGTGTGTGTGTGTGTGTGTGTGTGTGTGTGTGTGAGAGCCATGCTGCATACTGTAAACAATAACACTTCTGTATCTATCTATCCATCTATCTATATATCTATCAATATATATAGATATATAAACACAAAAATGATATAAGGAGGATTTAATTTCATTAAAGTTGAGAAAAACATTAAAATGCTTCAGCCGCATTTTCGGTCGTTAATGTTCTTTTTCCTTTTTATAAATGAAGCATGAAATATTCTGGAGAGCTGTTGTTGAGCACATCAGGTCTTCAAGCAGGACTTTGACTTTTAAACATGAACAGCTTCTGACCGAGCAGCTGTCTGTAACATTATGCTGACATCTGCTGGAAGAAATCAAATAAAAAATAAGAGTAAATGAGTTTTGGCCGTGATGTGGAGCTCTTTCATTATTACCACATGGAAATGTCATTGTCAGCTATCAGTTTTTTTTTTATTATTATTATTTTTTCCTATTAAAAACAAAAAATGTCTGTGAACCAAAGAATTTTTTATCATCCATCAAAGACCATTTGAAAAATGTTTTAATAAATCACCGATTGAAATTACTTGTATAAAGTGTGCAGTCTTACCCTTTAAAAAAATAAACTGAATGAAATACTGCTAGTGAAATGAAAGATCACAAGCAGACATGAAATAATTATGTTTTTCTTTTTCTATAGAAATATCCAGGACTGAGTTCTTAAAATGACTTTTCCCCTTATCAGATCAATAAGTAAAAATACAACGAAATAAAAACGGATGATTCTAGCTCTGAAAGGCTCATGAATAATTACATTCAATCATCTATTCATTTAAAAATATATATATTTTATTGATATAAAAGTGTTAACAGAATCTGTGAATTAGTAAATTATTGCCTCCTCTTTCACTCTTTCTTGTTGTTTATCTGCAATGTAATCAAGTTAACTCCCGATTCAGTCAATTAAGATGACTACAGACTTTTCAATTATTCATATCTGATATACACATTAATATCAGGAGAGCTGGAAAAGTTTTAAAGAAATCACCTTTAAAGTGTGTCTTGAGAAAAACATCTGATTTGGATTTACAGTCTCCCACCTTCAGCCGCATTTAGCATCCAACCAAAAAAAAAAAAACAAAGACACGTCAGGATTTACCCAAAACTGGTTTATTCACTCACAATTAGACCTCACAGTCTGAGGTCACACACAAAATGAAGCACCACTCTCAGTTCCTGTGGTGTAACATGCTGAAAGAAACAACACTTAACAAAAATCATTATTAATAACTGACACTGCATGTTTTAATTCAGTCCCTACAGAAAACCACGTTAGTCAGTCCAAACTGGTCGGTCGGGTTGTTTCGGTGGAAATAGTTACCTGAATATTCTCATTAATTCTAGTTTAGAGCAGCACATTAGTGGAATTAGATATGCAGACGTTACGAGTTAATGGCCCTTTTAGAGAATACAAAAGAAGAGTGATCCTATGTGACTTTGCCACAATAAAACTAGAAAAAATATATATAAAAAAAAAAAAGGTACATTGTCATAACGAGACAACAGTCTGTTATTGTACAACATATTTACAGAGGTCGTGCTCTCCAGAGAATCAGAAATGTAAAGCTTCACTCAGGTGTGTCTGTGGATGAGTGTAAATAAATTATACATCTCAGCAGGGCCTCCTGCTGTTTGCGGCCAGTGCTGGAGCTTGGCTTCACAAATACCGAGCACAAAAGCAGAATATTACGGCATGTTTACAGTTTCCTCTTCGGAGACCTGAATGTAAGTTGTCAGAAGTGATGCACGTCTCCTTTTCAAACGCTTTGAATCGTCGCAGGAGCAAAGGTCAACCTGTCTTTTTCTTCTATTGCTTGGTTTTACTGCAGACTGTGAGAAATTAACCCTGAAAAATGGCTACGATCAAACAATTTTACTGCACGTTGTGTGTTTCTTAATCCTCTGCTGGCTGTACAACAAATTTCCCCTCTGAGGTGATAAAGCTTATTTAACTTGAGTGTGAAACCTGAAGGACTCATGTACCTGCCGTCAGTCGTCACGCCTTTATCCCCTCGATGTGCGACAACAAGGCTGATTTTTACGGTTCATATTTCCAAACTTGTGTCAGGTAGCAGAGGAGCACGGCGGATTAAGATTAAGTTGTCCAAAACAAAAAAAGGGGAATTTGATTTGGGGGCAGAAGAGGGAGATTAATCATTTATGAGCGTACCACACATGGAGAACAGCACAGATAGGGATTGTTTGTCCTTCGTTCGAGTCTAGATGTCACACCGTTCTTTGCAATGGTTGGAACAGCCACACACTCCACTCTTGTTGAGCAAATGTGTGTGTGTGTGTGTGTGTGTGTACATATATATATATATATATATATATATATATATATATATATATATTTGTGTGTGTGTGAGAGAGAGATGCAGTTTCCCTCCTCAGGCAGATAAAGGAGTCTACACTCGGAAGTCGTTCCCAAAGTGTCTGCTCTGGTCCTCGGTCATGGACAGATAGGTGGCCCTCATACTGGGGGAGTACTGTGGATCAGACAAACACAAGGACACGGGGAGAAGGAGAAGGTTACAGGTCGGTCCTGTGAGCTGAGAGGCAGATTTCCAAGTATGAACTGAGCCTAACCATCAGCTAAAGACACTGAAAATCTGTCTTTTGAGCCTTTCATTCTTACTCTGTGGAGGCCTGAAAAGTCGATCTGGAAAGTTAACACAGTCAGCTTTAGATTTAGACCAGTTACTCTGGAATATACGGAGCCCCTAAAGTCCCAAAAGGTGGTAATTTTTTTTATCTTGTGCGCACAAGTTAATATTTTGTGAGAACAAGATAATTGTCTTGTGGGAACAGGTGAACAGTAGGCTAAAAGCGTGATGGGCCAATGCTTTGAAGACCACGGGGGTAAGTTGCGTTTATAGCTTTTAACAGTTCGTTGATTTCTCAGGTATGTTTGAAACATGGCGGCGTTCATTGCTTCATTTGAATAGTCAATTTTTTGGTGGGTGAGATTGTTGAAGATTACAGAGCCCCTAAAGTCCCAAAAGTATTATTATTATTTTTTTTATTTTTTTTTTATTATTTTGTGCGCACGAGATAAAAAAAAAAGCCACCTTTTAGGACTTTAGGGGCTCCGTAGGAATATAATGAAGAATCAAACTAAAAAAAAACAAAAAACACTTTATACCATATTACTACAGTATATTCATAACTTCAACATACAGATCAGTGGCAGGGAAATGGAAAATGCTGGAAAGGTAACGAATGCTGGCATATTTTTTGCAGCGACACTGGAATCAATTTTACTGAACATCAATATTCAGACTTAATATTTCTGCCAAGTACCAAAATCTGACCCCTGATAAGGAATATCACTGACTAAATCATTTCTGGATAAAATTTGAATTCATTTAAATTTGTTGTTAGACACTTATGACACTAGTGTGTAAAAATGTTGAGTGATACCCGGCATTAATTGTAACTGCTGTTAAATTTCTCATCCAGGCTTGTTTTAAACTATGTTAGTTTTACTCTACTGCTATGATTAATATTTGGTTTAACGTGATTTTCCAACATGGCTCGTTGAAGAATCTGGATCAGGCCTTTGGGCTCAGATGGGGAATTTGATGAGACCAAAAGCAGAAACTATCTGATTCAGGTTTATTTCCATCTTCTCTCTTCTTTAGTTATGTTACATATGTTGTCTGAATCTGTTTTTAGGAGACATTCAGTTACTTGTTCACAACAACTCCAAAGTGAAAATGTGCAGCGATGGCGTTGACTGTTTATTTCCCTCATCATATGTCTTTAATGACATGAAAACACGATGAGATTAAAGCTGAAAATTTAGATTTTCATTCGGGGGGTCTTTAATCCAAGCCGCCTTCCATCAAGGAGCAAGCTAGAGACTCTCCAGAGCTGCTTTTTACACCTATATCCTACAGCTGGTGAGTGTTAGCGGCTGAAAAGACAGATTTTTAGAGGAATTTTGCTTTAATTCATTTCTATTAAACTAGGTCAGCGCATAAATTTGGACATAGCTCAAACAGAACGACCCCCTTACTCAGTGAATGATTTTAAGCACTTTACATTAACAGTAACATTGGCATCTTTCCAGTTCTCTCAAAAGGAAAAAATAATATGTCTGGTGCGAAACACCTTGTGGTTCTACAAGCTACAGGACTGAATGACTGGAGCATGCACAGAGGCGAACTGTGAGGAAATCAAGCATGTTAACTACAGTACCCCCCTGTCAACACCAGGGGAAGACATCCCTCACTAATTCAGTAAAAACTGTCTGAGATGAAGACAACAGGTTGTGAGTTTCAAAGCAATGCCACACAGGAAAAAAAGAGCACGGGAAACAAACAAAGCGATGTGAGGAGAGGGAGAGGTAAAAAAGACGGCAGATGCAACAGAGAGAAAAGTGACGAGGAGGGGGGGGATAATCCTGAGGAAGAGTTGAAAAGACTTACTCTGTTTCTATACTGCTGAGAGTATATCTCCAAAAGTTGATTAAAAAAGAGGAAATATAGAAATGAAAGATAAAACAAACAAACAAACAAACAAACAAACAAACACACATGACAAACGAACAAACAAAAAAATATATAAAAGAAGCTGTTAGCGGGAGACTACTGCAGGGTGCCGTGCAGCTGTAGTCACGAAGGAGAATTTAATTACACATTACTTGCTGGTGTTAATTAAGAAAGAAGTCATAAGGCAAAGTACATCACATTTTCTGGTCCAGTTAGAAATAGAGGCTGGAGGATAATAGGAATGAGAATGAAAAGCAAGAAATAATATTAATATTCTTTGTCAATAACAAAAACAAATCTGCTGTGGTGAGTTTGAGCCCATTTAAAACTAATTATCACATGTATTTATTATTTATTCCCTTTCGGCAAAACTAAGTACACTAAATAGCAAATATATATATATATTTATCTCTGTACCGTATGTGAAGCTGTGCTGGATGAAAATTTTATCCATAATGTTTCTATTTTTATTTCCTTCATCTATCTTGTGTGAGAGGAGACAAGTGGCCCAACAGGGAGGTAAGTGAGGAAGAAAAGCTGTAATGTCAACAGTGAGCGAAGACCCGTGTCATTCTCTCTGGAGGCAAAAGGATGTTCAACTTCATGATTAAATATTAACAGCATTACTTCTCCTCTTCTGGCTTTTGGTACTATAAGTCAGCCTGCTGTAACTTATGGAGGGCAGGAAAAGCCACAGTGTATGGTGATATATAGAGAATCTCATTTAAAAAAAAGAAAAAAAAAAGGTTGATGAGGTCAAGAAAAGGTCGTGACTTAAAGGTGATTTTTAAGGAAGAAAGTGGGCTGAGTCCTGAGTCACCGATGAGATAGTTAGCACTTATTTAAAAAGACATCTTTCTGTGGTTTGAAGGTTAAATGTGGTCAGTGCGTTAGCTGAGTAGGAAGTGACATCATAGAGAGGACTTGGCCTCCGGGACCCAACGCACCGAAGGTGGCGGAGATCCTCGTCCTATCAGAGGCACGTTCTCGTACCGTGGATTTCCCCCGAACAGGGCGGTCTGGTTCCTGAGAAAGGAGGAAAGAGATGATTCAGAAGGTGCAGGAAGACCGAAATGGCGGTTTTACACGTTATGTCCATTCGCTCACATGTACTCAGACATGGGGGCGTTGGAGACGGCGGGGGCGGGCGGGTGCAGGCTGTTCTGGCTACCCATGCTGCTGCTGTAGCTGCAGAAGCTGTGCATGTTGGTGTGGTTGGGGTTCTGAGAGCCTATCCTCCTCGCCCGCGGGTTGAACGGGTCCTCCTCGTCGATGTCGTCGTAGTCCTGCTCCCTGTAAGCAGAAATTTAAAGAAAGAAATTAAAGTATACATCCAGAATATGCCTGAGAATCATGAAATTTGAAAGTTTTCTTCTTTATCAAAGGAAGAATTTTATATTTGTCTTTGCATCAATTAGTATATTGAGAAAAGTCAAGTACATTCAATGGTGCCACCAATTTCCCAAAGCATTATGGGAACTGTAATCCCTGAATTTAGCCTTGGGGGTCATCAGGCTCAGACAAAGAATAATGATAAGAGTGATTATCTATTTTTGTGCTGGACTATCAGTAATTTTTCAACATTTAGTAGTTGGATTCCTTTTTTCTGATGAGAAAGCCCACAAGTGATAGAATAAAAACAAACAAACAAAAGAAACTCTGGTTCTGTTTTAGCTCACGGACATGAGAGTTTTTCTAAAGCAGACTTAGTGTTCAACCTCCCAGGAAAATATTTGTTTCTTCAGCACGATATGAATATAAACTTGAAAACTTTCTTGGCACATGTGATCACAGTCAATGCTTCAATACTATTTATTGTTGACAAATCAAATCATCCGTGCATGTCTGCAGGGACAGCATCACTCCAGGGGATTTGTCAGGAAATCAAACCTCAGAAAAAGACATGGCCATGATGGAAAACGTTAAAAATGGCGAGTTTTGCTCTCACCTTCATTACTTCACAATGATAATGTAGAGGACAACAGATTGTGTTTTCTTTTTTAGCCGATTTCTTTGCTAGCTCTTTTGCTGTAATATTGTATCAGGATGGATTATAACGTGCAAAATAGGCTGTATGGCACTTTAAGTGGATGAGCAGCAATGTTTCAAATGAATGGTATGCTTACAAAGAGGACAGACTCAGTTATTGGTGACTCTGAGGAGGGATTTTGCAGAGCCAGACAACAAAAATTTGCATTTGTTGCAAAACATCTGGTCAAATGTAGAACTATAACAAATATCCCCACACATGCTTGGCTTGGCACACAATGTAATGCTGCATAGAGACAGGTGAGGGAGGAAATGAGGACGTTCAGCCAGGCAGGCAGGCAGACAAGCAGAGAACGAACTGACCTGCAGGCAATTTGTCTCCATGCCCTGGGAATGGCACACAGCATGACAGTGAAGGCACAGGCTGCAAGGATGGAGAAGAGGCAGAGGTAGAGCACACCCTCCACCCCGTCGTAGCACACCCCCACCATCGCATCCAGGTAATCCTAAAGAGGTCGAAAAGAACATGAACACAAGCAAAACAGCAAACGCACAGTTCATTTATATGAGCAGAGCAAAAAAAAAAAATGAGGTGGAGATGTGTGATAAAGCACTTTGAGCACCGGTGTGTGTCCTCCCCATATACTTCTTTCACATCATGCCCATTATTCATGTAAACTGCACTGCAGTAACAAGCAAAAACTGTACGAGTCAGATGGTGCAGGAAACGCACACGAAAACAGCGAGGAAGTCAATCTTGTTGAATTTCAAATTCCTTTTGTTGGGGCTCACTCCGCTCCTGCTACAAGCTCCACACTCTGTCTTAAACTGAAGTCCTCCGTGGCCACTTACTCTGCTGTTGACCTAGATGTAATGCTGCGACGCCAATTAGGATGCAGTGTACAAACCTTATTGAGCCCCCTGCAGTCCAGCAAGGCGGTCAGCTGGTGCAGACTGGCCTCCGACGAGTTGAGCAAATGCTGGATGCCCAGGAGGTCTCTCTGTGGAGAGGTCACCATATTACAGATTACACGAGAACACCCATCGTCGTCCAACAATAATTTGGAGTTGTAGTGAGTTTACGTGGGAGCTACCTCAGCTGTAGGGAACAGAGGGACAGCGAACTGAAGCAGACTCTGGATCTGGATCTGCATGGTGGTCAGAGACCTCTGGAAGATGGTCAGAGGCTGCAAAACAGGACAGTGAAGAGCGTGCAGATGAAAAGCGGCATTGATCGTAGTGGAGTCGTACAGGGAGAGCCACAATGGAAGAGGGAGCGAGCGAGGGGGATTGAGAATAAAGGTCAGCAAGGTCAACAAGGCCTGAGCTACAGCTGAATGATACGATGCTCATGTTTTCAGAATATCCAGACTGTGTGTCCTTCCACAAGCCGATGGATAAAAGCACTGTGCAGTCCTTCTTTTGCTTATTTAATTTACGGGGAAAATGAAATGTCGACTAGAGCTAACCTTGAAAACTGATAAAAATCCACTACAAAGCTGCATTTCTCACAAGAATTTATGTATAAAAGAACAGAGAACCATATCTGTGAAAGCAAACGACAGAGAAATGGGTGGCTGTGACAATACTCACCAATTCACTTCTTACTGTAACAATGAAAAGTAAGAAAAAGGGTCTGTAGTATTTTAGTAAAACCTCAATTTATCCCCTTTCAGGGACGTTATCTCAAACCCATAAGGAAAATAAATACCAGATGCTGTCCTCTAAATATCTAGAGGCTAAGCAGACATAGTTAGCTTTCATCAGAAAGAAATAATCTCATGTTTAGTAGCTGAATTTATGTAAGAACTACAAGGATGTGGAAGACTGATAATAAACGTTTCATTTTCATTCAATTCAAATGATAAGTTTAATTAGTGTCAGCTAACCTAAGATGAAGCTGAGTTTGGTATAGCTACCAACAAATTATGTGCTTTGTGGAGCTGCAAAAAGCTATTGTTTTTTAACCAATATGTTATATATCACAGGGTCGGTTTTCACTAAATACTTCTGAATTTTGGATTTTTGAGGCAATGAGCTGACGTAAAACCTCCCGTCATTACATTCAGTAGCTGGAGTCGGTCATTGTCATCTTGTAGGTTTATCTTCTCACCAACAGGGGGCAAAATAAGCCTCCACATTCACCAGAATGTATCAGGAAAATAATGTCTTACCTTAAAGACAGCACCTTCTGCACTGTCTCCACCCCCCCTTTATTTAACATCCAACCATAACCATAAGTAATTAATTGTTCACATCTCCAAGTGAAATTGTGTGTTCGCAGTCACACAACCTAACGAGGAGCTTGGCCTGTGGCATTGTGTTAAATTGAAACAGGATATGGTCAATTACCTCAACTAACCATAAATGTAACTGCTTTCCTCTGATCTGGGGATTTTTTTCTGGGTCTGGATGGCTGTCTGCATTCAAACTGCTCTCTCCTGCACAATCTAATAGCATTTCTTTTTTCTTTTATTTTTTTGACTTTAGCTTTGGTGAGCTTGTTCTGAGCCAAATAAAGTAAAAGTAGGACAGAGAAAGTGGAGAGTTGAGGATAGCAAGAAAAGGCGAGGAGATGACGTTAATAAGAACAGAAAAAAGATCTATGGAGCTGAAGCAGGAGTGAAGTGAAATACAGGGGCAAATAGGGCAGAACTGTGGGGCAACGCTGCTATTCAGGCTACGAATACATGAAAGCTGGAGAGCGACTCAAGAGAGAAACTCCAAGAGGAAGTGAGAGAGCTTGTATGTCTGCCGGCCAGTGTGAACTCTCGTCGCCGCCAGCTTGCTTTGTGAACTTTTCACTTCTTCTGTATCTGCTCGAAATTTAAAAAAAAAAAAAAAAGGAAAGAGAAGAAAAAGGACTGCTGACCGTGTTTACCAGGCGGGGTGATAGTGGTCTGCCCTCTGCTGCTGTGCTCTTGTTATCCCCGGGGCATGTCCACAAGATTCAGATAATAAGATCTGAGCTGTTCTGGGTCAGGGCCTCGCACAAATCGACTTCAGCGGCGACATCAGTCAACGGAGAAGTCAGTGATGCGGCCCAAAAACACTGCTCTGTTTCTCTGAAGAGAAAACCTCTTCTTCATCTTGGAGGTTTTGTATAACTAAGGCACGTTTCGGTTTGTTTTCTTGATACACTCCAAAGAATGAATTAAATCCAAGAACAGAGGTAGAAGGCAGAAGGAAAAGACATTCTGTAACTTCCACCTGCGAGCAGTGAGGTGAGGCTGACAGACAGAGCTGGGCTCAGAGTTTTGGGGCATTTGGTTTGTTTAACTTGTTCCTTCTACTTCCTTTATGTGACTTTGTTTGAATGTGTATTTCAGACCTATTCGAACTCAAATGTTGAAAAAGTGGATTATTTAAGTTTATTTATGTCTCATTCAATCCTCATTTCAACCGTGACACTTTTGTTATTTAAATGTATTGAGGCAGAAATCCGTATGTAACACATGTACTGACCATTCAGATTTTATTAAGTGGAAAAAAGGGGATTAAAATATGTTTCCAAAGTAGGAGGAGGTCAGTCCAGGTGCGTTGGGTCTGTACTGGATCCTCTTGACGTTCGGCTGCGTAGCTGAATCATCTGAAAATTTACAGATGGCCTGACCTCAGTTACAGCTGTGCCCCCCCTGCCTTAGTCTCCACAGATGGTCTTCACTTTTCATGCAAGTCCAGCCTCATTTTAACTTTGTCATATAAATGTCAAATGGCCTTGAAATCACAAAAGAATGGGTGAACTTTTCCGAGGTCTGCTCAGGCAACGTTCAGCAGTTCAACCTGAAGTGTGACTCCGAACTTTCTTACCTGCTGGAAAGGGTTGGAGAGAGTCTGGTTGCAGTAAATGTAGTAATGAAGAATATCTGTGTGAAACACAGAGACACAGACAGACACAAATGAGAAGGCGGATTTATAATTTTTGTTCGAAATAAAACACCATTAGTGTCACGGCCACATCTTTACAGCAGCATTAATCATATTAATCACATTTTAGCTCACCAGCACTGATGATACTCTTTGACTGGCTCACGACGTACTTGTCAGGGGACACACAGAAATCACTTGTACCCTAAAATTAAACAGGACACATGTGAGAGCGGCCCGAAGCGAACAGACAACAGAGACACAGCTGAGCAGAGTGAGCGGTTCATGAAATAAGGAGGACAAAAAATTAACTTCAGAGCGGGACTGAATTAGAGTGTCAACCATTAAGCACTCCACCTAACATTAAGATTTCATTAATACTTCAAAAGTCTTCTTGACAAAGCTTATGAATATGATGGCTATCATCTTCATCAATTTTGTGGGTAAAAAGGAAAATACAGAGGACTGGCTGCACTTATAATCCACTTAAATACGTCTAGACAGGAATATTTTTCAGTTCTGTCACACAGCCACTCGGCTTCACAGTGCTGAAAAGAAACCTGCTTTAGTAAAAAACTACAAGTAAATAAAGGAAGATAAATAAAAGCGAGGAGCAGCCGGCTCCTCCGAACTGTGCCGTCTGAATGCTAATCATCCTCCAGTCTCAGGACAAACACACTGCATGGAGCTGAACCCTCTGGAGGGGTAGACTAATGAGCCCCCACTCACAGATGAGATAAAGTAAGCCGAGTTTCCTCTGCAAACCCGAACTAGTTTGTTAAAAAAGAGGGATGCCAAGCATCTCTGCCATTCAGTGACAAGTTTGTTCTAATTCTTAAAGGGAAAACAGCGATTCTTCTTCTTCTCCTCGCTCTAACTTCCTGCTGCCTGTAATTAAAGAGTTCTGTGAAAGGCTGCATTCATTATGCATTCATTTACTGTGGCACTAATTTAACCGGATCCCACAAACACACACAAAAACAACTCGAGGATTTCCATGCAGACACTAGAATATCTGCAGTCTGTGACACACATCGACATCTGACACGCACACCTGTAAGCGCAGAGTGTGGCCACACACACAAGATCCTCGGCAAGACAAACAAATACGGCACAAGTCTGCCAGCAAACAGACTGCAGCTGTGGTGCAGGTTTGTGTTGTTACTCTGGATGTGGAGGTTGTCTGACATCATTAAAGCGATTGTTCTCATTTAAAGTGGGACGCGGCAGCCCGGGCTGCGGCAGCAAATCCATTTTCATGAGCTCAACCCCCAAGTCAGGGCGGAGGACGGCAGCAGGGGTGAGGAACACATTTCAGGGATATTTATTGAGGCATTTTCAGGTGGCAGCGGTAGGTTTGGGCAGGCCAATGGAAAAGTGGTAAGCCTCCAACAGCTGCTCCGTTTCTCCTCAACAGTCCAAAAACACTGAAGGCAGCCGGTGTGGAGTCGGCCCACAGGTGTGACAGACTATTTATTTTAGCCCCACAATGACCAAATGACCTGTCTGCTGTTTATAGCCTGAAATGGCCCGGAAATGCCAACATGAAGTAGTTGGACATCAAATGCTCGACGGGCTTCAACCACACAGTCCAGTCAAGGTCAGCCTCAGCCTAAGAGCCAGATTACATAACAAGCAAACCCAAATGCCGTGATTTTGTAACACACATGAAGCGAGAATGTAAGAAAAGTTTCCATTTGTCAAGTAGCTTCAGGGGATTAAATCTGATGTGAATGCCTTCGCTGGATTTTTTGTCGAGCAATAGGTTGAAATTTCCACTTTGGCAAACACCTCGAGCCACAACACCGGCTGCAGACACTCATGTCCCCTAAAGGACAGTTTGCTGTGTATCTTTTCCAGAAATGTCAGCAACCCGCAGGACACAATGCCCACTTAGATAGGTCACCAAGAAATGTAAAGAAATTCCCGAAAAGGTCCACCCTTCATGAAAATCTCAGTATTTTACGGTAGGTAACTTAGAGCTGCATTGCAATGACATTTGTGTTCCCCAGAGAAAAAAAAAACTATTCGATATTGGTGACCCTGTTGTCTGTCCTACAGCCTCACTTTTCTACCTATATTTCATCAGATAGCAACTGAGCTGCAGGTCATCAGTTTGTTATGTAGGACCTCAAGTCCCGCATGTCATGGCGTTGGTTGGCATCAAAGGACGCCAACCAGGACTTCACATCACAGAGACCAGAGACTTGCAAAGGAGACACTGAACTCGCGAACGTAAAAGGAGGACGACATCAGAGGCCAATATGTTGTGATTCATCACAACTCCTGCTGCTTTCAACCCTGACGCTCATTATCGGAAACATAAATTCACACAATCCTTTGCAGCCTCGGGTCGAAACACAACATCCAGCAGCACACACAACCGAGGCAGGTGGTCCAAACTGCACTGCTCCTCCGTTTCATGTTCCTTCTTTTAATATTTCACTCTATTTTCACAAATCACACTGATTCTTCCCCTTTAGGTCACTCATTTGTGCCGCTCCCCCCATTTTGGTTCATTAGAATTCGCTATTGTTTAATATTGATTCACTTATTCAGTATTATAAGCTTAAAACCTCCTCAGTTGGATTCCTGCTGATACGATCCTCCACTCTGAATTAATTTATGCCGACTAGATGCTGACAAGGTGCAGGGCTTGGGAATTTTTCTTCTTCGTCTGGGTCTATTTTTAGAGGTGTGCCTTCTGACAGCAGAGATCGAAAGAGCA
The DNA here is from genome assembly GCA_034769265.1 of Remorina albescens. Lineage (NCBI taxonomy): Eukaryota > Metazoa > Chordata > Actinopteri > Carangiformes > Echeneidae > Remorina > Remorina albescens. The sequence continues at coordinate 3,311,909 of CM068480.1, forward strand.
TGAGGTGTCAGAAAGACAAAGTCAGATCAAACAAGCTGGAGACTGGGCAGTGAGGAAGCACCAATACCTTCTTTCTTTTATTTATTTTTTTTAATTGTAGATGACACTGCATGGCTCTTTTTTTCTATCTAACTCACACTGAGAGTTAAGGTTAAAATATTTACAAAGGCTAGGGAGGGTGGAGAGACACTTAATTAGCGGCTATTCAACCATTTGTGATGAAGTGAAATGCAGTCTTCTGCACAAGGCCAGACTCAAACATATCCTTTGTTAACAAATTCATTTTCATGTAAGTGAGACTATGCAGTGTGTGGGAGAAGCCTGAACTGATGTGTGGACTGACACCCTGCAGGTGTTTTTTGTAACGCCGGTATACACACATGCATGTACACTGTCTACACACACGGCAAAATCCATTTTTCAAGTGCAGTGTGTGCACAGTTAAAGCAATTTGTCATTGCTGTCGGAGCCTGATAAGAATTGATTGTGGCCCACATTAGGCTAGTTTACGTCGGGTCAGACTGTTAGCCTGAGGAGAGGAGATGAAGCAGCTCACCACGGCGGCGGCCAGGTCAGCTCCCAGAGATGTCCAGCTCAGGACCAGCGTCAGCACTCCAAACACCATCATCCTGTGGGGACACAAAGCAGCAGCGGGGTCACAATGCCACTCAACACAACAAATACACACTGAATCGAATTTGCTGAAACCTCCAGCAGCTACCCGGATTTGATGGCTTGGCGAAGCTTCCAGTTTTTTTTCTACATGTTGTCAAGCTTGGCATTTACCCAACTGAAGCAGAATGATTAATAATTGACATCCCTTGTCCCAGTTGCAGCAAGTCATTTGTGTTGATTATAAGGGGATACTATTCATTGGCAGGGTTTGAAGTGTTTGCCTGTAATAATGAAAACAAGCTGGAAACACTGATGTATGATGATCTGATAAATTGATAAGTCAAACTCGCTGGTTAATGGCTGCTTATTTACAAATGGAGTGCAACATTAGCATTTGCTTGATGCCGTGTTTGTGTCCCACGTAATGGATTTTAATGCTCCTCTCCTTCAGCTGCTGTTTGTTTGTTCACCAACAGAAAAATATCCGCCGCTTCAGCTGCTAAATGTTCCACTAAATTCACCTGCTCAGGCTCTAACTTTCTCTGCCCGGTGGTTACTGCTGGACAGGTAGTGGAGAGCGTTTTTCTGCTGAAATAAGCTTTCTGCTACCACCTAAAAAAAATATTGGAATGGAAACTACAAAAACAATGGGGTCACAAAAATCCCGGTAATGTTCGATAAAGCTCTCGGGGATTGAGGAAAACAGAGATGAATGATCATGCGATTTATGTTTGATGCCAGTTAGAAGCGCCTTGAGTTGGTCTTTTCATAAGACATGGCACAAAGAAATAACATGCTGTAAAATCTATGCTGCATTCAGATGAGAAACACATGGACGATCACAAACGAAAGCAAAAAATAAATAAAAAATTTGCACTTATATGGTAACAGCGTGAGCCCCGGGGGGTAGGAGTGGTGATCTCATTGGCTTGTCGTCAGCAGAATGAGTCAGAGGTCATGTTTATTTCTGCAGGAGTTGATTCTGCAGCCTCAACATACAGTTATGAGCCCCGCAACAGCCCCGGAGTGGACGGCTGCTCCCGAGCCTGAGAGGTTACGAAAATGTGGTTCTAATCTACAGAGGGCTCCCTGCCCGGTGATCTCATAGTATCAGAAAGGGGCACTGAGGACGTGACAATAAGCAGGAAGAGACTGCAGGAATTGGGAGCATGTTTGTGCATGCAGGGGGAGCAGCGATGTGCTTATCTGTGTGTATTCAGTTGGATAGAAAATCAATGCCCATTTTAAGATGAACACTGGTCCCGTCACAGATCAGCTCTCATTAGGGGAAATAATCCTGAGAAAATCCAATAAACTCCCATTGATTTGACCACAGAGGCACTTTTCAACCCCCCCCCACCTTTTCCAGCATGCGTGTAATTTGTGCATGCACGTCCCGACTGTGAATGAAAGACTATCCATTTGACACCTGTGTCTGTCTCAACGTTTTATCTCCATTGATCGCTCACTTTCTTCATCTTTACATCATCCTCCTGCTCGCTGGTTAATCTAATTCTCAGTGTGCTGAGGAGGTACTGCCTGAGCTCCCAACACTCGCCATCACCTCCATCCTTCTTTTATTTTTCCATTTCTCACTTTCTCTATTCCCCTGGCCACCTCTCCCGTATCTTCTCTCTGCCTTCTGCCTCTCTCTTTATCAGTTTTTCCCTCTTGTGGTCTGTGTCCCTCCTTTCCCTCCGATAGAAAGCCCTCTCCGAGTCCTGACACCTAACCTGTAACGAAATAAGAAGGAAGGGAAGAGCTGCACAGAATGCTCAACGTGCTTTAAAATCTAAAAACAGAAGAGATGTGAGGGTTGTTCTACTGTTTGACTGTTTTCGGGTGATTTATCACAGAAACATCTTTTTCTGTTTTACATCGATACTCTTGCTTTGATGTTTTTCTGTGCTGTCTCACTTAAGTTGAGTCACTTCTGCTGTTACTTTAGTTACATATGTTGACAAAATGAAATATTGTGCTGCCTGTTTGGATTTTACAAAAAAAAATGACACTGTTTATCATGATATGCTCTTACAAAGGCCTTGTGATATTGGTTTTGGTTGCAAGTCTTGTAAATGGTTTGGGGGTTCCACATGGCTCGACGCTCGGCCCTGCCTCCTCTCTGGAGGGGGGTCGGTGTCTCGTCTAGTCTGGTCTAGTCCAATCTTGTCTATTCTCTACGCTCTGCAGGTCTAGTCTGGTCGCCGTTCTTTAGCCCAGTCCATCGCTCGTTACCAACCTAGACGTGTTCAAGTGCCCCCACCGGGAATCGAACCGTGCTTATTGCGGGGCGACAGCGTTAACCACTAGGCCACTGTGGTGCTCAAGTCACCACATTCATTCATGGCTAGGGCGGCTTAATAACTGGTCAAAAGCCATTTTAGCAGTAATTGCATTGTGTATGAAAAGACTGGGTGGGCATCTTTGACTTGATGAAGAGAAACCAATGTGTGTGTTTTCATAAAAATGAGTTTCTGTGCTCCTGAATACTGTTTTTATTCAGCTCTGCTGCTGTTTCTCTGTGTTGCCATTAATTCGTTTTCTTTGGATTTCTGCAGCTTTAAGTGAAAACATAACTCTGCAGGAGAACTACATTCACAACTGCCATTTCTCATATTTGTGTTAACAAATTTTAGGCATTTTTTTTTTAAATAAATAAATTTGTAAACATCCAGTAGCAATGGTCACATCACAACTAAAGTAAACAGAAAGGCCGTAAGCTGACTGAGCACAGGAACAAATATCTTTCATTATTTTCAAACAGGTTGGGAACTAGTGGCGATTCAACAGTTGAAACAAGGTGGCCGTGCGAATTGGAACGATGCCCTTTGATCACCCCGTCAGTTCACGCACGTCAGGTTCAAACCGAGCAAGAGCTCATCCGGTTTTGTGCTCCGGTGGGCAAAAGGAAACTCCACGTACAACAGCAGTAAATCAAGTTTAAACATGATGCAAAGTACATTAAGTGGAAAATAAAATAAAAAAATCAGACAACAACAGGTGGGGATGATAAACGTGAGCAAATGCACTTGCCAAGTCACTCTGAATTAAATCAGTGTGGGAAGTCTTTTTTTTCTCCTTCTGAACTGAAAAATAAACCAAAATAAACTATTTAGCTGTATGATGGTGTTATATTCACATCTACAGCTTCTTATTTGGCTCCTGCCTTGTGATCACTGTCTCAGAGACTATTAGCAACTAACTCGAATGCGCCTCATTGTATTGTGTTTTATGAATTTTATAGCAAATGGGAACAATTTTCTCACAGATGGTGACTTTGGTGTGAATCCATCAAAATAACACTAAAACACTTAGCCCCTTAGTTTTCCTTTCACAAGCTGCCTTTTCTTAAAAATCTCACGACAGTTACTGCAGTTTGTGAAGTGAAGTATTGACTCTGTGTGTCCTAGAAGTTAATGCATTATTAGACCCTTGCTATCACTGTGAAGTTTCCAAAGGGTGTATTTCTTGGTAGGGAAGCAGCAGTTTTAATAAATCATAAAATGGCTTTTCTCTCAGTCAGAGGTTTTTCAGATCAACAACCTGATGTGACCTGGATGATGAGCAGCTGTACAACTCTGTGCAGCTCAATTCAAATTCAATACATCCATACACATAAATGTGACGGAAGATACAGAATCCAGTCAGAGAGAAACTACAAAGGTCCCGATACACTTCTCTGTGGCCCACCACACCAATGTGGATAGAAGGGCAAATAAGTCCTGAAAATCCTGACTCTACTTGTTTAAACATATAATAAGTATTTCCAATCAGTGGGGAACTTTTAATTTAGTTAAAGAATATTAACATAAAAAAACATGAATAATCCAAAGTCATTTAGAAAGAAATCAAATGTCTAGACAGCGATTAAACATCTCTTCAGTATACTGATGAAAATGTAACCCTTCCTCTCTTTCTTAGAATGTATTTACTGTTGAAAGGAAGTCCGTTTTGAATACACATCGATGGGATTCTGTCCAGATGACGTTCGTCTGGTTTCAGACTCGAAACACTTTCCTGCATACATTTCACTGCTTACATTCACACAGCAGATGATTGATCAGCAAGCTCCGATGAGCAAGAGGAAAACTAGTTGCGGAGCTCAGCAGCCATTTCCTCAGGCTTATGCTGGTGAGTTTTGACATTCAAGGTTACCTGAAGAACTCCCGCTTTCCCTCGTAAAGCTTTTATTAAGTTCCTGCACACAGCTTCTATTACCGCTCACTTCCTCCAGGCAGTAAAAAACATATTTTTCTTTCTTACCCTGTTAATGCTGTGATTTATTTCATTCTAACTGAAGCAGATCTCACTTGTTTGCATTGTTTGCTTTAATAGCAATTCTTCCTACAGTTGCTCTAATGCTTTCTGTCTTCCAGGGAAATAATTCCCTCTCTTTTAGAAGCCGCTCACACGCATTAGAGTCCATTAAAGGAAGCCTAAAATTGGTTTATGCTGTATTTACATCACAACATTATGAGGCTCAGTTCATAAAATTGTTTCGCTGCTACGCACTGAAGCTTTGAAATTTCATTTTCTGAGGTTTTTTACTCAGCTGAATGAGTTCAAAGTGTTGAAAAAAAGAACAACAACAGAAAAATTCTCTCTACAGTCTGAAAAGAAATCCAAATAAAAACTACTGATGGAAAGATATCTTTTTCTCCTCCAGAGTCAGTCAGCTATGAGCAGCAGAAAGAGCTGGACCACAGAGCAGGACCACAGAGCGTAATCTTCCTCCAAACCATGCCCACTCTACTGGAAGAGAGCATCCCGTGGGAGGGCAGACGCTCTTGACACTGACTCATCTCATGAGCACAATGGGGTTGGAGGGCAATGTGAATGTGGGGGTGGGGGTGAGTTTGTGGCTCGTAGGGCACGTTTAGCACGCCTCACGCCCCAAACTGACTGATGGACACGGACAGAGTGACGCTCGGCTGGATGAGCAGAGGCTCGGGTGAATTTCATGCCCCATGGAAGGGGTGGGGGGGGGAGACCATCACGTCCCATTACGATGGATGCTCTTCTGGTATGGATACTGTAAGGAGATTAAATGAAAGTGCAGATTCTGCTTGGAAATGTAAATACTGTGCCTACAGTTCATCGCTCATTGCATCATTCTGCCATATCCAAGTTTCTTTTCTTTTTTTTTCACGCTCTTAAAAACTGTTTTTCAGATTTTTCCTGTATCATGTTTGGTCGCTTTAACATACACCACATGTGCTTTTACCTATTTATTTATATAGCATTTATTTATCTTGCTTCCTCGTCACATATAAAAAGTCAAATCAATAAAATATTAATCTGAGAAGAAAATAAGGCTCTAAAAATACATAGCTAAATAAGCATATAAGGCACTGGAGATACACTACTGCACATTGGGTCTAATGTAGAATGTAAACTGTAATTCATGTCTGAGGTGACTTAAAGCAGGTCAAGTGTTGAGATGGAATAACGGTTTTCAGGAAGTTTTACTGATAAGATCAAATGGCTTCAGCTCTCTGCTCCAATTTGCAGAGGAATTCAATGAGACAACAACATCCCGAAGTTCAGCCAACCGCTGGTGACGCTTAAAGGCAAAAAGAAACAGGGCTAGTGGGGCAGCATTAACGCAAGGACACGATCGGCCTTCTTCTCTCCTGCCTCCCACAGTAATTCATCTCAATCTCTTAAATAAAGATTATCCTCACCGTGATGAGACGGCAACAGTGGTGGTTAAAAAAGTCAATTTTTTTTTTTAACTCTAAATATCTCATACAAACATTAAGTAGAATTAATGCAATCTGGGAGAAACTGGAGGAAAACAGATTAAGTCTGTCGCCACAAGGAAGTACAATGAATAATCTACCGAGCGTCGTGTAATGATGTGCATATTCAGTTTGGTTGTAACATCTGGAAAAATAATGGAATCTGCCGCGCTGATGTCACAAAGGCAAAATGAATGTATTCTGTTCCTTTGATGGCTCCCATGTTGCTGTGATTCACTTAGCTGCCAACCCCCCCCTTCTCTCATCAGTCCTGCCTCTGCCTCTTCAATACTGTTGCGTAGGTTGGGGAGAATAAACATGAAAAACAGAGCAAGAGTGGTTCTTTTCATCGTACAGAAAAGAAAAACAAAACAACTGCCTGTGTGTGAGCCCGATTTTACAGGGCAGGTCAGACTCACGTGGTGAGCAGCCAACGAGACTGCTTGGCCAGGCCCAGACAGGCCAGAAGGCAGATGATCAGGTCCAGGATGAGGATCAGCAGGTAGGTGAGCCACCTGTAGAGACAGACAGAAGAAGAATAGCTGCTGATGATAAACGTCTACGTTGTCTGACCTCATTTTCATCAGATTGCCAGAAGCTTACATGTGAAAAAACTTTCTTTCTAATCACTGGTAAGGACAGACCTTTTTTCTCATATAGTTTTAGCCTCAGTCTTCCTCTATTAGTATTACAACAGTGCAATTCAATTTCAAGGCCTTTTCACCTGATCTTCACTTTAAAACGAGTCAGCCAGAAGCGGAGGTTTACCCCAAACTGATGGGGTTGGCGTTAATGAGCTGGAAACCCAGCTGACAGAAATGGAGTTACCCAGTGGGCTCCTTTTGACTTTTTGACTAAACAGTCTGGAGTCGCGGCCCAAAAGGTGAGTGTTCCACTTATCTTCACCTCATGCGAAGTGTGTACGAGTGCGTCTTCACGCCTGAGGATGCGCTCCTGTCCTCCTCGCTGTCTCCATCTGTTCTGTGACTGGACACGGAGCGGAGGTCCAGATGGTTCCTAATGAATGAACTCAAATCCATACAGCTGAATGTTTTAGTGGGACTGAGGGGCTGGCGAAGGCACCTTTTCACCCTGAACTGGTGATCTATATATCTAATTAAAGGCACCCCATTTTTCTTTCCACTCCTCTAATTATCGTCCTCCATTCCATCATCTCCCTCTTTTTCCCCATCATCCCTCGTACATCACCGCGCTCGCTCTTGTTATCTTTTTAATTATTATTTTTAACTTCTCATCCATGTGTCTCTATCACCACTGAGTCCTTCCCACATGTCCTCCATCTATCTTTCTCTTTATTCTTCCTTCTCTCATCTACTCTCTTTAATCTCTCTCGCTCTCTCGTTCTCTTCCTCCCCCCGCCCTCGCCCTTCTCTCCCGCGCCACCATCTCCTCGGTTTTTCTCCCTCATTTCATCTCTTCCTTCCTCGTAACACCACAGTGCGAGAGGCCTGGACGTCGGCACACACATGGCAGCTCTTTGTTAACGCCGCCACCGTGTTTGTCCGTGTTATCTTAATCTAATTAGCTTCAGAGGAGAGCACAGAGACACGTGGAGATGGGAGGTTACATTAATGTATTATAGAAAAGCACTTTTACTTCAAGAAATTGTGTCGGGTAGTCGGGAGTCTCTCTGTGTTTGCTGGCTTCAGTTTCAAAGGTTAACGATTAAGGACCTGACAGACACCTCCCTCACACACAGCTCAGAGGTCAACGTATAAATCTGTCAGGCTTCAGTATTTCTAGATACATCAGGTCTTTATTCAACTAAGACTTGATATAGAACCTTGGTCCTCAACATCAAGCTGAAAAATGGCTTTAAATCCACTTACAGTGAAGCTTTACCATCAAGATCTGAGTTGTTTAACAGTAAATTTCCTCTTTCATGGCAGCCTAAATCACAATCACAGCAATCTTTAAAGGGCCTGTGTTTTTCTGGCCCTCAGTCTCTTTTCTGATTGGCTCATTTTTTTTGCGACATCACAAAGTCACAGAGGTACTGGCAGCGTATTTCGAGAGGAGGTTGGAGGAAATGTGCATTTCTTTGTGGACTTTTGGAGAATTAATAATGAATTATAAGCCTGCTTTACGATCAAAAAAGAATATAAATCACAAAGAGTTTGTTCAACCCAATGACAGTCCCTTGTGGGGTAACTTTTGTAGAAAATCAAGACTTCCTTGGCAATATTTAAAACTTTAAACATTTAAAACTTCAAGAGTGAAAAAAGGAGTCTCTTCTCTTTGAGACACTGTTAAAAGAAGGTGGAACAACACCTGGAGTGTACGGTGGCTGTATCAGTGCCCTGGCCTTTATACAACCCGATAAAGGAACATGGCAAACACTGTGTGCAAGCTTTGGAAGTAAACAAATTATTTCTGGATGCGTACACTGAAGACAGAGAGCCAACACAGAGACAACAACACTCAGGCTTTCATAAGTCCGACCAAACTTGTGAAAACACACATTCCTGACGCTCACACATGCAAACAATTTACTGCAGAGAGGCGCTGCTAATTAGTCCATTAACAGCTTACAATGTCTGGGTTCCTGCTCTCAGGCTGTCTTTGCCGTTAGTGTGAAGCTATGTGCGGTATTGAGTTATCGGAGAGGCAGAAGAGCCACATTGCAGATCAATACAAGCACACCAGCTTGTCTGTTCCTGCAGACTCCACGAAAACAACCACAAGGACGGCATAAAGAAACGGGCCTGTTTCTGCTCTGAGATGAGAAGGCTGCGAGTTTATATGTGACAAGGCTTTGGATACTAGTTTGCGTCCCATAGTTGTTAAGACCAGCGCATTGTATCATTAGGCTCAGTGCACAACAAGGGTTGATGCAATGACTGCTAATGATGTAACAGGAAGCATCATCCTACACAGCCGTGTCCACAGAGGATTTTTTATTAACACGAGTGTCTAATATACACATGCAACCGCACTATTTCATCCTGTCCACCATATAATATCATGTGATATATTCAGGTCATAACATGCAAGATGAACCAACCTACACATTAATTATCTATTCGAATGCATGCTCAGCTGACAAATTGCGCTGTAATTGCAGGCTTCACAAAGAGACATGATCTTATCAGGTCGAATGTTATCTTGTATTTCTAAGAATCTGTGATACTTTGTGATTGTAATGTTCATAAAATACACGATACTCCCGGCTGCTTAGACATCTTCTCCAAAACGAACTAGCTACCACCCTGGTATATTTAAACAAGCAACTTGTTCCCAAGATATTCATAATTACATGTCTAAAATTGCTTGCTACTAATTTGCATTTCAGAAATGCATGTGTGCAGTTTAACCTTCCACAACATTATGGGTGAGCTACACCCCTGAAAATATTCATGGTAACTTTGGGTGGTTTCCTCTTCCTGTCAAACCAGAAACCACCACATCTGGAGCACCGTGAGCGAGCGAGCGAGGCCTTGGCCAGGCTGCGCCTTACAAGGCAAACACATGTATCCCTCAGCCCCTCACCTGTAGTACTCAATGTTTGCTGTTTGATCGGCGATGGATGCCAGGTCCACTTTGGCCTCCTCCCAGTCAGGCAGGCCCAGCAGCTGTTTGATCACGTTGTCGGCCATCTGCTGCATGAACTGCAGGGTCTGCACGTAGTCGCCCCGTGTGGCAAAGATCTCGTCCAGCCTTGCGAGGTGCTGGTGTAAACCGCTCTTCATGCTGCCCATAGTCCCACTAACCTGCAAGGAGCGTGAGAGGGAAGCGGGGAGGTTGAGATGAAAGATACAGCAGATCTATCAAAGTTTTGTCTTTTTCTGACTTGGGGGTGGAAGGTTAGGTGAGTGAACCTGAAACTTTTCCAGGTAAAAACAAAAGCCACTATCGAGCCTGAAACTCGCGTTACAACCAACACCTTACCAAATGTTATGTTTGTGGTCTTGGAATCATATTTGAATTTTTTCTGTTTACCTTTTCTCAGACTTATTTCCTGCTTACAGTACACTGCTGCTCTGAACAGCTGTGAATTGTTTCATCACACGGAGGAAAGATGTCTAAATATAGAAGATTTTTTGTTGCTTGAAGCGAGGCACTGAACCAACCAGTCAATTGCTGCTCTTACCGAGCGGTTCAGTGGTTACACTGGAGGAGTCCTGGGGACACAGCAGTGTTTGCATTCATATGTGTGTGTGTGTGTGTGTGTGTCCTCAGGCTATTTTTACATCTTCCAGTGTGCTCTAAAGAAAAGCAGTCGCTGGTAAAATCAGCATCAGAATCAGTCGGCTTCATCTTCATGTGCATGTTGTTGCAGATGTCTTTGGCGTGTAATCACAGCCAACATGTGGTGATGCAGAAAGTAAACTCAACATAAAGCTCTTCCCTGATAAGCATTAATAGGGTATCCTTGGTGGTGCTGGTCTGTATCTGCACACTTTGCCTCTGCTACATCATCAGGTCAGAGTTTCTATTTGTCCGAGACTTTGGTCTATTTATGAACAAATAACCTGCAAAACAAACGACGCTCCCGTCGGCTTTAGCTGCACTGAAGAACGTGTGGATGCTAAGAGATGCTGAACGTGGCGATGGTTATACCTGCATAACAACAGCACTTTAGTATTGTCATTGTGAGCGTGTTAGCATGCTGAAATTAGCATTCAGCTCAATGCACTTCTCCACTTCACTAAAGCTTCACAGAGCTGCTGGCATGGCTGCAGACTCTCACTTGTGTGAACTACAAAAACTCAGATATTCAAAATAATAATATATGCAGTGATAGATACCAGGTAACAAAGCTGGTTATTGATCTAAACTGTGTTTCCCAAAGCTGCCAGTAGCTAACACTCTTTTCCCACAATACACATGCAAGAGCTTTTGGTGAACATTTACTCTAAAAAAAAAAAAAAAGTTTCCCGAATAAAAAAATTGACCAAAGGTGAGATCGGCCTGAACACGAGTTCTGGCCTGCGCTTTCAATCAATGGCGGTACACAGAGAGAGAGGACAGTGTGTGTGTGGGCGAGCAGGAATAGTGAGTGTGGGTTTAGGTGAAGAGGTCCATTTTAAGTAAACAGTTCAGCTTGGAAAACAGCCAGACCTGGAGAGCCCGCGGGTGAAATAGTAGGTTTTCTGCTGCATAGTGGAGTTTTTGTATTCCACGACTGCTGCTGCCATTTGTCAGACTATTTTCCAAAGTGATACCTCACTAGCGAGACGGATAATTTGTTAACCCCTGAAATGACAGAGCTAATCCACGAGGGGAAATGAGATACTCCTAAAGAGCAAGCATACAAAGTAAATATCACTCATTTATCTTAAAACCTTGCATTTCCACCTCGTCAGCCAAACAATGTTATTCGTTTGCACCAATTCTTCTAAAGGCAGAAAATAGATTACAGACAGAGATATCCTGCTATTTGACAATTAAAAAGGGTAATAAACGCTTGCATTCAGCCCGGGGTATTTGGCATTCACAACAGAGACAACTCATATTGTTGCTGTGCTTGTCGGAGGCAGGGTTCGCTGTGAGCTGAGACGTGTGTGACCCACACTGGCCAGCCGATGGAAAAACTGACAGACAGAAAAGCCAACAAAAAAAATATATAATAATAATAATACAGGAAAAATAGAACTATAGAAAGAGCCTGACACAACTGAGTGTTGTCTGTTCCATTTTAGATGATTTCACACAAATCTCTTTTTCATTATAATCTCTTGAATTGGACGTTATTATAGAATGAGCTCAATTATTGATGCTGTGACAAAGTAGACAAGGTAATATAAAACATTTTAAAACTTTTCCATAAACTTTCAAGTGTAATTCATGAAATTAATCATGTCTTTCTATTCTATTCAAAACAAATAGTGATCGACAAAAAGAGAAAACAACCACAGTTATTCATGTCTAATGTCTCAAGAGAAATGGTGATATTTATGATATTTATATTTATCAAGGAAAATTTACTGGAAAGACTCTAGACTGAGATTTGGCTCAGTTTAGTCAACCCTAAACCTACCAAAACATTTTCCCCCTCTGATGTCCATCCATCCTCTTTTTTTAATAATGCAGCAGGTCTATAATAACACTGTGAAAGTATCAAAGCGCTGACACACAGACTGTGTGAAACGAGCCACCCTCCCAGACACACCATTCAACACTGCAGGATTGATGTGTTTCATTTTAATCTTTCAGAAAACCAATCAGAGGAGAGCTTTGGTTAACACACTGACCTGCTGCTGCTGCTACGTGTTAAACCACACAAAGATCTTTTTATTTCCTCAAAGCCATAAATATTTCTTTTATTGGATGTATAAACTTCAAATGAACCAATTATGAGACCTGTAAATGACAGAACGAGGGCCGTCCTGAGGCAGCCATTGGGACTTTGGTACTGAGTTTGTTATCTGATCACTGATTGTTGCTGCGTCCTCCTTTGGACTGAGGAGATGAAATCACAGATGAGAAATGAAGGAGTGTATCCGATCCTCGCCTCCTGCGTGAAGCGCTCGGGGAGACAGCCAATCCTGCTAATCTCCCCCTTCGTCTATGTCTGATCCTCTCCGTTTAAGTGATCCGCACCGATCAGGCAGATACGATTCCTGGCACCTTTCTTCTCATTCTGTATCTCGGTCGTGATGTTCTGAGGGCACGAAGAAGCATCCGCTGCCTCGCATCCTTTCTAAACTAACAATGAGTGGCGGATTCTGTTTGACGCATATCTATTTTACTGTGGGATATCCACTTCAGCGTGCTGGAGGGTAAACAACAAACAAACAAAAAAGAAAAGGAAAAAAATAAAAAAAACCTGAGAAATGACAAGCAGCCTTGGGCTGAAATAATGAAAATGCTGTCAAATATCAAATGTATATTCCAGCTTGAGGAAAAGAAGGTATAGATCAATGCACATTATGTAAAGGTTCTCCTTTACATGAGCTTGTATCTATTATAAGCCCTGAAGCAGAGATGGGGGGGGGGGGGTATGTATGATTGTCTCATATCCTTTTCTTTGCCTCATCGGCTCAGATGATAAAATCTGATCCACAATTGCACTGAGAACTTAAGTTTCATATTGATTTAGACCTATAATAGCCTTTTGTACTGTACCTGCATGGAAAAGACGTATCAACTGATTATGAATCATATCTAACCATTTTTTTTTCCATCTGAAGTTAATATCACAGGATAAAGACTCTTTTGCAGCTTTACCACACTGCCACTCAGACTTCTTTCAGTGGAATTGGGTCTTTATCTTTCCGCCTGTTGGGGCCGGCACACGGTCTCCAAGGACATGATGCTTCAAGATGATTCTGGGAACATTAAACAACAAAAGGCTGTAAAAGAATATTTTCAATCATAATACAGACCTCATAGAGAGACTGTTCATCTGTGATGGAAACAGAAAGTGCCTTGTTTTTGTGTTCTTTTTCTTTGAAAAGCTGTTAATCATTCTTAAGGCCTGTGTCAGACTAAAACCGATGAAGGTTTCTTTCCAGGTTTTCCTGTAGAGAAAATTCAAGTTGCCCAAAGAGCTGAACTTTGGATCTCCACACATCTTCCAGATCGCAGCTGGCCTTGTCTTCTCAGTCGGCGAATTCATTTTCACTCTTTTCAGCTGCTGAACAAGCGTCCAAGAATCACTTCTGCTATATTCTCTGGCTTTCTCTTAATCACCTAATAAATGAGGGCAAATGAGCCTATTTGTTTGACTTAAACAAAGGTGGAGATCCTTTTTTTCCAGCTCTCCCTCACTGTCTCTGCATGATAGTGGAAATCCTTTCTTCAATTAAAATTGAATGTGGGAGCTGGAGCGTAAAATGGAACATGGGTCTGAAGAGCCTTGGCAGCTCGCTCACCTCAAAGATAGAGACCATCTTCACCGCTGGGTATGGGATCTCAGCAGAGCTCTTTAAAAATATATCCTCTCCTACTTCTCTTTTTCTCTTCAAAGATACTTGATGACCACAGAGCTCTTAGGAGGTTGGGAGTTTTATTCATGAAACATCCAACAGATCTCAAATCAAGGATTTCTGGAAAAACTGATGGCCCGGACAACGAGACCACGAAGCTACAAAAAGATTAGCTCTAAGTATTGTGACACACAACCGGATGAAAACAGGTCAATGACTCTACAGTTTAGAAGGCAAGAGTTCACAAGAGGAGGGGGGTTTTGAGCAGAAGCTGCTTTGGCTGCCTCTGTAGTTTGCCTTCAACTTTACAAAACTGCCCATCCAGCCTTTCAAAGTCAAGGAGGTCAAAAAACTGTCCATTACTCATATACCATTTAGACGTCTGCAGCAATTTGATATTTGCAGCCAGAGATAACAGCTGTGGGAGAAATACAGCCATGGTTTGAATACAAGCAAGCAAGTGAAGTCTATTTGGAAGAGACTTTTCATGGACACAAAATCAAAAAGCTTGTCGCATGAATGAAAAATGGAATATTGAAAACAGCAAGGACAACAAACAGCTTAAAATGACAGCGGCAACAAAGAAATCAGGACGGAGGCAAACAACAAGCAGAGAAGTTCTGAGCACAGACGCAGAGGAAACGAGCCAATACAAGCCAGAAATAATGTGGAGCAGCTATTCATACTGAAAGTCTGTTTGAATGGATAACAGAAACAAGGATGAAGGAAGAATGTCAATGATTAAGGCCGAATTTTGAGCAGCAATTAAACGACGTCTTCAAAGGAAAAGTCAAGATTTTGGGGGCAAGATATAGCAGTCGGTGTGATGGTTTACCGATGGAAGACTTATTGGTCTGACTTTAGAAAATTTTTCCTCCGGGGTGCCGTCTTATATTCAAAAATAAAACTACTGCATGACCAATGCCTTCTGGGAAGAGTATAAGGTCGTCCGATATTCGTGCCAAGATGGTCTTGAGGGAATTGCACCTTCTGCCCTCGAATTTTACAATTTCTTTCCTAAACTGCCAGAAAAAATAACCATGCTAGAGATGATGATACCCCGGCCTGCCATTTGTATTTCGATCACATTGTCGGCGTTTCAGTTGTGTAACTAATGGAGACAGTGGAGGAAATGATGGGAGGATTACATCCAAGCATCAATCAATTTTCCATCCCTTACCCTTGTCTAGTTCTTGGAGGCAGGGAGGATTTTTCCTCTTTTTCTCCCCCACAGGAACATCTTTCAGGTCTTTCTGGGGGTCCTAAGGTGCTGTATCACCAAAAGGAGTTACAAAGAAACTCATTTCCACCATGTCTATATGCAATTTCAATCTTTTGTTCACGATCCACAGCTCATCAACATCAGTGAGGAGCGGAACCCAAATCGACTGGCTAAAGTAAGAGCTTCATCGTCAGACTCAGCTCCCCATTTTGAACGCTGCATTAATCTGCATTCCTACATATGGGTTTGCTCTCTGTGTCGATGTGCGTAGACTCCACAAATATGTAACTATGCATGAGCAGCGAAGTGGGGACAGCACAAACTGGGTTGGTCACTGGGGGGCTGCTTGTGCTTTCTCCTGCACAACAGTCAAGATTGTTGGTAATGAAAAAAGAGAAGAGGAGGCTCAGTAGTCTTCTTCTTTTTGGTAACACACATACAGCAAAGCCACTTGTGCTGCAAACCTGAGACTGAAATTCAGAAACAGAGCCCTGCAGACGGTTCTCCCATTATTTATATCCAACCTCATGAAGAAATAAAATATATATATATATATATATAGACTTCCCACAGTCTGTTTTGCCCTCTAACATGAAAAACAACCCACAGATCCAGGACATTTGAACTCCTCTGGGAGGTGCCTCTTCTCAGACATAACAAAAAAAAAAAAAAAGGACTGTGAACAGGCACATTTTATAAATTCTGACCCCCATTAAGGACATCTGAGGTCTGACTGGCAGCTTGAATGTTCTCTGTGTATACACAAGATATCAAAGCTGCTTGTCTTTAGTTATTATGGCTAGCTAATCATCTTGTATTATGACATAAAGCTTATTGCCAAAAATGGTGTAGAAATAATCATGTTTGTAATTATGTCAGTCGGTCAACATCCAACTTACGGTTGGTCTGCGGTCAAATGCTCATTGACTGACCCAGACGTCAACCCGGTCCACCTGATGACTGCGAGGCGGCCAGAAAAACACCCATCTCCAAACAATAGAGGTATTATTAGTGTGGCTAAACATCTCAAATGTCACATCGGTCCCATTACAGCATTGATAAAGCTTTCCAGCTGGCTGCTGTCCAGATTTAACAGGCTTTTTTTTTATTTTTTATCACAGCTTGATGAAATGTGTCAAAATACGCCTCTCTCAGAATGTGAGCCTTTTGCTCCTCACTAATGTGTGTGTGTGTGTGTGTGTGTGTGTGTGTGTGTGTGCATCATAAGCATATATCCCAGACTGAAACTAATTGTCTCAACAGTAGCTGAGAAAAAAAAAAGCCTTTGCTGATAATGAGTCTAAATACCTTCCTTTCCTGTCCTTTAGATGCTAACTCCCTTCTGGACTCTCTTGGAGCCGGGCTAAAAGGCATTTGTGTGGGCCAAAGGGCAGTGAAGCCTTCATTGTCAATGATTTCAATACCAATTTCAATCTGGACTCTGCCAATCAGACGGGCTAGCATTGCTCCTTGTTCTTCCCCATCAAAGGGCTTTGTCTCCTCGGCTCATGGTTGATTAGGTGGGGGGAGACTGGGAACCGTGCGTGGCACACTGGGCCCTTTGTCCGACTCAAGAGCTGGACTCCTTAACAGTCTTTAGCTGCTTGCAGTGAACTCACTCATGCACATACACACACACACATAAGATGCTAGAATAAAGGCCACCATGTCCAATTATGTGTTTGCAGGTTCACACAGCTACATGCCAATGATTTCTGTTCTCCTGCTGGTGTGACTCGGGGATGTGAATGTGTTAAGTGCTTTACAAGATTAATAATCAGCGACCATCAATGTGTGCGTTATAGAAATGACTAAAGAGAAACCTCCGGGTAAACTTTATTCCAGATTATGGCCTGTGTTCGCTGGTTAATGTACATCTCAAGGGGACTAATCCATCTGCAGCAGCGCCGCCCACCCGCAACCATCAGGATGAGGTTTCAGATGAATCAGAGCCAGGCAGCTATGATCTACTCTCCATTAAATCGTTCATCTGTGGAAGAAGTCTGAAAAAGGCACAAAGTGGTGCCATCGTACCGACTGTGCCGCGGGCTCAATACTGGCTCAGCAAAGTGTTTATTACTGAGGTCATGTGGAGTCACCACACTGAGCGGCTCCCGTACTACCACATTAATCTCCATTAACACAAATGGAGACTTAATCCCCGCGCTTCGACAGCAAGTTGCACGCTGATGCATCACTGCTGGACACACTGTATGATTACCGCAGTGTGATCGTCCGTTTCAGCCAACACAAGACTCAAGTCAATCGGCGCAGTTCTCAGTCCAGTCATGAGAAATCTCAAATAGTTTAAGGGGAAATTTTAGCACAGACTCAGAGGAAATCTCAAGACCCCGAGGACTCAGGACTCCAGTCCTCGCTGAGTCCACAATTGTCATTTTTGTGATGCGCGTTTCTTTCAAGTCCAAATCTCATGTCTCAAGTGCACAGCTCTAATAATGCTGACGGGTAATTAACTTTCACACACCCGCAACAACTTTCTCCTGGAAAGAAAAATTGGTGGATCAAAGATCCAGGGGGAGAAAATACCCTTTGGGGAGTTTGACTTTCGTCTGAAAGAAGAAAAATGTCTCGTCATTACTGTTGAAATGTGCAACAGTGAGCTCCATTTGGGCATCTTTGTGATGAGCGGCTCAAAGAAGAGAAGTGAGACAGATAAAAATAGAAGAGGATTATGCACACGTACTGAGCTAAAGTGAGCACAAGGAACACACAGGACGATCCTTTGTTTCTGCTGAGGCCACAGCGACACACAGAGAAAGTGTGCGTGTTTGTGTGTGTGTGTGTGTCTGTGTGTGTGTGTTTGCAGCTTGTCTGTCTGGAAGGAAATTGTTTTTGTTTCGATAGGCTGTCAATTTGCGTGAAGCCATAAAAAGACCATAAAAACATTTAAAGGCATACTGAACTACTCTGGGCTCTCCTCCGCGGTGTGTTTGTGCGATTCTATTCGTGCGTATACGACATTACTGAAGCCTTCAGTTCAGAGTTGTTTGAAAAGAAAAAAGTCACAATTGAACAGAATTTTTGGACAAATTAAAAACATTGACGCAGAGAGGTTGCGAGTCACAGTGGGCGGGTGGAGACACTGACATGACGGCGGTGTTTCACCTACCAGGCTGTCCACGCCGCCCAGCGTGTGATTGGCGTTGTACAGGGAGTAGGTCAGCTGGTACACGCCGTCGTTCGTCTCGCTGTTGCCGTAGAAACCCACGCCGACTGCAACGCTGCGGAGAGAAGGGGTCACAGAGGGACAGGTGAGCCTTTGATAAATTA
Organism: Remorina albescens; assembly: GCA_034769265.1. NCBI lineage: Eukaryota > Metazoa > Chordata > Actinopteri > Carangiformes > Echeneidae > Remorina > Remorina albescens. The sequence continues at coordinate 3,330,670 of CM068480.1, forward strand.
ATGAACAGATTGAAAAGGCAGCTTGTAAATCCTCCAAGGTGATGTCCTTTTTCTGTCACCGAATTAAAAGTTGGTGAGCTTCAATGGCGTTATTGAACGCCTTAAAGAACCTCAAAGTGCTGATTTCATTTCAGAAATATAACCCCCAAAGGGACCAACGGGAGACGACACCTACATAACATTTTAAGAATATTTCACGACTTCTCGTAGGCTCCAGCGTTATCTTGAAGCATTATCATCGATTTACCCCTCAGCCCTCACTGTTGGGAGAGCAGGAAGATAACGAGGCAGAGACAGAAGGCAGACGTGTGAACAGACATGTTCAACAGCGTGATTGACTGCATATTGGAAAGGCCGAGTTGTCGGGGGGAGCATCTTGGAGGTGTCAGACACGGTTAAGGTTGTGTTAGAGAAGATTTCACTGACTGAAACATTACACAGTGTCCATAAAATGCTTCTGTGCCCAGATTAAACCACCATGAGCAACTCGAAGACTTAATGTGATAAGATATTGCTTTAGGAATTGCATAAATATAAATAACTAGCACTGTAATCCGCTTTTTGTGGACACATTAACGCAGAATGTTTTCCTAAAGCAGGAAAAATAAAAATTGTGTATCTATAAAGCTCTTAGAAACAACATTTCTGTGTTCACTTCTTTAAACATAAATCCATAAATGATGTAATACGGGGTTTGGGGGATATGTGTAATTTGAATTTACAGATTCACTCATGCAAGGATTTCATTTGTTCAGCTGGAGCTTCTGCACAGACAAAGCAACCACCAGCATAAGATAAGATAGCACTTTATTCACCCCCGGGGGGAAATTCAACTGTCCAGCAGCTCATCAAAACACACTTACACTCAGACAACAGCGGCACTGAGGTATTAAAATGGCTGTATTTCTGCATGTGACAGGACTCTGTGTTGTAGTGAGCTTTGAGTTTCCTCCAAAGTGCCGTCACATTGTGTTGTTGTGCCTTTTCAATGGATTTGAAAACAGCTACACAATATTTGTCTACATCAACACAACGCTGACAGGAGCTGCGAAATTATATAGATGGTATAATTTAATAAAATTAGAGTGGCATCACAAACTGTCACCCACAAAATGACCTCAGTGATGAATCAATAAAGCGGACGCACGGTGACTAAACCTAAGCCTCATTAATGCAGAGCTATTCTATAGGATTACTGCGGCTGTAGCGACCTCATGCATTATCTATGATCCGATTATCTGATAATCAATGTCTGTTTACATAAAACAGGGACAAACAGACTCTAAGTGGGATCCATTTCACTCCCGGGTGTGGAGGAGATACAGTATACAGCAATTTGACATGATTATTTATTTTGGATCAACATTTTATGACCTCATGAAGTCTGCAAGGTTTTAAGACTGTGGGTTCCTCCACACTTATCTAATAAACCATAAAAGCAGAGTGGAGCTTGGAGTCTGTCTTCCTGGAAGGAATGAGCCCATTAGGATTCATCGTTGGGTTGTCATTGATAGGTGACCCGCTGCAGGCTGTAGTGATTACACCGGGCAGCAGAGGGGGAAGAGTGAGCTGAGCTGAGCCAAACAGAAGACTTTCAGAACCGCGTGGCGTTTAAGGTCCTCAACTTATTTCAACAAAAAAAAAAAACCCGAACCCCGAAGACAGGAAGAAGTCAGATCTCACCACAACAACTTAAAGCCATCTGACCAACATTTCACTATCTCAACTGTCAACACTTTTAGCAACTGGTAAAGTTTGGAATAAGTACATTTCACTACTTTTAGCAGTTTTCACCATTTATAATTAATGCTGCTTTTAGCCAGTTCCTACCTTTGCACCTCTCCAGGACTAATGCTTGGCTCTCACTTTTCCACAGCTATAAACCAACTGGCTAGCTGTTGAACTGGGAATCCAATTCTTTTAACTAATCATTTTTAACCAGCTGCTTTTGAACTGTTTATCTGTTTATCCATCACGTTAAACTAACCGTCACGAAGATCCTCCACTATTTCCCAGGTTTCCCGAAGCAACTACAGTAAAAAGACCCGATAGAGGGTAGAAGAGCTGAGGAAGTACTTAATTGTATAGAAGCCACCAACGTGCCGTCATAAAATGTGCTCCAGATAAAGGCCAAGGGCAGGTCAGGCCAGTACTAAAGGGAACGCAAGCAGAAGTCAGGATAATTGAGCAGTCTCCTTAACCTTGTAGCCCCCCCCCCCCCCCCCCCCCCCCGCCTTCCTGAAGCCTCCCGGATGCTCCGGATAAGCATTAAACAGGAATAACTATAAAACCACAGGCAACGTCGCTCCTGGGCAACGCTCGCCTGGAAAAGTCTGGCAGGGCTATAACTGTGGAGCAGCGTGGTGCTCGGCAGTGCGTGCAGGTGGGGCAGAGCAGCGGGGGCTATTTTCCTGATTAGTACAACAAGAATAGTGTCTCATTAACCGAACCCCTGCGAGTAAAACCGCCCACTTGGCGGATTTTAACATAACCCTCAGGGAGTGACGCGAAGAAAGAGAAAGAGGAGATGCAGCAAAAGGCAGAGAGAGCATGAATAAATTCATCCGTTTGGCAAGAGACAGGGAGTGACAGATACAGACAGACCAAAAGAGACGGCCTGACAGGGAATAAAGCTGTACACACTGTAACTATGTGTGATATAGGCAGACGGGGAGATGGACGGTTAAAACAAACACTGTGACACAACTCAGCAAGACAAGAAAAGTTGCCTCATGTGACCAAGATTAGAGAACGATCCATGATAAATAATGAGGAAAGCGCTTTTTCTTCTGGTCTGGATTATTTTTTATTTTGTTCACTTTGCCTAGAAAAGAGAACATTCCACAGGATTTCCTGCTTTTTTATCTCCAATCACAGAAGAAGAAAATGTTTTGGGTAAAGGTAGCCGGGAGAAACGTCAACTTCTTTGAACCCGGGCAAATGTTAAGGAGGATCTAATTAAAAAAAGGGAGAACTCCTAGGACAGGGACAGATGTGTTAGGAGGGAGAATATCCGTCTCTTTCCATCCCTCCTTCGCTCCATCAAAACTCTGTTTCCCTTTGTGCTGCGCCTTGAAACATCTACGGTCTAATTCAAAGAGAGAGACCATCCTAGATTTGAGCTGGCATGAACTGAGCAAAAGTCCAAACTGTCATGTTGATAAATGACAAAGTAGATAAAAACCAGTGAAGGGAATTTTTCAAAAAGGAGCCTGCAGCTGAAAAAGGCCTCAGGCTACTTTAAATAGACTCAGACACATTTGAATATTTGAGGTTTTGCCCCAAAATGGCAGCAAAGACTCGTCTGAGATGACAAATACAGACTGATGAATTTACATTACAAACAAGAGAACACTCCTCCTAGTTCGTTTTTATTGTTTTTTGTGTACCAAAGCTTTTCTCTATTGGATCTGATGCGGTGGTTACACCAATATAACGGGAAATACGTCTGTCTTCCTTTTCTTGTGCCCTCCGTTCTCATTTCAGACACCAATAAATAATAAATATCCCTGAAAGGAGAATAACTTGCCCTTTCTATCTTTTTTGTCTTGACATACCTTTGTGCTGTTGGATGACACAGGACGATCACAGAGTGGCCACAATCCGATAAGTCTAGATTTTTGCTTTCCCTTATGCTGTTTTAATGTATTTAGTTTTATTTTATTTATTTTTTTTATTGTTTTGGAGTTTTGTGTTTAATAAGTTGAACTAATGTCCCAGGGAGGCCAACAACTGGAAATGTTTAAGTGTATTTAAAATGGACGTCAAGCCAATGCTGAAGAACCCTAAAACTTCATTCTATCTAATGACCATCAGAGGATGACTTTACTGCTTGTAATCAGAAGCCATATCATATTGAAGTCTATGGGAAAATGGCCCAAATTCTCACATGATTATTACCTCCGTAAACGTCTCAAATCTTCTTCAGTAACACGTCATGTTCTTTTTTTTCTAAAAAATAGTCCTGTTTAGAGGAAAATACAGCATGCCTATGAATGGGGGGGGGGGGCGTGGCTAACTGTGTGATTGACAGCCGGTATCCCCCATGAGAACGGAGTACAGATCTGCCCCTCACACCTCCTCTGCTCCATTGTGTCCTCTAAATAGAATTTCTTCTGGTTTCATTCGAAAAACCAAGATGGCGGTGACCAAATTACAAACTTGAGCAGCTCACAAACCAGCGGGTGACGTCACGGTGGGTTCCCTCACAGGAGTAGTAAAACAAGTCTCCTTGTCGCTGTCCAGATGTCTTCCACATGAGCAACCTGATCTGTTACGGTCCAGTATAATTACACTGTTAATGTGGCAGGCCACAACCAAAACTGAGTGACATCTGCTCCAGCTTCACCGCCGTTAATAAGGGTGGACATCATGGCGTATCAGCTCTGGCCCCTGTCTAACATAATTAGAGCAGCGCACAGCAGCACTATAAAGAGAAACATAAAGAAACATAAGTGGGGGGGGGGTGAAGACGGAGGGGTAAAGAAAGGGTGACGTGAGGAGAAGGATCTGGATTGATGAGATTAAAATGTTTTCCTGTTCAGTCCATGTCCGACGCAAAATCCACCGGGCAATCACGTCCCTCCTCTGCAGGCTGACCTAATCAAAGTTGGGAATCAGATGATGGGGGTTGATTTCCCACAGGAAATCCTGTCCCATTCATGTCACAAGTCTAAGAATTGATCAAGTGTACCCACGAAAACTCTTTAAATCCCCTTCAGAAGAAAGCAGGCCACGTCAAATGGATTACTATTGAATGTTTTCAGAGACAGAAAAGTTGAAAGATGAATGCACTTGATGTTTTTGTTTTTGTTTTTTTTTTTTGGCCATAAGACAAGACAGATGGATGTGATCTTGTTGTTAAAGTGGAGTCTAACCACATCAGCGGACTAAGAATATGCAAGCCTCAATTTGGAACATGCAAATGCAAAATTAAATATGTCTCTGAATCCTTCCCAGACCGAAGGAGGCGGACTAAAGCCACTCATTCGACACGCTGAATATTCAGGGATTCAAAATACATTTCCATTTGCATTTTGTGCAAGTTTTAACCTAATTTTCAGATATTTGGCAAAAGAAAATGCAAATGGATGAGTGTTTCCATCCACTGGTGTTACTTCGGGGAATGTGTGCGTTGGAAGAAACCGGTTGGCCGACAGCAAATCATTGCGGAGGATGACATAATAAGATGGTCTAATTAAATTATTCAAACCTCCAGCCAAAGAAAACAATGTAGGAAACATGGCGTTTATGGTGATCAGATGACTTAATTTGAGGGGTTTGTGTGTTAGATTGTGTCTTACACCTCTGTGCAAATCAAAAGCCATAAAGCTGTGAGGTGTAAAGTCCAATTCATTATTCCAAAAGGTTTCCTGCAGCCTGTAACTTCAGCCGTTCTGAAAATAAGACTCTGTTGATATACTGTACAGTAATTCAACAACAGACTCGTCCTGGTACTCCCGATTTTTTCCTCTCCTCTCATCATGATTTGGCATCATCACACCTTTTCAACAGGAGCCGTGCACCCACTTTTGAGTGGCTTATGATTCATGAAGCTGCACGTGAATTACTAAACATCAGCTGAACGGCCGCCGTTTGCAACCATTGGAACGCTGAATAGATGCGAGCAAAGTGAGCCCAGTGTTTTCTGAGGTGGTTTGAAATAAATCACCTTTTCCTTTTTAAATGTCCATGGAGACAGAGAATTTATGTAAAAGTCACTTTTTGTGTTTCCAACCTTTTTTTTTTCCCCATTTGATAAAGAAAGTTTCACAGTACGATTTAAACTTACAGCGGCACAGCTACGTTATTCCAATATGTCTCCATTTAACAATGAAACTAGTCAGAAGAAAAGATGCACATCATAGCTTGAAGCTTAATCTAATGTAACTCAGTAGTTGATGAACATGACTGTCACATGGCCGAGAGAAGTAACCACTCTTCTGGTAACAAATTCAATTAACCACTCGAAGGATAGTCGCATATCTCGCTGACTGACTTAATGGGGGCTCTCCGGTGATATAAGTGCTGACTGTGACACATCAGTCTGTGTGTTTTAAGAACATTATTATTGATTATTTGCCCTTCCAATTTTAAGTTCATAATGTGTAATGTTACAGTTTGTCTGCAGCGTGGGCGACCAAATTTGCAAGTTTTAGACAAACTTAAGTTAAAAATAAATAAGTAAATAAAAAATCTCGGCTGTCTCTGTGCCAGCTACAGGCCGTGATACTGATATCATTAATCTTTATTGCAGGTAAACATAACGTCACTTCACATCAGGGAAGTTTTCATTTTGCAACACAGTGAAGATGATGAGATCCAGCAGCCTGCAGCCAAAATAAATCACATCCAAACTGCTCCTCCACTGCCGAATCACACTGGGTCAGATATGATCTGGAAAATAAGGGAAAGCTTCTCCTCCCCTAAAATAGTCTAATTTAAATAATTGAATAAGTTTATAAAACAAATTCTATTTCTTCCTGCATAAGACATGATCATTGAAGTGGAAATTCATTATAGATTAGTGGGTTTTTTTTAGTCTTGTATCAAAAGATCTATGCTAATGGGTCTAATGTTAAAATTAATTTTACCCACCATTACTAACCTGTAACCTACAGTCTGTCATTGCATTAGGTTGCATTATCACTTCAGCAATGTAAACAGCGGTTTTTGTGGAAGCAGAAATAAATAGGTTACGCTTGATGAACTTTACAGTCTATTGGTTCAGGCAGGCATGAAGCTGGGGAAATGTTATTTACAGGCATAGAAAACCATTAGTATTTCGAAGCTGTACTGTGTATTATATGTATTGTATAATATTCTTGTCATATTCCTATGAAGGCTCCTATCAAAATAAGTGGTGGGGTATACTGACTTATTTCCCTCCGTTGTATGTAATCCTGAACCATTTTTTATTTCCTTTGTTCATGTGGGCTGCTCAGCTAAAGAATATTTCATCTATCTCATATTGTGCAGTGACCGTTGCAGGGGAGAAGATCTGCATGGTGTTTTTTTTTTTATTATTTTTATTTTGCAGACTCAGTTGTTGAGGTTCAAGACATCAAGGTGAATGGATGCGCTGCCAGTTGGCTGTAACACACAATTACACTCGCACATCATTAGCAGACTGTTCAGCTTCATCCACAGTGATGGTGCAGTATTTGGCATTCAAGAGCACCTAGAGCACAGTTTGTTAACTCCAACGCAAACTCAGAGCTAGATAATTATGAGTTGATTGTGTCAATACATCCTGGAACCGGAGGCACCAGTTTCCTGAGGAGCTGCTTTGAAAAATCTGTGTCCAGACTAATGCACCTGGAGATGACTATCTGTCCATAATCATCATGTCTGAAAACTTTTTTTTTTTCTGGTTCACTTTATGTCTGGTTCTTAAACCAGATATCTTTAAAAAATGCAGAAAGGTGAGGGATATCAGAGATGTAATCCACATCAGGCACATCAGTGTCTTGAAAGAGACAGACCAGACATGGTCTGATCTCATAAAAGAGAGGAAATAAAAAATACCTGCTGTGCCTTCATGAACCCAAACCTGAAGTATTTGCAGAAATACAATAGGCGCTTATGATATTTCAAAAGAGGGCCTGACTGACAGGCATGTAGACCAGAGAGAGTGACCCAGAGCTGCTAGAGAGTACAAATGGGAAAACAAAGACAGGCAGACATACAGCGTGGAATTATATACAAAGAGTCTGCACACCCCAAACTAATAAGTTATGGATCTCATGTGAGAATACTGAATGTGCAGAGGCAGACAGAGTCTGGGCACTGAAAGCATCCTGTCATTACTGCTCTCTGTCAGGAATACTGAATGAAAGGGAAACGGGAAAACACACAGACCAGCAGACACCAACAGAGTGTGTGCCATATAATGACCAGTTAGTCATAGCAGCTTGATTCTCTCACCACGTGATAAGGCCGGCGGTGACGGCGGACCAGGTGACGCAGCAGGAGTTGGTCTTCTTGCTCTCCTCCTCCTCATCTTTGCGGCAGCAGCACAAACAGCTCAGGTAAATGGCCAGACAGAGCAGGTTGAGGCCGAGCCCGGCAGCCGCCACGCAGCCCAGGAAGATGAGAGACTGGAGGGGGGAGAGAGAGATAAGAGGGGGACGGGGGACGGGGGACGGGGGGGTGACATGATACAGCTGAATTGAAAACAGGAAGTAGCATCAGGTAGTCAATCATCACATGTGGCTGAGCAACAAGAGAAGGGAAAACCAAAGTGAATAAATAAAACTCCTGTATTCAAAGAGACCTTTATCACAGCATCTGTGGTTAATAACATCAACCACGGTTCGATTTGTGATGGTGGTGTGACAGCGATCCAACATGCACAACATCCAGAAGCAACTTTTTCCATCTGGGCTTTTCTGACAACACAAAAAGGTACATGTTCTCCTTGACCTTTGACCACCAAAGTTTAATCAGTTTGTTCTCGAGCCCTAATTAAAGTTTGTGCCAGATTTGTTAGTTGTTAATAGTTCGAGATGGTGGCAACCAAAGCAGAGCTAAAAAACTGTGAGTACTGTGCTCACATCAGTCGGGTGGCCAGAAACCGGGCCAAAACAAATGCTCGTGCTGGATGTGTTAACTTAGCATACACAGGTAATTTCTCCATAACACCATTAAGCTTCCATTCAACTTGTTCCACCAACACTTAAATCTCACAAAACATCTTTTTTTTACGCTCCATATTTGGAGGATGACAAGTAAAAAAATCATGTTTTGTGACTCCAAAGAGAAGAGTCAATGTGATTAGTGCGATAATAAGACACGTGAAAACTGATGCATATGTCAACAGCGGCCCCAGAAACAAGGCCAGCTGCACTCTGTTATCCGCCTTTCCAGCATCCCGCGTCTCCAGACACCTCCTCCTGCATCTCTGCATCTGCTCCTCTTCCTCTCATCCCTCTGCCCCCCCCCCCCCCCCCCCCCCCACCATCCCACCTTCTGCAAAAGATGGCATGTCGTGACAAAAATAGCAACAAGACTGTCCTAACAGCCCAAAATGAAGTCAGCAGCCATTTGAGCCATTTGCAGGCAGATGGGTTTATTCAAGCTCCATTCTATTTTTTTTTTTTTTTTTTTTTGGCAATCCCACCCTCCCCACCTTTACGGTTCCTTTTTAGTTTGTCTGAAATCTTTTAGGTACCGAGCCATCTGTTCTCATGCTGTGATGTCATGTGTCCCTCAAGGCAAGCAAGTGGGATTAAGAAGAACCTGCAGCATTACTGGCCAGTTAAAGTGCAAATTGAAAAATCCTGCTGAGTTGGAATATATTTATATATATGGAAATAACCATTGTGTATTTTTTGCACCAGGAAACTTGTGTTTTTATTATTTCCTCCATTCTCCCCTAAAACAATCTCTGCCTTCCCTCTCTCCATCTGTCGGGGTGCAATGCTCCATCTTGTGCTCATTTCATGGCTACATGCTCCTCATGTAGAAGGCCAGATATCTGCTAACAAAAAGCATGAAGCAAAAAGGGGGGGGGGGTGCTGAGGTGTTGAGATAGGAGAGAGTGAGGCCGGCGACCTCTCTGCTTTCTCATATTCTGAAGTGCCCCTTGAAGCCGGTGTGGAAATGAATGGAGGTTTGGCCCCGTGGTTGAAGACGCTGGACTGTAAATGCATTAATGGGCGCGCTCAGACAGATGAATGGCAGCAAGTGCCAAGGTGAGACAGGGAAGCAGAGAGAGGGGGAAGGGCCCTGTCTTATCTGAAGAGTGGGGGTGTGTAGGAAGGAGGGGGGCGGGGGGGTTCAGTGATGAGAGCCGGCATGAACTGCATGTAATTGAGGTGAACAGAGCAAATGGGATGGAAATGTGGGGCGCAAGTGGGTGATATGAGTGTGGGGGCCGGTGGGAAAGAGGGTTTTCACAAGAGGAGGGGGAAAAAGGTGGTGGTGGGGGGTTGGGAGGAGGGGGCAACAAGGCGCTGGGCCACCCGGCCGCTCCGATCGTCATGGTAACGTGCAGGTTAGTTGGGGCTCCTTGCGAAAGGGGAGGCAGGACGAGTGAAAGGGTGAATTATCGCAGCCTATTTGAATTAAGCAGCATGTGACAGCCCTCCTCTGCCTCTGTCTTGTGATTCCTCTGCAGCCAGGCAATGCAGAGAAAGAGGGGAATGTGGCAGAGGGAGGACGGGGGGGGGGGGGGCAGTGAGGAAAATGACATCTGAGGAACTTGGCAGGGGCTCTTTGGGACACATGGACCATGAGAGGAATACATTTTGGCTGATCTTATCTTTTGGTATCTTTACGTTTCATAACGCTCGGAACTGTAAACTCCTTTAAAAACCATTTTATAAATTAAAAAATACACAGGCTTTAAAATAAGAGCTCCAAAATGCATCCCCGCAAAACAACAATCTCCACTTTCCTTCTTTTACCCTCCGCTGTCCTTCCTTCTCAGTGTGGAGGCGCAAATATAATGGCTTGTGAATTATGTAGCATCCATTCAGAGCAGAAGGACGCACACAGAGACGGCATGTGCACAAAAGACGACACATATACCGCAGCCCCATCCTGAAACCATCACTTCCCAAGTGCTTCAACCTTCCATTAAGTTTCAAAACTCCATTTATCTTTTACCAACCGGAGTGTGTACACATTTGCTCTTTGGTGAAATCAAATTGGCAGCTCTGACCACTTAACTGCTGCCGAAATTAGGCCTGAGTAGTTTTCCATAAAAGCAGACTCAATATGTTAACACCCTTCTCCTTACTTACTCATTCCTAACTGAACAGGCCAATTGCGCTGTCTGTTCTGTTTTGTTTCCCCTTAATTGTCCCTATAGACGCTGGAGGTGGGTGGTGGGGAGGATGCACAAGGCTGGAGGCAGAGACACAGGAAAGGAGGGAAGGACGATCTTGTGGAAGGGGAGGGGGAATCCTCAATATCCGGAGGGAGCAGATGAGAAACAGAGGCTGACAGAATGATGGAGGGAATATTGCAGGTAATGAAAACATGGAGCGAGCGGGGTGTGGCTGAGGCGGAGGAAGCAAACAGAAGAAGATAAAAAAAATGAGGAGGCACTTGCAAATAGCGTGAAGACAAATTTAATGGGCAGACAAAGGCCGATCCACCTCATGCACATGGCTACCTCAGACACGCTCTTCATTACTCGCCGTGCGGCCCACTTTCCCACTGAAGACAGATTCACCCCGAGGCGGGAACGTTGCATAATGCTGCGATTTTTCTTTTTTTTTTTCCCCCTCCAAATTGGTAAGCAAACCTTTGAGTCCCTTTGGTTAATATACAAAAATGAACACAAGTGTGTGACAAAATAAATCCGCCTCAAAGAATGACTAATGGAGTAGATTACGGGATGACACACAAGTGAAAAAAAAAAGTTTTTCAAAGGAACTTTTGAGCCATCCGTTACTCGCAGATACTATCAGCGTTCACACCCTCTATGAATTTGAATGGAAAGCTGCCAGTTTATGAAGTCCACACACTGCAATCCAATGGCAGCAGTTTATGATTACTGTCATTATCATTTTTCCCCTTAACTGGCTGTTCATTAAGTCTCTAAAAATAAAATCAACACATTTAAAAGTCAGTGATTTTAAGGTAATGCCTTAATTTGAAAAGTTTGAACTGGCAGAAATTTGGATTGTGGTTCGTTTTAGCGCTTAGTGTAATACAAAAGCTCTGTTTTTACTAACCTCATGTTCATCTGTCTGCGGCTGGATAGAAAATTGGAAGCAACTTTTTTAAAAACAATGCATTTAATTTTGACAGCTGTGCAATTCTTCAACACCTCTGTGACAACATGTGCCAACTGAATAAATGGTAGAAGCTTATTTGAAGCAGGGATGCCGTATTAGATCACACTGGGGGTGCCTTTGTGTACGTCTTAGTCCAGAGAATACTTGTGTGTTTTTAAATTCAGGATGAAATTAATGCAGAGACGGATCTGCACACAAAGAGACACACTCACAACGTACAGGACAAAGGGAGGGAAATAATGAGGCAGTAATAGCCTGGAGCAGAAATGACCCAGAGGGGACTGGGTGAATCATTTACACTCCCCCAAGTCCCATTAGAGGTATGATGAAAGCCAATGGGGGGGCGTCAGCACAGATGGGACAGTCGGATGAACGGACAATGATGCTCTAATAGGCTATTACAAATCCTTCTGGAAAACGTAACAAACGCAGGCATGTTTCATGATTACATTTTAGATAACAGAAAAGCTGCATCGATCCAAAACAGGAGATGATGCGAAAAAGTGTTGAAAAATAAACCTCTGAATGCACTCAGTGCTACAAAGGAAGCAAAAATCAATTCTGAGAGGACTCTGTACAAGTCTGAGAGCAAGTTTTTTGGCGCAGGACAGTTACTGTGAGATGTAAATAATCCATATTTAAGGCTTCATGGTGCGGCGACTTCAACTTCATGTCGCCACAAGGACTCAAAACTGTGATTTCTTGCTTAAAATCCAAATGTTGACCGTTGATGTAAAAGTAATGACAGGCTTTACTAACCTGAATAATGAATATACATACATATATATTTATGTATATGATGAGCGCTCCGGTTACTGGAGCAGAAGTGGATGGAGAATGTGCAGTATGTCAGGACAGATGAAAATTTACAGCAGTCTAAAGTGGAATTTCATGCCTTATGCTGTGTGCCCATTAAGAATCAATTTTTAATACACAAGTGGTGACCATAATTAATATATAGAGATGGAAAACGCTTCCATCTGTTGCAGAGCATCTGCTGAAGAAGACTAAGTTGTGTTACGTTGGAATTCAATGGGCCTGGAGCTAAATGCACGCTAAGCGATGTGAAGTGTCTTCTGCTGCTCCATGGCAGGTGGCGTGCAGCTGTGCGTAGGTGGTGTAGGTCCTTAGGGCTCCAAAGTACATTATGTGTGTGTGTGTGTGTGTGTGTGTGCACGTGGACTGAAGGGACAGTGACATTTCTTTAACGTGATGAGGGTTAAACGGGTGTCAGGTCAGTTTGGGAAAGAAGAAGATATGGACACTTCACTTTAAAAGTCAAAGCCTGGTAAAGCGGCAGCAGCTTCTTCTTCCTCTTTCAAAATCATCTAGATGGTTTTAGCCTTTTTAATTTTGCCTCCAATTTTTTAAATTGGTCTGACAACGATTAAATGTCGCACATTCATATAGATTATTTTAGAAGAACAAACTGTAGATTTTCATAAAACGCTCAAGTCATTCACCTCCAATTTGATGACATCATATTTTCTTGGACGACAGAAAGCACAGAAGACATAAATTCACTTTCAACTCTCCCCATGAGAAGAGAACTGATCATCATGTACAGGAAATACACCTAAAGATCTTCCTGTAAGGGAGCAGCACACTGTACAACACTTACATTTAAACACACAATAAACACTGGTTAAAACACCTGCCTTGGTCCTCACTGGTCCTTAAGGTGCCTCATTGGACAGACTGTAAATTTAGCTTTATAGACCTAAAGAGTGAGCTGATGAGTGACGGTGATGTAGATGACCAGACGGTGCTCTTTGACAGTTTTAAATTGGATCCATGATGACAGTGAGCCAGTGAGGGGATGTGAGTCTAGAGGTAATGGAGATTAGTGCCGCAGCAGAATTCTGAATTGCGTACAGATGATCAAAAGCAGACATGCACCTTTAAAGGTTGAATGAGAGCTCCCAAGTGCCTGAAGGATCCCCGGGCTAAAACAGCATCACCACGCCTCCCTCACTTGGGATCGGTCGAGCAGCCTGACTCCTCCATGCTGCTGCTGCCCGGTCCGCTGACACTCAGGTGAATGCCCCGGGGATCAGGGGTCTTTTTAGCAGAGTGCACTTGGCTTGACCTGCCTATGTGCACAGCTGAGATGCCATTAAGTCCCAGAAAAGAGACCCAAGGGATAAAGATGAGCAGAGGAGAAAGAAAAAAGAGAGGAAGAGGGGGCTTCATTGCCAAAGGGTCCTTTAAATCTGTTGTGCTGCACTGTTGCCCTCACCATTTTTCAATGACAAACAGAAGTTCCCTGGGCTTTGTGAGGTATAGTCCCTGCTCATAAGATTTTCTCTTCAGCTTCTTGGCAAAGAGAAATGTTTATTCCAGTACTTCTGAAAAGCCCCCATGAATCTCTTCTCTGTGCAGGTCATGCTTACAAGACATCTTTGGAGTGCAGCGAAGTGTGTTATCTCCCCATTTCCCTGACACCCTCTGTGAACCCAGAGCCTAAACCCATCCCTCAGGGGGAATCGGGGGTCACGATTTTGATGCTACAGCCCCACAACAAAGGAAACCCAACTACCAATAACCCCCGCCTTCCCCCAGCGCCTATAGAGGAGCAGGCTTTCATTGTTGTTTCCGCTGGAGGGGAATGTGGCCGCCTGAATCCACTGTGTCCCACTTCACACAGCGCTGCTGAAAGATCCAACGTGTTTGATGTGACCCACTGAAGAGCCTTATTGCGCCGTTGATTGCCAAATAAAATGATGAAACCAAGAAAAACCAGAAGAAAAGTAATCGTGACCCGCTTCTACCAAAGATTGTCAGCCACTGCTGTCATATCCTGTTTAGTTATTGTTAGATCAACATGACGGACAGACTGCCTTATTACTACAGACCACTGCCACATACCATCCAGCCAATCAGTAGCTTCAAGCCGTATGGAGACGGATTGGGGTTAATAACCTTCTGGAGAACCGGAGGGGACATTGCGAGAGCATCTTTGTGTTAATGCATGACACAAATGGAAACTAAGTGGCTGGCTGCGTTGAAAAAACAACGAGACTGTTGAGGCTGAACTGAGGTGAATCACTGTTTTACAAAATGAGATTACACAATGTTGGGAGAAGACAAGTTAGGACAAACAGCGTGGATAGCAGGGATGACACATTTAGGATTGATTTAGGTTGAGGAAGAGGCGCCAGGAGTTGGTAAATTACCAACGCAATCAGAGCGACCATGATAGCTCGACAGATAATGGATTTCCAGCCCTTGGCATGCATAATTCCTCATTTTTCATCACACAAACCAAACACAGCCAACATAACAGGACACTATACACTATATAGGACACTGCTTGAAACGGAACTAGATGCAAAAAAAATGCAACTATAAACATGAAACCATGAAATTATAAATATTAACAAACACAAGAGTGTAATGAGAAAATAATAACTGCAGTTTCGAAGAGCTGTAAATGCAATCAATCAGTGTAAATGCATCACTTCAAGGGCGTTATGGGGAAACACATATTTCATCCTCCCAACTTCACATAAATTCTGTCGGGTCTTCCACACGAGCGGCTGTGACACAAGAACAACACGTCCGTTTAAATTGGAAAAGGAAACTCGAACATCAATGAACAAAGAGTGGAAGGTGAAGGAAATGCTGATGAATTGGGGGGGGGGCAGAAACACAGGGAAAAGCAGAAAGGTCTGGAGGAGGAGATTGTTTGGATGCACTCGGGTGGAACATTGTTCCCAGAGAATCTCTGCAAGGAAAGCCACTGAAGCAGAAAGATTGACTGTGTTAAGAGCATGTGTTTACTCCTATAATTGAATGGTAGCCTACGTCTGCCGCTTGTTCATTTAACTATCATTCTGGGCCACAGTAACGGTGAGATAAAACCTGTCAAAATAAACTTGTCTGAGCTGGACATTACAGTGATGAGTGGTGAGATTGGAAAAGAGGTGGTCGGGCTGACAAAGACAAACGATTCCACCGTTATGAAAACATGTTCAGCTGTAATCATGTACGGGAAGTGGAATCTACTGAGATGTCTGTGTTAATTAAGGTAATAAACCTGATTTATTTTATATCATTATGTGCTTCTACTAAGTATTTGGTATTTAATGCTGTTCTATAGTAGAGCTGAACTCTGAACGTGAACAAATGCTAGTTTAATAAGTCTGTCACTTAGAATGTAAACAGTTTGAGTACAGACCAGGACAGATTATAAACTGAATCAGCCACAGCTACAAAATAAAATGATTCAATGTTCATAGAAAGTAGATATGAAGCTTGGTTAGCCCTAAAGACTGGAGACTCTGGGATAAAGGTCATGAAAACATCTTAATAAGTACTCTACAGCTTGCAAACACATCATTTTGCAGTTTTATAGGGTGTTATACATGTTGACAGCAAAACTAAGCTAAAGTCTTCTGGATTCTCATATAACTCTCATCAAGAAAAGCGAATGAAGCGCATTTCCTGAAATTGTTGAATTATTCCTTAAACACAAACCTGACATCATGAGAAGAAGCGCATCCCATTTATTACTGTCGAGAACAACAGCTTGGTTTCTAGTTTGTTTTGGGTTGGTTTTTTTTTTTTTTTTTTTGATAACATTGGCTCTGCTAGCAGCTGCAACACAGCCTGCTGGCTTTGAGACAGAGAGACTGAAACACAACACATAATCATACCCCAGTTAAAGCAAACAGAAACACAAATGTTTCCTTTTGTTAATCAGACACAAATTCTCCCCTGGCATACAACCCTGGCTGCTGGATAGCATCAGAGTCTCATGGCTGGATCTGTCCATATGGAGATGGACTTGGCACAAAAAATATTTGGATCACAAAGCAGGAAGTGAGAAGGGAAGTCATATGGACACAGACCTGCTGACCCACACACAATGTTTGATTCAAACAACTCTTACACACAAGCATTGAGTAACACTCGTATATATGAGAAAAACTAGGCCCCCGTCCTACTTTTTGATGAGCTTTTTCAGTTTCTGCCCTCCTTCCATCCTCAAGGCCTCAGGACAGGCAAATAGGAAGCAGTGAAATACATTTCACAATCACACACAACCAGACAGACAGCGTGACTACCGGGGAGATCAGCAGATTATCTCCGGAATCGTAGACATGGGGGTGACATCCACAATGCTCGAGTGTCAGTTCCTCAGGAGAGGCCGGTAGTGTTGGAACAAGCATCCACGACAATTTACCCATCATGCCGATGGAAATGGAAAATATGCAATAGTAGGACAAAGAAAAGCTTCTTTGTTATTTTGTTTTTTTTAGTCAGGAGACATAAATTTGAGAAGAACTCGGATCAGGTGATTCATTCCATCAACAACAGCAGCCTCCAACAGCGGCTGAGAAACCGACCAGCACACACACAGACAAAGCACAGCGAAAGATCCTGACCTCTTACATTCCATCACTTTCAATGGCCGCGAGCCAGCGGAGGAATTCACCAGGATTGCCCACACTACAGCCAGCCAATTACAGTCCCACTGACGGGGCATGTGGACTGGGTTAAAGGCTCGATACTCTCTGCAGCTCAGCATCAATTCAGTACTTCCTTTCAATAAGAATTTTTTTTTTTTCTGTTAAACTTAATTCTCTATCGTTAAACGTCACAAAGATATCTCATAATTGCAATGCAGCTATTGAACCCAAAGCAGAAATAAACTTACTGTGTTCAAAGTGTAACACTTTGTGGAGCATCACAACCAAATTTCCTTGTGGTATTGTCACATTGTCGGACCTTTGACAGGCTGCAGACCATATTTAACTGATTATGCTGCTATAAGGCACTTCATTAGCAGCGTTAACACCAGCCGCCAATAACGGAAGTATATTTCAGAGTGTAACAACTGTACAAGTGCATTCAGGGGAAATATATTGTCTCTTTTCCCCAATTCTTCATCCCTTGATTGCTTAAACTGCCCATTATCTCTGCAACTAATGCAGTCAAAACCCTAGGTGGTGATCAGGACTAAGCTCTACAGCCCACAAAGGACAGGGAATGTAATGGCCTCAATAGCCTTGCATCAGCTTGAAATTGTGTCATTAGCCTTGCTGCTTTGCAGAAAAATTGTTCTACACAGTGAGAGTACAAGGGGCATCCCAGACATACATCTGAGAAAGACAGACAAAAGGCAGCAGGAGAGACCGAGAGCAAAAAACAAAAGTCACGGAAAACAAGAGAGGTTGAGTTGTTGGTGCATTGACGGGGGATTCCCACCTCAGACTGACTGACTCTGTGTGTGTGTGTGTGTGTGTGTGTGTGTGTGTGTGTGTGTGTGTGTCTGTGCATGACAGTCTTCATGGGAGGAAGTGCTGCTCTCCTGCTGGGACTCATCCACCCCCCCACCACTTAACCCCTCCCCATGACACTGAGTCTATTTCGCCATTTGCTGTTGAGAATGCAAACTGGCAGCATGAGAAAGAAGGAAAAAAAAAAAATCTTCCTCAGTTGGCCTCTCTGTGTCTCTTCCTGATACCAGTGCGACACAAATCCAGTTCAGCTGTGCGGCCGCCTGATATCTCGCACAGCAAAAGTGTATCAAGAATACTGCTGCTCCAGAGATAGCAGCTAAAAGTTACGGTCGCCATGGCGGCTAATGTTGAAGCTACTGTGTCACAGACAGCGGTGCCATAAACAAAACAAAAAAAATTATTTCGTCTCATCGACACAAACAGCATGAAGCCAAAGTCAGCCATTAACTTGTGGACACTAGTGAAGCATCTAGTAGTTTTCATTCAGGAGTTGGTGGGGACCCAAAAATGAGCCAAAATGAAAGATGATTATAACCAGACAAATAGTAACTTCACTCTGTGTCTACCTGATGTGTGAATAAGGGACTCTTTGTTAACTGTTAGGCTCGCTGGTAAAACTTAAAAGTTGTGTTCACAACCCGTTAAGGTCACCGAGAAGGAACCAGAAAAGACTGTTTGGGTCTTTTTCACAGAATGCTACTTGTCACATCTCTGTAAAAGGCATTAGAGCACATTTGAAGGATGATATAACACATCCAAATGAATGTAGAAATTCTCTGACTCATTTGGAGCCCTGAAGGTCCCCTGAGCTCACAGTGGAGATCACTGTGCTGAGATCCTGCAGCAATGGACTTAAACGCCATCTATTCTCGCCATGATGTAGCAACTTTCAGTGACAGGAACTGAGCTGTAACCTTGAAAAATTAAACAGTGAAATGATAAATCATTCATAAAATTTGACAAGTGCTCACAAGCAGGTCATTAGTCACCCAACAGTGACTACAGCTCCAGCCCGCTGTAACACTGTGTGATTCAGTCCTGTCACCGCCTGTGGGGTTAGACGGGAAGCACTTTGGCTCCCATGGGTGAAAAACATCCATGGCAGAATTAACCACAAGTCTGTTTCCTACTCTGGCTCTCCAAAGACAACTTATTTGTTCCACTTAAAAATGTATGAAAAATGCAGTCAAGCCCAGAGGAAAGGCAGCACTTGGGAGATGTGCTTGTTCTTCCTTCACCTACAAAACAGCCAAACAAATCCAACATCCCCAGAAACAAAGCATATCACTCAATGGTCTATTACTGTTTTTACAAGCACGCTTAATTGCATTTTTTTCCCCCCCCAAAGACCACAAAAACCAGATGGCACCAAGAAGCTATTTCTGATCTGATGGAGCGCCTGATTTTTGTGCCAGACTGGCCAAGAGGGACACTCCCAGACATTTGGGCCACTTTTGTCATCGATAATGCAAAATGGGATCTGAATCCAAAGGCAACACAAAGCATGATGACTATAAGTGACATAAACAGTTATGCGTTTCTTTTTATAATGTCATTACATTTATTACACATCGCACTGCAGGGCTGGGAGAGATATTCTGTCCCTTAGTGGCTGATGATGGGCTCCTTCCACCTCTACTGACCTGCTGGTAGTTCTCCTCCTCGGGCTGGAAGCTGTTGTCAGTGGGCTGAAACCTTAGGTTGATGTGGGGGAAATTATGGAGCCAATAAGTCCACCAGGGCGCAATGTAATCCACCCGAGCCGAAGACATCCCTGCCCCGAGAAAAAAGTTGGGCTGCAGCCTCTGTTGACCGGAGCGGGCAGCTGAGTCCGGAGATCCTAACCCCGTCTCATCTCAAACAAAGGCAGGGGGACGAGGAAGCATGCCGGTCTCCGGAAACACTCTGAAGCCGCACATGAGGCACAAAATGTGACCCAAGTCCCGCAGATGAGCGCAGTTTGCCGCAAAGTGAAGATCCGATGAAGAAGCTCCAGAGCAAATGATAATAACAATATTATTATTATTATTATTATAAATCACAGCCCGTCCATGTCTCCGTGTCCGTGTGGACCCGTCGGTAGTATCCGACAGACAGGCGGACCCGCTCCGACCGCACGGCTCAGCCACCGGCGGAAGCGCGCACCGACTGAGGGCTCAGGACATGTGGAGACGCGGGAGCGCGCAAAGACAGCAGAGCCGGAGAGTCAGAAAGTTAAACCCCGTCGGAGCGCTGAGGAGGAACTGCTGGATAAACTCAGATCTCCACAGGGTCCGCCCGGACGAGCGGCTTTTATTTGTCCTCGTCAAGTCACGTTTTGTCAGACTCTGTGCGGAATGAGCTCCTGTGCTGCCATCCAGCGGCCAACAAGGACGAACACAAGCTGCCTCATGCCAAACTATAAAAACACAAAACATTCAAAGTCCAGCAGCAGCAGCAGCAGCAGCTCAGATTCCAGCGAGGTGGTGTTTATTTGTAATATAACTATAAAGCTATTAAAAGCAGACTGCTGGCTGCCAACACACTGAACCTGCTCCTCATACGCTCACACATCAGCATTTTAACCTTCTTAAGCTGCAGCGACATTAATGTTTCACACATGCACTCGCTACAATGAAGGAGTTCACCTGCTGCTCATTATTCAGACTGATATCTAATTAAATACACACCTATTGAGTAGGTGTAGTCACTTTGTTTACCAGGTTTGTCATTTGTTGAAATGAGCTGTTGCTCAAATTAATCTGGTAGACAAACCGGTCAATTTAATGTTGAAATGGAACTTTTCCCACCATGATTTAGTTTCCTCATCACCAGCCACTATAATTAATAATATAATTAAGCATATGTAGTGTGATATTTATGTAAACGCAGATTAGAATGAGCACCAAACTGCTCCGCCTACAGGGTGATCCAGACAGGCTGAATGTCAGCGTGTTCACACCTTCTAAAGAAAGTAACTGAAAGTCATTGGTTTTATTTTCACCTGTCACAACTGAGGACAATATGTGCCAATAGTTTTAGTTTGAAGACCTCACATCCTGTGGAAAGTGGACAGATCTTATGTATGATTGTGACGAACATGACCAACATTTCAGACACAAAAGCACAGACAAATAACTTGGTTTTCCAATTTTTATTACAATTATCTGTACATCACGGAATTACTTCAGCTCCTTCACAGCAAGACCTGTAAAAAAAAAACAAAAACAAAAAAGGCAACTTGTTAAAAATGTCTTCACAAA
Source organism: Remorina albescens (assembly GCA_034769265.1). Classification (NCBI taxonomy): domain Eukaryota; kingdom Metazoa; phylum Chordata; class Actinopteri; order Carangiformes; family Echeneidae; genus Remorina; species Remorina albescens. Next base: position 3,351,910 of record CM068480.1, read on the forward strand.
CGTTGATTAAACATTTCCAGTACTGACAAACTTGCTTGAGAAGCTCATGTTTAAAAGATTTAATTACTACTAATATGATTATATGAATATTATATTTACACCTGCCATAATTAACAAACAGACTGGCCTCCTAAATTTAAATTCCTTTTATTTGTCTGTAATATTAAAAACATATTGCAAACTACACGTTCCATTACGCAACTTTTAACAAAACACCACATTATCAGACATGTAGATTGAGGAAATTAATCTTTTAACATATTAACAAGGTTTGCAGCTAAAGGTTCAGGTCTATTATAAAATTCAGTGGACAGCAGTGTCTTTGTCCAATTACTAAAGTGAATGGGCTCAATGCAACAGGTGATTCAACCCAATCATTACAGTCAAGAGCATTTAATTACATTTGCATCTTCCGAGAAAGACTGAATGCCACATTTATACTAAAACATTTTTCTCCCTGGGAAAGAGCTACTTGATCAGCCGCATTGTAATTTTCCATTTTTCACAACCAAGGACAGACACTGGTTTTATGTAGTTTAATAGGAATTACACTAGGTCACTTTTTCTTTTACACTCACTCAAATGAAAGGAATGACAACAGTAACAAAGAGTTCAACCACATAGATGACCTTTAAATCCTAATTGTGTTCTGTCAATGTACAAAATAGTATGTCATGTCTTAGAACAACATGAGCCTGTTTTTGACATTTTAAGTCATGTTGGCGGTATGCTGACTGAACCTCTTCAGTATTCTGAGTACACTACTGTTAACTGCCAGGAAAAGTAATTTTTCATGAAACCCATCTAGCCCTTTATGTCAGGTTTTTAAATAGTTCACTACAGTTTTATCTTTCTCCTAAACTGTACATTCCTGAGGCTGAATGAATTACAAACACAAAACAACCGAAATGCTTTTAATGAAGTCCTGCCTCATTTGCATCAATTTTAATTGGCGCGGTGCATTACCGCAGCTGTAACTATCCTCTGCAGCCACCAGAAAAGTCACTCAGGTACAAAAATAAGCAGGACCATCTCAGAGAAACACGCTCCCAGCCACCAAGGGGCCAACACTCTTCAAGCTGCCTTTAATTAGACTGAGGAAAGACGCAAACTTCAAATTGGAGCAACACAAGACTTTGTACAAGGTCAAGTGTACAGGCTCATTGAAATGCAGAAACACTTCTCTATTTTACCAACTGGGATTTCATTGCTAGAACCAAGGTTGCTTTTCTCACACAGTCATTACCTACCTGGGGGCAGGGACTGCTTGAGCTTCTCAGCCTTCTCCTTGTCTGTGATGACCAGAGTGTACAGGTACCTGCTGCAGCGCACCTTGAACTTAACGTTGTCCTTGTTTTTCTTGATCTTTACGGCTGGAGAAGGAAAGGAAAATGTCATTTATAAAGTAAGTTTTGTCTATACAGAAGACTTAAAAACAGACCGAGTTCAACTCTACGCAAAGTTGCACTTGGTTTTTTTGGATGGATGTGCATATATTTATATTGATGAAAACCCAGCTGATAATCTTGCATTATCATAATTTTTTGGATTATCCTTGGCAGCGGGCACTGCCAAGAAGCACTCATGAAATGGCCTACTACGAGAAAAAAATAAATACATAAATAAAATCACATTAAATCAACTCACATTTATTAAAATTTTCCATCTAGCAGCATCAGCCTCCTTGTACACACCTCATTTTATCAAATCAATGTGCAAATAATAGACTCTGGGTTGCCTTTGAATAAATACTGTCTCTCTTTGAGCCATTAGTCAAATTGAAGTAACAATTTATCTAGTTTACGGACTTTAAATGCAAAATTCTAAACGGATCCTATTTTTCAAATTAAAGCCGATCTCCTTTTAGGTTTTTACAACAATCCACCAAAAAAGCAAGAAAATTTAAGACATCACCGTGGTCTCATTAACACAGAGTGGCATTTTCTAACCACTATAATTCATTAAGATAAATGCCTAATCAAGGAAATGGCCCTCAGATTAGTTGGAGTGGGTATTAATGTTTTAAAAGAGCATTTGTCCCAACTATGAGAACAGAAATAGTTCACATCCTGTTTTTGTACCAGCAAATATAAAAAGTTGTTGTGTGCATATTCCCCGCTTTTGAAAATTATTTCAACAGGTACCAGACTTGCCTCCCTTATTCACCTCTGCATTGGAGGAAGGTGAGACAATAAGAGTTTCACTTACACTTGGCATCCTTCCTCCTGGCCGTCAGAAGGAAATCTTTGATTTCTTCTATCTTGCGAGGCTGCAAACGAGGAAACAAAACAAAAAAATTAGTCACAAAGCATTGAAAACACATTCACACTGAAGCTGTTGCAGCTCTGTGGTGTTAGTGGACCGGTGGAACTGGGGTTTCTGTAAAAGGTCCGAAACTCAGCACTTGGTCCATCGTTGCTCTTGCAAGGTTGTGAATGCATCACTGGCACGACAGCCTGAGATGTTTGGACGCCTTGCTAGCTGAGCACACATCTGTACTAGAAGCTGCATAAACAATAGATACAGTCCTGACTAACACTTCAGGGTTATTTACTTTGATGATGTTGGATTTGAGCAGAGAATGTGACAGCGGTTTGGCGGACATGCCCTCAGAAACGGACGGAGGCCGGGTGGCTTACAGCGGCGCTGTGCTAATGCTAAAGCTAACTGCCACTTTTCAATCACTAGATCACAACAAATGCAAACTACACGTTCCGTTACGCGACTTTTAACAAGACACCACATTATCAGACACATGGACTGAGAAAATTAATCTTTTAAACAAGAGGAAATCTCACCATGTTGCCGTTTCAGCGGACTGAGCTGCGGAATGAGCAGAAACACGAAGGTGTCAGTTAATCGGTTATAACTTCGGGCGAAAATGTGACAAAAAACAAATTTTTATCTTGTTATCGAGTTCCTGAATGGAGCTCTTGCGTGTTATTAAACCAAAAGAGATAAACGTTAGCGTTAAAAAGGATGGATGATGATTTAAACTGGGAGTTTATTTGTGTTGAGAAAGTGTAACTCACCTCAGCCTGCCAGCGAGGGGATGAAAAGGGGCGGAACTTCCGGGTCGGAAAGCTTTTATACTTGACTACGGCAACCGCAGAGGGCCAATGTTACTCAGAAAAAAAGCGAATCATCGGCTGCGGGCTCAGGTTGTATTGAATTTGATGAAATTCGGTCGATTATTATTAACCTTCAACCCGACGGAAACAGCAGAGAAATAAAGACACAAATGTACAGATTTGTGCTTCGGGAAATAACAGAAGCAGAGAGAAAATCAAGCCAGTTCAAACAGTGGCATTCTCAGTCCAGAGCAGCCGTTTAATCAAGCACGTTAAAAGAAAATCTGCAAATCTGGAATAACCTCTGAAATGAAATAGCAATTTATGTATATTCATTCTCTGATATCTGATATTGAACAATTATCAAAACAAATCCAACCCACATGAGGTCATGTGTTTGTTTTCATGTGGACCAAATGTGGCCAGTATATAGCAAGATGCTACTTTTACTTCGTTGTCATGGACCAGTTAGATTTTACAATGATTTTGAACAACAGCTATTTTTAACAACTATTTTTAGAAACAAAGTCACACTCGTACATGTGTGGTGCAATATGAGCCTTTCTGTTCTTTGTGTTTGTCATCAGAAGGAAGGAACTGTGCCATTTGCAGAGTTCAGGTGAAACGTCTCCTGATATCGTTACATGATGTTACATCCCTGCTTTCATTTGTCACCATCTACAGTAGCAAAGGAACTACTCATGCCGCTGACACCAAGAAATTGCTTTGTAAAGCTGAAAGGCAAGGTTGAAAAGAAACCTCATGTTCTAATGAAGTGCTTTAAAAAAAATTTTGGATAACCTTCTCACAGCACGTTGTGTCAGTGCTCAGAGTTTATCTTTCAGCCCAAGCTCAAATCTGGCTCCAAGTGAGGCAGCACTTCTTCTGTGAAAAAGATAAGCAGCTAAATTGGGCTGCACTTAATCAAATTATAAGTGTAGTCGTTCAAATTAAGTTACAAATATGCTCCCTCTATCTATTTCCTGATTTTAAATCTCATTTTATTCTACTTTTATTAAATTTTTTTAACCTACAGCAAGGGTAGATGAGGCAAGGCTGTGATCCCATTAAAAAAAAAAAAAGGTTTGTGCAAGCAAGCAGCAGATGACTTCAATGCCAAACATTGAGCTGAAAGAAGTCAGATTCCTTTACATTTCACGTGATTGTTGCTTTGGAGAAGAAGATTTGACAAATGGTATGCATCTTACAATTCGTTTCCTGCAAAACTGCCCTGTTGTGCTTTCGATGTAAATATTCTGGCAGGTATTTCCTCATTTCCAAACTAAATGTAAATTATGGCTCTTCATTTAAAAAAAGAGATTTGCTTGAAGCACCCTTGAGACTACGCACACATTGAAAGCATACCTGCTGACTTATAGGTTCAATTCTCTTTTACAGTCAAAACAGATAAATCCAAAGGCTGCTAGAATAATAAGCCTTTAAGTATAAGTGCTTCACGCTGAAAAAGTCTCATCCATTATCCCAACAACCTGACAAAAATAATTCCATATATTTCTGACTTGGTGGTCCAAACTGTAGTCAGCACTTCTCTTTCACTCTCTGCTCTGCTAAGGAGATCAACTTTGGCATGAACTTGATGAATAAAAACAGAAAAACACCAGAAAATCTTTTTTTAATTAACCTACTCTCCACCTGTCTGTCCACAGGCCACCCCCGTGCCCCCAATACTTAATCGGCACTTGTGCAACAGGACACGCTTCTCTCAGGATTTTAAATTTTCAGCAGGCTCGTGTCAATCAAAGTGAAAGACAGACTCCACAGTTTGTTTCAATAATGATTCAGGAGGACCTCGACTTTCCAATCACTGCCCAGTCCAGATGCTCGCGCTGCAAAATGTGTGTTTGTTTTTATGCCGACTTTCTTTGTAGGTTCGCGTCTTTGTTTACAGACACTAATCATTTGGCTCACAAAGATAATGAAGAGTTTATCTCAGCATGGCTTTGTACTCCTCGCTGACAGGAAGATTATGTTCTATTTTTCCAGTTGACATTCAGTTACACTTGTGCTGCTCGCAGTTTGGCATTGCTGATGTACAATACCTCCTCTGCCATGTGTGAGGAAATGTAAAAAGCTGCTAGGTCCACAGTCCACTTCAGATCACAAAAGATGTCCCTGATCGCTGTTCTTGGAGTGTAGCAAGATGCAACTGCTGAGTGTCACTGCTGTAAGACTGAATGGACAGTGTAGAATTTAGTATAGCTTTGGATAAAACAGTCTAAAATCTAAATTTACCAGCTACAATAGTTACTTCCACCATGATAAGGAAGCATTTCATAATGTAAAAGTAGCTTCACACAGTTTTTTTTTTTTTCTGTGTATAATGAGCTCAGTGCACGTCACTGGGCTCCAGATCTCAATCCAACAAAACATCTTTGGGATGAGGTAGAGCAGGAGATTGGCAGCATGAATGTGCAGCTGACAGATCTGCAGAAATGACACGACCTGAATCTTACAGGGAATCTCTCCAACATCTTGAATCACAGCTATGAAGAGGCTGACGTGGCTCTGCCCAGTATGCTGTTCCTGACCATGTTCCCAGTGACTTTGTTCGCTGTTCACAGGTGAATAAATGGGCAGTCAACAAACTGTTAATAACAGTGTGCTGTAAAAAGTATTTTGATGTAACTAATTTGTACAGCGGGGGTCTCTGAGAACTACCCAAAAAATTGCATCAGTTTGTGTGCACTTGCAGCCTCTGACACAAGACATCAGTTCAAAAGCATGTTTATGAGAAGCTTTCGTAAAAAAGGAATGTGTCATAAACTATTAAGCTGATAAAACAATGCTGAGTGTTTTTGCGCCCAACTCCAAAACACAACATGAAGCGTTCTGTATCTTTGAAGTGTATTTTCTTGTATAAGTTTGATTAATTTTATTAATTCATGTGAATGAGCTTTTAAAGGCAAGTTTGTTTGCTTGTTTTTTTCCTTCCTCTTTTTTATTACATCATCTATTTTTATTTGTGGTCCAGACAACATGCCCACATCAGTGAGGGGTGAATCTATTACAGCGAGGGTGCAAAGCATGGGGGGGGGGGCTGCTAATCAGGTGAAATCTGATCGTTTATCATCCAGATACAACACGAAGAGTACAAAAAAAGTTCTGGGCTTTTAACAGCAGAGGGCAGTGAGTATCTGTTGATATGGACTTGAACAGGGTCTCCTCCTCATTGAAGACAATGGGAGACGCTGTGGATCAAGGAATGGACTCACTAGTTCTCCATAGTTTGGAAAGGGGAGAGACTGCAGAACTGAATTATATTTTCTGTTCACTCCTATTTTGAAATATTAAAAAAAAAAAAACATATTTGATCGCATAAGATTTCATGTGACTGGAGTTAATCAATAGATCCCCCATCACCAAGCTTACTGTATAACCCCAAATCTGCTGAAATATTGACTAAATCATTCATTTATTTTTTTGCTATAAGCCAACCAAGGACTCAATTTATCAATACACCTACGCTACATAAAGATATGCTTCCACTGCTCAAGATACACATTCATATCTCTACAGATCCCATGAATCATCCCAGAAATTAACTTAACCTTTGTTTTTGTTTTTTTGGGGGGGGTTTTAAAAAAAATCTGAATCAGAAATAGTTTTATCGCCATGTATGTGTAAACATACTGGGAGTTTGACTCCAATGTTTATATCTTGGACAAGGGAAAGACAAAAAGAAAAAGAAAATAAAAAAGGAAATATATATATATATATATATATATATATACACACATATATATACATTGAAATTAAGCATTTGTATTTATTTTTCCAAAAGGAATTCAGTTCAGACAGTTCACCTAGAGCTACTGGTGACTTATTTACAGAGCAGCGTTTGCTTGTGGATTCATTTTGCACCAAAACCTCATTGAAAGTCATTTTTGTTTACAGACACACCTGGAGTTCAAACAGTTAAACTATTATCTTCTTTTTGTGTAAAGGTAGTAACTGGAATAAAAATGTGTGCCCTCAGGCTGAGGGATGATAATTTTTTATCATCGATGTGCTGGCTTACTAAAAAGGGAACATGGGGTTACAGGGGAAAAAAAAAAAAAGATTTTAGCTCAGAGATGCTTTTTTTTTTTTTTTTTTACTGTAACAGACACAGAAAGCGTGGATGATGGAATTTCAGGAGCTCTACCACAGACATTGTAGGTAATGATACACATCATTTCTGCCTACAGGCTTGTTTGGGCGACAGCAGATGCAGTTCTACCCGGCAGCTAATGAGTAATTCGGTGGAAGGTTGTGTTATTAATCACACTTTGATCTATGGGTGAGAGGCAAAAAAAAGATGATACCTGAAATAGTTTACTGAACCATCATTGGATTTGCTTCGGCCATGAAGTCGGTAGATGGTTTTAAATGCACGTCTACCATGAAAGCACTGTAAAATAGATCGGAGGGGGGTTGGGGTGTGCTTATTCAGGGGATTAACTGCCAAAAAAATTCCCCCCCAAAAAAGTTGTTATTCACCGCAGGAAACCACCTCCAGTAATAAAATGGGATGAAATACAAAGGCTTGAAAGTTATTATGAATTGAAATGAAGGCCTGTGTCATTGAAGATATGTTCGAGTGTGCCTATCATTAGAAATGCAAGAGGAGAGTACTTCAAATTCCTCACTAGCGCACCACTTCACTAATCTCCAAGATTATTGATCGGATTGATTTGCCAAGTATTGATCCCTTTTGTGACAGCCTTATCAGAGGAAAACTTTAAGTACATCTGCAGATGAGGAAAAGATTATGAAGGTCTGTGAGTTCACCCTGAGTGACAGAATCTCAATGCGAATGTGCTCAGGCTTGTCAGAGAAGCTGCAACTGTTGATAAAGTTCTGTGAAGTTTCTCACTTATCATGTCCAAACACCAACCCGCCGTGCGAGGAATCAGTGTGGCGTTTGTCACAGTACGCAGTCGTTTAAGCCTGTTTAGTTAGAAAAATGGCACAGAGTGTAGAAAGAGGAAGAGTAGAGCGCCACAGATCAGAGCTGGCAGCAGATTTGAACGCTGCATTCAAAGTGTATGCAGAGGAGGTCACGGGGGTCACAGCCAGTAATAAAGATGACCCTGAGCTTGAAGGGTATCAGTGGATGCTTTACATTTGGGAAGGTTACATAAGCATTCCTCAATATGTCACCTACTCCATCCAGTCCATGCCATTAATCGCTTTGAGGTGGTGGATGAATGTTACATTAAAGGTGGATAAAAGCGCATAAATGGATGATTTTTTTTTTGTCAATCAAAGCAAGGTTAAAATGGTTGAGACAGACAAAATGTTACTTCCGTGAAGTAACCTCTCGGTAGCAAACATTTTATCTATTTGGTCAAAATCAGTTTAAAGGCACTCTTTGTAAGTTATGCTGTTGCTGCATATCCAACATTGTCATTAATAGAAATCAGCCTTGAAGAGGCTTTGTGAGTTCAGTATCAAACTTCATCCCTTTATTATTTGTCTCAAAGGTAGAAAGGGCAGAAAAGCTTTCTATTGCTTCTATTTCTATCATTCCTTGTCTTCTACTGAAGATTGCATGCCGCAGCCCATTTGACTTGTCTTGTAATTTTCCAATATTGGCTCTCTGCAGGTTCGAGGTGTGAGAAGCTTTTCACAAGACCGGTGAACTGTTAATGATAATCATATTGTAGTTATGTAAGAGTAAAAAAACTCACAAATAGCTCCCTAAACTGAAAATATTCCTTCATACATGATCATAAATGGAAAGTGGCTGTGGCCATTTAATGCAAAGTTGGCAGCCATCACTCAAGATTCACAGGCCAAATGTGATTTGAGCCTGGTAGGACACAAACTTGAGACAGTTTCTGGATCTGGTTACGAGTAAGGAAAAATAAAAAAAAAGATAAAAATACAGTATTTTAGAGTTAGGGGTAAACAAGATGAATCGCAGCTGGTGGCTCTTTCATTCTGGGCACAGAGTTTGAGAAGACAGTCTTTTTCTATGTTATGATGAAGAGTGGGGAGAATAAATAGAATAAAAGAATAGTTTTACAGAGAATTAATGACAAGTACTGACGCTGACTTTTATCTCTTCACATTCTTCTTCACATAGTAAATTTTCAAATAATTTTCGATCTTCTCAAACTTGAAACTACTGAATTGCTTTTTCATAAGTCTACCATTGCTTCAGTACTTTAATACTTTGGATTGTTAAAAATCTACAAAAAAAAACCAAAACACATTCATGTGATGTTGATACAGGAGAGGCGAAAAATGAGTTGGTTGTCTGTGGATTGAAAAAAACTTACTCACAGTTTTAACAGCCACCATGCATATTCCACAACTGTTGCATTTAAAAAATCATTATATATGATGACTACTCATTGTATGTGGTGATTAAATTCAAGGATACAGTTCCTAAGATGTGAACCTTTAACCATTTAACTAATCTTCCTTTTGATTTGAAATGTGTTATTTCCCATAAACAAACAACAGATTCCTGGTAAGGCATACGCAACATTTCAGTGTTGGTCCCACTTTGTGCAGTTTTTTTCTGACTGTACAGAGTATAGTAGATCATGACACAGTAGTCCTCTCCGACTGTCCTCTGGACCATGTCTGAGACCTGCCTGGCCTGCCATTCAGTATCTGTGCAGCCATCAATTTCCACTTGCTTCCTTCCAGCCGGCATACACATACACACACCTGCCAGGCAGCAAGTGCCAGGATGTCTGTCGTCCTACATGCCCTCAGTGCGATTGCCCTTGCATGCACCCGGAGTGTCAGTCTTGGCTGACGGCAGACTTACATTAGCCAGCTAATATTTCCTGGCCTCTGTTTGCTCAGCACGGAGAGAGCTGCCGGCTACACGCTGTGCCGATACTCACCTCTTAACATTGTGGCAGCTTACAAATGCAGTCGTTATGATGACAACTGGTTTTTGAACTGCTGCTTTTCTCAGACACGCCGCTTGGTTTCACACGTGCAGAGTCAAGTGAATAGTTGTATTTTAAGGTTTTTATGACCTGGGGTTTGCAGCTGTTTAAACACCTACTCAAAAATGTGGCTCTAAAGATATATATATATGTATATAGGCAGATATGATTGGCTGCTTGTGCTCAGAAAGGAAAGAAAGCTCCAGTAATCTACTGCTTTTTAGTAAAGCACATCTAACATACACATTTCCTTGAAATCCTAATCAATTCATTTCCATTACATCCTTATGCACAACACAGTTGCAAGTGCAAAAAGTAAATGAAAGTGTGTAAACACAATTACTGTAGGAAGTATAATTAAAGCATATATTATTATCTGATCATGCATAATATATGAAATAAGTGTCGCTGTCAGCAGGTGAAATCCGAGGCTGAACAATAAATCTAAATCTAGATTGTAATCGACAGCGTGATTCTTCCGTAAAATGTACCTCCATTAGCGACGCAGTTATCATTACTGAGGATTAACATTTTCCTTTATTAAGATTTTCTGTCTGTTTCATTCCATTGGACGCTGATGAATTTGGGGAGTTGGTTTTCGCATCTCTGGTTTCAAACCTTGTTTTGTTTTGAGGTTGTTTTTTTTTGGCAAAAAATAAGTAAGTTTATTGCCCCCAGTCTGAGCTGACCCTAATAACATCATCGTGGTTATTTTCATGGAAAAAACAAACACACAGAAGACACAATGCAGCTGCTTTCACGGTTTCAGCTGTGACGAATACAGAGATTGCATCAAAATGCCCCAATCTGCTTTGTTATTATTGATACTTAACCTATTAGGCTGTTTTCATTTAACTCAAATCTACATATACCAGTACAAGTTCCACACACACACACACATATATATATATATATATATATGCACTTGTGTTGAAAATAGACAGCAGCCCTGAGATGGTTGCTATGACTACACATACAAATGACGCTTCGTGGCATATAGTCTACTACTGATGTCGAGAGTCAAACAAAACAGCACACTCCTCCCTTTACATTGCCTCTATGCCTTTTTTTTTCAGCACTTGAAACTAGCATGGCCATAACATTGATTCCATTAGTTTAATAAGTACATTCCATATCTACATAATGTCTATATCTCACTAACTGCTCTCATTACCATTGGATCATTACTTCCTCTAATACCATGTACCTTCCAGCTGCTCTTTGTCAGTAGTAATTAGGTGATGATCTGTACCAAAAGATATGAAGATGAATTCTAAGGGCAATGGGTGGTATCACAGAATGAGATAAGTTCCTCTCAAAAAATTCCCTGATCAAGCTATAAATATGCCAAGGGGAACTTTGAAAGAAGATGGGGCTAAGGATCTATTTTCAAATGCTAAAAACAGTTCGCCAGCACTTGCCATTTTGTGCATAGAGAATATTGCCGCTGCAGTCTATTGCTTTATGGAGGTATATTGAAATCGCTCACTTTCCACCCACTCCCCTCGCGTCATTGAATATTTATCCAATCTCTCCTCCACCGTGCCATCACACTTAGATGAGATATTTACGATTTCCAAAACAAAATGGATATATTTTTCCATTTTGTAACTCATGCGTTCATGCGACGGCCAATGGAGGCACGCCAACACTTTTCTTTCTCGGTGAAAGTCACAGAGAAAATACTTGGTCAGCTTAAAAATGAGGAACGCCCCTATTCAGTCACTTTGACACTTTGGATTTTTTAATTTAATGAAAACAGGCAACAAGCAGCAGGAGATGCAAACGCTTCAACATGATTCAAAGTTTTAACTCAATCTAATGATCATTTATCAAAAGTCCGGTATTAGTATCAAGGTCACAAAACTTAGTTCGGGCTATCTGTCACCAGAGAATTCGCTTAGCCGGCGTTGGTTTTCACTCAGAGTGATGACGTCTCAGGTTCCTGACAACGCCTGCAGTCTCATTTAGCTCATAAATCATGGTGGAGGTACTTCAATGCTGTATATCTCAAAATAAAACTTGAAAATGTCTTGAGCTTGTGTTAACCACTAACCACAGACCTTATTTCAGCCACCTAACCAAGGACTCATTTAAAAACCCATTGACTTTCGGACGAGGCAGCAGGGAGCAATAAAATGTTAAATAATTTCCATGTCTTAGGACTGATTCCTGCTGCGGTCTATTAGTACAGGACATGCTGAGCAGGCTTTAAAAAGTATATATAATCATAAATATTCCCAATAATATGAAATTTAAAACAGGGATTGTTTTAATATGCTCATGCCGAAAAAAATAGCAGGCTGACAGATTAGAGCAAGTGGAAGAAGTGTTAATATTCCCTGCAAACAAAGTATGAACTCATATTTGGTTGCTGGGAATCAGAGTTAGCTCGTTTCGCAGCGAAAGAACAGGAGCACAAATGAGGGCGAGGATGAGAGTGATAAGAGGAGCAAGCTCTTCAGACTCCGACTCCAGCGATAAAGATGAGAGAATCATTTTTTAGGGCAGCACAGAAAGAGTCAGAGTGAGCGCAGTCCTACTGAGGAGGAAGAGAAGTCTAGGTCTTGTTGACATGATGGGGCCCTTTTACCGCCCCCGGGTGCTGCATGAGCAAATAGCTGATACAGCCACCAGCGATGGATGATTGCTGTATTGCTGGCATGTCTTGGTGTGCAAAAGCAGAAACAACTCAAGATGTTCGGGGCGGATGTTGCAGACGCTTGCATCCGACACAAAAAGGAGTATGATGAGACCACCAAGAGTGATCGAGGACCCGTGGATGACATCTGTTTTGATCAAGTGGATCTTATTTTTTTTTACTGACAATGGATGACAAGGGTACGAATAGGTGTCCATCCTGAATCTGTTCCCAAACATGAATGAGAAACATTTTAGTGGTTGCAGAACTGGATGGAGAGAATTGAAGGTCATTTTAAAAAAATAGTGATGAAAATGACCGTATCACTGCTTTTCATGATGGTTTCGTATTTTTACCTTTTCTTGAAAGCAGGGCAAAATATCTTGGGTGATGGCTTTTGTAAAAAAAAATATATGTGTATATATATATATTTCAAAAAAATATGCATGAAAGTGCAACTGAAATAGTATTCATTCTTCACAGCTGCTGGATTCAGGACATTTTTTACTTTTCTGATCACAGATTATAAAAGCCAGATATGAGTGTCCCATCGTGACAGGTCAAGGCGACGTCTTTAAATCATGATAACTACCTTATTTTTCCTCTGCTGACCCAGTCTTGACTTCAATGCACTGAGCTATTTTCTCCATGGCAACGCGGATGAGGCAGAACCAACAGACACTCCTCTACACCCATGTGTTAATAGTGCGAAGTGTGCATAAGAGAGAGCTTTTAACTCATGTAAAGAAAAGTATCAAAACCGTGTCTACAGGCTGTATATAAATGTGTGCATGCAGTTCATCTATTCAGGATGATTGCATTCTCATTACACATCGCTCTGCCTCTGAGAGCAAATGAAACGTAATGTATCATTGTCTTTTTGAAGTGAGGAGATGCTGAAATTGGTGTTAAGAAGATTAATTTCAGGGGAAATGTTTTTTCAGTGGCTTCGGCTCAAGACCGTGGAAAACAACCTTAACAAGGGAGCGATGCTGAAGAGTTACCTGAATGAAAGTGACTAAAATAACAACTTAATGACTTCATTATTAGCTTTAAACCAGCTAGTTTATGGCTCAGAGTAAGACCTGTCTGGACTTCCAGGAGGAGGATCCAAAGTTACCAAACTTTAAGTGATGGTGTAAAATAAAAGGGCTAAAGTTAAAGCTCTCGGATAGTTTTCATGTCATGTTTATGTCTTCTTTTGAGGCTGAGTAATAAATGTGAGATTTTTTCAAACAGCGCTGAGGTTTTTAGCATGTTTTTGTAGAGGCTGCTGTCGGTCTGAATGGTTTAAACAAAAATCTCAATGATGTCTCCACAGTGAAAAGATATTTGCTAAGTTACTTATGCTTTAGAGGAATTTGTTTATTGTGAGTTTAGCAAAGAAAACATCCGAGAAAATCTCGCCTCACAACGTAATTTTTTGTTTGTAATTCCTTCTGCCCAGCCATAATCATTTTCATAGTTTATCCTTTTATTTTCTGTTCAATAGAAGTGAACCACAGCTCTCTCAATCTTCTTGTTTGTGGTTTTTTGGTGACTGGAGGTCCCAAACATAAGTTGTACAGTCACAGATCACAGGAAATACGAAGCCTTTTACAATAAAAGCTGTACACATCTTAAATTTGAATGGGACACACGATGGCAATAACTGAAATTCATCATGGGGAGGACTGGCATTGTGTGAGAACAGCAACTCTAGCAGGAGAGATCAAAGAGAATAATATTAAAGGTATAGGAATACGGGTCTCTGTGGGGAAATTTGGTCATTGTACCAACATATTTTATGGGATTCAGGAGGGAAAGGGGCAGCTCAAAAATGCACACTAATTTTTAACAATAAGAAATAAAACAAACAATCGAATTGTTGAAGTTGTTCCAGCGTAAATTATGTCAGTACATCAACAGTTGCACATTTAGAGGAGGAGGCTTAGCTCGTGTAGCATTGGATTCAGGCTATATTTGTATAAATATGGTTAAAAATTGGTGGCACGGTGGCACCCAGTTAATGCAAGAGCCCGAGGTGCAAAGCACAGAAGCTGCTGTTTGTGACAGATGAGGTACATCACGGTACAGGATCTGGAATGAGTGTTGTCCTGGAGAGCGGCGGCAGGTTAATACGGCAGCGGTGTCAGACGAGGTGACATATCTGCCCACAGTAACGTGCATTACAGCAGCAGCGGGGTCTGGGCTTACACGTTTATGTCATCCACAACGTACAGCTCTCGTGTTGCCTTTGGCTCTGTGCTCAGTGAATTCACACATAATAGCATAATGACATGGTTCCTCATCAGAATCATCAGAATGATGAAGCATGTCGTGGACAATTAACCGTGTTACATTTCTACCAAAGTTCCAGCAGCAAACGTCTTTTTCTGAAACTGACATCTCTAAATTGGACCAGACTGAGACTCAACTTATAAAATACAGCACATTTAAGGAATAGAGAATCAGACTGAGCTTGAAAGGCAACTTGTCCAATGTTGTTGCAAATTACATATCTTCCAAACAGCTTCATTCAAGGTGCAGTGAAAAGTGGCCATGTTACGTTACCATGTTACTTAAATGTGAAGAGAACAGATTTTTTTGGAAAGACTCTCCTGGGAGGTCTTCACAGTGTTGCACTAGCTTGTTCATATGAAAAGAGACAAAAGGAAGCCGTGTCAGAAATGAAAAAGAAAGCCATCTCACCTCCACTCAGCCAATCATTGCATGAAAGGAAAGTTTCAGCCGCCCGCCCACCCACCCACAATCGAACGTTTGAGGAGTGGTCCCAGATCTTTTCACCTGTCCGACCTACTCTGTCAGAGTATACTGGTTTGTTAAACAGGTCCATCCCACTAGCCTTTCAATTTTTCATTTGCAGATGGCGATAAAGCTCCAACATATCCCTCCTTTGTTCATTCAGCGGTGCCAGTGAGCTGCAAATGCAGGTTGGCTATGAATTCCCTACAATACTTCATGCTTTCACCCAGCCGTGATGTACATCTGGAGTACTGGCACCTTTTTTTTTCTTATTGTAATAGAACATGAAAAAATCCAGGTGGCACCTGCACAGCATAAAGTAATGAAGTCCGATGCAAATACACACAAAATGCTAATTTTATCTTTACCATATGCCAGAACAGTGTTGACTAAACGTTTTGGTTACTTGTGAGTCCACAACAAAGTAATAGTTACATGCAGGTTGTCCAAGTATCTGTATATATATATTTTCAGATATTACAGATCCAAATTCAGAATACTTCATTGGTACAGTCTGTGCACACGTGTTTGTGTCAATGACTGATCCTCAGTCGTATGTGAAATATGCACACAATAAGGTCATCATTGCTGACACCACTAGTTCCACATTGCTATGCAGTGAAGGAACTGAACTGTGCATCGCTCCTGCAGGAGGGCGATGCTGGAAGTTGCATTATAATTATGTTTGCCAATTACCCACAAAACTCCTCTTTTTTGGTGTCCACTATACTGAGCCGCGGTGACAAGTGCACAACTCCAACATGAATTATGGATCAGGCCCTGCGGCCCTATGTGCGACTCTCCTCACTACCTGCAAATACACCTCCAGGGAAGACTGACAAAGGTTTGTCTTTCTTATTTCTAGTTAAGGTGTCGTTCCTGTGCATGCTCAATTAAAAAAAAAAAAAAAGCCATTACATCAATATAAAGTCTTGAAAGTTTAAATTAGACACTGTTCAATTTCAGTAGCTAAAGTGCAAAGTCATAATTTTTTGTCTACTCAATTTTTATAATGATCACAAAGCCCCTCTGAGCTTATTTAAATTGGACAGGCAGTCATCAGTTCCAGTTCTATTGCATCACAATTGTATTCATGTGTGTACCGAATGCTGTACAATCCATTGCTACTGCCTTTAACTGGCGTGTAAGCAGTCTCTTTTATTTTCTGAGAATGCAATAAAGGATACCACTGAACCGGTTAAATGTTTTCAGCCCGCTCATACAGCACTTCTGGCCTTTTGTCGAATCATTACACTATCATTTTAATGGTTGTGAAGAACTGGCAAAGACCGCGAGTAAAATGAGAGTGACTTTCAGCTGCCACCCCCGGGATGCCAAATCTTGAAAGCTGCATTTTCAGAGATACAGGTTTTACACTAACGAGATATGACACCTAAACTGGTGACATTTTTATGCCTACTCCATTATATCCACAATGACATGAGTGAATGAGCATAGCATTTGTTTGTAAGAGGAGGAAATGATAGATTAGGAGAGCAAGACGAGGCAGGAGAAGCCTCTGAGCCATAGCAGTTGGATTAATTCCCTTATTAGTTACTCTCTGCAGTGATGCTACACCCCATGAAAGTCTAACACCATCTTTTTATGGATTTGACTCCATTTAGATTACCTCCCCTTACATTCAGCAAAAGGATCACTGCGTCTCGCTTCTGTTTCTCTGCTCTTCTTCTTCTTGAGCGGCTTCTCTGTGCTTTGTCAGAGATGATGTAAGAGACACGCTGAATAAATTAAAGAGGGAAGAGAACATGCCAACCAACAGAAAAACAATAACAAGTGGGGTCATTAAAGCACAGGGAGAAATTCCCGTATAAATAAAGTAGAGTGGGATTTTGCTGCGGATATAGCGATTTTCAAGGTGATTCAAAAGCCATTAGTGGAATGACTCTCACAGGCAATTCACAAGGTAGTCATTCAAAACCCAGTTAGAAACCAGGAAGGCCTCTGACTGTAGAAATGACTGTTATTATATGAAGATATTATATCAAATTGCCCAAGTGAGAAAAGCTCCCCCACAATCTCATGTCTATGAGCTAAATCGCTGTCATTTGGAAAGATGGGTTTTCATTTCTGCTGGCATATTCTCATCAAGCAGGAGAATCCGGAGAAAAGCCCAGAGATATTTGCCAGGGAATCTGAATCTGCATAAAAGATTACAACATCTAATTAGGTCACTTGTCATATCCAACTCTTCAACATTAAAGAGATTAAACAGAGAAAACAAAGAGGTGGGGATTTTTCCAAGAGAGTACATAACTGTTCTCAAAATCCACATAAAAACTTTATACATTATGTTTTTGAAGAGAAACAAGTAAAAAAAACAAAAAACAAAAAAACTATTACTGAACTCTGGGAAGCCATTATTTTGGTCCCATTCAGGGGTGCTTATTGAGTTGTACACAGAGTATGCTTTTCTAATGTATATTTGTACTCTACATTGACCACAAACTCTGCCTCCATTTCAAATCATAATCATGATGTAAATCTATTTCTATTCATGGCTTATTGGCTTCTATCTTTCATTCCAAGCTCCATTATTTTTGAAGATTGCTTGTATTTGATGATACGAGTTCACCAGCAGATCCATGCACCAAATTCAACAGAGGGGTTGTGGGGGGGCAGGCTGCAGTAAAGTCAGGTAAAGCATTCATCTGTAGTGATGTTGTAATATTGTACCTGTGTTTCCCATCTCTAGATGGATCAACATCTCCCTTTGGTGTGTCCTCCCTCCGCCTCGCTCCAGAAAATCTCAATTTTCCGTTTCTGCCCTCACCGTAAAAAACCTGTTTCCTTTTGTCTGGCCTGCTTTTTACTTCCGTTGGAGCTTCACTAACTTTACTCAAGACAGATGGGGATACAAATATGATAATCATCTGGGATCTGCCTAATTGCTGAGATGAAGGAAAATGTGCCAAATAGTCTGAAGTGTAGGCCTAATTTAAAGCAACGCTGGAAATCCATAACGCTGTCAGGATGTTTCATCTGGCTGTCCTGGCCTAATTGGCAAAGTCTTTTTTGATATCTCTGTCAAACCTCCAAGGCAGAACATTGTGTTTGTCTATTTTGTCCCGTCCAGGCAAAATTTGGAAGGAGGGCTGTTCTTTTTTTTTTTT
This sequence comes from Remorina albescens, assembly GCA_034769265.1. Classification (NCBI taxonomy): domain Eukaryota; kingdom Metazoa; phylum Chordata; class Actinopteri; order Carangiformes; family Echeneidae; genus Remorina; species Remorina albescens. The sequence goes on from CM068480.1 coordinate 3,370,412, forward strand.
TTCTTTCAGTTTGCCAAAAATTTAAAATATAAAATTTGTCTTATCTTTGTATCATCACCAGGTATGCACTTTGGCCATTGATGACATTTGAACCATAGGCACAGAGGGAGTAAATGTGTTGGCAATTTATCTTTAGACTTTTAAATCTCCCTGGAGGTCATGTGACAGCGTCACACACACCAAATAAATACATACATAAATAAAAATATATGTTGATCATCCCAATAGCATCCAGTTATTCTCTTTTTATTTAGCTTTAGCCTTGAGGTAAAAAAAAAAAAAAAACCCACACACTACCAGTATCTTGTTTCATGAATCTTATTCCAAATGAAGTGTGATTACACTGAATGAAATATTCAACCCAAAGGCCTTCCCTTTGTTGGCAGCACCAACCAACAGAAATATTCAAAATATTTAAAAGTCAGCATGGCATCTTTGGTATCATCATATCACTTCCTTTGGGTTCTCAACTAGAAAAATTTTGTGTTGTGTGTTTCAGTAAAACTTGGACAGCTTGAGTTTGAAATGACTGAGCCACCGCCGAGTTTTAATTAAACTGTGCCAGTTGTATTTTAATGTTCATTTTGTCAGGAGTGTGAATACGAGCATGCATATTGCAAACATCTGGGTCCAACTCTCATAATTCTGTTCGTTACGGCGGGTCATGCTAATGTTGTGCTGGCTGCCTCTGCTGAGGCACGTCAATATATGCAGACAAAAACACTGCAAGTTTCCTGAAGCTTAATAAACTGCAGTTTTACATAAATAATTCCACACGAGTCAGACTGAGAGGAAACATGGAGATTAGCATGCTGGATTACCTACTGCAGCTAAGAAAACAAATAAGTTAACCAAATAAATGCGGCAAAAAAAAAAAAAAAAAGTTTTCCCATTTGCACATGGCCTTGGGTTCGGGTAATAAATTTTGACAACAATGATACATTCAGTCGCATGTTATTCCCTTCCAGCCTGGTCACAGTTTTCTCTTTATGAGAAGTCTCTTTGCGCTTAAGGACAAGTGCACAGAAATGATATTATAATGTTAAACACATAGCACCAGTCTCAGGGGGCTTTGAGAGATTTAACCCCTCTCCGGTTGGAGGGAAAAGAGTTAAGGGGTCAGTGCGAGACACGGTTCAGTGGGAAAAGACAGAAGTGGGAGCTGTGGCTTATGTAAATATCAATGTGAGAAATGACTCGTTTTAAGCCATGAGCGATAGGACCAGAGTGATTCCCTTCAGACTTTAGGCCTTTATTAATGTCCAGGTTTTCTCTGAGGGCCGCATGACCGAAGACAAGCTCCCCACTTTCATCTCCCAGTTAATGAGAAAAGGCCAGATAACCACTGAGCCCTTCCAGGCTCAAGCAGAGATATGGAGGCCCAGTTCTTGGTGTAATCTCCTAACATAAAGCTTCATGCTTTGCTGCTCTGGGATCCAGGACCACTCCAATAAGTCAATATACACACATTTAAACATAATGTACAAGACATGTGTTTGCTCTTATGCTGTATATCAGATGTCACTGTAAAAGCTAATATCCTGAGCATGTTTTTGCTCTTCAGCACCGTTTACGCCCATCAAGTTTGCTTTCAATGGTTCTTGCATTTTCTCAAGACTCATCCAGTGCGCTGCTGGAGAGGAACTCCAGTTAATTGCTCAGAACAAACCGACAAATTTGAGTCAATCCTCCATCTGTCAACGTAAAAGGGAAAGGAAAGGTGTCGTGATGGAATTAAAGCAGCGCCCATTAATATATTATTACCCGACATAATTGTAAACCAATGGAGAATTATTAGCCAAATGATCAGCGTTTTAGCATATTTCAACTTATTGCTTTGGTTTTATGGAAACCAACATGTGTGTGGTTCAATATACACCTTTTTTTTTCATTCAAACAGCTCTGATAAAGTGACTGCACAGTAATTGCCGAGCGACAAACAGTACTAGCCATCAAGCACAGAGAAGCATTTAGCAGCTTTTTCCAAAACAGAGCTAAACAAGAGCAGATACTGAACTTACATTCGTCAGGTAGACACAATCATGACTGCTGACTTCTGCTCAACGTCTCTTCAATGTCCAAATACGTAGCTAACATGTTCATGAACATCGTAACAAACTGAATCGTTATTGCTTTTTTGGCTGCCCTTCAAATTTCTATGCACAGTGCTGTTTTGCTAACTTTAATTCTCTAATTAGTTAGGATGCCAAAGCTTTTCGATTGACACTAAACATTTAAAGTGGGAATGTAAACAAATAACGAATCCCAGCTTTGTCTCTTCAAGAGTAGCAGTACGAGCAGTAACGACGGTGGGATGAGTTTTCCCTTTGTTTCCTAGAGATCATAGATTTATTGGAGGAGGATATACTCACGAGAACAACCTTCTCTCATTTCCATTCCTTCAATCTTGGCGATTACTCCTCTGTGTTGTCAGTGATTTATTGAAGAGCCTTTTGGAAACGTGGTATAAAATTCTAAAATAAGCACTTTGCTTATAAAATTGTCTAAACTAATATATGTGCTTTCACCAGAACAAATTTGAGGAAATAGATGTTGCTCATATCCAAAAACCTCTGATAGTTTAAATTCCATGACAGTGCCATATCTCCGACCAGTCACTTCCTCGGGCACCTAGAGGAGTGTGTGGCTTTATCATTTAACTGCAGACGTAGATATCAATCATCAGTTTTCTGACCCATGTCTTCCCGTCCCTTCCACTCCCCTTCCTGCACCTCTATTTCCAATCTTCACTCCCGTTAATGCTTCTCTGTAATTTCATTAGGAGTGACAAAGGGGAAATAGATGTGCAAAACGCATGTTCCAGAAGGAAACTCATTTCCCCATATTTGCAGGTAATTGAATTTTAATTGTTAAGCAGAAAGGGCAGTTGCAGTTGAGTGGGTATGGGTAAAAGAAAAAAAAAGAGACACAACAGTGGAAAAAACACTTATTATCACACTGACCACTGAGTTAACCGCCGGTATGTCCTCATAACCTGTCTGACACTGTAGTTATTGCACAGACAAAGACGTCACATCACGGACTAGTCACTAAAAATACATCACATATGCCTTTGCATGCACACTAATGCAACATTTAATAACAACACAGGCCTGACTCAGCAGCTGTGCCCTTGAAATGACTCCGATCTCATTTACTTTTTTGTCCTGTAAGGGAGAAATCAGCAAAATAGATCTAAGCACAAGGTTGTTTTATGGCAGCAGACCCCTGCTGGAGAAAACCTGCAGGACATACAGCTTGGCAGTAGGAATTAAAGGGGGTCAAAGTCTGTGGCACTTAGAGGTAATACACACATGCACATTAGTTTGTTGTGATTAGATTTGCAGGCGTTTGAGCTTTGCAGTTCACAAGGTGATTGGTATTGTGTTCAAATGTTTAATAAGCAGACAAAGAGGGAACGACTTTTAGAGCTGGGGAGCTCTGCAGTTCACTCATTGATCCTTAACTGCTTCATTTAGAGAAGTTGGCACTCACTTATTGGTCAGCTTTAAGGTATAAATTGACTCAAGGTTGATAAGAGGCTTAGCTGTTGAAGCATATGGGTTTGTATTTTTTTTTATAGTCAATTAAATTACTTTATCAGCCTAATTTATCAGTGTATCTAAGACAAGCAGTCTCTTCACAGCATCTGGCATTGCTTATCTAATCTGATTATTTTATTGGTTTTAGGTAGCTTGTTTTGTTCCGCTCCATTCGCTGTTTTTCAGATTACAGCAGCCTCTGGATTATTCTGAAATTCTCGCAGCATCTTGAAGGTGTTTTTTTGGTTAAAGTGGACTGCTTAATTTGGTTGCATTCATTTATTGTTGTGGAGGAATACTTCTACGAGTTACTTCTTTAATCTACGGAACTAATGAATTGTAAATGTATGATGTAGTGTATCAATTCTGCCCTGGATGGTCATGTACATGAGTTTCCATTAGCAGAAAAACTTGTGCTTTATGTTACTTCTCTTCGGATATGAAGAAGGTGGTAATGACAATGTGAGAGCTGAGGTGTAGGTGCATGAATAGAAGTCATATGACATGATACAGCACAAGCTCACAATAATATAAAACATCAGTACCACTCCAATACATTATTATTGGTTATTTCACAGGTGTGTAGGCTGAACCTGTTCAAAAGCCATTCAAATTGAATTGTTATGTACATATTAATATGCGTGTGTGTGTGTGTGTGTGTATATATATATATATATATATATATATATATATACGTGTGTGTGTGTGTAAGAAAATCAATATAGAAACTCTAATATTAAAAAAAATCTATCATTTTTTCTGACATTTAAAATATGTTTAGATAAGGATTGCATGTATACATAGAGACAACTATTCACATATTGCCGCCTGTTAGGAGAGTATCCACATGTACTGTAGATTACGTGACTGGTGTTGAGTGTGTTCTATTGCAGTTCCCTTAAATGTTCGGGCAAAGCTGCACATTCATGTAACAGTTTCCAGTTTTTCTTTTGATTAAGAAATGACCCTCAGCATCACTGCAGCTTCATCACCTGCGCTTCCCCGCCGCCTGTTTCAAGCATCAGGCCAATTTGATAGTTCAGAGGAGAGAGTAAGACGGAGCAGCAGCTACGGGTCTCCTGTGGAGAAGGTGGACCTAATCCCCGCTTTATTCATTCCAGTTCACGCTGCAGTTTGGGGCCAATCCCTTCATCTGACGAGACAAATATGAAAGACAATCAGACCCTAGCCACGTTTATTCTAATGTTAGCTGTCCTGCATTTGCACTCCACAATGCCTTAGTTTTGGAGGAGACAACTGAAATATAAGTCAGAAGCTAAAGACTTACGGGTTCTTCTAAAGCTCAAGATTCAGTTTTTCCTCTAATATCACTGAACAATTTTCTAAATTGTTCAAAAGTTTTTTCAGCAGCAGGACCGCCGGGATTAACCTTTATCACAAACACCATTCCACTTGATCCTTCCTGCCACAAAGTTGTCAGAGCTCCACTGATGTTTTCAAAGGAGGGGTAAAGATGATTGGAATAGTCCCCATTGATCTCGAATGCACACCCAAATCAAAGTTGGAACATAACTCCCTTATGCTGCTAGTGTGCTGAAGCCTATGACCTCGTCACATTTTTACCGGTGATTAGTTATAGCAGGAAAACGTGGCCGCAAAATAACCACAAGAACAATCAGTCCTCTGTGCTTTCCACCGCTGATCTCATTAAAATAAAACTTCGAGATTTGCAGATGAAAAGTAAGCACGGGACCGGTATTTCATCACGAGCGGTTTTTCTTATCAACGGCGAACTGACCCTGGAGAGCTGCTTGGCTTTAGCTGCGGCCACAGATATCTCAAAGCTCCAATTGGATTAGAGGCATTGAATATTGGAATTGAAATAGCTGGAATGGAGCAGCGATGAAATAGGTTGTATTTCTCAGAAGGCATTAGCCCGGCCCACTGGGAGACGGAGTGTGCTGCTGGTGTTGGAAGAGATCAGAGAGAGGGGATCCTCCTCAGCAGCTCCATTGTAGTCCAGGTAGCATAGATCAAACACAGCAATCCCCATAGAGCTCCCCAGAAAGTGCTTACTGGGAGGCAATCTTAGGTAGCCCCAAAAGAGAGCCACGGCATATGGCCTTTTGAAGATAGTGGTTTGAGATTAGAGCATATCCCGAATCAGGGTGCATTGAGAGGGGTCGAACCGTGAGAATGCTGGTAAGTGACAGAATGACAGATGCAAGAAAGGCAGAGAAAAATAAAAAACTGAGTCTTAACCCAAAGTAAACAGCAGAAAAATTGGTATAGACCTGTTAAAATATTGAACCACATCATTGTCAAGAAGTTGAAGCAGAGATGTTTTAAAGAGCTGACTGGAATTCAATAAAGATGATGCTAAAAAATTCAACATGATGCCTCTCTGTTGCTACTTTCTGTGAAATTGGTTGTAATTCCTGAAAGTAGTCTTAAAGTGTGACATGTTTTTTTATCTGTGTGGACGCTAATTTTCTGTTATTGTATGTGCACCATATTTGATTGAAGAGACTTAAAAAAATAACCCAATAGACTGAATAAGAGCAGAATTTATGACAGACCAGTTGCTGTATGTGTTGTGTTTTCTCTCTCTCTTTCTTATCCAGCATCATTTCTGACAGCTGTTTCCCTGCAGCAGCCTGGAGAGCCAGACACCGACTGTGATGCCATTTTATCTTCCAAACATCTGAGTCATAGCGAAAACCGCTTCGTTTCACACTAAGAAGGCCAATATAAGGCACCTCACTTGACCGAGACTTATTACTGCTCTATTTGTGAAGCGATATTTTGTCTGATAAGATGACAATTTCAATAAGAGACTTCACCGGGTGTTAGGCCCCTGTGGGCTTTGGCTAGAGTAGGAGGGATGGATTTCACAGGGAGTGGGCTTGATGAAATGAGGGGTGCACATTTGTGAAAACGAGATGAAACTTTTTTTTTTTTTTTTGGCAGGGAATCATAAGAAGTTTGTTCTTTGTAGATTGGGAGAGAGAGGCAAAACCAAGTCTTGGTCGAGCAGCCTGTGTTTGGTGTCCCATCCATTTTCCAGCCTGATGAAGATGGTACGGACGAGGTTATCGGTGGTGGTTTGTGGTGGCAGAGCGGGAGGGGCGGGGGAGTCGATTTGGGGACGCGCCAAACCCAAAATTAAGATGACAGCAATGACAAGGCTCAATGCCGAACAGATCTATCCCCCTGACGCAAGATGCAAGCTTAACAACCCATGTAGGCTCTATATATGTGTTGTGTGTGAATGTGTGTGTGTTTGATGCAGCGTACAATATGTGCGCCTGTTGACACAATCATGTCGACTCAGTGTCAAACGAGACAGCTGATTTCAGGCGGGAGTAAACACCTGGCAGCTCGCTCATACAGATGAGGAGGATCATCGTACATGAACATCAACCGTAATGTCAGAGTGAAAGCAGAAAAAATTATATGAAGAAAGTGTGGGTGGAAATTACACAATGAAATTTTACTTAATCTTAATTTTTTTGGGGGGGATTGCTTGGATCCCAAGGTTGGTTTTTTTAAGTTATATTTGTTGTCTAAACAAGCCTTCAAAAGGTTTCCAAGTAAAAATCTCCAAAATATCTTACCAGATGGCCCAATAATGTCTTGTTGCCTCCTGTCATAGTGATAAGCCATAATATGAGTTCAAAATAACAACGGTATTTAGTTTATTTTAATTTTTTGTCAAAACACATAATTCGAATTTCCATTCTTTATTTCATTGATTATTTGATGGCCAATGTGCAACACCCTCAAAACCCACGAGCGGGTCAGCATGGTTTGACATATAGGTGAAGGCCTGATTGGGTTGTAGTCTTCCTAACATGGTCTGTTCTCTCTGCTAATGGAGATTTTAAAAAAAGAGGTTGGCATTAATAGAGAAAACCGCCTTGAGGATGTTAATAGTTTTTTGGTGAGAAGAAAAAAAAAAGGCTTCACTTGGAGCAGAGATGTGTCTCGAGTATCTCTCTTGCTGTTCTTAAAAAAAAAAAAAAGCAAACATCCGACTCCAACGAATGGTCAGCACTTCTGGCCTCGGTGGAACTGGGCTCGGAGGAGCTGCTAATTAAAAGCCAGTTTCTGTTTTCCACAGTGTGCTCTCTGTACACAACCCTGAGGACCTCACTGAAAATGCTATAATGACAATTATTTTGCATAAAGGAGAGAAGTGTGAGACTGCCGGTTGGTTACAACTCCACGGTGAAAGAGAGCAACTCTTTTTGGGAGAATTTCTGGAGGTGCAGGGTCGGTCATTACTGCAGGTAATTCAGTCAGTCTGTTTTTATGTGTAGTGTCTTGTTGTTTCTCAGTGTTTTGGAGTCAGTCCAGTCTTCAGGGGATGGAACCTACCTCAAGTTTCCATTAGACAGATGCAAGTGAACTGTTATTTTGCAGGTCTCTGAATGCTGACTTATGAATTTACCCAATAGTTTTCCTTTTAAGATAAAATTGGTTTCATTGGGAGGAAAACCTGTTCGACAGACATGTTTACTCATGTGAGATTCGTCACAGTTTCATATGTGTCTGTGAATATTTAGTGTTCAGCACAAGTGAAAATCAGGGCCTGCCAACACAGCTCTATCAATTAAAATGGAAGCTACTCAGGTATTTATTATACACTCCGCTAAAAATAATGCTGTCTAATCATGCAGCGCTGCTATAAAACCTTCTTTCACCAAAGTTACAATCTGAAAGTGTGGATTCAATAACTGCTGTCGACTCAGCTGCATGATCATTTTGGAGGCTGCACAGTTCACTGATGCAGTACTGACTTGTTTTAAAACAGTGAGCTAAATTGCTGCCAACAAGCATTTAAACCTCAGTGGCTGTAGCGCTTATTGCGTTTTAGCTACGTGTTCCAACGATTGCCAAACACGTGTAGGTTCGTCACAAGCACATGGAGCTAAGACCGACCGAAACATAAAACAACACAGTAAACACAGCCTGTCACACTTCCATATATAAAGGTTACCATGCTCACATCATTCAGCCTCGCACAGCTGGCTGTAGGTTTATGTTCTCTGTTATATTGCAGACTAATTCCTTACTTAAATATTCACAATGTGAATAGTCCTATTGATTTTTTTATTGTGAATTTTGCCAGTTGAGTTGTCAAAACCCCAGACTTATTTAAAATAATTATTCAAGTAAAGCAAGCCAAGGAATCAATCCCCAAGTCAGGTCTACATCTCTCTCTCTCTCTCTCATATTTTGGCAATGCTGTTATTTCATCACTTAGTCATGAAACTGAGACCCAAACTGTCAGGCCAGGAAGTGAGCATGCGTGTGTGGCTGCTGCAAATATGTCGGGTCAAAAAAAAAAAAAAAAATCAAACCAAAGGTGTTTGCTTGTAAATTCAGGCGACAACACAGAGGAAGATGCGGTGACACTTGCTGAGAGTTAATTACTGCCTGGTTCTAATGGTGGAGTTAAATTTTAATTGGTTTGACAGCAATTATTTGCTAAAATATCAATGGCGCAATGCTTGGTTTATCATGCTGCTTTGCTCCTAAGTGAAGGCTTTGGCAAAGAAAAAAATTATAAATAAGTTATGGGTGGTGGTTTTCAGAAACAAAGGGGATTTTCAGCATCCCCTGACAAGTTTTAAACCAGCTCCCATCTTAAATATAATGTGCATTTCAAGAGCTTGTGTTATTTCCCTGATTTTATTGCTTTACAACCGGACAAGAGGAGAGCTCAGTCTCCATGACAAAAAATTCACTTAACCAGCTGCTTCACACCAAACACTGTGGCACAAGCTCTTCGGATTCTTTCCTTAATTCAAACCTGTATTATTTAAAACGAGGATACATTCAAGTTATGCACAAAAATAATTAAAATACAGGAAAAGAAATCGACAGGAGTGAAAACTTGGGATGTAAGTGAGGAGAAGGTCATGGCTGAGAGAGGGCATTGCCTCAGAAGAGACCGGGAGTTCAGAGACAATGAAAGTAGACCCAATAGATCTTATCGCCTATGCATTGTCTTGTCTTCCATTGTGATAGGAAAAAAATCACGTCAGGGATAAACACAGTATGAATTTTTAAGAGGCAGCTCTCCTTATTTCTATTCCGTCTTATTTTGCCTCTGCTCAAAATGACCTCTGGTAATCTTCAGAGGTGAATATCACCATTTTCCCTGAAACTGGAATATGAAAGGAGATTGTGAGACCTACCAAGGGAGTTGAAGCACCGGTGTTGAATATTACAGTATGTGTATTTCATTAGCGTTTGGCAGTTTGAATGATGTGGTCGGAAATATTAAAAGCAGCTTACGCCTCTGTGCATTGATCTGAATAGTAAAGGCCACCTTGGCTGTGAAGAGAATGCAACAAAAGAAAACGGACATAGAAACACATCCAGCAGATTGTGAAATTGATCAATGAATATTTGATAAGCAAAGGATTAAAATCCGTACAAAGGATTTTCGGCTGAAATCAGCTTTTCCCTCACGCGCCCACAAAAAGTGAAGAAACTGCAATAGCATCTTGCACAAGCGTATTCTAAACGAGCAGAATGCATGAAAGAATATCAACTACACACTGTATGTATAATGAATTTCATACATGCAAACAAAGGCTGCTGTGGGAATAGATGCAACACATGTACACATGAGATAACAACTTGCATCACACCAGATCTGCGTGTAGACACAGCGAATCAGGGCTAAATTCATTAACATGATTGAAGATCAATAGCTTCCTCTTTGCTGAGGATGATGTCTTATTGGGATCCTTTCAAAACTGATGATTCTGTACAAGCTCCCGTGTTCATCTTTGCTTCTCCCACTTTATTTCGGTTCATCGTCTTGCTGAGGATTTAAGTTTTCAGCATTATGTAAATGACACAGTAACTTAGTCAAACTTCCCTGTGAGCAGGTCAAACTTAACTGTAGGCCTCCATATGTTTTAATAAGTAAATTAAAGCCTGCACAGCAAAACATCTCAGTACTTCATGTCTTAATTGAGACATTAAATCCAAAAATATGTTCCAGTTGAGGTCAGGATGCTGTGCTAGAATCAAGGTCTATTGGTTTTATGTAAAAGATCTTTTTTTTTTTTTTTTTTTTTTTTTAAATTGGACACTGCTTATGATAATCTTGTAGATTGTTTAATGGATAATCTTGTGAAGAAAACTTTGATTTTAAAAGCTGACATCAAGTGGTTTAACTTCTTATCTTTTGGTCCTACTCTGACCACACCAAAACACGTGGAGCAAAGAAAACTTTAAATGAAAAAATAAACACACTCTAGGTTTTATGTGTTCAAGTAACTTTTGTACAGCATATGCTGCCAATCCCAAAAGTCTCTGAGCACGAAAAGTCTTCATGTAAGAACTTAAATCTCTCGTTTGAGGAAATTTGTGGATTTTACTTTGGTTATGTTACAGGTCTGCAGCCTGGCCTGGTCTTGGCAACAGCTGACTGGCTTGACAGTTTTGATTTATTAAACAATTACTCTCTGGTTTATCGTTATGATGGTTTTGGGGTGTGCTTTATCAGCAGAGAGAAGGGTAAATATTTTGTCTGGGCACGTGTGGTGGGTGACTAAATAATGCCTGGGTGAGGTATGTTTCTGCAGTGTACATCATCATGTTAGAGGGTCACAGGAAGGTATACACAGAAATAAAGGCAGTCTGTGTCTTTTCCATCCGTACCCTCCCTCCAAATGGGCACATGATAAATTGCCAGAGGATGATAAAAAGAAAAGAAAGAGAAAAAAACAAGCCTTCTACACAAAATTCATTCTTTTCACAGATGTTTCTCTGGTCTCTGCTTCTGGCTTGTTAAATCCTGGAGGGTTTCTCCTCTTCAAGTCTGAGATGTATTCAAACGAAACAGCACAAAAAGGGCAAATCACACTTTGACTGAACTCAGACATAAATTGACTTGCAAGTTTTGTTCTAATGGATCACAAACAAAAGACAACGCTTAAGATAGACCATTAATCTCTTTCACAGACAGTCAAATAAATAGATAGACCACAGCAACCACTGCAGAAACAGATACTGAGCAAAAACATACACAATATACACACCAAAACCAACATAAACATGTCAGAAATATAAAAACCTGTTTGCAGATAAATAAAGTCTGCAGCTGGTCCGGCTAAAAAAGATACAGCGCACTCAGGCACGGATAAGGAACAACAGCATACAGATCAGAAATATAGTGTTCAATTTAAGAAAGGCTAGAGTGCAATCAGAGTTGTCAGAGAGCAGTTTGTTCAGTGAACTCTTCCTCCTCACTGTCCCAAATGTTTCCAGGTTCAGACCAATGACAGCTCAATCTGTGGATGACTTTATTGATTCAGGTTGTGTCTGTGGCACAAGTGTTGCTTCCTCTATCAGGCCCAGCACAACAGATGGCTCCCACCACCACCACCACCGCTAGCATCCAGAAAAATCTGAGTTTCCTCTGAAAATAAAGTCTGCTCATCATCCTTCTGGATCAGTGTTGCTCCCCCCGGTGCTGTCTGCTGTTCAAGCGGAAACACAGGCCCTCAGATCCCTCCACAACTACAGCCTCTTGCCCATTATAATAGCAGGCTTCGCTGTCCTGATTCATTATCTTCTCGGTCTTGTCCACGCTCAGGAGTAGATGATTTGTGCTTCGCTCCACAGAGACACCAGCCACCAGCTCCTGCCGACTCATCAGAGGACTTCTGAAAGGTGCCGTGATTCAGATTTATATCGGAAATCAGAGCTGAGCAGATATGGAGAGAGAGCACCTCTCTGACGGGGCAGTACTATAAATTCTTTCCACACTGAGGTTTAAAAGCGAAGCCATTGTGCCTTAAAGCTGCATTCTATCTGTTGACCATCAGGAGGCGACTGTCTATGAGTCTATGAGGATATAGCCCGAATTCTCACTTGATTTATTAGCTCAGTAAATGTTTTCCTAAAGAGTTTATGGTATCAGTCTCCTGTTTTATGTCTTCTTTAACATGCTGTTAATTTCTTAAATGATGGTGATGATGATGAAGCAGGGAATGCATTTAGGGCGTGGCTAATGTGTGATTTACAGACTGGACCTCACACAGCAACCTGCTACTGAAAGTACTGAACAGGTCAGATCCATCGTTCTTTCCTCCTCTTCAGCTTCACCATCTGCTCCAAATGTTCGTCTGGTCTCCAAAAAGCAACGACGACGGCCAGTTTACAAGCTCAAGGCTTCACAAACCAACTGGTGATGTCATGGTGGGTACTTCCTAATTCTTCTCTTCCCTAGTTTTGAACAGGATTGACGGTTGGACATACCTCAACGGTGTCAAGTTGCAGTAGTGCATAAAAACCAAGTGGACAGATCAACAAGGAAGTGAATAAAGTAAAAAGTAGTCACAGCGGACACTAATTAAAATGACAGCTTGACTCTGTATTGGCTTGCTGTCTTCAGGTGAAGCAGTGAAGAGATGACCTCTCCTCATGGACTGGAAATGTAATTTCATGGCCTGTTAGACACTGAACTCCAAGAGTAAACAGAAGGGTGGAAGTGCTCACGTCTGATGGGGGCATGCTCGGACCGTGGCAGCACTCGAGTGGGTTGGAGGGGGCGAGGGGGGGTGGAGTTGGGGTGCACTTCTAGTCCTTCATAGTGAATCTTCTCTGGCTCAATGGCTTTTTGCATCAGCTTCAAGAGTGTAAACACTGATGGAGTGGATTGAACTTCTCCTAATAAGCACTCTTACAAATAATTATACTCAGGGAGATGGAGCCTGTGCAAGTAGTTTATGTGTGCGAGGGTGAGACGGGCGAAAGTTTCCCAGGGACTGAAAGAGGAGAAAATCTCTGCAGCCAGAGAGGCAACCAGCGTTAAAAACAGGGAAGCTGGTAAAAAACAAAAATACAAATGCAGTTTGTGATTCAGACTCAGACTCAGTTTGATCCAAGATAACATGTCTTAATGACTTCACTCACAGAACCGCAGCGTACAGCACATGCCACTCTCAAGCGCACTCCATTTATTATGTATAGATATATACAACAGATACAGGCTGCTGCATGCTCAGTGGATTTAGAGATGGTGACGGCACCTAAAGATCTCCTGGTCTTGTAAAAAATTCAGGGAGGCTGTGAAAGTAGAAATGTGAGCAAAGAGAAATTCAGAGCCCATAATAAGTCTCTGTAGATATCAAAAGTGAGAGAAAACACAGGACAACATATCAAACAATGGATTCAGTTCTCATCCCGTTGGCTTTCCATCGAAATTGTAAAATTAATCATCGAGTAGGTTGCGCAACCCTCATCTCTCAGATGATGGACTGTTACCACGCAGAGATAAAGAGATTTAATAATTCACAGAGTTGGCCTTTGTTGAACCTCTTACTTATTCTCTCAGGAAGTGCCCACTTTCATTCATTCCATTCACACTGACTGAGTTCAAGATAATGTCTGTCTGAGCAAAAAGAATAAAAATAAAAAATGTAATAAAAAAAAGGGCCTATGACAATCAAATAAATAGGTCAGACAAATAAACTCTGAATGTGATGCAGCATCCCAGAAGTTTGATGGGAAAATCATACAGATATGGATTATTGCATTGATTCCGATTCTCTTTTTAAATAGAAAACAAGGAAGGTAGATTAAAATTGATTTAGGGAAAAAAAAAAAAAAACACCCCTCTGACAGACGGATAATGACGGATAACGCAACAAGCCAAGCGCACTCAAGAAAACAAAGACAAGAAAGAATCAGACAAAGTCAATGGGTCCAGACAGGTAGCCTCCGTTTTTGTTTTAGAGACAAGATAGCATTAGCATAAATGCACCATGAAAAGGGACTAAATAAATCAGCATAACACACGCTGAAACAAAGCAGGGTGAAGCTACCGATGGACGCGTTTGATTAGTATTTGTTTGCATGTAGATTCGTTATTAGAAAGGTTATACCTGCATTTTTTTCTGGCTGCCAACAATTGCAGCTTTATTATAAACCTACAGCTCAAACACACTTTCAGTTCTGTCCATTAGGTCAGACAGCCAGTTTGAAATAGCCAAATGTTTTAAAGCAAAATATAAAAGCATGAAAAGTTATATGTATGTATATGAAATGCTGTCTTTGTGATAAAGGCTGACCACATTACACTTATTGATTAGGCCTTTTAGATGACAATACATCTCCTCTGTCTATAAAATCCCATTATCGAGGTCTTTGTCTGTCCCTGGCACCGGCTAATGCAGTGCTGTTCCACCCCACAAATGTTTAAAAGGTTACTTTTATGACCTAAAGATCAATCACAACCTTACTCTACACCGGAAGAGCGAGAGTATTTGAGATAACCCTGGCCCGGGTTTGTGGTTCGTTACTAACTATCTCCATCGTCGGTAAAATACAAGGTGCACCACGATAATGTCTGATATCCAGATGTGTACCAAACTACCTTCCCCCTGATTTTCATTGCAGAGCTGGAAAAAAACTGGGCAATTTTAAATACCATCTCATGCCCATTTATTTTAACTCCAGTACATAAAATAATCCTCTGACAGGTGTCCATGTTAAGTGACTGCTACCAAATCGTAAATGTCAAGTTTGTTTTGCTTTTAGTTTTGCTCGGTAACTGATTTCTGCTGGACTCTCCTGGACACAACGCATTAAAATCATTGCAGAAACAATGTTTTGTTTATGCTGGAGTCAACAGCTGTAAAATATTAATTTGCATACAATAACAACAGCAGCAGCAATGTGTGCAGCACTGGAATTCATTTCCATGACCTTTAAAATTCATGACAAAGGAGATGCGTGAAATAATAGCGTACAGTCAAATACGCCATGGCCATTTTAAGTGAAAAACAAACCCGGACGCCGGTAATAACCCGTGATGTCATCCAGACAGGCGTGTTTGAGCTGTTCTTAACAAGAAGAAAGTTCCTCTTTATACTGTAGATGAGAGTTTGTTTGCTGCTTAAGATTCCTTATTGTTATTATTTTGCAAATGAAGCTCATTTTATGTTAAAGGTCAAACAAGTTTCCTCTAACAATACACATTTAAAGTGGTAGTTATTTGGTGTCAAAGCCATGGTTGCTGACTATAAAATGATCTGAGAAGTTGTTTTATAAGGAGCAGTTCCACATTTTAGAAAAACAAACTTTTTTTCTTGAGAGTGACGAGAGAAGATCAATGTTGAATTTATTTGCATTTATTAAGAACCCTGAGTCTTAATATGTTTAGCACTGCGATAATGACTGGAAGCAGGAGGAAACTGTTTTTTTGCACACCAACACCTCTAAGAATGACTTATCTACACAATGCATGCTCTTGTTTTTCAAAATTATAATGAGAGAATTGACATTTGTTACTGGATTTCTTTTGCTCTCCAGGGAGATGCAATGGCTTCTCTGAGTTTTGTTGGAACAGTAAGGTTTCCCTTTTTTATTCTCATTGTGCTGTTACTCTAAAATCCTCATCCCTAAAATAACAAATTGGTGTTTGCACTTTCTTGCACAAACAAAATAGATTGTGTAAATTCTGTCTTTTTACTCTTAGAGCCAGGTTAGCTGTTTCCCTTTGTTGTGCTAGGATAGGCTAATGTGTTTCCAAAAATACTTTCAAATTTTAAATCCAGAGTTGTATGAAATCTGCCGCTGTTTGTCATGCGTGCCTCCATCTTTTCCATTCTTCTTCTTTTGTTCGCTGCTCTGTTACATTTCTCTGTCTGTCTGTCTGTCTGTCCGTCTGTCTCTTGTGCCCATATCGCTCCTCTGGACACTCAGCCACCCATGACCCCGTGTGGGAAGAGGTGCAAGAGATCAGGGAGCACAAAAGGCCCGGCTGCTATTAATTTTACCCAGGCAACCTTCACAATAATCCAACGAGACAGCTGTTTAATTGCAATAACCCTGAGCCCGCGGCAAGCCTTCCTGTCCTGGCGTTTTTCTTTCTTAGTGAATACCAAGTCTCCGTCACTTCGCCCTCATTAGAGGAACAGAAAGAAAGTGTTGAGTCTGACTTGTTGGAGTTTTTTTTTTTTTTTTTCTTTATGCCCTGTTATTTCTTTGCTTGGCTCATTTCAATTTATTTTGTTAGCGTTGCCATCTCAGTCCTCCGTAGAAAAGCAAAGGCAACATGTTGGGCAAGGTTAACGGTGGCCATTGTGGCGTAGGTTTATTCTTGAAAAAAAACCTCAGGAGTATTGTTCACCTTCTGCACAGAGTTACAGCTTTGCTGCAGGGAGGCACTTTGGAACAAAGGCGGAGAATGAGTTGTCGTGTCGGCCAATAATAGGCTGCAGAGTATGCTTGAAAAAGCATGAAGGCTGCTGGGTTCAAATTTCATGCCTCTGTCTTTTCTGTGTAAAATATAAGCAGCCAATTCACTGAAATAAATTAATCAATGCAACAAAACTTTTAGATTTTCAGCAAAGGTTAGAGACTAGCTTTCCTCTACTCATATGTAGGGAGACATTACTGAAGCTCCGTCACCGCAGTATTAAAATGGGAAAATTTCACTATGATTTTAATTCACTTGAATGGAATAGCTCCAGTTAGAATTGCTCATGAGGGTGAAATAAATCTGAACTTTGACCTACCAACATTCCCCTCTGACCTCCAGCAGCACCAACCTTTGAGAAAACAAAGCGAATTTAAAAAATGCAGGAAGCTACCAGATATAAGAGGAGTTGAAATTTGGAGTGAACTGTGTGAACCATTGGAGATGAATGAGGTAACGAACTTAACACTGAACCTCATAACTTTTTATGGAACACAATAACTTACAGTGGTGAAAAACACAGCAAAATAGCTAATCATAAGCAGACGTTGTTTTGAACGGCCGTCCCTCCCACCTGGTGAGTTGGTGATTAGCTCACCAGCTACAGCAGGTCGCCCACCAGCTGTGCCAGTGCAGTCACTCCATCACTGAGCTGCTATAACCAAATATTTAGCAGAGAGACGCACGTAAATGACGCTGCATTGCTTTCTGCTGTGACTGGGCCTGAGCAGAGGACCTCACTTAATGGAGGAGTGAAGCACTTCAGGCTGTCTCGTCGTGATAGATTACAGAACTCCCAAGAGTTTAGACTCCAGGTGTTTACCTGGGTTTTCACATAAATAATCTAAAAGGTTGTGGACCTCTATTGAATGAATCAGACCTATTTAGGAACTCAGTGGAAATCCTCCTGCAGGTGAAAACGGCCTGACAAGTGGTCCTCCATCCTGTCAGTCCTTACTCACTTCCTCTCTATCTGCCCTTCCTCTGGCCCTTCTTGCAGTAGCTGTCCCATCACCGCGGGTAATTACAGCGCAGCGGCACCACGGTCAGGAAAAGGCGAGGTCGACCACTCCAGGGGAAGGCACATGATCCATTAGTCGAGCACAGAGCTCGGCAGTCCATTCCTCATCCCCATTTGTCTTTTCCTAAAGCCCCTATGCCACCCTCTGCAACCCACCCCCCAATCCCACTCTGCTCTGGATACCTCCCTTCTTCTCCTGCTCCATCAAACATACAGTATAGAGCACATGCATGGGGAAAAAAAAATCCCTTCAAAAATGAATTTCAGCTTGAGAGCTCCACAGAGCTTTTTTACATACCTGAATAATACTACACCCTGATGGCCAGACAGCCAGCCAGGAAGCTGGTCTGCACTCTAACTGCATCATTCACCAAGGGAGAGTTCTGACAAAACAGAGCTCAGCTGCCTTGAATTCAATAAAGGCAAATGTAATATATTTTTCATATGCTGATACTTCTCAAGCCCAAATAATATAACTGGCCCACTGAGAGGTGCAGCCTAATGGCTTCACAGTTTTCATTTTCATGTCCTTTTTCATTATGCTTGCAATGTCATGATGACAAAAGAGAGACAGTCAGAGAGAATCAGCAACCTTTCAACAAAAAAAAAAAAAAAAAAGAAAAACCCTACAGCTTCTCTCACTTTTAAAATTTCAAGACAATTACACTTAATTTTCCCGCCCACCTGCCTGGTTTATGAATCTCACAGGTGTAATTAATGTAGACTCCTTTTACCACAGGTTTAAGTCTTAGGGGGTGGATAGAGGGGAGGGACAGAAGCTAATTACTCTAATGACCTTCTCCACAACTAATAGGTAAATCCATTAGAAGGAAAAGATAAGGAAATAAAAAAAAGTGAGTGGGGCAGCAGCTTCCTGCTGAATGAGTTAACTCCTCGTGTCTTTAATCAGATACAAAGTCTGGACTGATCAATGATCATTGTCACTGTTAAAGGACCACACGTTACATCTCAGTTAACTCGCCGACGGCCCAGTTACTGAGGTAATTTTTTAAAAAATATTGACTCTGGGGCTGAAAATGTAAACAAATGCTGAAGAGCCACAAACCTGCATTCTATCTAACGACCATCAGAGGGCAACACCACTGGCTGTAAAAAAAAAAAAAATGATTGCATTGAAGCCTGTATGAAAATCTTCCAAACTCTCCTTAGTTCAGGAAACATTTTCCTGACAAGTTTATAGTGTTCATTTTCTTCAGTACGACAGGTGATCACTCCTCCTCAGCTCCACCTTCTCCTCCTGTCTTCCCGTTTCAAAAAACCAACACTAGACAACAGAGGAAATCAGAATTTTAAATACAAAGAGAGCATGTTGAAAATATTATTGTCCCAGCTTGCGGTGCTACAAATTGCTTACATGGGTGATACCATGGCTCAAAAAGATCTACACCCTTTTCACACATATGGTTTCGTCCGAAACCTCGACGCTGTCAACATTCACTGCAGTCTTATGCGAATTCCACCTGTCTCCACGGCTGAAATGCTTTCCATGAGGTAGGGACAAAGGCAAAGGAAAATGTGATTGGATCAAATTCACTTTCATCCCGAGGACAATGAATATGTGTCGGGAAAAGGAGGAAAAATTAGAGCTCCAACCAATTCAGACAGTGCGTCTTTCACAGAAGTCTGTAGATTGATTCCACATGGAGCAGAACAGCAACAGGGCCAATAATTGTTTTCATGTAGTGAGTGATGACCTTATTGCATATATTCATACACTATATGAATAAATGCATGTGTATGAACCAGATGTATGTATATGAATGAATTTTCTGGATATGTGACTGAAAAAAATTACAGCTGTTGGTGCGCTTTCATTTTTTACTCCAGCTTTTTGTTTCATGTTTCTCTTGCTGACCTGAACAGAAGAAATCATTTCTGCTGACCCTAATCTAAAAGCATGACACCAGGATTAATAACTTGCCTGATATGGAATATGCACAAGTTTCCGTCAGCCAGAGGAATAGGCTGCAGTCCAATTGAAATAACATATGAGGAGATTTTTAATCAGTGGGTCAAGGACAAAAAAAAGAAAAGAGAGGCAGAATTTAAAAAAAACAGCACGTGGCCTTGGTCATGTTTACAGGTCAGACCTGTTTCTAAGGAACAACATGTCTATACAGCTCAAAGGCAAAGAGAAATACTTTCAGTAGTAAACATACAACAAGCTGGATTATGTTTGAATGAATGAATGAATGGTTGAGCTGTCAACAACTGCACAGACCACAGAATACCCAGTACAGGACTATGACACCTGAAACCAGGATTTGCTTCCAGAATCCCTGCTCTGGTTAGTTTTGTTATGACAGTCACTTTGAGTTACTCATAATTTCGATATACTTCAGTGTTGTTTGGTATACTTTTAAAGCTGCAGTAATAACCTAATAGAGTTGTTATGGTGAATATAAAAAACAGTTCCCCATTCCCACATTCAACAGCATGTTGTGAATTGTGTCCAAATATTCATCTCACCTTCAGACTTTTTTATGGTCTCCACCTACCCCTGAGAAAGAACAGCTATAGTTGTTTCATGCTGCACTCTGATTACCTCGGATGTCTGTCTACAGTGCAGCAAACCAGCTGCCTGCTGCTTTGGGAAATTAACAGTGCTGAAAGGATTCCCCGACAAATCAATTATTTGATAACCAGAACATAAATGGGACGTATTTTTGATAAGTGACGAATAATTAGTCTCATCTTTAAAATAAAATATGTCTAAAAAGGCACAGATTTTGTTTTTATGCTCTAAAGTGTAAATATTCCAACGACCTGATGCCTTTTAACATTTGGGCTGACCTTGGATTCTGGGAAATTGTATTTTTCCACAAAAATGTTGGCCTGAATATAAAAGCGACAAAAAAAATACACTGCTGTTTCTGCAGAGCTGGGATCTAATTCTTCATGAGTTCCACAAGTGAGCCCCCCTTTCATAGTACGCAGTCATTTGATTGATTGGAGATAGAAGTGATGTGGATAAGTGTTCGCTCAGTGAACAATAAAAAGCAGCCAAACTTATACTGGAGTTGAAGTCCACAGTGCCATAGTCGCTCTGTGTCAGGAAAACATTTTGCTGCTGCCTTTCTAGTCGGCATTTCAGCACCACCTCTACAGAACGTCTTAAGTTAGCCCAAACCTTTGGTGTTTACGCCGATGCTCCGTTCTGAGGGAAGACTCACACACTACAGCTTATCCCATGAAGGTGTCCTTCAGACACTTTTGGAGAAGTTAATTTATCCAAAGGTTAAAATTAGGCCTCACAGCTGACGAAGCACATCCATGGAAAACAACTGCAGTAGAGAAATAACTAACTGATTCTTTTTAACTTTTGGTCTGACCTTGGATTCTTGGAAATTGTAGTTTTCCATGGACTTGCTGGCCTGAATACAAAAACAAGGCAAAATACACTGCAGGTTCTGCAGAACCAGAGTACAATTTTTGATGAATTCCACATGTGATCCACCTTTCATAACACAAGTCATTTGATTTATTGCCGGTGTAAGAAATGCGGATTAGTGCTTGCTCGGTGACAAATAAATGCAGCTGAAGTTACACTTGACGGCGTGGATCTTAAAGTGCATTAAACGTAAACATTAATCCATGCAGTACATATTCTTGCATCACAGCTAAAATAAAAAAGATACGATACTTAGAATAGAGACCAAATAGATTAATCTTACAATATTTTGTATCCACATTAACAAGTAAAATGATTAAAATTTTGCAATCCGATACTGTTTGACCACAGGAAAGTACACATGTAATTAGACACATTTTGACCTCTATGAATATTAAAATCAGTGCCCCAGCACAACCATTTGTGTGTCTGCAGGGAGTTCCCTACTCATCATGGCTTGGTTTTTACTCTAACCTGTACGACAGGCGTGTGCCTTTCCACATCATGTCCAATCAGCTGAATTTACCGCTGATGGACTGCAATCAAAGTGTCGAAACAGCATGAGGATGATCAGGACAGCTAAAAAGACCCAGACCTAAATTTCAAGATACATCATTTGAAATGACAGAAAGTCTTGACTGATTGCAGTGGTTACTTTCTGTTTTTTTCAATTTTTGGCAAGAAAATAAGTGGTCTGAACAAATGAGACCAAATTCAATGTAAAAGCAGCAACTAAGCTGTTATACTAGTTTTGAAGAACAGCAGGATGTCATTTTGAAAGGATCCCTAAATGTCAGGAAGGAAACTACATTACCTAAAGTGTCTCAAAAGTAAAAAGAAGAAATAAATAAAACGCAATCGAGTTTATATATATATATATATATATATATATATATACAGCATAGCTAATGGTTTCTGAAAAAAAATTATTAATTGTGTTCATTCTAAACTCCAATTCCAAAGGTATTACAAATAAATAAATGGTTTAAAGTAAGGAAAGCTGGATAATAGAGGTTTCAGTGTAATCACATTATCGTTGAATTAAACCTTTCTTGTGTTGTTGTTTATCTCAAACATTTACTGTATTTGTTAGATTATTCTCCGATTGAGCTGGACCTTTATTTCACTCTGACGTTTAGGATAATTGGGAGCAAACATTTTCTGTCCCCCCTCCCGTTTAATGACGCCAGTCAGTATTAGCATACTCATTTACAGACTTCTACAGCTGTCCCTGGCTGCTACCTCTCTGACCCTCGCTCTTCATGCACCGAGCCGCCCCTTTCAAGGAGGGTTATCGCCACGATTATGAAAAATGACTCCTAAAAGAACCCCCCGATGTGACACATTATCTCAATATTAAGAGAGTTTGACCGAATAATAAGTTTGGCTTATTAATCAAGGTATAAAAGGGTAAGGAGCTGCCAAGTGAAGTTAAATGCCACTGTCAATCTCAGAACGAGCCCCTTTTGACTTCAAAAGATATTTCAGTTGAATTGCGTGACAGTATTTATGGAAACGCCGGCATCCCAATGGGAGTCATAACCCCTTATGAGACAGGAAGAGATTTCCCTCACAAAACTGGTAGATGGTGCATCGAAAACTCTGCACTTTCAGAGCACAATGAGCCGATTAATGCTGAGTTTGAGCATGAGTATTCATGAGTGTGCGTGTGAATACTGATACATGTGTGGCCTTGTATGTCCATGATATAACATAACCTGCACATGCGCGTGTGTGTGTGTGTGTGTGTGTGTGTGTGTGTGTGCCTGCACGCACATGTGGGTGCATGCATGCATACATTTCTGTAAGCGCATGCTAGCCCATTAGGGATGTCAAAATGAGAAGCAGTAGGTAGATAAACCATGATCGCCCAGAGAGAGATATATTATTCTCCGCGAGGCCGCTTTAAAGAAAAGAAAGAAAGCTTTGAATTCCCTGCTTACTTTTCATGAATAAATGATGAGGTGTTTTTGAATGAATCCATGTCCTTTCTTCGTGTCCTTTCTAAAGTTCGCTAAATGGCAGACATGGCGGCGTTTATCCCGTCCATGAGCTAGGTGCTGCTAATCTGATGGTGTTGCGTTATCTAGGCCAAGTTATTCATCGTACCCCCCCACCTACTACAAAGGCTACTTTGCCAGAGGCTGCAGATAGTCTAAAGGTCCAGCATCAAACAGGGCATGGAGGCATAGCAGTAAGTATAAACTGTAGTGCAAGTCGCCGCCGCTCCTTTGCTGGGTCTTGATTTGTGGCTGTCTTCGTTCTCCGCTTTGATATAAACACACTGAAGAAATGCCACCCTGCATCATTGACAGAACAATGTGGTCATCTCTGCAAAAAATAAAGGTCACCCGCTCGCATCCCTTGCCAAGTAGTAAATTGTCTCGTGTTTTTGTGTACAGAGTTCTTCATTTATATTATAGTACCCATTTGTGGGTGTAGGAGCATGCACTTCACACACCTAATTGAATTGGTCACTGTCATTAAATACTTAAGCAGCTCAGGGGGCAAATTAGCTTACAGACGTCTTTCAGAAAAGGAAATGAGGACATATGGGACATGTCTCAGAGCCCGACAGAACAGACTCATGGGAAGCGCTACCAAAGGATAGCACCAGTCGTGCCCAAGCCCAGTCGCACAAAGTCAGCGCCACGAGCAAGAGAGAAACAGAGAGTGGAGGGGAGACAGGCAACTTGCTCAATGAAAGTCTGGGGCAAAGATAAGAGAAGAATTAGCAGTTAATTTGTGGAGAAATTAATCCATTTTCAGCTTGAATCAGGGCCTAACTCTGTCGCATTGTTCAAGGCAGTGAGAGCGCCTATCTCATGTCCCCAGATATTTGCAGGTCGCTACAGAGGAGAGGATTTCAATTTGGTCATTGATGGTGGATAAGGAGAGGAAAGACACAAAAGAAGTCTTTGTTCCAGCGAGGAGTTCACTGGAAATGACACATATCATCTTGGGAGAATTTTCACAAGCACTGCAGCTACACGAGTCTCTATAATTTTTTTTTAATGAAGAGAATTTGAAGGCCACACAACAGCAAAACTGAACCGACTGTAATTGCGACAGCCTCCATTTGATTTTGAGCATTTAATCGCTGATCATTAATGCGATGCCATTTAAAAAGCCTCAGCATCCCCAGAATATAGAGAAGGTGACATTTACAAAGCCCCCAGTTCTCCACCCACAACAAATATTTCTCCAGTTAGTCAAATTAATTCACTGATGACTCGCCTTTGGATATGAGCTTCACAACATAACAATGCAGAATAACTTTCTGAAATTATTATACGCTGGGCAAGGTTATGCAAAAGCACCGTCGGCCTCTGTTTTCTTTGGATGAAACTAAAGACTTCAAAAATGACACTGCAGCAGCCTGGTTAGTGTGTCTCTATGTCCTTGTGAAATGGTTATGTTACTTCATTGACATTCCTCATACGGTTACACATCACTGAGCTTAGACCCCTCACCCACGTCATTCTATATATTCAGCAAGACCTCATACATCGTAAGTATACCTTATGTCTTCATATTGGAAAGACTGACTATAAATACAGCAATTTCATTTTGGGACATGATCTCAACTGAACTGCTGCCCTCTGATTTTCAATGTCAAAGCTCAAGAGCTGCTCAAAGACTGAATTAAAGAAGACATCTTAGCCTTTGTGTCGCCTCGTGCCGAGGTGCTTTAACAAAATGGCACGAGCTGCAGTTATGAGGTTTGTATCTTTTTTTGTCATCCCCGTGGCAATTTCATTAGTTGGCGCCATGTGGGTTATGGCTGTGGAGAGGGTGAGGCGTTTGGGAAGGAGAAAGAGCCTTCATTTCCCACAGGGGAGGTGGGTGAAGTTGTTCTTCTAAACTATACGTCATCTTTGTTGCAGGGAAAGGGTTTGTTGTTTTAAATCCCAGTGAAACAGACGCGCGTTCTTGGTCCGAACCCCTGGTCTGGATCCTCTCCGATCGGTTTGCATCCTGCGCTGGCTCCCTCTGAGTATTCCGGCTTCCTCCAACAGTTCAGGTGACTCTAAATTGCCCTCAAGTGTAAGTGTGAATGTTCTCAATATGTCAACCATGGGATAGTCTGGCAGCCTATCTACGCCGCCCGCGCCCAATGTCGGCTGAAATTGGACAGGGATGAAATAAAGGAAAAAAGACGGCCACGATGAAATCAGAGAGCAGAAGCCGGCGACGCTGGTGGTGATGAAAAGATGCGAGCTCATCCTCGACACCGTGTATCCATCCCAACGGCACATAAAAATTTGAGACAGCGTTTTTATTGGATGCAAAATTACCAAACGCCCCTGGGTGTCGAATGACTTATGAAAATGACGAGAACTTTGGTGTAGAAATACTCTGATAATTTTTGACACATGCTTAGAATACAAAAAATGGATAAATAAACAGTTAAGACAGGATTAAAACTTGGAAACAGCATTGGGCCGATATTCAAAAGACAATGTTATGGTGTTTTACTCCATTTGCACAAGATAATGAGTCTGACACTTGCTTTACTGCTTTGCTTATTGGGAATTGTACCTTGGCATGTGAGAAATAAAACTTTGAGCTGCCATTTAGCTGCAAAATCATTCATACCTGAAACATAAATAGAATAATAATTTAGATGTATATATTTTATCCCTTTAAAAGTGAAATTTATGGCAGCGTGTATCATATATATAACATTTATGTCCCAGCATAACGACCAAAAAAATTTGAATATTACCAGCCCTAGAATGTAGTATAATAAGATCGAAGCATAGAGAGAAAAAATTAACAATGCTAAATTTGTATGATTGAGTACACAAACACAGACCTTCCAACAGCCAAGACACTAAAACGAAGCGGCTGTGAATCCATTAACTTTTATTATCGGAGAACTTTCCCAGTCATCAATTCTCCTTTGCCGTCGATGTTAGATGAGAATGAGTTGTGCTCTCCCTATTAGCTTTCCTTCATTATGACACAGAACAAAAGCGCACAAAAAGCCACAACAAGGCGGCATTAAAATGAATTCACTGCACCTGCTTCCAAACACATTGAACCTCCATCGGTTGTGGATTAAGTAGAATTAATGGCGACATGTTGGAGGAAAGAGAAAAAAATAAAAAAATTTGCTGAGCAACATACGTACATACATTACAACATGGAGTCCAAACAGCCCATTTGCTTGATTTACTGGGTCCTTGCAGAAAACCTTTCAACAAGGTTTCATTAGCATGCGTTTTACACCGTTTTTCATGTTTAAAAGGTGATGAATTGTATAATTAAAGGGCTCACAATGTAAATCAATGGGGCAGAGAGAGAGAAGGTAATTAAACAGAGCTCTGGCTGGCATTATAATGGTCCAACTTTCATGGGAGACAAGACACCCCCTGCCAAGCCCAAACACTTGTTGACTCTATTAATGATGGAAATGTTGACACAATGACACCGCATGAAAAGGAAACCTAATGAGCACAATTTTTATCAGCTGAATACAACGAACTGTAGCTCAATAATGTGCCACTCCATCACTGAGACAGCCTGCCTGGTGGTTAGGGCTTCTCTTCTCCGGCACAAATGTCTAAATTAGTCCAGTAATATGATTTGTGTAAATTTGCCAAAGATGACACTGGATGTTTTCTTCCTCTGCATCCAACAGAAAGAAGCAAATGCTTCTTAAGACTCCTTTTCTTGTTCCTGATCCAGCAATGATGAGAAAATGTCAGAATTCGGCTTCGTCCTGCTGGGCTGTTTCCCTCCTCGCACTGCATCTCCCTTTCAAATCAAAAATTGCATTTTCTCTATTTTCCAAGGATTTATGACATTTTATAGCTATGAAAAGCCTCCAAATGCTGATGCGACGGACCTCATTTGCAGTCTCAGTCCCAGCGCTCGGCAGACTCAAAGCCTTTAGGTGTTCTGCTACTCGAGCAGCCAAAGATAAAGCTTTTCTCTTTTTTTTGGCCAACCATTCCAGAGTTTCCTTGGGATTGCCAGGGCTGGCGGTGGGGGTGCAGATGTGTGGTAATTGAGTTTGGAATGGACCGTTTGAGGTGGAGCTGGTGCTATGCAGCTCAGTCATAGCTATCCTCCTCTCTCTAAGGAGTTCTCACCCCCAGGGAGCGTGCAAGTGAGTGGACTAGTCTATGGCTGACTGACTACGGTGTGGAGTTACAGATGACCCAGGCTCCAGTCTCATTCAGACACTCTGTCCCACAACCTGCTCTCACATAGAGTATTGTAACGTAATGAGCTAACAAGATTAGCCACAAGCTTATAGTTCCCTCCCTTCTTCGCTTTTTGCATTTCAGCATGAATAATAACTATCCTATTTTTTGCTGCTTGATTTTAAAGGACCGTCAAGATTATTGTTTCTTCTTTTGGAATTTAAAATCTAGGCTTAAAGGATAATTCTGATTTATAACAATTTCACCAAAATGTGCATTCAGTAATCATTTATTCACTGAGATAATGTAGAACAGAGATTAAACCCAACAGACATTAAAAGTCAAGATATTGCACAACAGTTCAGCCAGATAATTTTTATTTAAAAGTAACAGTGAAAGTGTAAAGCTATCAGCAGACATGAAAATGGTGTCAAGATTCTTGTTTGACTCTAGTTGAGAAAGAAAATGGGCAGAAAATACACAATGTCAAACCATTCCTTGAAGCAATGACAGATTTGACGCTGATGAAAACATGTCACTAAAAGCTAAATGGGGGTGGTGGGGGGGGGCACAAAAAAAAACAAAAAACAGATGTTGGAGACGAGACAAGCGAGTGTGAGTGACTTCCTCTGTGGCAGACCAGACAAGTATCGCCAAGCCCCGCTGATATGGTTGTATTTTAATACATAAATATTTAGATATCAAGCAGCCAAGTGGCATCATCTACTTCACACTTCTCTCATCATGAGCCAGCTCTGAAATGTACCACTTTGAGAACATGATTTAGAACGAGATACACTCTCCGTCTCCTTCATCATAAGCAGGACAGACGTGTCCTGGCATATTCTGCGAGGTCTCCAGTGCTTTAACCACAAATTATGACAGATATACAAAAATCAGTGCAAGTTAGCCAACAAATGATTTTCCAAACAGAACAATTTTGGCAAAAAGATGTAATTATGAAACAAAATTTTAATATAATTAGCATTTTGAAAGCTTATCCACGTGTTAAGCCAAGGATAGGCACATTTATGTTGTGGCTGGTTGACCACTTTGCCAGGAGGCACACTGTCATGTACTTTTTTATGATCTCGGTCCTACTGCACACTAAAAGATTACATCCATGACCTAAACTGGAGTAACAAAGTGCAAAACTGATTCCCAACAGGAAGAATTGAAAGGAAAGAGAGTTGACAGACACAATTTGAATAAACAAGTAATTGTACATATATTTGAGTACTGAATGTTTGTTGTTGTTATAATAAAAAGTACTAATTGAGAACGAATTATTTGGCCTCTGTATTGTTACGGGTCGGATGTGGGCTGCCGACGTTTTTGAGATTTTCGAGTGGGCGATGGGGTTTCAAAAGGTTGGGAACCTCTGCGTTAAACTATCCATACCACCTGTGCCGATTCCCTCTCTGCGTTTACACGTGCACAGCTGTAGTGGTGGGTGGCTGAAAAGTCACAAAACACCAGGTAGAGCCCATATGACCACATGGCATAGGATACACAAAACTATGTGTTCAATGATTGAGAGAGACAAACCAAAAATTACAAAGGGAAAAAAAAGGAGTGAAATACCTGTCCTAAAATAAGTTCTCTCTTTTCAGTACAACGCATGTAGCATTATCTGCCATTTCCCTTCGATTTTTGATGATACATGTCAAAGATATAGATCTATGTGATCTATATCTCTTTTTAATCTCATTCCTTTTAATTTTCACAAAGCCAAAGCTACAGAGCGAGGCAGTGTGCCAACGGCCAGGCCCATTACTGAAAAATAAAAGGATTACACTGAGGAAAACACAAACTGAAGCTATTACCTCTCAAGAAATGCAGAAATTCCCTTTTTTTTCCTTGTTGTTAAAAGATTTACCGAAGTGCATAAGCAAAACACCATGATAATTGCCAGCAACTATGTGAAAAGATAAAACACTTTTAGAGCAAAGAATAATGGATGTTAGGCTATCTGTAAATATCTACAAGTTAGCACAGAAAAAAAAACCTGTTTGTTTTTGATATACTGAATCTCAGCTTTGAGTTATATGCTTTAATCGCCCACCTTGTTATCCTTTCATACCCAGTGAGTCTTCTCCCTGACACTTACTATATATCAGCTGCGAAGAATAGCACATTACAGACAGTAACAGTAAACAGACTACATCAAATGAGCTTGAAACCGTTGAGCATAAGAAAACAAGCAGTTATTTTAAATTAGCATTCAGTATTAACCATGTCTGGCCATGCCAAGTCCAAAAAGTAATTGGTTGAGATTATTCTTCAAAAAGCAGGCACAATTTGTCCTGCGCTAAAAATCAGTGAGAGCAAGAGCTCAGAACTGTGTCCCAATTTGATTTCATGTGCTTCAGGGGAATTGAAAAAGGCTGTTGATGGAAGTGGTGCAGAAGGAGGCGGCGATGTGAGAGTAACCAGCCACGGTTTCTTGGAAAAGCGGGTTACAATTTAGAGGGTGGAGCAGATGGACGGCCAACAATTAGCTGCTGTAATCAATTCAGCTTGAGAGTTCATCGGGAGTCTGAAGGGGGAAGAGTGAAACAGAAACTGTGACAGAACAGAACCAGCCTGCAGGCTTTCTGTGCACAGATCATGCTTTTTTTCATTTGAATTTATGCAGAATACCAGTGCATGAAAATATATATATTTTTTAAATATACAGCAGCAGTCAAAAGTTTGGACGCGCTTCTAATACTGTAATGATATCCCAATAGTCTTTCATGTTATATTAACTAGATGAAACACATTGGAGCACAGGACGATAGCCTCCTAGCATTTATAGCTTTGATAGCAGCATAACTCTTCAGGCTGTGGACTTCGTCTGCCAATTGTGCAATCAGCGGATGAAGCTGACATGCTTTCGAAATTGAATGGACTTCAATGGAATTTTAAACTTTTCATTTAGTAGCACCATTAGGTAATTTCTTTCTATTTATCCAGTACTTTGGTTGTAAAATGAATGAAGAGAATGAGACTGTCATCAGCTTCAGCTTTGTCTATCTAACAGCCCCATATGTGGCAAAGACAAGCAGCAACCCATCGTGTCGTCACCCAACAGTTTGACCTCTGACCTCCTCTCTAACTCTGCAGCATGCAGCTGGTGAGAAGTGTGGCCATTTCACCATAGACTTCAATGCAACTTGTGGTCATTAGGATATTACTCATATCCTCTTATATACAAAAAATGTAAATCAAAAAAGGATTATAGATGCAGACTAGCAGCCTGTTAGCATTGCCATTGTGAGCATGTTAGCATGCTGATCAAAAAGCCAATCTTCTGTGCCTAATTCAAGGCTAAGGTTGCACCGCTGGTCACTATATGGTGACAGTCAACCTCCTTCCCCACAGGTCACAGCAACAGTTTCCCGGCTAAAAAGCTCTCTGTAGTTGCTGTAGTCGTATCACTCAAGTCAGAATAGATTTTTTTGATTGGCAGGCTACATGTTCTGAGAAAAATATCTCCACACACACACAATTAATATCAAACTTTGAGCTCACCACGTTTTTACATTCTGAAACAAAAAGGCCGAGGCCACTGAATGTCTTTAGCCTTGGTAAACAATCTCATTTGGATAGCTCTGACCACAAGAAAAAGGATACATAGAAGCCCCAAATGAGTTTGCATAAGCAGATCACTTGATTAAAGAGGCTGGAGGACTGTTTGCAGTGGCTGCGTAATGTAAATGTTCTATTTAAAGAGACTGGCATCAGTACCCGCTGTACCTTAAACTGTAAGCCTGATGACGAATGAAAAGATGGCTGCTGTGTGTCATCCTTCGCTAATCCCTCTTTGCTCAGGCTTTGAGTGCTTTCAGCATCCTTCCTATCTCCTGCTCTTTACAGCTTTTCTTTGCGGCTCACTGGCGCTGTGCTTGTGGACTCCTATTCACTCAGCAAACCATTGTTCTGCAAGTCCTGCTGAAGGATAGAGCGCTATCAAATCTCCATCTGGACATACTCTATAGACCTTTCTCTGAATGCACTCCTCCAGTACACAGAAGGAAAAAAATTGTCATAAAAAAGGTGTATGACTACTGAGTTTTTATCTCTAGTCAGACTACAAGGAAGTTGGGTGCACAGTTGTGACTATATAACCCATGGTCTGCAGTCTCCAGTGTACTGCTGACCTTTAGGAGGAAAGAGTTAAACAGACAAACAAAACAATTCCATTACTCTAATTAATTGATTTTGAATGCTTTCACGGAATTGGCTCGGGGGGTAAATGGGGCTTTATGCTGGCAAAAAGCACTCAGATGATTGGAGTTCAAGCTTAGACAATAATGGTTCCTTATACATTGATGAAATAAAAGTCATCAATCCATATGTTGGAATATATCTTGGAAAGTTACATACATCTTCACATTTTTGTCAGATTTAATATACAGGGCCAGTATGAGAAATACATAGACCAACTGCAAATATCAGCTTCCATATCAGTGAAAAAGGGTGTGATACAGCAAATGCAAGATGTAGCTGCAGTTTCAACCCCACTGTGCAACTTTGTGAGCTAGCCTGCATTGCTATCTGTGATTAGATACTAGCATGGTGTGAACACATGCAAAATGGATCTTTTCATGCAGAAAAGAGAGACTGGAAGGGCTCATTAAAATCAGGCCTCACCCTTTTCAGAGAGTTGACAGTGCTGCTCATTAAGATGGAGTCAAGCCTGCCACCTGTGGAGCCTGGACAACAAAGAGTTGGATGACAACAGTGAAGAGAGCATGTGGATGACAAAGGAGCAAGTTTGGCACTGCGAAAAGGGAGATTATCTCTGCAGAAGCACAGGGATGAACAAACAAGAGGAGCCATGTCTTCAGTTACCTTGCTTTATAGAGATATTCAAAGCATGGCCCTGCATCAAACCTGAGCGGCTGAGAGAAAGCTGCCATACTTTCCCATTTTTTCCTGTAGCACAGTGACCAGTTTATGAAATTGTATTAATTAACACTCTGGACTGTTGTAAACTCTTGTTCACTGGATGGTTCAGTACAGGAGCTTCATGGACACCCCATCAGAAATGGAGAATAGCATGGGCTGGACCTGCTGGAAAAGGTGAAGAGCAGCTGGGGTGACACGGGTGCAGTCGCTCTACAAGGCTTTCTGGACACACATTCCTGTGCATCTTCATCAGAGGCCATACTGCGGCCACTGAGTGCCACACCTAGGCGCTATCATTATGGTCTGGAGATAATCATGCTGTTCAAATGGAATGTCTCTGGCATTGAGGCTCTGGGATGGGAAGACAACAAACACTAATGATTACCATTAAAGATGCATCTGTTTCTGAACCGTCTTGACTTACAGCAGAGAGCTGACAGTCTGATGCTGGGCTGGCAGACGCTACCGCCATCTGAGTGAAACGATTGTTAAGCTGATAAACCTGCTGGTTTTATGATTTTTCTTTCTGAAGTGGAAAAAATTAAATGGAGGAGGACACGTGGATCTCTAAGATGTGTCACTGTAGTATGTGTAAAAAGTGTTGTAAAATCCTGGTTTACTGCAGCCCGTTTGCCGTACAACTCTCATTAAACAGTCACTTGATTTTATGGGGAGTTTTAAACCATGTCTCTGTGGCATAACCGAGGAGCCACTGACGTGGCATATATTGCCGTCCTATATGATGTTAATGCACATTCTATCTTTGGTTTCCTGCTGTACACACTGAATGTTTACTTTATTGATCCAATCAACAAGGCAAGCTTCCTTTAGAAAAGCTGCAGAGGGACTCAGACAGTTGAAGATTTGATTGACTGAGCTTCTCTCGCACATTGACAATAAGGGAAGAGATGCAGCTCACATGGGGAGGCTCGCTGGATTTACAGCTGCAAGCGTGAGATCATTGTATGCTGTCGCTCATCCGGGAACTGATATGCTTCTATACCATACCCATATCAAGCTGCAGAAGGGTTCAGAGGCAAGATATGCTCTCCTGGCTGCTTCCCTGCATTAAGGTTGCAGACCCCCATTTAATTTTTCAGTATGAGACGCAATGATTGACTCTAAACTCCACCATACATGACCTGCGGCATGTATTATTTACTACAGCCTTTGCACATTCCTCTTGCTTAAGAATACCCCCTCACATAAAACATGACGTATCAATTTTACACTCAAACAGCGCAACATAAGCAAAATACATCTATTTTCCAGTAGCAGCTGCTGCACGGTTATTTCAGCTGTGACTGTTTGGATATCCATGTGGCTCAGTTTGAATAAGATGGTTGCATTTAATTACTTCTTCTCTTTGATTAGCTGATGCAACTGTCGACACTATCAGTTGTCTGGGGACAGTCATGTGCATCCAATCATCTACTGTACTGCTGGAGATGGGTACATGTCCAGATAGGTAGTGTTGGCAGCTGTGATGACCCATTACACTCCAGGTCAGCAGTGACATGAAGAAATTACCCAAAAGCTATTTATTTTCACTCTTTGCTTGCTAGTTTGTTAATGATGATTAACAGCAAATCAGCTGATAACAGCTGAAGCCAAAACTGCTCACGCAAAGCCCAGATGACTTTAACAGGGCCACACTAAAATAAGCTGTTACCAGCGTTTTGGTTTTTTTTTATTTTAATGATTATGCATTTATTTTTAATGCTTTAATACCATTTCCAAATTACTGCTTATTGGTGTACACTGTGAAAATCAGTCAGCAACTAATCCCCACCTGTTAATTTTTTAAAGTTACTTCCCTATTTTCTTTTTTTTTCCTAATAATATTTTTGTAACAGATGTTTCTTGACGTTCTTATTAATATTTTTTAAATATAATTTTCCTTTAATTTCTAACTTAATTTCTAATTTCTGAATATGTTTCACCCCATAAATTTCAATTTTGTGCACTAATATAATAACTAAAGTGATTGAAAATGAGGTAAAACAAAGTCCAGACTCTGTTACAGAAAAGGGCAGATTTGATGAAGTGAAACTAAAATTAATAGTCTTTATCACCATGCTTCATAACAGGATCATATTCTATATGTTTACCGTTTAATATCTTTACCTCCT
This sequence comes from Remorina albescens, assembly GCA_034769265.1. NCBI lineage: Eukaryota > Metazoa > Chordata > Actinopteri > Carangiformes > Echeneidae > Remorina > Remorina albescens. The sequence continues at coordinate 3,404,765 of CM068480.1, forward strand.
TCTTCGCAGACTTCCTTGCAGATTGGAGTTGATAATCCAGCTCGGTCTCCGGCCATGAAAGGTGATTTATCCGTAATAATCCCGCTGATTTTATTCCACTTTAGTTTCATGTCATCCAGAAACAAATAAATCCGTTCGTCTTGTTTGGTCCTTTGGGCTCAATTGGCTCTCCAGTCATCTTCATTCCATCATCCACTCCTCTCAAAACAAACAAACAAACAAACAAAAAACGAAGAAATAAATAATGAAGTATGTAAATATCTGATGAAATTTCTTCAAATCCCCGTGCTGCACAGTTAGCATCCTGGCAAACGTTAGCAAACTGCTGCTTCTTCTCGGGACAGATATCTCCACCATCATCTTAATATAGTCGTTGATAAATTCACCCTCGATTAATAATTTATTTAAAAACGGTTTCCGTTATTAATCAGTTAGTGTCACCACCTTGTAGTTCGCCTTTGTGTCACTTTAATTGGGGAAAAAGCTGCTGTGAAGTTAAAACAGCATTCAGTTGCTTCAGTGTTTTGCTTCCTGTTAGCTGTTAGCTGTTAGCTCGTCGTATCCGTTAGCATGTCCCGACCGTTTGTGTGTGTTGACATTGAACAGCCACAGTCTCTCAGCAAATTAGCCAAACGCTGTTGTTTCGCATTTCAGTATATTAAAAAATGGAAGCTGTCCTCGCTGTCAACTTCCCTTTAAAAAAAAAAAAAAGAAAACATATTTACAGTCGCCATTTTGGAAGTTGGCTGGTAAGGGTCACGGTGAGGGTCAAACAGCCTTAACATCCTTTTGGTGAAGGATAATATTTTGTTTTCTGGTCGGACAAAAATCTGGACATGCATGATCTAGATAGACTTTGGACAGAATACTTACAGTTCGGTGGAAATTATCAACTACCAGATGAATTACAGGGGTACATTCCTGTAACCCCCCCCCCCAAACAAGATGGAGAGATGTAAAAATCATCTTGTGCCATCCCTGCACTGCAGTTTTGCACCGTTTCATCAAGCTATTACTGGACTCCCATTTAAAATTGCATTTTATGCTTCTGGGGTCTCGTTCTTAAAAGGTAATGTGTGTTTAAAGTTTTCTCCATTGGTGAGCATGGTGGCAGTTTTGTGAATCACAATGTACCCCCTGAGTCTTATTCCGTTTGGGATTATTGCAGCATCCACAAATTCCAATTACTTCCAATTAAATTACCCAGTGTCCTCCCCGTGCTTGCGTGGGTTTCCTCTGGGTGCTCCAGTTTCGTCCCACAGTCCAAAGACATCATGTTTGGGTTAATTGTTGGCTCTAAATTGTCCGTTAGTCTGAGTGTGAGTGTGTATGGTTGTTTGTCTCTGTCTCTCTCTGTGTGTTGGCCCTGTGATGCACTGGTGACCTGTCCAGGGTGTACCGCACGGATGCAGGACTTGGAAATGGATAAGCGGTAGAAGATGAATGAATAAATTACCCAGTGACAAACATTGCTTTTTCACCAGCTCACCCTTCAACTCACTAAAAAAATCCCATTCCAAAAATATTGCTTTTGGATCTTTATCTCAGTTCAGAAAGAAATGGGAATTTGATTAGAATAGTTCATTATTCCTCAGCAGAAATGGAAGTGAAAATCTTCTGTCTAGTCTCGTCCTGCTGTTGTCTCAGTAAACAAACAGTTTTTCCTTGAGAGACCTACTTACTGTCACTGGCCATCTATTTCCACAGGTCAAGACAGGAAATATTCTGAGCACAATAAGAACAGCACATGGAGGGATCAGACACGCCGGCTGAATTGTCACTTAACTCAGTGATGCTGAATTTAGCCTGTTTATTCACCCACTGCTTACCTAGTGCATAATGTGCATTTATAATGAAGGTGCAACAAAACCCACTTCTGTCTGTGATCAGAGCACAAACCCTCAGGGAACAACAGCTGACAGCAAGTGAACAAAAACACTGTTTGGTTTTGGAGTCACATTCAGGCACAGCAGAGATGCATATAGATCATAACTGAAAGAGAAACACTAATGGGCTTACACACACACACACACACACACACACATCTAGTCTGTTTAGTTGTTTTTAAGTCCACATTATACTCAACATCCACAAATACCTGGCCAGCATACTTCGCAATATGGCTGCAGTGTATCTTAAACTTTGACCAAGGGGAGCAGGAAGAGCGATTATCATCTCCCTCCCGTCCTCAGTACCACCTGTGTATCTTGCCAGCATGCAGGTGGCAAAGTAATATGTGTCTGATAGGGTGGTAACATGAAGATGCAGTGTGTGTGTGTGCTTGTGTATGTATGTGTGAGAATTACATAAATTTGCTCCCTCTTTGGACCAGTTTTTGCTGCCACTCCCCCCCCCCTTCTGGACAGCTTCAAAGATTACGCCTCAAGAGGCAAAAAGTGCTTTTTAGTAGTCCACATGAACTATCTCCACTGCCAGGGCCACACCAAATGGAGACTGTGGAAATGCTCAGGTGTTGCCACCGAAATGGGCCGAAATGTTCTCAAACTGTGAGGAGTAACTTCCTCCTGCGACTAAATTAAACTAAAAGCCGCATCTGGCATCTAAAACTTCTCAAAGTTGCATGAAAATGAAAATTGTGTAATTCAGCCAGGACTTAACCAGAATGCTGTTTATTTTTTATAACGAGTGTTACAACTGTGACACATGATGAAATTCAGTGAACAAAAATGAGGAAGCTATTGTAGCTCTTCAGCACATATGTTGTTATCATCCAATAAATGTCATTTACCCTCCTGAGGTGTGTGAAAACTTGGCCTTCTGCTGAGTTGGCAGGCCTCCCTCCTCTTAAATAAAACTGTTTGCACCTGTTCATTTTGATAAAGCGAGCGAATGGAGAAACAGGCAATCAGTCACAGGCATCTGGCCCCTTCTGTTGCTGTCCGGTCAATAAATGCCACTAGTCCTCAAGTCCCGAGTTCCTTTGCAAGTTTATGTGTTTTCACTGGAGTGTGAACATATTACAGTATTTGTTTGCATGTTGGCGTACTATGTTTAGCATCAGTGCAGCATAATGATCATTATACTCTTTCAAGCAGGAAGGAGTACAGAGAGGTGAAGATGTGGCAGAGAGACTTTAAGCTCAGGAAAGACAAGCAGTGATAAACCGCAAGACAGAACAGGCTCTCAATTTAAGAGATATTTGTTGCTCCTATTTGTCAGAAGAAGCTATTTTCATTCTGGCTCATTTTTCCCAGTTGTAGAGTTGATAAGAGGTCTTTCGCATATTGAGATGAAGGTTTGGTTGTTCTGCTCTGCCTCCCTGTGAAAGACATCACATGCCACCGTAACCAGTAAGGATGTTTCACCGTTCCATCAGCAAATTTAAATAGATGAGTTTGTGTCACATGTTTTGTATCGAGCCACCTTAGCTTTCTGCCTGACTGGTTGTGTTTGTATTTTTTTTGCCCTATTGGTTTTTGTAGAATAATTCTTTTTTATTTATTTTCTTTCCTGAGCGAAGAGTCTTTTACATATGCCCACTGAGTTGTAGCCTTTGGTCCCTTTTCTGAGCTCTGTGTCTGGGACATTTTCTGTTAAACTCAAGATAAAGCGACCTTGCACTTTTTCATAGTCTTGACATCATGTTCTGTGGTCTGCACCCTTTTATCTGTTATTAAAAAATAACAAACCCATGAAGAGCTGCTTCTTTATTTCACACTTGAATTAGAAACCTATTTGACAACATTACAAATTCGCATATCAAAAATACTTCTTTCTCTCATGTTGCCTCCTCACTTTGAAGTTTCACTTCTTATATGATTAATAACTACATTTATTTTTATCTTTCATCTTATTTTTTCCAAATTCTGGTCTTTGATTTTTTCTAATAAAATGTGCTCAATATATAAAAGATATATTTCAAACGAACAGAGGTCAGGAGGAGTGACATTGTGTCATTTTATTACAAGTATTTCAGACTTTTACTTTGAAAGATGTTTCACTGATGTGGTAAATTATTGGGCAAAGAAGGGGGAAGATGAACAGGCTGGCTACTGCATGCTCCAATTGCTGGTTTTGGCCAGAATAAAGATAAACTTGTACCCTTATTTTTTAATTTTTGTGATGTGTTGCATCTACAGGCTGGGACTTTGGAGATTAAAGTATGCATCATGAATTAGGAGGTTCCTGTTTTCTCTGTGAGCTTTGGTGTTTAGATTTAGGGTTTGGTACATAAGGAGAGACTTTCTCTTGCACAAACATTTCAAGAGAAGATGCAACAGGTGGATTCATCCAAATTAACATTTGCTAGAATCAATCGGGACTTCTTCCTCAAAAACACTGAGGTGCCTTCCTAATAATTTCCAAGCCCAAATAGGACATGTGCCCAGAGCAATGCGCTGTTGAGATGTGCACGGGATGGAAAAACAAGCTCAGTTATTTGGTAAAGCTTAGTTTGGGAATCCAAATGTAACAGTCAGGAGACTGGAGTTCAGTCTGAATCGATGGGAGTTTACTGATAGCTAGAGAGAAGCCGGACAGAGCCAGTAAGACGTTGCCTGGTCCAGGTCTTGCCAAGAAGATGTGGGTGGTAAGAGACTTGACAGGACGCCACAAAATACAAGAGTAATAACTTGTTTGTGACTAACTCTGTAACCAGCTGGTCTGGATCTGATCCAGGAACCCGATATGAGTAGCAGAGCCAGATGAGGAACACCTGGTAGCACCAACAGCAACAGACCAGCCCCAACTCCAGTAATCAGAGAGAGAGACAGACTGCAAGCTCTGAGGGAGCGGCAGCATGACGAGATTACATATAAAATGTTGCCTGTCTCTGCAAATTTCAAACAAAATAAGGAAACGGGTATTTCACACATGTTGACATCATGTGCTATAATATACACACTGTTGTTGACTGTTTTGTCTCTGCAACATCTCACTGGGAGTCCCTATGTGGTGGGGAGACAAGGTTAGAGCGCCACAGGACTTTGCCAAAGCAGTCAGCAGACTTTGAATATGTATTTGAACATTAATGACTGCCGGTGGAGTCCAGCATACATGCTGCATCCAATAGCCTACTTATACACCAGCACGGTCATGAAAATTATGTTTCCATCGGGAGACTGAGAGGGAAGCAAAACCATGTACCTGCATTGTAAAATGCATCCACATCAAACCACGTTTCTCTTGCTCTCTGAATATCTTTAACTTTTGGGGGCGGTTGAGTATGTATATTGAAACACTCACACACACACACACACACACACACACACCCACACATCATGTGGATTCCCATCTAACATGAGCAATGAGGTCTGGGACCACGAGCAGAGATGTAAGCAGGTGGCGAGTGTAGTCGTGTGTTGGTGTGCCAATGAGAACGTTATGTTCAGGTATGTGTGTGTGTGTGTGTGTGCAGTCATGTATGTGTGCACATACATATAAGGGGATAAATTGTAACAGGATTTTTTTTTTTTTTTTTGCCGGCTGCAGCCCTCATCAGAGGCTTGTATATGAGGCAAAGTAATGGGGTCACGGTGTGCAGGACAGAGAGGGGCTCCATTTTACAGGCTGAGAGATAGAATGTACGAGATGAGGAGCAGGCTGCAGAAGGGTCTGAATAATGACTTCTCTCTCCTCATCTGTCTGCTTTGTAGCCCCCCCACCCCCCAACTCTCTCTCACCTTCCACTACTTCCTCCAGCAAACCTCCACTTGGATATTAAAAGATGTCACAGGTCCTTGCAGTTTCACGGCAAAGCCGGTGGTAATGATACAGCACGTGGTGGGTAGAGGTGTGCAGAAGTGAAACGCAACAAGCAGATGAAGACTGACAGAATCATTCAATAAGCCAAGTGTTTTTCAGCGAATGCTTGCCAAACAGAGTGAATTCTGATTTGCACAATTATGGCAGTCCCCCCCCGCCCCACACACACACAGAGGAGCGACAGGATCGGTAGGGTGGATGGGACGGGGGGGGGGGGGCATCCAGTAAGCGAGTGGGGCATCCTTGTTTGTAGAGGATAACGTGTAGGAGAAGAAACTCCGGAGAGTAGGTTGGACATGGGCCTGGGAGAGATGGAGAGCAGCCCACCGTGTCTACCAGCTGAGTCCACACACTGACAAATTCTGTTCCCTTTGTTCAGATGACAGCCGGGGGTCTTACTAAGTAGATTAGACACAGAATCACTGCTCACAGACCCAGCTATTTACCTAAGCATTGAGGTGATGATCTGCGCAACAGTTCTCCTCGCCTAAGCATCAAAATGACACCGCTCACTTCCTCATCTCACCGCGGTTTATCAGAAACATGAGGAGCGGCCTCAGTGACACAGGCATGGCAGTTGTACCAATTGTGAAGTGGGTATGATTTATTAATGCCACACAAGCTTCGGAGCATGAAAATAAATTAGACTCAAAAACAAACATTATTTTAATTAAAGTGTTCATCTGATGACGATAAGGGCATCTGAGGCTCCCGCAGCCTGAACGTTTGTATGGATTCTCTCTGAAGAGGACGTATGAACTTTTGCGCTTTCATCATCCTGTTTTATAAGAACTCACATGCTGCATGTGTGTGTGTGCAGTAGTTGTAGTAGCAGTCTTAGCGTGTGTGTTTCAATTTGTCTGTAAGTGGTAAGGAGGGGCGAAGTGGATGGTGACACGCAGGAAAGTGACTTTAAGGCTGAGCCACATCATTAGTCCAGCAGCCCGGCGCTCAAAAGCGCATAAACAACATTATTAACTGACACAGAGAGACACGAGTGATATCACATCGTTCCCTGTCATGGTGGTGAAAGCAAATCGAGTCAGCACAGCCTGATCAACCATTTGAAGGATGACCAATTCGGCCGATCAACCACCAATCACAGTGGCTTCTGGGTATGTGGTCGTCTTCAGTCCAGCTAGCTTGTCTTGTTTAGTGTGGGGTTTTTTTTTTTTCGTGCTTTTGAGTCCCAATAGATGGAAATATCTGCTCATCTTCTCTGACAAAGCAAAGATAAATGGAATGACAGATGAAAGGCCAAACATGTCCGTGAAAGCACTGTGAAAAATGGTATTAATGAACGTCCTTTGTGTGAAAATGAGTGAGGGATGTGTTTCGCAGGAACCTCATTGGCAACAAAAACTAAAACGCAGCAGATGTGCAATCACTCTGTCAATCGGGCTTATCCAGTGTACTAAGAGGAGGACGGCCCCCTTGGCGCTTGATACAGACAAATGTTTCAGTGGAGGTTGTAAATGGCACTGTGGTTTTCATCACTTTTTAAAAACAGTGCAAACGCCAAAATTTGTTGCTTCAGCACGAGGTGAGAGCAAGAGTTTTTTAAGGAGTACATAAACCAGCTATTTAAAACCAGAACTGTAATTAACAGGATGACTGCTTTACTAACACATGCAGAGGTGTGGAGTACTTGATCTGCAGAGAGTGGCTGATTTGCACTCTCCTGTGCACATGTGTGTGTGGCCCACTGTGGATTTTTAAAGATGACACACTCAAACAATTTTCTCATGAAACATCGTCAGCCGCTGTCAACAACAGAGCTCCTCCGGTCATTAGTAAGCTCGGCCAGAAGTGTACAGAAGTGTTTCCAATGTCTTACACTTCTCTCTGGAGTTATATCTCCTCACTGGAGAAGTTCTGTTTTGTGTTTCCCCGGTATCCGGATAATAAGTCAGACAGCATCTGCACGCTGAGAAAAACTCCAAACCTAGTTTTCCCTTCCTTGACAGCAGCTTTAGCAAAATTCTGAGTTGAGGTGACCAAGCCAAACCGAGATGAGATGGTATTGCAAATGTCTCATGTCAGAGCAGATTGAGGCTGAAAGACTTACACATGCGCACCTGAGGGATTGACAATGGCTACTGTTGTTCTGCATCCTGGTTTCCAGGTGCTGACATCATTAGAGGACTGAATGGTATTCTAACACATTTGCTATATGGTGAACAGATCTAAGAAAGCTCTCAAAAGCGCATAAACATTAACTTGGCTTGTAAAAAAGACTTTACTGCAAGGATCAATAGATACAAATAAAGCAAGTTAGCCTCAGTTTTTTTGAGAGTAGTGACTTAGTCCGTCCTGCCAGCCAAGTTTGTCTTTATTTATTTATTAATATGTTTGATTGAGGTTGCGAGGCGGAGAATCGAAAACACAAAGGAGTCCGGCAGCCACTTTGAGTTCCCTATTCTCATTAATGTCTAAATTGTATAGCTGATGGGCTGGTGTGCGCGCAGTTTGGCAGGGTCCTGCTCTCTGGGACTCACCAGCATCACTTGGACAGATGGCGGGAGGAAACAGCTGTGACTAATGGATATACAGAAGAGCAGGAGAGGTAGCTGCACCCACAGCTCTGCGGCAATGGCACTACCTCAAGATGGAGGTTGGGAGCACAGGAAGTAAAGAGAGGAAACAATGAGTTTACGTCTCCAACGTGGCGGCCCACTCCTCCCATCACACGCCAACCTATCGCTGCGCTTCAATCTCTCACCTCCACCTTTTTTCCCATTTCATTCACATCCTCAGAGTCCCCAGACCAATCCCATAACTCTCTCCCATAAGATACCTCAACAAGCTTCGTTTGATATTTTCAAGCAACAAAAAAGAAATAGTAAAAAAAAAAAAAACTAGTCCAAGAAGACTTCAGTCTCTTTCCTCATCGCAGTTGATGTGCTGTTTGGCAGCAGGGATGCATAAGAATGAGCAGTTAGCAGTGTTTGGAGTCCAACTGGCGGGGGGGGGGGGGGGGGGGGCGCTGGCTTGAGAAATGAGCTGGCATTTGAAGATAGGCAGGCACAGACTGATGGAGTCACTCTGAGGGATTCTGAGGGAAATGTTCATTGCTTTTCTTGGGGGGTAAATCATGCTGTATGGTAACAGGGTGAGACCGCTGAGGCACACTGAGGCACACGACAGCCATCTGAGTCTGGGATGTCTGCTGAGCACGATATTAACATACGCCAAGACTTCTGCGCTGGCGTGGGATTTTGTTATACATTGCCCTCACTTTACCTCTGACTTGACTCTGGATCTCATTTAGACTCCACTTTTCCTCCTTTCCTCAGAGGACGGCAAAAACAACTCCATAAGCTGTTCCACATCAGCTTAAATTCAGATATTCAGTTTGATTCATAGATAGAGTACTTCTGGAGCTATTACTGCTAAACAAAAGGTAAAACGGAACTAATCCATATTTCCGCCAATGTTTTCCTCTCTCCCTTAACAACATGTTACCGCTTTCATTTTCACTTCTTTTTTTTTTAAATTCCTTTCACTTTTTTGGGAGTGCAGCAGATGTTCCCCACTAAAATATTTGAAGTTCTTTGGGGACCTTTTAGGACGACAGCAGTTGTTCTGCTTGAAAAACCGTCACTTCTAATGAAGCATGGTTTCCAAATGAAGGGGTAAACAGAAAAAGCTCCAAATGGTTGTCATTGGATGCGGCATCAGGGGCATAAGCCCACAGGTTAGGCCCCTGCTCTCATTAAAAAGTTTCTGTTCTCAGACGCCAGTGTGCATATGTGTCAGCATTTACGTCCATGTGGATGTGTGTTGTTGTTGTTTATGTGCATGCATCTGCCTGAGAGAGAGTAGCCTGAATCTCATTTACAGTCCAAAGGGTCACCTATTGACTGAATCAACCCCCCTGACAGGCCCCAGACAGAATGGAAGCTTAACAAGATTACTGTTATATATAGCAGCGGTAATGGGAACCTCTCTGGAGGTTCTGGTGCTGCTGATTTGTGTCCTGCTACCCGGATTTTAGCAGAAAGGCCTCGCATTCTGCGCACAGCATCACTCCGCTGGGAAACTCCTGATGCATTACAGCTGCAACGGATCAATCAACCTACCCCACTCCCAGCTCTCCTATCTCTCCACCTGCTGCCTGCCAGGACAGTGATTCCTCAGAGGGCCACGCCTGGAGCTGACTCCCCAAGTCCGCACTGCCCATTCATGCCTGTCCACCTCCGCCGCCAGTTAGGAAAATAACTGGTTGAATGGCCCTCTCCACCACTCTCTCCCAACCTTTCTTTGTGCTCGCGTTCAGGGTCTAAATCCAATTGTGCACCAGATTGTCGCTCTCCAGCGTGCCGCTAGTCACGTCGGGTTAAGGCGCGGCAGCTAAGGAGCGAAGAAGGGGGGAGAAAGGAGGTTCGTATTAGAAAATGCGACGCCGCCACACTTGTTTTGATTAATGGACCTCTCTCTGCCGGTGAATGACGAATTATCAGAAGGCTGGATGGCTCGTTCATCACTGTCAGCCGAGGCCTCCTGTCCACCAGCCAGTTGTGCTACCATCTCACCCTTATCGCTCCCACCTGGTCCTGGAGATTTTGCAGGGGAGGGGGAGTGGAGGCCTCGAACAGGCCGCAAGAGGCCCAGAGGGAGTGAAGCTGAGAGGTTTGGTGGCGATGGCGCAGATGCTACAAAGCTTTACTGTACGTTTTTTCTCTGATAATCTGTTTGGGTGATGCCTACAAGAGGGCGCGATCATCCACCAAGCTATTATCACATGACTGAAGTTAATTTGCAGACAGAAGAGGAAGAGGGCTGATAAGAGTCCTCATGTTGAACAATTGAATGGCAGGATAGTGAAATTTAGTTTTGTGTCTCAGCCCAAGGCCTTGCCTGGTCTCTAATTAAGCAGGTAGAGAAGCATTCTAGCAATGGGAATCTTATCTTTGCTTTTGCTGGGCGACAGAGATAATGTTCAGAACCATAAACACTAATTAATTACCAAGAGTGTACTTTACTGGGGGAAACCTGTGTATGTGATAGACGTTACAGAGACACAGACACACACACACGCACACACACACCATGAAATAACCAAAAATCTCATTTCCATTTTTACAGCCCATCTCCTTTTTCATATTTGATATCTCTCCTTCTGACTCGTGCACTCACTCCCACCTGGACACAGGAGAAGGAGGTAAAATAGTTGTTTTTCAAGTGCAGCCCTGTCCTTTGCCACAGACAGCAGACCGAGCTGAGCCGGTGATGGATTGAAAGTGGACAGCTGTCAACACGCTGGAGGACAGCGGGGGCCACGAGCATCCTGACGGAGACACACCTAATTCCCAGGTCTTATTTTGTCAATAAACAGCAGCCAATGGCACTCAATTAGAGAGCTTTATTGACTATGCTGCCTGGCCTGTGTCATATGTCAGCTGGTGACACAGCGTGATGTCCGACACGGACACTTTTTGTGAGATTACAGAAAATAGAAAAATCAAAAGAAGATTGCAAAAGCAGAGAAAATAAATAAAGGACAGAGTTCAAAGAGAAGGCAGGAGTGCGAGGGGAAAGAAAGATGTGGAGATTAGGTGAGAAATAAAGTAGAGAGGGAGATGCCTCAGGGCATCTTTCTCAAGTGCTCAGGTTATTATGGCTTGTTGGGTCCATCGAATGGGAGGTTAAAATGTAATATGTAAAAAATAAATAAACGAAACAACAAATGGTAGCAGTAATTTGCAGGTTTCCTTTTGTTGCCTTTCATGTTTATTCTTGCCACTACACACGTCAGGGTGAGAAAAATACTCTCCTCCCTGTATCTTTCCTGAGAGTGAACAAATCTTCTAACCAGTGTTTGTTTTCAGTCGTCTCTCCTGCAGTATGTTGTCTTTTGTTTCACTTCAAATGCCACGGCATCATCTGTGTGTGGTTTTTTTTTTCTTCTTCTTCCCTTTTGTTTCTTCCTGAGAAGAGGAAACTAACAGAACCACCAGCTCAAATGGCTTTCCAAAGTAATTGGTTTAGACTCTTCCTTGAAGTGGCTGCATCTTTTTCTTTGACACAGCTGATATACATTTTTCCCAAAGCTATAAATTTACTGTGATGCCCATCTCTAGAGTGTAGTTTATGTTCAAGTTTGTCCTGTCACTTTTCACGTGTTTTACTTTGGTAGGTCTTCTGTCGGTACCTCTTGATGATTCTGACGGAGGATTTGGACTGTGTCTTGACCTTGAGATTGCCTCGCCCCCGTCTGTACCTTCGGCCTGGTTTTGAACTTTGCCTGCCTGACTTTGTGAACTCCCTGACCATCATCTTTGCCTCTGCCTGTAAAAATAAAGACTTTTTTGGAGCTGTTACTGAGTCTCTGTTGTGTGTACCAGTCTGACATTTACAGTGAAACCTAAAAGGTAAATTACTTTTCTACCTGGTGGAAAATTCCTGTGAACTCTGAGAAAACTTCAAATCTGTTAAATACAAAAGACATTATTTTAAAATTGGTGTTAACAAATAAGTTTGTATTTTAACATTTGCTATTTTGTAGCAGTAGCAGCAGAAGGATAGCAGGAACTAAGCCCAGAGCTGACAGCTGTATGACTAAGTACAGATCTGTGGCATCTGGAGGCGCCAGTGTCAGAAATACAGCTGATTTAAAAAAGGAATATTGATGAGTATTACAAACAAAGGAAAGTGAACGTGAGCCTTTACCCCCATATGGAAACCCTGTTATTTTTTTTACAAGAGATAACAGGCTCGCTGCTAATTAGCTTGACATTTCAAGCTTTCTTCCCACAAGGATACACCATGCTTGAGTTAAAGGTTTAGTTTAATATCTGGTGTAATGTGAGATTTACTGTATTCAGAGTAAACATAAGAAATTTGTGCTACAAAATATAAGTAAAGTATAAAAGTTATGGTATTTTTAAATTTTTATTTTTTTTATTTTGAAATAAAGCATGTATACATGATGAATCACCGTAACATTTAAAACATGCGAGGCATTGGACGTGGTATTGCTCTGCTGCAGTATTTCCTGGCCTCATATTTAATGTAAAGTAAATGAATCATACAAATTAACAACATGCAACAAGCACTAAAACAAGATTTCAGTAAGATCGGATTAAAAAAAAAAAAAAAAAAAAGGTTAGGTGCGACAACAATAGATTTAACAGCGCCATCTTGCATTGCATTTGACTTTCAGCTTTTTAGCTTGTTTACTCCAGAGCCTAGTTTTGTTTTAGTTGCATTTTTCAGATCAATTTCAGAATGAAAGTCTAGTTAATGAACATGAAGTTGATCCTTGTTCATGTTATCATGGAAAACCTTTATTAGTGACTAAATGCAACCAAAACAGAGCCGTTGTTTAGTGCTTTTTTTGTGCTCTATTGCCTTGAAACGCCCCAGCTCCAATTTAAATTGATTATTGAAAAAGAAATGTCATGACTGCATATGCTGCAATTTCATTAATAAATGGGCAAAACACTGCAAATTGAACTCTTGAGATATTAGGACCCCTGAAGAGGACGACGTCTCATGCAATAAATTCTAAAGCAAAAAATCCTACATTTAACAGCAGGCTTTCAATGATGTATCAGCTCTATTGTTTGATCATTTTAATTATTATACATGCATCACTAATGATGAATTATATGTCAGAGATAAGAAATGAGGAGGTCTATTTGAAATAATGAATGTTGCAGAGGCGGAGTCACTCCTCTTCATCATCCCTTCCACCGAATTCATTATTTTTTCACATCAGGACTCGGGATGTTGCTTTTCTCCACCATATTTAACAGCCACTCAGAGAACTGAAGCTTCCTTTGAGTAGTTTCAGAAGTTTTGGTTCTATTATTACCTGCCTTGTTTGGTGGATGGTGAAAGAACGAGCAGTACACAGTCTCAACTGTTCTTTGAACAGCAATTAAACTGAGATGTGAGTGTTTAAGAACTCCTGGTGCACAGTTTAAAGCACTCGTTAGAAACAATTGCTTTCTCTATCGCGGCTGTGTAACGTTACACACCTTGACAGTTTTCATATCACACCTCATTTGTCCTTGTCTTTTCTTTTTTTATCTTTACATATTGTCTCAGAGGTGACGTCGGTGAACTTGACTCTTCCACGTGATGCTAGGCTTTCGCTACCTTGATACCCGGACATATGCTAATGCTTGGTATGTCAAAGCTGGCCAGTGGTTTGTCATCCCAGCAGGCGGCCTCTCAACCTCAGCACACACCCTCCGACTCTAATGTGTGAAACACAGAGATCCAATATCATCTGACGTCTTTACTTGACATTTCTGAATTTTTCAGTGAAAATAAACGTCTGTTCAGTCACTAGGGCCCCGCGGTGAAAGCATTACAATGTTGATCCATTTGCAGTCTTGTGAAATGTGTGACTTTGGGGACAGACAAATTGTTGTATGAAGTTCACATAACTTGCAAAGCACAGATTGATTATTATTGTGAAGTAGTTACAGGAAATACATTCAAAGAACAAGGCAACAGTCTTTTTTTTTTTTTTGCCATTTCCTTTGACAGTGGATCAGTTGGAAACATTTCAGGCAGCAAATTGAAGATGAAGGAGCAGCCACAGTGAACTATGAGATGCCTGCAGACCTCTGGTTTCTCAAGGTAACACTCTATTCACCGTGGCCCTGCTGTGAGTGGCATACAAGCAGATCATCGCTGCTCACAGGATGCAGGAAAAGGGCTTATTATTGGCTGATTTCCTGACCAAAACAGCAATTTTGTTTTTGCTGCCTCCAATTTTCTGGTTAACATAGTAGATGCCAATTAAATCTGCAATGGCTGTTTTTCTTAGTTGTTTATTTTGGAGTTGGACTTTGAAAGAGTCATCTCAGGCCGGACTTTGCATGCAATCAAAACAACCACCTAAAATGGCTCTGCAGCGTGGAGAGACTCTGCAGACAGACATTACACATTATGTATGGCCATGACAGTTTATGACTGGAAAGCTAAAAGTGACATTTGTAACGATGCATGCAGGTATGGCTCAAAGTGTTGGGAGTTCAACTGGATCTGAAGACAGTCTCGTAACAGAGGATATGTAAATGGGGCCGTGTTTTTACAGCTTGGGGACTGCCTGGGAAGTTTTACTCATTTTAATGGGAATAAAATTCATAGTCAGGCTGAGGTAGTAATTACAGTCACTGGACTTTCTCTACAAACACTGCTGCTCACACAAGGCTTTAGAGCCAATATTTTATTCCCAAATATTGTCATTGCATCTGAGTTAAGATAGAACAAAGCCCCGTGGCTTCCCGGTGTTCAAAACTGGGATCAGTCCAGGCGTACAGGTTGGATTTACATAGGGAGTAATTCTTTGAGAGTATTAGGCAAACAATTAAGCCACAAGCCAAAGTCACAAATGAGCATCCTCTACAGCCAAGTGGACATTTGCTTGCCAAGCAAAACTAATTATTGGCCAGTTTGGCCAACGCATTGAAATGATTTATGGTAATGAGAACAAAAATAAACCCACTACTGTCAAATGGCAGGTCTGATCATGGCAGTTCAATATGGCCTTTCTATAACTCTGCTTGAGTAGATGTGGACTGGTGTCATGGCGCTTTGCTTCAGCTCTGAAGTTCATACCTTCACTTGGGAGTTTGTCTCTGGAGGCCTTTTAAAAGTTATACAACAGAATGTGACTCATGAGAAGTCATGTCTACCTGCTGTTTCCGAGAGTTTTGCCTCATATTCTCAAATAGCCCCTCTCCTGATGCCTGCAGGCATCAGGAGACATGTCTACTGTTCACACAGCCTGAGTGGTGGAGGTGCTGACAGAAAATGTGCTGCATCACCTGTGCCAATTAGACACCGGCTGAAGAGCGATAGAAAAGCAGACAAGAGAGAGAAGGAAGAAAAAACAGAAGAGTTTCCCACTCTTTACCACCCCAGGAAGAATGGCCCCAGTTTTGATGAAGCAAATGCGGCTCCGAATAAGAGACATGAAATATTTATAGGAGTGTGAGGAAAAGTCACACTGTGAAAGCACAGCTGAACTGTCATACAGGTAACAGTCAAAAAGTAGCAGACCAGTGAGACTTTCACAACATATATGTGAACTGCTAACAATAAAGAGATACGTCACAGTAATTTGGATCAATCAACACGGCACCGAGGAGGTAACATTGAGAGTAACAGGCAGACAGTGGAAAAGGCTCCAGACAGATTTTCTTGCATCGCTAATTCAGTCATTTGTAATTCTGATATTCGTTTTCTGTCTTTTGGGATTATTTTGCATTAGGTGCTTGGGATTGGATGCCATTTCTAATTTTGAGCTGCAGTTTGATCAGTTTGAGCTGCTGTGAGTGGTAGAAAAAGAAGAGAAATCTGTCACATGCGGTCACCTCATACGGTAATCATATCTGTACGTAAAAGCTGCTGCTTCAATCACACCGTGACGCAATTACACCATTTTATCTGAAGGCAGAGAAGAAGGTGGAACTGATGAGTGTGGGCTGGATCTGACTTATCTGGACTCTGTACTGATTGTAAATCAGGTCTGTCTGCCAATCACGTTGCAGCCGAGCCCGAATTCATTCTCTGATTCATGCTCTATTTCCCTCTAAATGAGAACGTAGTTTAGATAAATGTTGCTTTAAAGAACACACTAAAGATGGAAACCATAATCTCATTAGGTAAATGCTTACTGAGGTAATAAGTTAAACCTGGAGTCGAGTAATTTCCCTTAAACCTAAACAGAGAATTCAGGTTTTTATATGTCATCTGTGGATAGAACAGCATTAAACTAAAATTAAAGCTCGTTTTTTAATCTTACATATTTTACATACAGACTGGATTTGTACGTATGGAAGATTTCAGAGAGATGCAACTGGCAACATAAGAAGTGGACATTTGTCTCTTTGATGGAGGGAGGTGAAAGCACATTGTACGTGAACTGACTACACTCTGTGTGTGTGTGTGTGTGTGTGTGTGTGTGTATTTGCTGGCGATGGTGAAAAGATTAAAGAACACACCAGACTGGCCTTTGCTGATTAGCCTGAGTGAAACTTTTTAATCAATCCCAGCAATTCTGCCGTGTAGGGAACATTGTGTGCATCAGAGTCAGGGCTTCTTTATTTTCATCCTTCTTTAAGTCTTGTTTTAGACGAGGCAAGAGTTTGGCCATTTGAATGATGAAGCTACTTTTTGTAGTTCAGCACAGAATCTGCTGTTCTTTCACAGTAACACAAGAAAAGGATGAGAGCTCCAGAGATGAGGAAGAAAAAAATTTTTTTATTACCAAATCAAAGCCCTAATAAAAGTTGCTGTATGGAAAGTTGAGCTTCATTCATTCTGAAGGTGCAACATCCCAGAAATCATTTCCAGTGTCCTCCGGTGAGGCTGGTGGTGCACCGAACTGGAACAAAGGAGGCTTGAGAGGGAAACAGCACTCCTCTATTTGGATTCGATGGTTCAGGGTCACTGGAGGTAATTTTACATTTTCCACACTTATTTCGTCTTCTGTAATCTTTTGCCTTATGTTGTGAAAAGACTATTAATTATTTGCACATATCTGTCTCTAGCGTATGTGTCCCCGTGGCCTCTGAGTGTAGCGGTACATTATGTTGTTATAACCTTGCGACATAAGCGCTTTTCTCTGCTGCAGTCCAATTGAAACGCAATTGCTGTGCTTTTCATTTGGCCGTTGCAGGTTGTTTCCACTCCATTGTCAGGATGATGGGTCAAAGCTGTGATGCAGATTAACTGCGCAAATAAATAAGAAAAGGCGAGCGAGCGGGAGCTTCGGTTGGGTTAAATCAATAGGGTCAAATGAGTACGGAGACTAACAAGAGCGGGAGATAGTTGAGGGAAACAGCAAGAAGGAAGTGAAGAGAGCTGCAAGTAATCAAGAGACCCATCGGGTGCATGTTAAACCTGCAGGAAAACTTTTATTCCTCGGAGGAAATGACTGTTTAGAAACACAGTAAGGGCTCATCTCTGACTGAAGTCTGCAATAAGTATCCCCACTAGCCTTTCTCACAACACCCGAGGGAGAAAAGAAGAAACTCAGAAATGTTGGTGTATTGACTCAGCTGCACAAATTATCTCGTCTATTTCTCTCAAGACCATTTACTTACTGTTAAGGCACAAAATAACATGATCACATGCAGGAAATTCTTATGTTGGGTTCTTTCTTCCAGCAGCGTTTGTAGGCGTGATGTGAAACTGCTGCTGATTGAGCAGAAACAAATCAGATATTATCCCACTGAAGCACCGAGCCTAAATTCAGATATTCATAGTCATGAAATTCACTTCCACATCTTTTCTCGTGAAGCCCCAGTCGTTCTCCTCTTCATGTCTCTCGCTTCGTCGTGTCATGTTACAAATTCAAACATACGAAGAAACTACATTGAAAACTAGCGGAGCAAGAAAAGTGTTATTTCTGCAAAGCTCAGAACTGTGGCATAAATTCACTTGAGGTGAAATTCTGTTTGTGGCCTAAAAACAATGAGATGGGGTCTATTAAGTGAAAATGGGAAAACAGGGAGAGTGGAAAAGCTCCTCCAATTGCATTAGGACCGGATCTGCAATAATGGCAGGGGAGGTTGGGTCAAATTACAACAGAATGGTAACGGGTTTAGAGAACAAGGGAGGCCCGGAGAGAGCAAGTCAGACTGACTGAGAGGCTAAACAAAAATTCTGAAAGATATTGGACGTATAGAAAATGGAATGAATGGGAAATAGAGGAAGAAGGGATGGAGGTTAAAAAATGCACGTGCCAAATGGAAAGGAGTGTTAAACTTCCCAGCATCCTCGTGGTTTAAAGGTCATACTTCTTTGAGCTGTGAATTTGCATCTTAGCCAACTTCCAACAGCAGAATCCTGTTTTGGTGGTGAACAAGTGTCAGACACACGTCTGTGTCACAGCCCCGCCCCCCTCCCGTCTCCCTCGTGTTCCTTGTCTCCCGGTTTGCCCCCCGTCATCTTCTTTTGTGTTTCCCAACCCTGTGTCATCTGTGTGTGCAGGTGGGCGTGTTTTTCCCCTGCAGAGGTGTGACACAGCTGGAGCTCCAGCCACAACTGTCACCGATCAGGCTCATCAGTGTCGGTATAAGAATCCTGTCTCTGCTCTACTTGTGGTAACACGAAGCCCCAGTTTCTCTGCTCCCTCATCATCATCTACTACCTGTCCACCTGGTTTCACCTGGCTGCCTACTTTCTTCCATACTGAACCTCCGCCTTCAAACCGCCTCGCCGGCCTTCCCTCAACACTGTGTTTTACATGAGAGAACCTTCATCCATAATACCAGCTGGAGCCTCTGAGTCCTCTTCACACAGAGGTCCTACAATCATAAGTTTGACCACACCCAAACAGCTGAATCACTGGTGTTCAACATTTCCTAAAAGAGCTGAAAAGCTGTTTATTTACCAGTTATGAGCTTAACTTCACTGATCGTGGCTCCTTCTTTAAGGGTGACTGGACACTGTAGCTAGCTGGTTAGAATGCTGATGCTAATGCAGAAGTAAAGTGGTCCCAGAAGTAGAAGCACAACAGGAGAGTTGTTTTCCTCCAGCTGAGGCAGCTCTTAGTGAGTAAAGTCCAATGCTGAACTTGCAAGGTTTCATTCCGACTGATAAGTAAACTGCTGTTAATGATAGTATCCACCGTGCAGCAAAACCTGCACAAACAGCTCCTTTATGGTGCAACTAATTGGAAACTTTGACCCAGAGAGGCGAGTAAAGCACAGTTTGTTTTCCTGGTGTTAAATTAAACCAAAGTGCCCATTAAATGGAGTCTTTAAGCCAAAAATAAATAAATATGTGGCACCTAGAGCAACAGAGCCAATGAAAATGTCAACTTAAGGTTAACATACTTCAGTAAATTATGTTTATTAAACATTCAAGCTATTGACAGGCAGAAAGTTAGCTGCAACTGTGTCGTAATCCAAGAAGACGACGATCTCATTAAGCTGTTCTGTACAGGGGACCTTGAATGCACATAATGGCTCCAACAGCGAGGTGAATCGGCCTCCACGACGCGCCACTCTAGGATGGCTCTGGCTCCTCAGTCGCATCCTGATGTC
This sequence comes from Remorina albescens, assembly GCA_034769265.1. Lineage (NCBI taxonomy): Eukaryota > Metazoa > Chordata > Actinopteri > Carangiformes > Echeneidae > Remorina > Remorina albescens. Next base: position 3,424,507 of record CM068480.1, read on the forward strand.
TGGCCTTCGCTGCCTGACTGTCTGCTCTCTGACCATCCCAGACAATGCCAGAATCCGGATGCCACTCACTCAGTGTCCTTGCGTCTGCCAGGGCGCGACACAAACTCATCGATACGTGGAAAGATACACTCTCTAACGGCGGGGATACTGATTTAATCAAGGCGCTCGATAGTCACCTCGCCTGCTAAATGACAATGAGATTGAGGACATTAAATAGCAATAACAAGTGCCCCAGCGTGAGGATGAACTCCCAGGATGCTGTTTTCATATTGCAGTCTTCATCTCTTAGGAGTTGTAGAGATAAAACACACACACACACACAGCTTTAGCTTTGTTGTCGATCTTGAGGATGACAGTATTGCCATAGTGCAAGTACAAAGGAATAATAATAATGATCTGTGCTCGTGCAGTTTGGTTGTTTGAAACATCCCATCCTTACAGTTACTGCTGTGGGAGTTGACTGTGTTTGGCATATTTAGCTGTCCTTCAGGAAAACAATCTTTATAATTAAGCTGTCATTGCAATTAATCACAATGTGATTAAGAGTGTGCTGTCAAGGCTGTGTATGTTTAGTTTGTGTTGTTGGTGAAAGAAAACTTTCTAAGTAAGATCTATCTAAAAGAGATTTCCAGCCTGTCCACTGCATTTGCTCCACCCGGGCTTCAGTCTTCCCCGAGGATCCAAACTTATTCCGTTCTTCCAACAAATCAGCCTCCACCTTCCCCCCATTTCCCCGTCTTGCAACAACTTCCTCTAACGCAGGATGTTGTTTTCTGGGCGGCGGCTATTATAGGTTGTTTGCTGCTGACCCATGGGGTTGTGTGGTCTCTTATACTTCCAGCTCTTATCCAAAGTGATTCCGACAGGCACATTAAAATGCAAATTCTTGCCTGTGCACTCCTTGCCATTTTGTCACTTCCTTTCTCGTTGTGTGGCATGTTGAGAGGAAAGGAATTAGAGCGCTGGCCCTGGGGTTGAATATTCAAATGGCCACCTGATTTCCCAACAGAGCAGCAGCAGCCAGGTTTCCATTTACATAGTCCCCTTTCCCCATTTACTGCCCATCAGTGCCGACTGACTCAGCCACAACTGCCCACTAGACTGCTCATGGAACTTTCAACTCCAACTTTATGACAAACATTTAAATGGAGAGCTACCCATTTATATCAACCCGCACTGTGCTTCTTGAAAGAGAGCCATTCACAAAACTTAACGCAGATAAAAGGCCACCGAGTCAACATCAGAATGATGCTGTGAAAAATAGCTGCTCATTACCACTACCGGCTCTATACGCTCGCTGGTTGAGGTCACTGCTGGAGTTACTCAGGTTTGATTGGCCAATTTGAAAGGAACTCTGAATTCTGAATGGAAGCACAATAGGATAATACGGGTAATCAAGCTTATAATGAACTGGAGCCGGCAGTTGCCCCGGTGCTCACTGGGAAAAAAAACATGCCAACTGGCTAAACTTCTCTTCTTGAGGGTTCAAAAAATATCCTTATTGCTGATGTCTCATTATGTCATTGATTTTTATTTGGTACACTAAGCATGAGGAGAGAACGAGCGGTAGAAATAGTGTTTAAAAAACAGTATGCCAACATTCATCTGGCATTTAACTGTGACACACCAGTGTGAGGTGTAAAAGCAAAGGAGGTCCAATAGAGCAGGTAGAAACGTCCTCAGGAATTTCAGAAGCATACAAAAGTGATGTCTCCACAGTGAGCTTATCTTCATTATACCTGTCTCTGTCAATGACCACCCTCCCTTCCTGCGTGCCCGAGCGGAATGGCTAATTACCTGGATACGGTGCACAGGGGGCAGTCGACCGCGGCAGCCACCTGTCGGCTGGAGCGCCTCCAAATGACAAACGCCCGCGGGGCTGTGCTGCCCAAGTTGAGTCTGTGTTTTCCACTCTGTCGCCTTGCGCCGCACCTCAGCATGGCAGCATCAACCTGGGGAGCAACTGTTGTCTTTACTAATTTACCCAAAATAGCTGCCTGCCTCAGGCTCTTCTATGCTGCCAGTGCCGGTGAAGAGCATCTGTTTTGAACTGCAGGGGTAAGCGTAATCACACCGCGTGGTGGCTCTGGGCATTAGCTGGGCTCCCAGCTAATAATGCTGCACACCTGACTGTTCCTGACACATAACACTTTCTGGAAAAAACCATCAAAACACACAGAGCACAAGGAAGAAAAAAGGCAGAATGGAAATAATCTTTTTTTTTTTTTTTTTTATAAATGCTGCCATTCAGAGAAAAAGGATCCCTTCAGGCTCTCACTTTGTGCTATGAGCTGGATATATGTGGTTCTCCTTAAGAAAAGAGTATTGGTTGACTAAAGTTCAGAAACATGTGCAAAGCTGTGAAATAGTTCTAGTACAACTGCTCTGAAAAAACCTAACTATTTTGTGAGCTTACATTTAAATGTGCATTTTTGCTTGTGCGCCTCAACCTTTCTTAGAGTTTCTTCCATCAACCAGAAGAAACTCCACAAAAGTTGGAGAGAGCAGCTGAGACATATAACAGGGAGTAAATAAAACCATCTGGAGGCAATGTTTGGGTTGATGTGTGACTGGAGGGAATCAGTATGATTCCTGTGCATGTGTGCGGCGTCGAGTGTGATTCAAACACAACAATTAGTGTCCACAGAGAAAAATGCCTCGTAGTCTTAAGAAGCTCTCCTGGTTGCCTCATCTCTAAAGTAGAGTTGTCTAAGAATATTCTCTTTGAAATCTACAGCGTAAAAGCCCGTTACTGACTTCACATACTTGGTCAAGACTCAGTGCTGCAGTCAAGCTGCACAATATTCCCTTCTATGCCCAAATAACCAGATTCAAGAATACCGTTTTTACCGGCAAAAGCGATAACTCGTGAAAGATTTTATGCGGAAAATGGTCCGATAAAGAAGAAAAAAGGTTTTAAATCTGTCTTTTGAAGGCATTATGAAGTTACCAAAGTACATCTTTATTGTTTTCTAACAAAACCTAATTGTATAATGTGAGGAGGCTCATAGATGAAACGTAACAGCGCCGGAACAAAATTACCCTTCCATTATGTCTAAAGCACACACGGATCATTTCAGTCTGGATGGGACGAGGGAATACATCAGCACTTTGGAGAGAGAGGGAGAGAGAGAGGGAGGGAGGATTGTTTGGAGGCCCTATTTCAAGTGTTTAAGTGTAAACATGCGTGCACATGCAGGACGTGATGGCCTGTGCCTTTGAGACTCTCACCTCTTTGCTTAATGCACACACACACACACAAATACAGACACAAACACACAAGGATACAGTCTCCTCCACGTCCAGCTGAGAAGCCATCGCAAAAAGACAGTGGAGGGATTTTTGGAAGCAGGTTGTTGGTGGGGGGAGTGCTGCTTAATGTGGCATCTGTCGCACAACAGTGTGTTCCAGCTGGAGCGGAGGACTCTGGGCCGCTGGGGCCTGGTGTAAAATATACTGCGGAGAAGGTCACTTTCCACAGCTCCAATGAACCAGTGCTGGCTTCCAGTGATGCATCTACAAACACGAATAATAACCCAGGCTAGTCTCTGGAGCTAATAATCCACACCAGGTGGTGAGAAATGATGCCACACATGACAAAGATGTTTATGAAGACATTGAAACATGTTTTTAAGTTAGTCAGTATTTGAGGGGATTGCAAAATAGTCAAAGCAGGAGAAGAATGGCTGCAAACAATTACAATTACTGGATTCATCTTATTTAGATGTGTAGTTCAGTGCCTGTAATCATGGAAGGTCTGAGTTTAAACTGGATTAAGTTATTTTACATTAATACTGTGAAAGTAAGCGCTCAGCCTGCGGAGAAGTGAAACTGTATTTAGAAACAGTGCCTTAAAATGAGCTGCTGGGGCTTTTGTAACTTTGTGATGTCACAACAAACCTGGTCGTGCCCAAAGTTTGAGCCATCCCAAGAAAGCACCCAGCCCTGCAGGTTCTGGTTTCAGTGAAGTGTTACCTGAAATCTATTCCCTCACAAAACAGTCAGTTAATCAGAAGAGTCTCATCAGCAAACAGCAGTATTGAAAAAAGAAAAACAGCTGTTGTTCACAGAATAAGTTCCACAGATGATTGAGTCCAGTAATCCATCACATGAACACAGAAATGCTACAACCGCTGCTTTGCCAAAGACTGACTGCCGTGTGCAGCCAGAAATAAGTTGAGGTGGACATGCACTTCACGTTCGATCTGAACATACCTGAACTCACAGGATTTAAAAAGGTTTGTGTCACCTGCTTAAATGCATATTTGAGACGTCAGCGTTTTTTTCTGTGATATGGCCATTACCTCAGCTAACCTCGGGGGAGAAATATTTTTTAATCTGTTATCAAGCAGCGGCGTGCATCTTCAAAGTTATTTTAATGATCTCACAGTTGTCTACATTCTGCTCCAAATGATAAAATATTTGCCTGGGGGGCAAAACTATGGAATTGCAATTGCAAAAAAAATATCATAAGATCCTGCTAAAGTATATCTTTTTTTTCCCCCCTCCCATAAAATTTCCTCAGTAGTATTTCCTCAGCGCCGGCTGGCACTGGCAGAGCTTGTGATAGTGGCGTGGTAGCAGAGAGGAGCAAAGCCTGCAGAAATGTTGGATTTCAACTTTGGTTTGTGCGGCAGGCAATATTTTGTCATTCCGGGCAGACAGACAGTTCAGGTACTGTGGGCTCAGAAAATACCTTTGAAGATGAAAACCGCTGATGGAAAACAGGATTAAAAAAACTAAATCCCCCATGTTTGTGTTAAAAAGAAAAAAAAAAAAAAAGAGACGCAGCATGTGACCCATTCACCCAAGTATGGAGTGAAACATTAGTAACGCTACAACATAGATTATTGGGGCGACATTAAACCATTTGGGGTTTTTTTTTTTTTTTCAAACATACTTTTATTGCCACTTGAAAGGTTTGACAAAAATGTAATCAAACATCCGCCACACAACTGTTGAATGAAAAGCTATTTCCTTCATATCACACAAATGTCCAGGGGCAGGATTTTTGTCTGCACTAGTGATTTTTATCAATGAAACATATTTTGACTTTGTCCGTGTTTTGGCAGAATATGAACACCCCTTGATCGCTCGTATTCAATTCAACCTCCCTATTGGATTAATTTGCTTGTTATTACTTCCACGCTTCTGACCTCAGCTGTGAACAAATTAGTGAGAAGCTCAAAATGTGACGGCTAAGAGGACCGCTAATCTTCCATTATTAATGCTGAATACACTGAATGTGAAATATTTACCTCAGCTACTTTCTGATGTTTGGGTATGAAGGTTGCATATATGGGATTTTTCTGTATCTTTTGAAATCATTAAGTCCTTGGCAGAAATTAATTGAACCGTGACAAAAAGAGAGAGATGAGGGAAACGAAAATTGCAGCATTTTGAATACGTTCTATTGTGAAAATGTCCATATAGTCCGACCATCTATTTTCTGAACTGCTTATCCTGTCCAGGGTCATGGAGAAAAAAAAAAGAAAACATACGTTGTATGGGAAAAAACATGGTATTGTATTATGCAGTAGTGAACTTATATCAGGTTTCATAGAATTGAGATAAACATTTAAAAGGAAATTCCATTTAACTGAGAGATTTGTTGCTGGGCTGAGTGGAGTTTAATTGGATTTCTTATTATATAAATGCAATGAAATCTGCCGTCTTACATTCCAAAAATGTATTAACGGACGCATGAAATGTTCTTTTTACCTCACTTCTAGCACCTCTAGAGTCCATCTCCTTCTTGCAAGTAAAAGACAGTTTGTCTCGTTCAATAAGACGACCAAAATGGCGGTTAAAAGTCATTTCAGCTGCTAGTTCAAGTTCAGATTGAAGATGCTTATCCAGATGCAGCAAAGATGGAGTCACAGTTTGTATCAGTGAGGGGAAGGAGGAAACACTGGAAACTATTTGATCAGCATTTCGCTAGTATTTCTATTATTGCCGTACTTTTCCTCCGTACTTCAGGATGATTGTGGTGTTAATGGGTCAGAGAAAAACTTTTTTTTGTTATTGAGTTCTACAAAGTGGGACAAGGTTGTACTGATTGTGTAACACAGCTGTAACGGGTGTGTTATGAACCCAGATGCAGTACGTAGAGACGCAGGATCGGTTGAGAAGTCTCAGATTTATTCAGAATATAGCAGGCAGGCAAACAGGAACCAGGAAGGCAAAGGCAGAACTCGTGGTCGGGGACAGAAGGCTGGGATGACTTACCGGGAGGCAGACAAAACAGGTGAGTCGGGAACAGCCAGGGTCGGTACCAGGAAATCAGGCAGAAAGGGAAGAAGGAGTGAGTGTGGAGCTGGTGACTACACACTGGGGTTGATTGCAGGGAATGGGCTACAGGTGAGTGATCAGGTGAGTGAAGACAGGTGTGAGGAGTAAGCTGGCAGAGTGAGGCCGGAGCAGGTGAATGGAAAAATACTAAATCCGGGATGAGAGAAAGGTGCAGACTGTGACAACAGCGACTCGACACGTCATAAAATTTGGGGACAAGTGACGGAAGAATTGGAAGAAAAACAGAAAGTGGAAAACAAATGAAATTTCAAGACATTTTATTATCCTTCAAATATCTGTTCCCGTGGTTTCATATCTCTACCACATGGTTGATATAGAGTTGATACTTTGATTGTGAGCTTTTCCAGTAGTTCTAAACTAGTTGTTAAACTGTAGATGATAATAAAGTATTTAAAGAATGCAAAACTCTCCTGGTCAGAATGCATTTAATGCATCGTAGCGTCCACCTTAATGGTCTGTACATGGCTCCACATCACAACACCTGGTAACAAATGATACTTGTGCTGAGGCAGTAACCCTGGTTGTGTTTATAACTGTACCCAAATGATCCCTGCAATGGGCCATGAACGCCAGGGAAATGGGAAGCAGCTGGCATACTCCTTTCTCTTTTCAAAATCATCAGCTCTCAGATCACAAATACCAAAGAGAAAAGAAAAAGAGCACCCAAGATGATTCAAAACAAGCGCCGTGTTTTTTCATCTGTGTATGTCCAGACATTTTTTTATTATTATTTTATGATCTATATCTCATTACAAAGTGAATGTTGTTCTTTCTTTAAAAATAATTAGCCACAAAAGCATCGAACAGCACAAGCAAAACACACTTTTAAAAGAAGCAAATAAATAAATCAAAATGTACAAATAAGCAACACTTAGTCTGATGATTTTCTTTTTTTTTTTTTTTTTTTTTTCTGGGAGCTTCTGAAGCTGAATTTCATAAGATTTCAGCTCAAGTGGAATTCCTCTTTAATTCAAAGTGTTGGACACACATGCGCACACACAAACACACAGGTGCACTCTTGATGGGAGTAACTGCTTTTACTTGGCAATTTTACGATGAAGCAGCGCGGCCTCGATATCAAAACGACAAGTGATCTTGTGTAACTACCAAGAAGGTGCAATCTAAATCAAGAGCGCTGGATTCAAGTTGAGGGTCTAAAAAGTGCGTGTGTGTGTTTGTCTCTGTGTGTAGCACTCAATGATTTCATGTGATCGCTTCAAAATAAAGCTGCAAGAACAAATTGACTTTTATCCTCTGATAAAGAAGATGGCCAAGACTTCTTGATATGCAGAAATAATTCATTGGGCTGTTTGCAATGAACTTGTTTCACTGTTTTTGTCTTAATTAAGTCTTAATTCCACAGTTATCTTTCCAAAGGTGCTGCCTTTACTTCATATAGGCTAAAGAGCGTAAAAGCACATATTGCATTTCAATCCGACAGCCTGTTACGATATTTAACAACAAATTTTGAAAAGAAAAAGAGCAGAAGTGTTTTGGTGGTCCAGGCCAAGTGGAGATAAAAGAAGAAGACCAAGTGATTCAGGACAAGTCGGGACATAGCTGAATGAAGGAAGGTTGGAACTGTGCTGTCAAGTACGGCCGAAGAGGCCTGTCAGCTTCACTGAGGAAAGACTGTTTGCCTTGTCGGCGGGCTCTCGGCATGTCCACAGCGGCGGCCGCTCTCATTACCTGACTGCCGACCTGCTGAAACAGCTTCAAACGCTGACAGCTGGGTGGACAGCTGTTCAACGTCAAAATCACCTGTGTGCATTTTGGTTAGGTTTTTTGGCCGAAGGGCTGGTCAAGCCTGCGAGGTCGACTGCCTCAAAGAACGCACAGCTCTGCGGCCTATTTTCCACCAAATGGGACCATCAACTAAAACATTATATGTTCAATAAGACCTGAGACTTGCAATTCGGACTATAAAGTTTATAGCAAAACATTTATTGGGGCAATAAAGCGAGTGAGAAATAGGCCCATTTTCACATAGACTTCAATATGAGCTATAAAGCTCAATCCCAAGTGGGTTTGGGTCCGGAGCATCCAAAACAGTTTAAGGGAAGAAAACAATGAGCGGGACCATCAGTGTTCACAGCCCTGCAGCTTCCAAGATGCAAAGTTTTGTATCCAGTTTTGAAATTTTGAACAAGGCTCTGAAAATGCACTCTTTACCCATAATCCCTCTGATGGCGAGCCCCGGTCAGATCAGAAACTGTAGACAGAATAGCTGCTCCATCATGCTCTTGTTTGACAAGCTGAATATTGACCAGCACATTTTTTGTTCAACTGAGACTTTTCATGTCTTAACCAGGAGGCCCAGTCGTTGTTTTGGTTTTTTTTTTCTTTTGTTTAACAGATAATAAATCTGGACTTTACAGCGCTGTCATCTCCACATTTGGGGAAAGTTACAAGCTGCTGACAGCAGTGAATGTGGTTAGCATTGAAACACTCGTATTGGTTGGATTGTGGACAGGGATCATTAAAAAAGGATGCTGGCCTGTGGGGGCGTACTGAACTTAATGATTTGCTCGTTATTTGCTGTCATGTGTTCTACAGGCTCTTAAAGACACTAGATTCTGAGAGCTTGTTGATTATCCTGAACGACATTGAATGAATTCAAAGAGGGCCTGGATTTGTTTGTGTGGTTCCAAAATGTCAGAACAAATATTTCCGAGTACAGTTCCAATTTAAGTGTTGTCTTTGCAGCGAGCGGAACACAATGACTAAAAGAGATGACGATTTTTCTCCTGCCAGTCACAGTTTCATTACGACCGACTTGAAGAGAACAAACAAACAAACAAAAAAAAAAAAAGGCAAGAAAAGAAAAGTGCTATCAGTGCCATCAATAACCATCTGTCTGTTTTTAAGGACAAAGACAGACTGACAGCAAGAGCTGAGGTGAATTTTGTTCTTTTCCTCCAGGAGGAATTGTCTACAGCCGCAACTTAGGATGCACTTTAGGCTCTTTTTTTTTTTTCTTTCTTTGTCTTCTTGGGAGAAAGACTGAAGTTACTTTTTAGAAATTTCGATCGCTCCTTCTCGTGTTAATTAATTACACCGACAACTTAAAGGCCGTAAAGGCAGCGATCCAGGACTTGTTGAATTTCTCTTCTGGAAAAACAGAAGAGAGTGAAAATGCAGCTCCAGCAGCCCCGGGCCATACTGCTGGGGTGGAAAGGGGGTGGGGGGGGTTGCTCAGTGTTGCTAATGATACGACATGTGCATTTGTTCTGTCTGGTCCTACTGACCCTGACTCATGCTTTTCATGCTTTAAGGAAGCCGAGGATTACATCAGCTTTGTTTGTTTGCTGGAAGGGGAGAATACAAGGCACAGAGACCTTGTTCTTGGAGTGAGGCACACAAGGGCATCTTTCAGAGCTGCCTTACAAACAGCCAAAGTGCTGCTCTCCTTTCGCTTAAGAACATAGATTTTTCATCACCTGTCCACTTTGCTCCGCTATCTGTCCACAAGCAATGCATTACATTAGTGTACATCATTTAAGAGCATCTAACACAATAGTCTGCTCGTGTTGCATTGCTTCAAGTGGGTGCACCAGGCTGTGTTATATTTCAAGACAACAGGACTTACTCGAACCAAGCTAATCTACTCTATTCTTCTTTCTTTTTTTATCCTGATTTTTCTTTACACTCTGATATGAAATGCTGCAAAGCTGTGACTGCGTTTTAAATAATAACAATAGCAAAAAAGAAAAAGCAGGTGGCTGATTTGTAGAGTTACAAAATGAATAAGAGGTATGACAAAAAGAAAATCATGAGCAATCATAGAGCAACTATATTCACAGAAGGAGGTGAAATAAACAAGGATTCACAGAGTTATATTTTCATTTTCGATCAAATTTGCCTCTGTAATTTCTAAACCTGCAAAAGAGAGTTATCCAATAAGATTTCATATTTTATTTTAACAGTACAGAACTAACAGGTTTCCCTCTTCCCTCTCAGGTACTACAGGCAAATGGTGGAGAGTGCCAGAGTACTGTACGGGAGCACAATGAGCCTATAGGAAGTAAATAAAGAACATGGTTGGTGTTCCCTGTGTTTTTGTGTGCTTGGCAGAGACACACACAAACCTCTTTCAAAGTGTGTGTACAGCTGGAAATGGGAAAACTGCATAAGCATTGTTGTCTCTTCCTTCCTTGTTTGTTTGTTTCCTCCTGTTTATTCACCAAATGCTGGGCAGCGTCTGATTGATTTTTACCAATAACACAAAATTGCAACTGCGGATTATTTTGGTTGGCAATAACCAAACTAAAACTAGATGCCTCCTCTACCTCGGGGATTAGAATCAATACCGGCACTTCCATCCACAATCTCTCTAAGTGTGTATCACAGGCATGTTTGAAATGCATCAGAGCTTCCCATCCATCTGAGTTTTAAGATGTCTTCATGGAGATGATTGACGACAGTAAAAGGCCGCTCTGGAGAGAGAGAAAGAGATGAGATCACAGATTTCATCTCTTTCTCCGTCTCATTCTTTGTCACAGTCTCTCTCTCATCTCTCCCTCTCACTTTCTGTCTGCAACATACACAAACAGGTGCAACACTCGCAGTGTATATCCAAACATTTTCATCATTTTTACCCCTTTCATCTTCCAGGTAGTAGTAAAAGGTGTACAGGAAAAAAAGAAAGAGAAGTTCAATAGAGGAAAAAGTCCCAGACTGAGCCTGAGCGACTCTTCAAGGTTCCTGTGAAGATGTGAAACGAGAGTCTACAGGTTGAATTTGGAGTCTAGACATCTTTAAAAGGGCTGGCATCGTGGTTTGAATGATTTGTTGGGGATCTGTCCTCTCTGATGAAAACTTGGACCTCACAAAGAAAACATTTTTTTCATCTCTAATAGGAAGCGTTAGCACATATTTTCCACAGCCATGCCTGGAAGAATCTTGTAAAGACTAAAGTTGACTGCACCATTTCTTCTACATCTCTACATATATTCTACCTGCCTGGTTCTTCATTCCAAGTCTCTGCTTCTGAGACAGCAAGCGTAAATGGAAGTCGCTAACAATTTAGATTTTTAATTACACCGAGTTTCTGACTGAGATTGATTGATCAGTTGACGTCTGTAACTGTGACTTTTGCCTTGGGTTAGGTAAGAGTTCATTCATGTCAGTTTCATGACCAATATTCAATGTCACATACAATAAATATCATATCTATGAATAATTCATAATGTCTAATCGTAGCAAACACTGGTGTTCAGTCAGTACCTGTGAGACAATGGAAGGTGAGATAGAATATTATTATTTCATTTTACCAGCTAAGTCATTATTTTAGCCTTTTTATATTAGTTCTAATAACAGCTGTAAAATCCATGTGTGCTGAAAGCTAACAGTGTTTAGAATTATTATGCATGTTCACTGAAAGCACAGTTTTTTACTTGACGTTTTCCACTACACTTCAAAGGGAAGTTTACTTTTTACTTATTTGACATCTTTAGTTAGTGAAATACTGTTCGGATTATAACACTTCAGCTCACTGAAGCAGTTCCCTTTTGCACCGCGGCTGGTACAGTGCACTGATACAGCCTTTACTTTACTCTTCTTTGGCAAAAATAACATTTAAGAAACTTTATATGTCCTCCAATCTTCTGAGGTGCTGAAGGATTTGGTATTTCTCACTTGCAACAACAGATGCTAATGCTAATGGCTTTCACGGGAGCGGTCCAGTGACGGTTGGTCTAGTTGCTGCGAGTGTGGTTGTAGGTAGATGTAAACACAGAGGGACGGAGGAATTGCCACCGGCTGAATTCAAGGCCACTTTCACCATCCAACCTCCAGGAATTTCAGCACTTTTACATTTTCTAAAATGTTTCAGTCTTGGCACTCAACAATAGCCAGAAGCTATGAAGAACCTTGATTCTGCTATCATGTCCCTCTGTCGTGTTGTTTCATTAATGTAATGACCCATCGATTTAGCATTTATGCAACAAAATGTATTGAAGCTGGCTGGTGGCCAAGTCAATCACCGGCAAGGCCGGCTGCGCATCTTGGCACAAGGAGGTGATTAAACTGCCTTTGGAAGACAAGTGAGGAGGATTCCCATCCCATCACCCTGACAAACAGGACGGGGCCTGCTTTCCCCACGCCTGACTGGGTTTCCTCTATTCTTACCTTGTCGCCCTCGGGGGTTGGGAGGTGGCAGGTGGGTGCATTTTGCTTGGGTCTGGCACACTCGGCCGTATGAGGTACTTTTCGGGGAAGATGTTCGGCGACAGATGGACTCGACAACGCAGGTGAGGATTGGAGCGTGTTCGCACTGAATCACTATCAGGACAGGAATTGGTAAGTTGCTGCTCAGCATCAGCATGAGTTTGGTCTTGTTGGAGTAGATTTGGCTCCCGTTCAGCACAGCGCCCATCGTGTTCTCCTACCTGTGGACGGTCCTGCAGCAAACACCAGATTCTCTGCGCCTTTTACTCAACACTAACATCTTGTTTTTCCTTTTTTTGCATTCACCATTAGGAACGCTTATTAGCTTGCAAATTGTGTGTTAATTTTTCTCTTTGTTTGACCTTTTGACCTGCAGCCATTTGACGTTTGGGCAAGTTTGTTGCTAGCCAAATAAAAATGTCAGGTTTCATGTGCTTCTATTTGCTTAGCATGGGTGGCTGCTGGTGTGGGAGGTGGCTCGGGCTTCTTAGCTGGCGAGCTAACTGCTGTTAGGGTTGAAGGTTGTGTGATTCAGGACTGTCTAGTCACGCTGGAGTTTTTCAGGGGGAACAGAGATTTTTGCGGATACACTTGATGTGATATATTCAAATCCTTTTCTCTGTGAGGAACATTTAACCTTTCTGGCGACGTGTTGTTTGTCACTACATCTGGTGACAATGGCAGGTGGCCACAGACACGCTGGCTTTAATGCTGCCGTAACAACAAGCGTCAAAGAAAAAGATTGCCGTTTGTCCCCATTCATCTCACAAGCTGCTCCCACTTTAACATATTGGCATTTCTGAGGTGCTCTGCGTAATTGTCAGCCACATGGCGGCACCTCGTTTGTTTCACTGACATTTTGCCTTTGGTTGATTGTGTATTTAACAGGCGAAGGAAAGCAAAATTAATTGGAGAGAAGCCCTAATCTGTCTGCTTGAAATGTCACCCCTGTATTGTGACGCCTGCACTGACACGGTGCCACATAAGAGGCGACGACGGAGGGCAGGGAGAAGCAGGAAAAACTGCGGGAAATAAAATGAAGTAAAAAGAAAAGCAAAAGAAGTAGAAGAGTGACCTATACATCATTCTGAGAAATCAATAACACTTAAAGGCTCCATACTTGTCCCTCGGGGGTTTAACCTCCCAACTATTGCAAATGACTAAACATTTATGTTGTGGGCTCTTTCCATCTGAACTCTGATGTTAAAAAAGAATATCTACTGCTGAGGAGAGCATCAGGAGTCTTTTGTTGTTGGTGTGTAACACTGTATGTCCAGAAGAAAGTGGTAGTTTAAAGTAGGACAGGAGTCAGAAAGCTGAGCAAAAGGTCATTTGGCTATGGCGTTCCTCATCAGACTAGAGCTCCCTGAGTCCCACAGATGAACAAGAGAGATCTAGAAAAGCTCTCTGACACACCCCTTCTTTACATTTTCACACTTATTTTCCTGTCTTCACATTTGACTGCTGAAAAACTCAAATGTGAGGTGGCCGGAAGTGATGTTTTGCACAAATGGCAGATTTATAGAATGCGTTGCTATTTTCATCCTAGCCGGGTTTAATTCCAGTTATTCTGTCCATTCTGATAAATGGGGCCTTCTAACTTTGCACCTGCCAGCAACAGACTCCAAACTAAATGCAAAACTGCACCACCTGGATGAACTTGTGGCTAAATTGTGCGACAGCCAGCAAGCTGAAGCATAATTGTTTGTTTACAGGAAGTACATGACCACGACGGGGAGGGTTGCTGTGGATTTGGCGCATGGGTGGGATGGAAACGGTCAAATCCTTTTAGTCGTGGCAAATATCTTTTTATATATTTGAGGATTAAAGATCCTGCTTTTGTAATGTTTGTTTTCTTACTAACTTAATTGGTCCAGAATCTGAAATCAGAGTTAGTGGTAAAGTGGTAAAGCAGCGGCACCCAAGTTTTGCTCATGATTAATGATTAATTCCTATCAACTTGTGTGAGATTACAGAAAGTCTTCTCCAAATGTTTGTGCGTCATTTGAGAAGGGAAACAAAATGTTGACTGCTGGATATTAAAGCTGAGGTGGAAGAATCGAACTACATCACGTACAGTTTTGTTGTGGTTCAAAAATGCACATTGATGCCAAAACTGACTTGCACATTGGCCCGTGAGTAGAGATTTGAGGGACATGATGAGTTTTCAAGCAGAAAATCTCTCTTCCCCGCAATGGCTTGACCCCCCCGTCCACCCACGTGTTGTCTCACATGTGCTCGTGTAAAACGCTGGACACTTTGACCCCCTGCTGTCGCTCATATGTGTGCTCAGTTATTATTTCACCACGACACGACATGAAAAGAATAAAATACATTCTTCGCCACTGTGAGTGCGCTGAGCACCTTTTTTTTTTTCCAAATGACCACAGACAAACGCGTTGATGAGAATGACAAGCAGTTGCGTCATGCCTTTCAAAAGATTTTGATTAATCACAAATCTCCATTGGTCGAGGCGTTGAACTGGATACATGTTTTTTCCTTGTTACTAAGACATCACTGAAATCTTTGTTTAAAATTTTCCGTGAGTCTGGTTTCCTGATTATTATTTTTTTCCCCCAGAGAGTTGCACTCGACAGATTCCTCCGAACATAATCCATGTAGTTTTTATTCCTGTGATAATGTCACAATTATATTAGACAACTGAAAACATCTCAACTATAAATAAACAACATCTGCACTGACTAAACACCGCCATTCTGATCAGTTGGAAGTGATCAGTCCGATAATTTACAAAGCGTCAAAACAAACCTCTTCAAAGACATAAAGATTAAAGTCATAATCATCCTCGCATTCATTCACACTGAACTATTTTTGTTTTTTTAAGACTATTCCCTTTGTAGTTGGTTGTGTACATGATTTTAAGGCAGAAGTTTAATTTTGATTATGTTAAATGACATGTGGATAGAGAACTGAAGAAACTGTCATCTGATAAAATGGACTCGTGCTGAATACTTTGCATCTCAGATAAGAAGGAAACCACACGGTGTGGCTCATGCAGGGCGATGGAGGACGCCATAGAAAAGCCTGATCTGATGTCCAAGGTTACGCTCTGCAATTAAAAAAGGAAGAACATAATAATGAAAATAATGAAATAGATACATTAACATTAACAAAAATCCCAGTAGTACTTCTTGAATAGCTTTTAAAAGGACGATTCTATTTGTGAAAAATCATCCATCTTCTCCACTGTGGTGCAATTAATAAATTACAATGTACATAGAGATATAAAAAGGAATGAATGAGCACATATTCACCCTCTAAATGTCAGGGTTATATATTAGTGTTAACACAGACTGATGATCATTGGAGCAGGAAATTGTTTTCCTTTCTCCCTGCCATCAGGACAGCCAGGGATCAGGGCCAAGCAGGTGTAAGATGAGCATCTGGGACTCACAGACAAACATGCGGATGCACATTCCACACCAGGCGACCACGCTGGAGATCTGAAGTGCCCGGCCGCACTCGGGGCTCATCAGGCAGTCCCTGGTCTTCAAGCAGCACTTGGGGCAGCTGCTCCCCGAGCTCTTGCTCTCCGTCTCGCTGTATCTCTGGGGCTGAGTTTGCCGTGTGTCATGGTGCTTCTCGTCCCACTCCTCGCTCTCACCTCGACCCATAATGCTTTCCACCTGGAGTGTACAGTGGGATGAGATCTGTGGAGAAAACGGGGAGATTTCAATAATGAGGCTGCAGCATGGCTGTCCCATTATGTCCAATGTGCTATGATTCAACTTTTGCTCACTGCACTTACCGGGGTGTGTTTCTCCTATCAGATCTGTTTGACTCTGGTTTTTAAGAATGTTTGCAGCTACGCAGGTAAGATTCCTGCCTCAAACACTTCCTTGAAAAATCCAGGTCACCCTTTTTTTTATATACATCTAATCTGAGCATACAGGAACACTCAAACAGGCAATTTAGCCGAATGTCAATGTGAAATCGATCCGACATGCGAGCCTGACCTTGGATCGGTGTGGTCTGTATCTGTGTGTCGGCTCTCTTAAACAACAGAACTCTTCAGTTTCATTAAAAAGAAATCATCCTCCACAAGTGCGAGTCATTAACACTGCGGTCTAAGCTTAAGTCCCTTTATGAAGAATTTATTGAGTGAAGACACATTGATTTGACAGATTAACAATTCTTCCACACTGATGATCATTTCATCAGCGTGGAGCTGAGTCTCCCTCCCCACCCCACCTGTTTTAACTGTCAGATACAATTGCTCCCCACAGACATTATCAGATATTACGTGATAACCCTGATGGTGATATAACATCTTATCTGTGCCATCCGGTGGCTCCCCATTTATTACCGCTGACAGTAAATTAGATTGCTGGCATCTGGGGGGTATACTGGCATTCTGAGTGCACCTCTCCATCTTATTCTGCTTTCAAAACTCCATTGGTTTTCAATCATAAGTAATAAAATTCCATCACCGTCCTCTGCCATGAAAGCGGCCCGGAAAAAGGAAGTGAGAGAAGGCCATTAAGAGTAGAGACAGCGAGTAATGGGCTTACCCTTTGCTTTCAGAGTGGCTCCTCTGTCTGTTTGTATCGCTTCTGCTTCTTCTTCTTCTTCTTTTGTAAACCTCAGTGAGCACACACCTTCACTCTTTGGTGTCTGTCACCCAGTCTGTTCTGGCTCAGCCCGAACAGACTGGGTGTGTCTTCAGGTTTTACAGGTTTGACCAAGTGGACCGCCCAGCAAGTGTGTGGTTTCATTTACAATAAACAAGTTATTTAATGTTGTGCTGAGTCTTAAAGGTGTAAAGAAAGGCCCAACTCAAAGACATTTTCTGATGCCAAGGAGTGTTTGTTTTATTTCTAAGTTGTGTCAAACTTTAAGCTAATATGTTAAATTAAAAAAAAGTCAACTTCTAGTAGATCAGAAAACCAGATTAAAAGAAAAAGATGTATATTTTGAACATATTTCCACCCGTTAAATATGAAACCCTTTTGTTTACATAAAATCACTTGTGTTCTTTATGTAAAGGAAGGAAAAATATAACTATTATTTTGACTTGAAGGTCTAATAGCTTTGTGCAAACAAAAAATATCATAAAAAAAGTATAAAAAAATATGAATCAAAAAGATCTAAGGATGCAATAGATGTATAGAACGTTAGGTAACGTTTCATTTGCATAATTGCTTTGCTTAATTTGTCTCCACACAGCAGTTCTGCCTTTTAGGACACAATAATGAATATATTTCATATTTGGCTGGCTGTGACAGAATATATTGCACAAATGCCTTTTTTTTTATTGCTGCTATGGAAACGCAATCAAGTTTTAATAAATGATTACACGGAATAATTAATTGATTTGACAGCACATTTCATTACATCATGGACAATGATGAACCGAAAAAAGCCATTTACAGCAGCAATTAAAGCACAAACAATTTGAATATATTCAAACAATTGCATTCAGTTAACAAAGAGAATTATTTACTGAGCCGTTCATTATCAGTGTCACATGCACAGCAATTCATAAATTTTGTCGACTGTACATTTGGATTGGTGAGCAGGAAGGCGAAAACCAACAAAATGTGCGCATTTGTATGCATCTCTGTCTTTGTGTGTGTGTGTGTGTGTGTGTGGGAGCTACAAAAAAGAAATGTTCAGGAGGATTTTTCTTACTTCGCATAATTCTGTAATAATCAGATACAGAAGAATTGTGGTTCATCCAACCAAGGACACACAATTGTTGCACTTGAGAGTCAAATTGTGCCGTGGGGAGTGGAAAGAGTCGACAGAAAATTTCAGTAATGTTAAAACACCGCAAGGCGAGTAGTATGAACTGAGGAAACTTCTATTTGAATATCAGTGGAGTCATTTGATTTATGGACTGAAAGATGAGAAAGGACATTTAAAAACACAACTTCATGGCTGACTATCCGCACAGTGTAGCAGACACCTCCAAGACTTTCCACGAAGGAGTCACTGGCATTATCATTTCGTTTGATTAATGCAGGTGACAACTCCCAAACGTGGGGGATACTTTGCAAATTGGCCCAAAGAAAATGAGAAGTCAGAAGCGGCGTATGACTGTCCCCGGGCCGTGTCAAGGCATGTATCAGTTTTACTAACAAGGTAAGAAGGAGCTCCAGACAGGCCGTGTGTATCCATACCACTTGGTTTACTCAGCGCTGTATGTGACAGCAGGATGTGACATTTCATTTACATTGTCACTTCCTCCACTTTTTGGTTTTTTTTTAGAGTTCAGTTGCTCTATTAACCAAGCAGGAAGTATCTCCAAAGATCTGCCAGAAAAATGACAAGCGGTCCGTCTTATCAGATCACGCTACTGCGCAGCCACCACAATCCCAAGATGCACTCCCTCTCTTCTCCCTCAGCTGTTATTGTTTTGGAGTTGCTCAAACAAACTATTTTCAGGGCTGCAGGGGTGCATCTACAGCCCGCCCTGGAAGAACACGTCGAGCCGCAGTGTGATACTGAAGATGCAGATGAAGGAAGAAATGCTTCCCCCTGACAGTCCGTTATTCTGGTTGATGGTGCGACTGTCACCTTGATTCCTTGTTCGAGGATCAGACGAGCTGACAGGAAGCCCCTGCCTTGAATGTGGTTTTGCAGTCCTGCGAAAAGCCTCAGCTTTTACACATCACTGTGACTTCCTTTCATCTGCACTTGTCTGTCAAAGTGTCAGAAATGCATGTTGGTCTCTGCTACGCTGTTCTGCTTAGTGGGTTCATCCGGGAAGACCCAAAATTCCTCCTGTCCTACGGCAGCTGACTCGAAGACCGCTATAACTGATATCAGTTTCTTTTTTCTTTTTGTTTTTATTACTTTTTGAATAAACTGACAGCAAACGCTCTCATACTGCTGCTTGTGTAGGCGTTTTTATCGTTTTTATCTCGTGTGATGGATTGTCAACAGTTTCACCCAGTGGAACCTCCATTAATAGCCATTCGAGGACATACGGAGTTACTACTAAATCATAAATAACTGATGCTAAAACGAAAACGAACTGCACATCAGTGTGTTTCTATAAATACATATACAGTACATCTAACTAACTGCTCCAACATCAAGAGGCAAAGTTAGGAGAGGGCAGTGAGAACAAGAACTTCTAAGCTCCTTTGGGTAGATTCAAATTAAACTTGACATGTTGGGTAAAGACACCATGAGGGAAAGTAACGTTGAAAACTTTATGGATGATTTGATGATCTACCGGCCGATTGATGCTGCGTCCCTGCTGGTGGTCCACCAGTGTGGATTTGTCCCAGCGGGCCACGATTACAGCTCTGACTATGGCTGAAAGAGCTTCTGGTGTACTTTTTATTTCTAGCATTACTGCAAGTTTCCAGCTGCCCGCTAACTCTGGACAGTTACCTTAGCAACCAAGGACGAGCACAGACCCGCAGACGTAGGACGAGCGTCCATTGAATAGCTATTACACCCTGTTGCCATAGGTGAATATGAGAGTTTCATAGCTTACACAACAAGACTGACTGACAAGATTGACTGTGATTTCACGTTGGGTGTTCAAAAGAGTTTCTGAACACGCATGGCTGTCATGTGGCTGAAGGTTAAACACACAGGAAGCCTTCAGAAGTGAGCGATAACTTGTCCTGCTCATCTCTTCCCTCTGTGATCAAACTTCAGTAAAAGCTTCGTCCATGTTGGGGTTTTTTTTCTTTCTCAAATGTGTCATAATAATTGGAAGGAAATGATCCAACTTATTTATTATCTGAATATTATTATGCCCGTGCACAAGTTAAAGCAGAGAACAGACGGAAGTGTTGATTGTCAGTCTATTGTCATGCTAGAAGCCATTCAGCAGAGAGCGGCCACAGCTGTCGAACTTCTTCAGAACCTCAGTTTAATTGAAAAGTAGTTATTTTCTTAGGTTATTGCCTTTTCCGTGTGAAAACGTATTTGGTCCATTGCTCTCGTGTTTTTATAAAGAGAGGGTAAATCCGTGTTGGGACTTTGGCCATGAGACGATAGTTTCTTTTCATTATGTTCACTTTTCCATCCACATGAACAGCCGTTCCTCGAAATAATATGTTCTTTTCCACAACTTCTTTACGATGTCATTTAACTTTTTCAGCACACTTTCAGTCGCACCTTGTGTTCTCTACTCGCACCATAATTGCATTTTTGCGCAGTTGGTTTGCCTTATGTTTTCTTTCGCAGTCACATACATCTATACATATATTGAAGGCTCTGTGCTGCATGTTTACAGAGTGCAGATGGGAGCGCTTACTGCTGAATAGCTGTCAAACATGCAGATGTGACCTTGATCATCCCTGGGGGGAAGAGGCGGCCATAAATCTGGCTATAATGCCACGGCAACTCTATAAATTCTGCCACAACACAGATGTGAAATCGAGCCGAGACGTTTGATGGGATCTGGTGATAACTGTGACTCTTATAGCCTGCGTCACACTACAGGTGACACTGTAGATAAACTTAAAGTCGAACTGGATCAGAAAGAATTATAAACTGTTATCACTTGTCAGATTTGCTGTCGAAAAATCGAATGCATTAGAGTCGTATTAATTAATCTGTGGAAAATGCCCACCCACTTTAATGGAGCCAAATTAAAATGATAAATCAGAAAAATATCCATAAAGTATAGATTTAGCTCACCCAGTCTGACAGTTACACCAAACACCACCAAATACAAGGAAGTAACAGCCCGACTAGGAAGCACG
This sequence comes from Remorina albescens, assembly GCA_034769265.1. Classification (NCBI taxonomy): domain Eukaryota; kingdom Metazoa; phylum Chordata; class Actinopteri; order Carangiformes; family Echeneidae; genus Remorina; species Remorina albescens. The sequence continues at coordinate 3,445,680 of CM068480.1, forward strand.
TGCTCCGCTGATATTTGCAGCCCGGGGTTAGAAGTGAATTTGACCACATATGAAACGCACCATTTAGCCTGTGTTTGCCATTCCTCCCTCCACTCAGCATGAAGATAATTGGATATAAAACATGAGTGAAAAGCCATAGCTCTTCTCCCCGTGCCCCTGCAGGACCTCACAGCCCCAATTCACACATTAAAACATAATTAAACCTCATCAGAGGCACGGGGGGAGAGCGGGGAGGGGTGGGCGTTCAGTAGACTCATCTTATAAGTTTTGTGAATGCAATTTTCATTGACCTAAACCTCTGCTGGATGACCGGTTCCTTCCTGCTGTGTCAAATCCCAGCTCTCGCTTTTCTTTCTCCTTCCCCTCTGGATTTGTTCTCGTGTACTAGTATATGATGAGATTAAACGGCCAAACAGACACGAGCGACGACATAAAAAAAAAGCCCAAAATTTCAACGTTTGTTGTTAACAAAGCCGGAGCCGAGGCAGCGGCAATGGTTGACTGCAACGCAGAAGTTATGCGAGTTGGACTGGGAGCTTCTCCCGAAGGATGTTGTTGTAGAACCTAGTTTTTACGGGCAGGTTGATTGTGTATACCTACTTACACTTCTATCTTTTCAGTGCAGCCTGGCAACTCAGAGGAGCTTTGTGTCAAGGTAAAAAAAAAAAGAAAGAAAGAACACTGGTAAATGTTTGTTGACAGCGGGCTTTCAAATAGCATTAGCTTGGCAAGACCTTCAGCTGGGGAGAGAAAAGGCCGAAGGATAAAATGGCTAAGTACCTACTTACACTGCCCTCTTGGATTAATAGCGAGGGGGAAATAATACAGCTTTTAGCCTTAGCAATGCAAGTTAAACTGAGCTCCTCTAGTTTGAGTCAAGTTAAACGCTGTTAGGCAGAAATTAGAAACTGAAGAAAAACAAATTCATAATATGTAGAATATTGTATTCAGGCTCAAGGGATGACTAATCTTTGCTTCTCATCAATATTCTGTAATGATCTCGTATTTATAAGCAGGTGATGTCTACATATTGTAGGATTTCTCTAAATCTGTATGAGGCGTCAATATTTAGAGATGAGAAGCCTCGTACCAAATCAACTTATTAGGTTATTGGGCTCTGCAGCCCTCACTGGAGAGGGGGGGGGGGGGGGTAAGTGGGTGAGCATGTGAGGCGGAGAGCAGGTGTAAAAGCATGAAATATAGCAGTAGTGAAGGGTGCAGCATAAACCGGCCACTCTAACTTTTTTTAATTTGGATTGGCAAGTCGGCTGCCAGGATGGCGATATTTTATCCTCAAGTTGTTTTCTGAGTATCCTGCTCTGAAGCAGAGTGGCTCTCCATCATGTTTGTCAGTGGGGACTTTTATTGGAGAACACTGAGAGCGGATTGGATGCTGGCCGTGCATAGATAGTGTATGGGGGAGGGTGTGTGTGTGTGTGGGGGAAGAGGCCAGTATTGGTGGAGTGCAGTCTTATTGAATTTGCATCATGGTTTCTTTGTCGCTAACAAGCCACACTCTCAGTCATTTAACGTGTTTATCTCCTTTTCCTGAAGCACAGAGTTTGTTGATGAGGGTCAAAACCGACAAAATAAACAACTTTTGTGCATTTTTATTTCTGAATAGCTACAGCAAAGGACTGAAATAAGTTTACCCCAAGGCTTTGTCTCTGGGCGTCTGCAGACCCTGCCCTTGTGCCACATTCGAACAAAATAGTAAAGAAGTAAAAACCAAAGATTTAACTACATAATCTTCTGCTGAATGATAAGCTGAATCTCTAAAATGGGCACATAATGCAATCTTTCCACTGAGACAATGTGAGCAAAGTCAAAAGCCATTCATGAGAGCGGATAATCTTTTCTGGCGTCATATGACCCAGGTGAAATAAACAAGGCTTATGAAGGACAATATAACAAAACCTGTGTTGTGTTGCAGGAAACTAATTTATATTGCTGCATTTCATTTAAACTAAAATATCCTGAATGTCCATCTGAAAAATTTAAGTTGTGTTGTGTCTGAACTTACTTTTCCTCCAGGAACCCCCCTCCCACCCCCCACCCTCGACTGAAATACGCTGCTTATGAATCCTTGAGGTAATGGAAAAGATGCTCTGCTGACAGCCAGCAGAGACCCAGGGTCATGTTTTTTCTTGCACACATAAATCTTGGCCTCCTCCTGCCCCCTGTCTGCCCTTCTCATACGTCTGTAGCACAAAATGTCTTTTGGCTGTTTTGACCGATTGAGAAGTGAGATTTATCCCCCGCGGGCCGGGACTATAACAGAAAATTCAATTAAACGCAGGAACATAAATAGAAGATAAATGAATAAACACCCTCAACTCTCTCCTACAGGCCTGTTTCCACATGAGAATACATTAAAAGCATTTCTACGAAAAGATTATTTTCATGCAAACGATGAGTCACCCTGATATGTTAATTACATCAGCAGATTAGTACATCGGTGCGTAACTGAGGTAAAAGGACATATTATGGATTCATTCTTGCAGTAAAGCAATTACTGAGGGAGGCAGCGGGGGGGTGGGGGGTCTGATGTCTATACTTGTGAGGAAAACAGTGGTGATGTGAGCTGTATTTGTCTTCAACAACAGGACACCGTCTCTCCTCCATGGCAGTGGAAGGGGTCATTAGTTTTTCCAAAGTGTTGTGAGGAGGACTAGAGAATACTGTCTCCGGCAAGAGGAAGATTAATGATGAACTGCACATGTGTTGCAACACCAAAAAAAGAAAATCTTCCATCTACCTCTGGTACTCTCCTCTCCATAAAGTGACTTTTGAGATTTGATAGTTAAACTTGGAAAGATCAGTTCCCTGCTCCCAATTTAGCCCTGACCTTTCCCAAGTAGTCGGGAGACCGTATCTCCACACATGAAAATGGGACAGGACGCGAGTCGAGCCTCCCACGTGGCTCGCCACGCAGACCGGCGTGCACTTGCTCGTAGTATTGACATTGCTGTTTGTTTTACTGCCTCATTTGCTGAGGCTGCTGAGGTATTTATAGGCTTTCCCCATCTGAATGCACCGAATGTAAATTAAGCTTCATCATAAATAATCCACAGGAAAAGAAAAAAGGAAAAAAAAAAAAATGCACGCCTATAATTGGAAACAGGTACAAAATACTTGTTTCCTGCCTTCATAATGTGCCAGCGAGTCTATTTTCTGTCTTGTGGAGTTAGGGCTGCTTTGCTTCCAGCAGGGATTATTAATATATGACTCCCCCGTTTCAGATGCCCTTGCTCTACAAGGAGTTCTAAATCTGAGGAAGTGGTTAGGAGGACACTCATCTTGGCTTTGCAGGGCCGAGTCTGTCTTCCTATTTAAGTAGGAACTAATTTATGCCCGGTGATAAAAAATACATAAAATAAAAGCAAGGAGTAGCCTGGGGCCAGAAGTGGCAATAAGAGGTGTGAGCCCTCAATGACAATAATTCTGTGTGATTTATAGCTCAGTGGCAGAGGGGGGGTGAGGGGGGGGGCTTCAGCAGCACGTCAGTCAAATGCACTCCTGTCATCGTGATCAGAAAACCCCAGAAAAGTGTTCTCATCGTCCTTTATTTTTATCAGCCATTTACATTTCCTGATATTTGCTTGCTAGACAGTAAGAGTCACCCGCCTTCTTTTTTTGTGTGTGCAGTTGAGCAAATCAATTTTTGTTCGTATGAGTAAAAAGAAACCAGAGGTCGTGCTGTTATTTTCATTTTCTCAATTTGTTAAGAAATTGCCAATTAGGGCTTGATATCTCTCATTTGTTGATAAATCATTCTCACTTCCCATCTATATTGTGGAGGACGGTAAAAAACACATGGCTCATTTGCATGATTGGAAGCACCTTCCACACGCCGCAGTTGAGAAATGGTCAGGTTGTCGGGTCACACCAGCTTTGGCTGAAAATGACCAAAACGATAAAAAAAAAAGAAAGAAAGGAAGGAAAACGATAGACAACGAATTTGAAATCATGAACATGCTCATCAGTGAACATTTCTCTGTGTTTAAGTCATGACCAAGGAACACTTAAAGCTCTAAGAGCTTTATAGGATGTAAAAAAAATTTAAGTAAAGAAAAGCAAAGTTATGGATCAGATGGTGGGCATGGAAAGTAAAGGAGAGGCTTCTTATTATAACAAATAAAACTGGTAGAAAAGAGGAAAAAAAAACAGCTTATTATTAAAAATAATCCAACGTTCAATGCTCAAGTATAAAATTCTGCCACTATTCAGAACAATGAAGACACATTGTGTCTCCGAGGTTTGGCTCATTATTCCACAACAGGGTCAAACCAGGCAGGCATTCAAGACACGAGACAAAAAGGCAGAATCTAACCTGAAAGGAAGGAGAAGACAGCTTAAATACAAAAGGGAGAGGGAGCTAACAAGACACAGGTGAAACACATTAGGGCAAGAGGGAAATATACAGGAAGACACAAGCACAGGACTTCAAAATAAAACAGGAAATCACAAGACAAAAACCAGACATCGCAATAAACTACGTCACACGCAGAGGGGTTTATGTTGTCACTGGAAATGAAATGAAATGAAATGTGGTGTTTTTTCCAGGTTTGGGAATCACTGGAAACATTTAGGATAATGTTTTTGTTACACACCAAAGCGTGTTTTACAGGTTCAGCCATTTCTTTGACATTTTGTTGTGTGAAATAGTTACACGTTATAGATTTAAATAAAAAACAAAAATTATAGCATGCAAAATACCATTCATTAAGGATGCTACTTTAAGATAATAAAGATAATTTACAACAGTATCATCGACATATTTGTCAGGTAAAAGATTTTATGTAAACTGCAAAAATATATCAGATGTGTTAGCCTCCATTTATCTTCAAAATGTTGTTTTATCACCATATTTTCAAATTAAAGTGCCCAAGGGTCACTCTTGCTCGACCCCAGCTGGCAGTCTCTCTCTCTCTCTCTCTCTCTCTCTCTCTCTCTCTCTCTCTCTCTCTCTCTCTCTCTCTCTCTCTCTCTCTCTCTCTCTCTCTCTCTCTCTCACACACACACAAACGATTATGCAGAGAGGGACAGCAGATTCACAGACGACAACTACAAGTGTGCGGATGCTCATGCACAGGATGTACACGTGCACGCTCGCATACGTACGGACACAGCCAGACACGTCTGATGCAAAGGTGAGGAAATGAAGGCTGTCGCCGTGCAGGGTGCCGATGAGAGCTGCCGTTCCCTGCTTTACCCCCCACCCCCTCGCCTCATATCCATGGCATCTGCTCTGCCCTCATTAATCAAGGGAGTGGTGGGCAGGGGGCTGCCACTTGAAATAAAGCTTGATCATCACATAGAGTGCTGTGGACCACATCCTGGCATTTAGCTAAACTGTTTTTGTCGTGCGTCCTACCCGTCCTCCCTCAAGGCTTCAGTTCATGTTGGTTTTTCCTCATGCACCGTGTCACACAGCCTGCTCGACGTGGGCCCGGTGCCATCTGTTGGGGGATGTCACCCTGTGACCTCGTGGAGAACATGAAGGCTGTTAACCCCCCACCCATATGTGGCGTTTAACAGGGGCTTGACAAAGTAGCCACCTCCAGATACATTCTCCAGAGAGAGTCTCTGACTTTCTTACAAAACATGAGTGATGTGTAAGACGCCGCTGCAGCCCGCTGATGTATTCCTGCAGCAGCCCGGTGGGACCAGTGTGCTGCGTGTTGTGCACTCTGCCACTCGTAATTTTCAGAGGAGAGAGAAATTTCCTTTGAGACGCTCTCATCCTCACCATGTTGAGTTCTATGGTTGGCTGGAGGCTACAGGAGCTCATCACAGACTCACTTGTGCAGACATATGTCACCGAAGGCACAAGGAGGTCGGTCTGGGAGGAGGGTGGTGGGGGTCTCTCTGCCTTGATCCATATAGCCTGAGGGAAACCACGGGCAAAGAAGGGAAAGAGCCATTTTCGCCAGAGTTATGGAAAAGTTGCATTTCAAATTGATTTCATATTGTAGCTATACATTTGTTAAAGTTAGATCTTTCGCTGTGAGAAGATCACTCCATCAAAAATGGCCCCGACAAAAGAAATTTGAATCCAATCACTCGCATAAACACATTCATCTGAAAGAATTCAGAGGGACATTTAATTCCCAGCACAGTGATGACCGACAGCCTCATCACCAGCCCATGTGATGTGTCATATGCGGCGGAGGTGATGGGTGTGAGTTACCTTTTGGGTCACCAGGAGGGGACGTGGTGACACCTCTCCAAGACCTCTCCATCATCCGGCACGTCGGAGGGCTGTCACGGTCCTGACAGAACACTGCCCGGGAGCCGTCTGTATTCAATCATGACAGCTAATGACAAACGCCCAACATGGTGGAGCTGCAGCCTGATTAGTGTCGGTGCTCAAGAGGCTTTTAGAAGGACGGGGAGGAAAGCCTCATCGCCAACAATAGAAGTGGCTTGGTAATTGATAGCAAATGACGGCTGCTCTTGAAGACCCCAGAGACTGTCATGATGATGTGTGTTTCAAAAGGCCAAATAACATCCCCACGATGAAAGCGCATCTCACCATTTGTTATCGTAATGTGCACACTGCTATCATCTCCGTTGCTCTTGGCTTTGGTTCAGCCATTTGAGTGACTCGGAGACTGTGGGGATTGTCTGGAGGGCTTCATACTCTGACCCTCATAATCTGAACTACTTTAATAATTTTCCACCTTTAGCACTTGAATATCAAATAATCCATGTTTCACTGCGTTCCTCCAGTAGGTGCTGGCAAAGGATCCCATAAACAGTTCGGGTACAGGATATTATTTTCCCTGTACTGAACTTTCTTGGGCCAAGAATGATTTGTTAATTGCAATTGTATGTGCAAAGTTTGTGTTTTCCCTCAAGAGCCAACACAATCCAGTCCTACATATTGATTAGCATACGGTCCCTGAGTAATTGTTAAAAAAATTAGCCCTGTCTTTTTAATCAATCAGAGGTGAAGCATGTATAATCTATACACATGCTATGAATGATTTATTAACAATTACTGTGGTATGACACCAATTTGTTGCATTAAATGCATTTGTTTATTTATTGAGCTGTTGGGATGAGGTTAAAAATTAATAGGCAAGTAATTGCCAACAAAAGCGAGGCTTCATGCAAGCTGCTCGCTGAAATATTGCTTCACAAACTGATCCTGAGCGACCACTGGCACAGCCTTAATACGCAAGGCAAAAAAAAAAAAAAAAACTCTGCCAGCTGCCTTTACTAATTTATATCATTTACGTCATATGTCCTCCATAAACAATGCTTAATTCATGCACTGTGATATAAAACAAGTGAAGGTTTGTCACTGAGCTCTAAATTATGGATTTTGACATTTTTTTTCTCTTTACTCAATATCCTGTCAGTGTGTGTGTGTGTTTGTACCATAACATGGAGGCCGTCAATCCTCTGTCCGTAAGTATTAATATAGAAAACGCTATAAAATATAAAAAGCAAATACAAATAACAGAAAAGGAATATCCAAACTAGCGATATCACCATAGCTAAATGTCAGCTACAGTATCCTATACTATCATACATACACAAAAACGTCCAGGTTAACATGAGCAGTGACAATCATGCTACTGAGTGATGGTGGCTGTCGGGGATGACTTCCTGTGGCCGCCCTGCCAGGAGGCCCAGCAGAAATGTTAATCCGTCATGCCGTTCAACGGTTTGTGCAGCATCCTCCTCTCCATCACCAGCTGGTAGAGAGCCGGCCTTCCTTTATCAGCAGTTTGTTGGTGATGTTGGTTCTGCTGCTGGTAAAAGAACAGTCTGCTCTGTTCCACAGCCTCTGCGTTACATTTCCAAAGTATGCAATTGTACCTTCATTCCCCTTGGCACGCTCTTGTCTCTGCTGTGGATGTTGTCTCAGTCTACGTCCTCAAAACAATCCTCTCATTAGCTTCCTGTAGCCACTTCCCTACAGGTCCTGTTGTCGCTGGTGCTGCTGCTGTATGATGATTGGGTAGGTCGGAGCAAGAAGCATCAGGCTGTGGTCTGATCTGCTGACTATGCAAGTTTTTGCGTGTGCATGGCGGTACATCTGAAGTTTTATTTCCTCTGCTGCTGCAGAGAAAACACGGTGAGAGATGACCTCAAAAGAATTTGGGTTTATAATCTCGCAACCAAAAAGTGGGATTAAAATAGAAACAACAATGTAGGAATTCCCTGTGCTGAAATACGGATGCAGAGACACTCTTTCAAAATAACACGTCCAGGATTACACCATCTGTTGTTCCCAAACAACTCCCCTCCTCTCTTCTAAAATCACTACCTGCAATCTTTGTCAGGCCCAACAGTTAGAAAGCAGGTGACTATGGAGGTGGAATCAAGTACAGGAACACAACGAGGCCGACAGCTTTAATAGAGAAAATGATGAGATCAAGGCTTGCAAATCGATGGACAAGCAGGAAGGAAGAGACAACATGAGGAACAGGTGTGGAAGTGGGCAGGGAAGCTGAAGTGATTGAGAGTACAAGATCTGAGAGTGTCGAGTGAGAGAACGAAGAGACGCTGGCTAAAATAAACAGCAATCACCACCAAAGGGGGTGATGGATATATTAAAACAACAACATGTTGGATTGTCCCTGAACATGAAGCCAAAGCAGAATTATACCGAAATCTATCTCTCCCCAAACCAGCCAAACTAATCCAAGCTCATTTTTGAGAACAGAAATCTGACAGTTAGTGTAATTATATAGTGTATTTATTTACCAACAGTCATTTTGATGAGACAAATAACGTCCTACAGCGAACGCTACTCTATGAGGATGAGTACTACCTGCTGTATTGTTATTGTTGTAGTATGCTGCACAGAACAATGCAAAAAGGAACAAGGCTGAAGTTTCCATTCTTCATTCCATTGCTCAGAGAGGTAGTTTATAGTGTGGGAATATATTATGAAGAGAAAAGAGAACCGCAGATAAGGAGTCTCAACCAATTCAGTTTTAATTTAAATTCAGTGTGATTTACTGGCCATGAGCGTCAGGTGAACAATATTGCCAAAGCATCAAGGATAATGCAATTCAATAATGAGATGAGGGGGAAGAAAAGAATGTTTTCATTTTTTCATTCAATAAAATGAAATAAATAAAAAGGAACAAGGAAATGGCAAAACAAAAAAGTAGCAGTAAAAGTGTGTTTTGTGTGTGTGTCCTCTATCCATAATAATTTGTGTGGAGATAATTATTCTTCACATTAATTAATGTTGTAATTATGTGTCCCTCAGTTTGTGACATGCAGGCAAATATTGCGCAGCTAAGTTATCTGCGAGTTTCTCTCCCAACAGAATCTGTTGTTTATTGGTGTCATCTGGCTCTGTGAAGTTTGGGATTAACAAATCAAACTTTAAGTCTTCCACTCTGATTATATTTGTCACATTTTAGGAGGGAGAGCATCTCCTCTCATTCCGTTAGCGGCCAGGACTCCTTGTGATGCCCGTTTTTTCTCTGCGGTTGGCCCGAGGTCACCCTTGTATCTGGTCAAGATCTCTCTGTGACAGAAAAGAGGTACTGTGTCAGTTTGAAGTCATGCTTTAGGGCCAAATACCAGTTTGTTTTAAGTTTCGCCTTGACTCTACAAAGTTCCAGATCTTTCTGTTGACCGAATCATTTTGTGGTCAGGAAGCATCGCATCGCGACAGTATTGGCTGTTTTCTGATCGCTAAATCTCTGGACAGAGGGGACCCTTTCACGGGTTCAGTTCTTCAGTTTGAAGTGCCTGGAATCTCAGTAAGTCTTCGGAAGCTTGTGGCCAACTACTTGGCGCAGCTTTTGTACTCATCAGAAAGTTAGTAGTCCAATTTCTAACTCCTTCAGTCTGCATGCATCCTGAAGGGTCCTTAAGCAAGACTCTGGACTTAAAATAGCCTCTGATGGCTGCTCCATCAGTGAGTGGGGAGTGATGTGAGTAAATCTGTGAATGCGGTAAATGTTTTAAAGCACTTCGAGTAGTCTCTAAGGGTAGAAAAGTGGTATAAGAGGGTGGAGGATGTTTATAATGGACACAGAATTCAGCCTCTATGTGATGAGTTCATTTTAAATGGTAATTGATCATTAGCGTATTGTACAGTTTCTAATAACACTGAGAGATCTGGAAGCTTTTTGCCACCACTGCAGGGACAAAGTCAGCTGATTCTGAGAACCTTGTAATCATAAAACACGGTATCATCGGCATAGAATGGGAGTTGAACTTCCTTATTGTTGCTCCAGGAGCATAACCAGGTGATTAATATCAATGTTAAACAGAGCTACAGCGCCAAAAGACACCTCTCCATTCAATGAGGAAACCTGTCGTTTTATTGCCAATTTTTACTGAACATTTATTTCTGACAATCGTTAAGGTAATTAAGTCATAAACTTTACAACCTACACTGATTTGTGCACTTATGTAATATAATCCCTTTTGGCTAAATGATTCAAAAGGCTTAGTATTTTTTTTTTCAGCGTCATGATGATTAATTAGAGTGTAGAGAGTGTAAACGTCGTCAGCAGTGAGGTGATTTGGTAAAAGGCCAAGTTGCCCTTTACCAAGTGCATTGTGTTCCATGAGGAAGTCCAGCATCCAGCACTGATAACGCTGCTGCAGAAACAGCAACAAAAAAACCCTTCCCTGGGTTACTGCTCACATAAATGCCTCGGTAATTGTTAGGGTCTAATTTATCTCTTGTGTACTGGGGAAATAAGCCCCTGGCACCAGATCCCAGAAAAGCAGAACTGAAGCCGGGCCTGTCTCCCCTCAGCTCTCCTCATGCTCTCTGTCCTATGTTTCTTTAAAAAAGAAAGAAATTGGGTTTTCTGATGACTTTTTCTAAATGTATTAGAATTCTGTCAAATTGTCATTATTCCTTGAATTAGTTTTTATTCATAATTCAGTTCCTTTTACACAATTTGCTCGTTAAATTTGCCAAAGTTATGTTATTTTTTCACTGTCTTATTAATGGTTCAATTTATCTGCTTAAATTCTGTTTCCCAACAATCCTCCAATTAGGCTTGGTTCTGCCGGCTCATTTATGTTAACTATAATGTTGTTTTTCTAAAAGCCATGTTTCATTAGTGAGGTTGAAGCTGTTCAGGGTGGATTTTTTTCAAAAATGAATTTTACTATCCGTTTCTGATTTGATGCTAAGGATGCAGATCATCAAGAATACTCCAGTTTGGGTGGCTGTTTAAGGGTTAAGACTTTTTTTGGTAACAGGGTGGAGTCAGATGTTCCACTGCAATGGTTAAGGTTTTTATAACAATGATTGGTCTTCACAAATCTCTGTGAGATTCTCTGTTACCTTCACGTCTTTTGAAAAAGACACTTCTTTTCACCAAGAGTAAGGGTGTGGAGGTCTTTTATTAAAAAAAGTTTTAATGATAGTTTGGGCTTTAATCAGTATTATGAATTTACCATCTTACCATCAAAGGTCTTATTTAGTGACAATTTTCTTTTACATGTTTTATAGATCAATAAATAGTGAATGATCAAAATATATTCTTACAAATTTGAGACCTGTTATTGAGAAAAAGTCACTGCTGGAGTCTTCCAAATTATGATTCAAATATCACTTAGTTAGTCAGATATGAAATGAACTGTTATTATTTCCGGACATGCTGAGAGGGCCAGGCTTTATTTTTATGTAGCATGTGTGTATGTTTGTTTGCATGCAAACGTGTGTGTATTTGTAGATGTAAGATGTAAATGAAAAGCGCAAATTAGAGGTTTTGCAGGCTCATACTGGAGATAAGGTAAGATCACACTGGCATATCTTTGAAAGATAGAATTATGACAGTCACACATATTTGTGCGCTCCTGCATGTCCAGCTTTGTGTGCCTCTGGAAAATGTCACTTAATGTCTTTATTTTTCAAGATCATTGTAGCACAGTGAGATTCTCCTAAGTAGTCCTCTGTGCCCTGATATTTCCGCTCTGACCACTGGACAGAGTCATTTGGGCTCTGTGACTTTCACGGGATCTGGCACAGATTTAGATTGAAGTCATGCTCAGCTGGTCTTGCCTCTTACCGAATGTCATTGTTGTCATCAGCGACTCTAAGGATTCTCCAGTCAAAGAACCTGAATGCCAAATACTTTCAGATGTCCTCACATCAGTCCGATTTGATGTTGTAATTGGTACTTCAATGAAACACATTCATATGTATCACCCCGATACAAGTTTTGCTAGTATAGATGCGAATGTGCATTATTTATTAGAAATCCATCAAAGTGTTTGACCATCAACATATTTTTACATTTTTTTTCACTCAATGATTATTATTTGGCGTGGGATTCATAATGTTTAGCATTTTCAAGCTGTAACGTAAATAAACCCATAGAGAAAACAGCGGCTAACTAATGCTAAACCTAAGCAAAAGCTAAAGTAAGTTTATGGAACTCACAACGACAATTGCATCACAGAATTATTGTCGAAATGTTCAAGTTGCTCCAACTTAAAAATCCAAGTCCAAGTAATCCCTTAAAATACAGCTGTCCAACTTTAAAGGTGCTAATTTTGAGTTTGGCTGTGCACTGATAATAAAAACTAGCTCCTTTAAACCTCGGGATAACAAGCCAAAAAACCTAATTACACAGTACACAGTACACAAAGGCGGACTGGCAATGATTTGCATAAACAGGGATTTTGGATGTTTAATGCAAACTGTGCAGAACACCTGACTCGACTTCATTAGTATTAACCAGAAGTGAGAAAACTGCGTGACTCCGGATAGATGCAGGCCCCCAGTGTGACGCTGTGATGGATGGAACAGCTGACGCTTTGTTCCCAACAAAAAGCTGCTTCACTTTGTCATCACTCCATTGTGGGGCCAGGTGTGGCATGGTAATCCATTTAGTGTTTTGTTTTGTTTTTTTTCCCAAGGCAAAGTGGCGAATTGATAGTACCATTTCAGTCTTGCACAAAAACTGGACTCGCCCTCACATCTGACTTTCTGCCATGATTATTCAAATGGCTCCACCATTTGACTGCTTTTAATGAATCCGGTCGGATCAACAAGTTGTTTATGTCATTCTGGATTCATTATGGGGTACAGTATTAGCTAAACCACTATCTGCAAGCAAAAAGAGCAGCTTTTATTTTAGCTACTATCAGCTGATTAGGTCTTTTATGACTATGGATACAGCGGCGAGAGTAATTGCTTTAACCATTAAAGTAATAAAAGGGTGATTTGGCAAATTGGGATCATCTTTATTTCTTTTCCACCATCTGTGTGATTTCAGCCTACGTCCACACAATTAATAGGCCAGAAGGATGGGTCACATGTAAGAATAGGAAAGGTAGACAGACAACACCCAACTTTAACCCGACAACATGCCATTATGCAAGGAAGCATCCACGAATTTCATTCACAAAATTTATTGTCGCTCCATACCGCTGCCCATCCTTCCATTTTCCTCCTATCCTCCAATTCCGCCCCCGCCCCCTTTTTTCTTTTATCAACAAAATAGAGAGCTGCTTCTCAGAGCAAGAAATAAGAAGTCGGTCTCACTCCACTGGCCAAAGTAATAGAGAAATGACTGGAGCAACAGGCAAAGGTTATTTACAGCTTTTATTTATTTGTTTAGACGTTATCTGGTGCCAAGGCTGAGGAAGGAGAGAAAAGCAATATTCATTTTTTTAATGGGGGCTGCCCTCCACAGATAATGTCCCGGCATTATTTCCTTTCTCCTGGATTTCTCATGCAACAAGCTGTTGCTGGGAATGCACTTGTTCCATCAACCAGACCAAAAGGAACCGAATACAAATCCGAAACTAAACTATTGTACACGAGGAACTACATCTTCCAGTTTAACACTTTATTCAATAATGTGGATAACTAAAGTCGGATGTATTCAGCGGTACCATACTTCTTCACAAGCCTATAGTCTTGAAAAATATCTTTTCTGCCAATTAGCACCGACTATTTAATGTATCACATGTGATAATTGTTGTGGTTAAATCTCCGGTCTTCATCCACCTCTGACCAAAAGAAATTGAAACAACTACATTACATTTTGTGTTGTGGAATTACTCATTAGGGCAAACTGCGTTTTCTCTTTCTTCGTATTAAGAAAATATAGGTGGGGGTGGTGGTGATAAAAAAAAAACCAACAACAACAAAGAAATAAAACATAAACAAGAGTCAGCATCGGTGTTGCCGGAGACAGGTCGGTGTTTAAAAAAAAAAGAAAAAGATTCTTCGAGGCTAATAACCAAACGGCTGCTATTTCTAACATAATAGCAAAATAACTTAAAGCTCCTTTAAAATGTAAACTAAATGAGATGCCTAGGTTGTTTCCTTTTAATGAGCTGCTTTGGTGTTGCTTTTCGAAGTCCCTCCTGGAGACATGTTGTCAAAGAGAGATGGACGGACTGAGAAATGCCAGGTTGATTCAGCATGCAAGCCGTACGGAGCTAACACATCCACTCATCCAGTTCCCTGTGGCACTGCCTTTCACTCATTTTTCCCCATTTCTTTTTGATCTACTTTTTTTGTTGCACTTGCTTTCCCATACTTTCGGCGTGTCTGTGTTTTATTCATGCTCTGTTTTGATCTCTGACGACCGGTCCGCTTCGATTTTGTTTGCTATGATCCATTCACGTCTGCAGGAAAGTAAAATTGAGAAAAAAAGGGAATATAAACAGTTTGGTTTGAAAGAACTCAATAATGATTATAATGACAACAATAAAAGCTAATGATAAAAAGAGGATCTGAGCATCAGGACATACAGGGAACTTTTAGAAAGGTTTGAGGGGGAAAAAAAGAGAACAAACCAGTAGAAATAAAATAGAATTGAAATATGACGTAAAGAATGACTGACGGGGTAATGTCACGTGTGAATAGACGATCACTTGAATCACAGCTCTTCCTGTCATCATTGTAGCTTTGTATCTTTAAGTATTCTGAGTTGTCCACGAGATTAGAAAAGTGCCATGTATGTGCAGACTATTTATAGATGGAGAGGTTTCAAATATTACAAAATAAAATGGAAGCGGCTCTTTCACATCCGCCACATACACCGCTGGAGCTGGAAGATGAAAGTGTTGACCAGGACACAACTAATCTCTATGTAAATTAGAGAATTCCATCCAGTGTTGCATCGGTACACAATTCATTCTGGAAATATACAATATTCAGTCTCAGGATTTCCACCTATAGATTCCAATGGATTATCTCGAATGGGATTGTTTTTGGTTTTTTTTCCATTTGAAATTTTTGCTGTTGTTTTTGTTGCCTCTTGAGTGTCAGTGTTTTGATCAACGATGCAGGGCTTTGGTGTATTTTTTCTTTACGCCGGTGGGCTTTCAGTGAATATTTTCTTCCAGCAGCATTTAGAGAAGTGGGTTTGTGACCTGAGGGACCCTGAGGGGCCCGGAAAATCACTCATTAATGCTTCTGAGGTACCCATGTGCAAACATTGCTGTGTGTAAAACGTCTTTGAGGAATAGAACAGGGGAAATAAAGCAGGCTGTTCTGTTTCAGGGTGTTTTCTACACAATGGGAGGCAATAAGGATAAGCGCCTACAATGTGCCATTGTAGGAAAATGAAAGGTGGCAGAATAGACCCTAAGTCAGACGCAGTCATAGTCAACACATGTGATCTGGTGGTGGACTTGAGCGTTCAGTCCTCATCTCTTGACTGCAGCCTCATTCAGATGAATACATCTTCAAACATGTGAGGACCCCAGTTTAACTTTTTGGTTTTTGTTAAGTTGCAAGTCATTTTAATCTACACGGAAGAGCTTCCACAGTTCTCACGTTCAGAGGGAAGATGAAACGAGCAGATGAAAGAGATACAAACAGATGAAAAGAGCGCGAACAATTATTTCCCCCCTGTTAATCCACTGAAGCTCAGACAAAAAAAAGGAAAGTCTTTTTTATAACTCCACTGGCTGTACAGGCTCAACCTTGCATGTCATACAGACGGCTAATGATTTGTTTGAAAGCCAGCTCGCTGCTCCTGGGTGGGAGGCATGAATAGAAAACAGTGAAGCAAACAAGCTCAGCCAGGTGTGCATGCTGCTACAGGCGGTGAGATGGGAGAAGAGCCGCAGAGCCAGCCAGCCAGCTAGCCAGCCAGCATGGCATTCAGAAAGGTGTTAGAGCTGCCCTTCTCTGCCTCTAATGCATCTGGGGGTGCGTGACTGATTTTTTTGCGCAGGAGCGGGTGTCTTAATGCCCTAATGCATTGCTCTGTCACAGAGGGATGCTTTGGCAAGCTGCCCTTTCCACAGACTGATCTGCTGCTCGATTGGATGAGACCAAGGTAAATAAATAAAGAGAAAGGCTGAGACAGGATGGCTGGGGAAGGGGGAGGGGGCAACAAGCATGATTACACCACCAGATCAACATGCACATACGCTAAAACACAAATAGAGCACACTCCCAAGAAGGTGTGAAATGCACACGCAGGACAGGTTTTCCTCGAGCATGTGTGTTGTTTCTTCACTGGATATCGATCGAACAAGCCAAGGCCCAGTTCATTTCAGGCCACAGGCTGCTGTTGCTGTTCTGTTCAGAGATAGCGCTGAAATCAATAAATTGTTTGACAGAATTTTCATGTGCTTTTATTCGAATCCAGGCCCCATTGGTTCATACTTATTGTCATATGCATCTGCTCCATTCATTCTGAGTCAAGGCTGAACATGTTTATATAGGACAAATAAAAGTGGACGAGTGGAGGCCGCTGAGGGCAATGTGTTTGCCTTCATTTAATCTTTTAATCTAGCACTTTAATTGTATGCAATCCATTTTATACTCGTTGTCTGCCTCTGTTTTTATGCTTCTTTTATTTCTTCTGAGCGCATTGACTGACCTCTGTGCATGATAATTTGCAATCCAATACAAATTAACTGGCCTTGCATTGCCTGAAGTGCAAATGGAAGATTTGTTTCTCTTCTGCAGTTGCCAGTGTTGACATTTCATCTTCCACTTGTAACTGACTCACGATCACTTGCGTCCATTCACCGACTTGGTCTAAATATGGAAATTTGTGACCCACGTAGGAAACGGAAATAACATAAGTCATTAAAAATATTTCTTTGGTGACTCCAATTAAAACAGATCACACTGACGTATAGGAATTACCCTGAGTAACCAGGGTTCGTTAAAAGAGAGGGATGTCGCTGCTTTACGTTTTATTTTCATGTACTGAATTACGTCTTTGAGCAAATTTTATTCCATTCACCTTCATTATATTGAGGTTGTGGGAAAAATATCACAGTAAAGCCAGAACTTGCTGCAGGGCTGGGTTAAGTGCTAGTTTTTAATTAATGGATTATTTAGCTAATTGGGTGAAATAACCCCTTTAGAGATTTTGGGCGCTCTCTTGTAAGTGATGCCATGTTCCTTTTAGCCTCTTTGACCAGCTTTAGCCTCCCTGAACTGAGGAAATTTAGTCACCAAACCTTTTATGAAGTCGCAGAGAACAAATGTAGGTAGTAAACGGCTGAAAAGTGTCAGCAGGGAACACTTTGAGAACACTTTGAGAGAAAAAGCTGATATCTGATATTATGAATAAAAGCACATCATCATCATCATCAATGCTTTCCTTGGAAAAAATCTGCAACAGCAGAAAGGTGGATGAAGGAGAACAGCTATCTCTCTCATTATTCAGCTCTTGCTTACTGTAATGTGACTACACTATTAAAATAAATGAGCACCACTCAAGTCTTACTGTTTATGGGCTTTCATTAACGGCTTTTACTCCCCTGGCTTTTAATGAGAAATTATAGTGAGGAGAAAAAAAAGTATCAGTCATATGCAAGTGGGCAAATTGTTCATTATTGCCCCCTTTGGTCTGATCGATGTCAGCTGTGTCAGACAAAATGATTACAGTTTCATAAACATGCCATAGCTGCAACTTTTTACCGTACATAGTTTGACGTTTTCAATATTTTCCTCCCTTCGTATAGAAGGCGCGATCATATCAGCAATAACAAAGCAATAATATGCATGAAAAGGTTATGATATATAACACGCGTGCAGACTGAAGAATATGGCATCTTCATGCTGGCAGCCAATGCCAATTTCTGTCTCCAGAGAAATAACTCTTCAAGAGGAGCCCCTTTTTTGTGTTGCCAAAAAAATTGTAATTTGCAGCTTCAGTGGCGTGTTAAAATGTAATGACCGGAGGTGGAGCAGAAGGGGGGCAAAAAAAGACTTGGGAATTAGCCTGGATCAAAAGAGTCTTTGTGCACTCCTTCACCCCTCCCTCCTCGCAAATAAACAATAAATATAAGCAATACTTGTTTGAAATGTTTGTGTGTGGACGTGGATGCACACGGCGGGATGATGTTGAATGCCTGATGGGGTAAAACAGACACTGGCTCAATTTGTTGCCACGTATCTCGACTCTGCCCTGCCCCCGTGTCCTCTCGCTGTAAACTTCGTTGTGCTCGTTGGAACTATTGTGGGGAGGATTTATTCTATGGCAAACAACGCGCTCACTTCACTGCTCTCACCGGCACTGAAGGAAAACCAATATAACATTTGAGTGCAAATGGCAAACTCTCACCACGAGAAATGCAAACATCGGGGCACGGGGTCCTCACTGCTGTGATACTTAAGTGAGCACTGAACTCTCAACTCACAATCATGGCAGCCTCCTGACCCTAACCCCCTCACTTTGTCTTCCTCTTCTTTTAAGGTTTCTCTCAGTGCAGACTGCAGTAACAGTCCGGGGGGGGGGGGGACTCAGTGGATCAGGTGTTTGTATTCATCCTCAAAAACCCCAGAAAGGAGCAGCTGCGTGCATCATATGGTGTCTTGCTTTAGGTGTCAGCATGACTGTAGTTCACACCAAAACTGTTTATAAGTGCTGCTTTTGTGCTGCAATGGATGGTAAGACTATCCTGACAAATTGCACTGTGTCTGCGCATGCATGCATGCATTTGTGTCTAAGAGTAGAGGAAAAGTGATTTACTCCTCCCTCCTGCTTCAAACACATTACAGACCTTGTCTGTAAAAAAAAAACCTTGCCAATTTTGCAATGACAAGTGCTAGTGGCTATGCAGCATCCTTGAAATCTGTAGCCTGACATTAATACCTTTATATAGGGCTCAGCGTGCACTCTTCCTCGCTGTGCTGGGAGCAGGGTCGAACAGGTTACTTTAGAGATGGAAACATCAGCCAGTTCACATCATTGTCCCATTTAAAAGTAAACACAATTTATCGGCAGTCCCTCATTTGCCCGTCTGCTTGCTGTCAGTCAGCTGCTCCTGTGTTTCTGCACACCAAGAGGGTAAAAGCTACTGCTCTATTTACAAATGGATTTAATTAAACCTCACATGTATTCATGGAATTTGTGTAAGAAAAGAGAATCACGTTATTTTACATTTTTTATTTATTTTTGGGTTGTTCACGCTGATTTAAATGTTTTTACAAGCATATGAGAAATTAAGAATATATCGAGGGAATTACAATAACAGTCACATCAATTACTTAATCATGTTGCTTGTAATCCGTTCATGTTAATTGGCTTTTGATGGCAGGCCCTGTTTTAATTAAGAGGTAATTATGAAATTGGTTTCTTATCCTTGTTATATTGTACTTTCCAATGGTGTTTTAGTGTTTTCCTTTGACCTCCACCAGATGGATGCAGTTGAACTCACTACATTAACAACATTTGGTTGTCACAAGATCAAAGTAACAAAATTAAATTCACTACAAGGGCAAATTTATCAACAGACACCCATTAATTATGACCAAACGTGAATGGTGATTTTCGTCATTCAGTATTGGCCATTCAAATAAAGTTTGGAGTCACTTTGTACTGTAGTTGCTACTTCAATCTATGCTGATCTCAAATAGCTGAGCTCCTACATATGATATGCATATAAAATATCACTCAGATATGAAGTCATTTAAACTCAACTACAGTGTTACAGTGACCTCAGACCCCTTGGGTGTCCCCAGTGAGTCTGCCAGCTCTTGACTTCTGTTCTAGCAGCCACCACTCCACTAGGAAAGGTTAGTAGGTTGGCTTGTGGTCAGTGTATCTGTTTATCCCACAAGTCTTGGATGGGGATCAGATCAAGGCTCTGCATAGGTCAGCCAATCTCTTCCACTCTATACTTGAAGAGAAGTATGTCTTATGCAGAAGGCATCGCTATGCTGGGACAGGAAAAGCCTCATATTTGTGGACGGAGCATTTTGTTGTGCTCTGTCATCTGAGCCATACGCCCGTGAGCTATGTCAGCTTTGCTTGTACTGTTGAGATTTTTCGCTGATAGCGAGTCATAAACCGGTGGAATTACGGACGACCGAGGGAAGCAATCTTCAGTCCCCCAGCTATCATAGCAACAGCACCGTTTGCTGCTTCCACGCTTCTGCTCGTTGTTCGCCTGGTTGAAGTGCTAATGGCCGAAAATGGAGGTCAGATCACAAAGGGTCATTATCTGCAAAGGCACATTAGATGATGATCTCTGCGGCTGTTCTTTGCGGGTCACTGCAGACAGCTGTTAAAATTGTCAGTCTCAGAGAAATAAGTCAGCTCCTCCCTGCAGTTAGGACTCATTTACAATATGAACACCCACACTCTGCTAAATGTCATCACACTGGCTGAATGCACAAGCTAAAAAAATACAAAGAAAAAAAATAAAACAAAACAAAAACCCCACCAGCAAACTGTCCATGACAAAGATGTGCACAAAAGACATTTTGACATTTTTGACTTGCAGCGTTAAGTGCTTGTTGAACGGCTGCTCCCTGTTCATCTGAATTTCACATAATGGCAGGATGTGATTCAGGATGAACACCAAGGTCACAGACAAAAGGAAAGGGTGGATAGCAAGGAACAAACTATATGGAGTGCATAATCACAAGCCTTGTACCCGTTTCTACGTCTTCATCAGGCCAGCCACTAATGAAGACTAATTAGGAGGCACTGGGGAAACAGGCAGGCTCAAAAAAACTTAATTAATGTGAAGACCCATGATGTCTGCGCATAACTTCCTCAGCACCTGCTTAGCACGAGACAGCACATTAACCTACTGCTGCTTGCCGGTCTCCCGACAGTCCTTAGACTTTCTGCAGAATCTTAAACCGGCCGTTGCAACCTTTGATTAGCAGCGAGATCCGAGCTGCTCATGCTCCAACCAAATTGGTTAGCTGATAAATTGCTGTATCCGCCGCCTTGCTCCATCCGTAATAATGACCTCAGCCATTAGGACCCCAGAACACCTCCATAGCGCAAAGTATCAGAAGGACTATCAAAGGAACCCCTTTAAAAAAAAAATGTTTGTGACATTTCACAGTTGCTGTGATTGCAGAGTATGAAAAAATTATGTCTTTGTTGTGTCCTCTCTCTTGTTTTTGGCTTTGGGAAGGGTAAAATAACGAAACTTCTGTCATGTAGTTTCTTTGTTTTTCAGACTGCTGTCGTTTTAATATAAAGAAGAGAGGCTCTGAGGCACTCTTCTGATTGGCTGATTGATAGGAAGAAACTTCAGGTAAACGGAAAACCAAACTGGGCATGAGGACGAGCTGCTTTGTTGTGGCAATGCAAAGTTACACAAGTTTTGCCGACTCATTTTAAGACAGTTTCTAAAAACAGGCTGTGTGCTTTAGTGCTACAGGACTAAAACCCGAGAATACAAGGAGCTCTCATAAAGCAGCATAGTTTAACACACAGCCAGCACTTCCTACTGGATATTTTGTAATAGCGGGTTTCTCTGTTCCTGTAAACTCTCCCACTTCGAAGCACTCCTTCTGTCAGTTTAGCGCCCTGACTTTTTTTTTTTTCCCAAACAATTTAAACTGCTCAACCCCTCTGTCAGTCACAAAAACTTTGCTATCGTCTCTCAAATGCGGAGTTGTTGGGTCTTGGCGGTGTCAGGTGAGGGGGGAAAGGTGATTCTCTCTGTGAGTTGAGCGTTGCAGTGGGAGCCAAGGTCAGGGAGAGAGTACGAATTGACAGCACTGATGTTCCTCCCACTGTGTTATCTGGGCCTGACAGACTGCTGAGTCACTGGGAGGCAGCCCTCCTTTCAGCTCATTTAGGAAGATATTACACCAAGCCATGTCGAGAGGGCACCTGCTGAGGCAACCTTCCTCTGACACCAACAACAGGAAAAAATAAAAAAAAACATCCATGGATCATTGGCCCAGAGAGAGTACTCTCATTTTTTCATCTCAGAAAGGAGGGATCAAAAATACTGCTGTACAACATAAGATGTACACTTTTGATACAGATACAAAAAATATGCCTCAAGGAATTTAAAATGGAGCAAAATCTCAGATTATGATGAAAAGAAAGCAAAAAAAAAAAATATAAAAATTTTTTCTTTACCTCCTTTAAATGCCAGAATGTTCAAGTAGTGTCCTCCATGAACATTGTAAACTGAGAGATCCCACCGGCTAATTGGAAAGCTTCTAACTTTAAAGGACTTATTCATCATGTTGGCAAATCTGCTTATTCAACTTTGATGAGGAAGATCGATACCACTTCCATGTCTGTTGAAAATGAAACAGCCAGGAGTCCGTTCATTAACTAATGAGCAAAGACGGAACGGGCAGAAACGGCTAACCTGCCTGCATTACCAGGTAAAATGATCTGTCTGCCAGCAGACCTCTCTAATTGACACATTACAGCTCAGTTGTTCAATCAATACAAAATATGATCTGAATCAATTGTGGAGTGTTTACCTCCTTTCTCTTTCCTGGCTCTAGATTTGTAACCTTCTTGGTTTTTGAAAACAAAAGACGCATTTTTTAAACTAACATAAAAATATTTTGTGTCAGAGAAGGTGAAAACTAACGTTGTGCTGTACTGACTGAGACTTCAAACTAGTGACTGAGGCCATAAACTCATCAATTGAATATAAGTAACTGAAAAAAATATACTTTTATACAGTCTATTTTCCCAACATGCTGAACTATTAGCAGCTATTCAGGTTGTGTATAATGAGTGCCAGAGTGCAATTAATGTCATCCATGACCTTTCTGAACTAAGAGCAGGTAAACCATGGCCTCAAAAAAAAAGAAAAAAAAAAAAAAGAGAAAGTTTTAAAAAGCAGCAGAAATATAACAACAGTTTTGTGTGAGGCTCTTTTTAATTGGTGCTTGAACATCGTTAGACCAGCCACACATTAGCTCTTTATCTTTATAAGGTCAATCTCATCAAAACAGGTTTTTATTCTTCTGCTTCAGAAAGATAAACATATGTTTGTATGAAAAAAAAAATGTCATTTCATATTACTCTTAAACATACTCTAGACACACTAGAAGGAAAAGTTGACGACTTATTTTGAACTCCTTTCTGAACCGTAAACTGAATGAATTATAACCAGCGAAGGAATGAAAACGGCGTTACTAATGGTGGTACTTTTTTCAGTAACAGTCTAACAAATTACTTTTCCTTCCTGCCCACCTTTATGTGTGTGTGTGTGGTTGGGGCCGAGGTTGATGAAACGTGGTGACCTGGAGTGGAGGGGGGGGGGGGGGGATGTTGTGTCTGACCCTGAAGCAAGGAAACACCAGCAACGAGGTGGAGAGGTCAGTGTTATTAGATAGCTTTAGATGCAACGCAGCGCGTCTCTGGTTTCTTGTAGAACATAGCCGAGGGCGATGGGGACCTCACAGGAGAACGGACGTCGGCCCGTGACTGACAAGGCTGCAAGCTTTAATAAACACAGGCCTGCGATGAAGTACGGAGTAAAACAGGGAGAGGCGGTGAAGGCGGGTGAGACAGAGAGGTCAAATGTGCTCAGTGGAATGCTCAAACAGGGCAGGCTGCTTTTCTCACACTAAATTAACACCTGCACGATTGCAGTGATTAAGGCAATTTCCAAGCCTCAGCAATGATATGAGCCTGATGATGATGATTGCAACAGACCAGCGACACACACGCAACTTCCCTTCTGTGTCAACTTGTTGCCCACATCTAAGCTCGCCAATATCCCATAAAACACTCATTTTGAAAATTGCCGCGATATCCTGGTGGCCTATTTTCTTCCGATCCCTCTGCTGGCGCATGTGGCAGTAGGTGACAGGTTTAAATAGGATTTGCATCTGAAACCTGCAGTAATGTGAGTGTGATCCGTTGAGGGAGGACGGCATGAACGCTGTAATAGAAGAGAGGGTAAAAATGGAAGGCGCTCCGTTTGACCTTGACGGCGGAGCGGAGAGGAGAAAGACGGCAGGCGAGATTGAAAAAGAGATTTCAAAAGATAAAGGTGAGGAGATTAAGGGAAGGACACAATAACACTGTCTAAAAAAACAATATACAAGGCAGGAAGATTTGGGGAAGGCACTGATAAAAAAATATATATTTATACTTAAAAAATAGAACCAGGCCAAGGCTTCAAGTAAATGTTTAAAGAAGAGATTTTAATTATATATAAGGCTTCCTTCTTTGAGTGGAACGTACAAATATCTGTAATTACACATCATCATTTGTCACATTAAGCATGACAATTTAATTAGAGACTAAAACATAAACTAGACATTACTAAATCATAAATTAAGCAAACTGACAGTTGAAAATCCCAAAAATAAGATTACGTTTCATCTTTCCTGCAGAAACAACGGCTGAGGAACTGTGCTAAATTATGTATATCTTAAACTGTTGAATTGGATTTTTTTAATGTTTGAGTGTAATTTCAATAACTTTTGTCTCATTTGCAGGCAGATGATGTGTTTGAATGATACTCCCTCGTTGAGCCTGTTACTGTACGACATAACTGCTGCAACGCTTCAACTTCTTGTGCAGGATTTGTATTATTAAGGAAAAGCTGTGAAAAAAAAAAACCAAAACAAAAAACGAAGAAATAAATAAAAATCATGTGTCTCAGCTTTTATTGTAGGGCAGCGGTTCACAGCCATCAGGGTTGGCGCTTCCAACGGTATCTGAAAGGTTGCGAATTAATGGGAGATGAAAGACGAAGAAACGAATCTACAGTTGTGCTTTTGGCTCTCTGAAGCTGCACTTTTCGCTTTAGACCCAAAAACACCCTGCTTTTGGTTTGCAGCTCTCGGATCCAGAGACAAAAAGAAAATATTCCAGAAGAACCAATTAGGGTAGAACAATGACTGCCAAGTCAAACACTACAAAGCGGTCCATTATATGTAATTATATAAATATATATATTATTCTGGACAGCGCTGGTCATTTTTATTTTTATAAATTATGGGGAAACAGCAGAAAGGCACGGTTCACATGACTTGAATTTCATGACTTTCACGTGCAATCCACCGACATAATAGGAAAATGACATGAAAAGGAAGTCACAGGATCAGCAGTATCCTTAAACCCCTGGTTCCTACTGGAACATTTTCAACTCATGGCCCAATTGTAAAAGTTTGCAGCCCACATTCATAGCAGTCTGGAGGCTGATTTTATTGATAATGAAACATTCAGGGCTGAACTGAAAGCACAGGAGTCATGGTCAAGCTGTCAAGTTCATGTCATTGGCTGATCTCAGTGGCTGGCTTTGACTCCGAGGGCCGTAAGGCAATGATGAAAGTATTTAAACGTTTTCATCATTCAACATAATTATGGTTTAAGAAAATATAACATCACATGTAATTTGATAATTGGATTTTTATTAATGAGCACCGAACTGCTTTACAGCCCACTCACAAAGTGGGAACTGCAGCATTAGATATTTCACATCAATCCATCCAACAGTTAGAGATATTTTGGGCCAAAGTGGTGGATGAACCCTCAGAGCAGCATTCCCGTCCCATAATCCAAACCTTCTCTGCTCACATCTCAAAACCTGATTATTTATGGCCACATCCAGATCCATTTGTGTGAAACGGCTGCGGCTGATATTTATGAAATATAGATAAATATCTAATGTTTTTGTGATTAATTAAATAAGTTTTTTTTCAGTTCTTTTTCCAAATTTAAAGTAGCACAGTGAACTGGGGAAGGGATGGATGCACCAAAGGACGGATATCCCTAAAACGATGTGGACATGAAAATGTAGTTCTGTAACAATAACAATAAAATAAAATAAACATAAAGACATCTGTCTGGCTCCATCTGTCCTTTTGCTGTCTCCATCTCTTCATCCTTCTACCTCTTTGTCCTCCATGACAGCTCGGAGACACCGGTGGTGTCTGTGTTGGTTGGGGTCAATGGTCAGCTCATGTGTTTCTCTTTTATTTATTTATTTATTTTTTAAAGCTTTTTAAGATACAGGACTAATCAAGACTAATCAAGACAAGGTGAAAAAGTGTCTCTGCTTGTTGTTGATGGGTGGTTTATGTACCTTTTAAAACCCTGGTGGGCCATGAATTTTCCAGTTATCCCTTTCATTCAATCACTCTGGAGATTTTGAAATTTTGCTGGCAGCAAAAGGGGCAAATGAATTATACCGGCTGCGGTCTTCAATCACAATGCGGAATAAAAAAATAAAGAAATAGGAGAGGAAGAAAAAAAAAAAAAAACTTTTCTTTTTGTCACTTGCCAAATAGTGTGGCCCGGGTTAACACTGTTTGTTTTTCTCAGTATTCTCACTGTTGGCAGAGTAAGATTGATCATACCTTCTTACAAGGTCTGCCTTGGCTCCCGTTAGCTAAATGGTGTATCATATTTTCAGCCATTGTCTGCCTGTAGCTGGCAGGTGGAATCACTACATCTCATGGAGACTCCTCATGACACCTTCATCACTGAAAACCTCCTCTGTCCTTGAACATTGATTGTGCCGCAGGCCTCATCTAAACACTTTACAGTTCCTGCCAGAAAACCTTTCAGCCTATTAACATTTTAGCCGCCTTGCTTTCGTGATCATTCTATCTCTGACATTGTTTATCCCGTTTTTTCTTCAGCCTGCCTCGTGGAGTCAGTCAGATTTGGTTTGGAAGTGATAATGTTGATAATGATGCTTTACATTAAATCTCAGCTACTGTGAGAGGGGAAAAAAAACTGGTGCTTTTTGCTGCCGGTTAAAACTTTATGACCCATATTTACATTTTGTAAAAAAAAAAAAAAAAAAGAAAAGAAGAGAAAAACATGTAGGAGGAGGAGGTTGGATGGACAAAATGCAGGAATGTGGCACTGGAGAGAGGTGTTAGACACGGCTGGGCCTCATATTTGTTATTGTTACCATGACAACCAAGGTCAGGTACACCTGCCGCCGCTGGTGCGCTATTTGTGGAGACGCTCCTTTGGGTTACATTAGAGGGTTGTTTGGGTTGGAGGACTCAAATGTTGACGAGGGAAAATTACTTCAAGGCAGCAAAATGGCATAGTGGTTAGTGTTGTTACCCCACAACAAGAAGGTCGCAAGTCCGGTTCCCAGCCTGGGGCCTTTCTGTGCAGAGTTTGCATGTTCTCCCCATGCTTGCTTGGGTTTCCTCCCACAGTCCAAAGACATCATGTTTGGGTTGATTGGTGACGCTAAATTGTCCATAGGTCTGAGTGTGAGTGTGAGTGGTTGTTGGTCTCTGTTTGTCTCTGTATCTTGGCCCTGTGATGGACTGATTACCTGTCCAGGATGACCCTGCCCTCGCCCAGTGTGAGCTGGGATTGGCTCCAGCACCCCCCCCGAGACCCGGAAATGGAAAAGCGGTAGAAGATGAATGAATGTACAAAAACTACTACAAAACAACAAGTAGTTTTAACCAAACAAGGTACAACAGGCACAGATAAAAGTGTGTTCAGCTTAAAAGCATTGACCCACAATCACACATCAAATTGCTGCAGTATATGCAAAGTCCACATTTTTCCATTGAAAAACACTAATGATTTCAGAGCAGGCAAGAGTGTTTTAATGCAGACACATTCTGCAGGACACATAATCATCATGCTGGTGTAATTTGGGTATTAAAGTGTTTTTGAAGAGATTTTAAAATCCAGAAAAAAAAAAAGCTATTGTGTATGAGGTTTTCCAATATGGTGAAAAAAAATTGTGATATTGATCATAGGCCACATTGCTCAGCCGTGCGTAACGAGACACAACAGGAGAAAACAGCAGCTCAAGCCAAGATTCATGCCAGATGGAGAATCAAAGAGAGTAAGTGGCGGTGGGTGACGAAGCTTCTCGAGAGGGAACCTGTAAATCAGTCACTTAAAAAACAAATAACATCACGCAAGTGCCAATAGCGTTGTCAGCAAAAAGAGCCATCATGGAGTCATTTTATATGCTGCACCTTTATATCTTTCACCTCCTCAATAAATAAGATACGGGGTCGGCATTAAATTTGAGAGGAATGCACCTGAGTAATAAAAACGGCTGAGTTATGAATCAAAACGCATTCATACGAGGAGGGTGGGAAGAGAAATGAGCAAGCCAAAGGTGCAGGCAGATTTAAAATTCACTGTCGCCGTGTGATGATAAAGCATGGCTACGCCGTGGCAAAGCCTGCTCTCTCTCCCTCCTTCTCCCTCTTTTTTTTTTTTTTTTATCTTATCGAGCACAAGCTCAAATCAAGTATTTGTCAGACCTTGTTTTGTGGGCGTTTCGACTTACTCCTATTCCCTGTTATTTGCCTGTGTTTCTACAACAGCTGTGGTCCACGTTTTTCCAATGGCAGAATTATGCTGAGCCCAGCAGGAAAGTAATGATGGCACTGTGAACCAATAAGCAACTCAGAAAAAGGGTGCTTAGAAAATAACAATTTTAGGTTGTGTGTGAGAGAGTGAGAGAGAGAGCAAGAGAAAGAAATGTGAGTCAGTGTAGAACTAGAGGGAGTCAGACAAGAAACTGAATAGAAAAGACCTAGCAGGAGTGTTGAGAGAGTAAGAATTGAAAAAGGAGAGAGATTTTTCTTTCTGCTGGACAAAAAGCTGCCTGAGTAATCCGGGGCTGGTGGAACGGGTGATTTGTAAATTGTGCCCTTCACAAATCGGTTTAAACCTGTATTTTTTTTTTTTTTTTTTTTTTTTTTCCATACAAGTTTGCAGTTAGTAGTGACTCTTGTTACCCTCCATTGGCCATTCTCCCCCTGCCTTCTTTTTCCTCATAATTCAGATATATGCAGCCCCGACTGGGCTGATGTCACTGCACCCATAACCATTTCCTAACGCCTTCAGTTAATATAGCTTCGGTTCCAGTTCATTAAAGTTTTCTCGGCCTCTCTCTCCCTCCACGGAGCAAAGGGCTCTGGTGAGATACAGCGGAAAGGGGGATTAGTGTCTCTTTGGTTCATTTCAATGCCTCCACAGAATCAGAGACTAATCCTGGCCTCAGCTGCCTGGATGCTTCTGCTCTGTTTGCACTCAAAGGCTGTGCCAGTGGGGTGCAAGCATGCCACGGAGATGCCCAAAAAAAAAAAAAAAAAAAAAAGTCAAATAAGAAGCTTTGTCCTCATGTGCAGCGCTAATTTCTGCTCAATACAGGTGTCCGTGCCATTTTATGTTTCTGGGGTTTAAGCCAGTTTGACATTTAGAGAGTTAAACCCAAGGAACGGAGCTGTGAAATGCGCTCAGGAGGAGAGCTCTGGGTACGCTTCATAATCACCAGACGCTGATAGTTTTGCAAGTGCAGGAAAGCATAAGCATATGTTGATGTGGTTAAATATGGTAGTTATTCCCCGTTCAAACTCAAATTACTTAACCTCCTGAAACCAAAGCTATATTTTCACACCCTTAATTTCTCGGCTCAAGGCACAGTCGATATATGCGACCTCACAGAATGATTCAGCGTTGAGTGAGTGTGTGTTTAGAGTGTAACTATGACAAAAAATTGAGGAGGAAGTGAAGGATCTCTGGCAAAAGAGAAACACAACTAGTGGGAGTGAAGAGTATTTGTAATTCATCGTCACGTTACATTAATTTCTCTGTAAAGTCAATTAAGGAATGATTTTAAAATAACCATACCAGACAGATCGCTTTTAGAAACTCCCCCTTACCTTGTGTGGATTCGGAGACCTCCTGTCACGATCCAGAACAGAGTCCTTGAGGGTTAGGCTGAATCCAAGCCCTTTAATACAAATCAGGGTCAAAACCAGGCAGGTGGTGAGTAGAGGCAACAGGATCCAAAAACAACAACAACAACAAAAAAAACTAAACAAAGGAGAATGACGGGACGGAAAAGGCAATGCACGGAGTACTAGTTGGGAAAGACTGCTGGAATGCTGGACCAGACAAGCTGGCACACCACGGAGAGGGAGATAACAAGACACAGGTGGAGCACATTAGGGCAGGGCCAGGTAATCACAAGAGGGGAACTTAACAGGAAGACAGAAGCACAGGACTTCAAAATAAAACAGGAAATGAGAAGACGAAACAGACGTCTAGGGGGATCTGACCCCTCCTGCTACAGGTTCGCTCCCCTCCTCAGTTCTTCACACTGAGGCCATTTTGGTGACCCAGTTTAAAGGCGCAATCGCTCACATATTATGGCCTACTGACCAAAATCACAATCCACACAACGCTGCCTTGTCAACGCCTGCAGCAGAGACTCAAGGGCACATGGCATTGTAAACTCTCTACTGTCCCACGGCATTATGGGTAACATTTAGCTTTAGCGGCAGCCATCATGATGACTCTTTTTGAGGGCAGAATAATGTCACGTACCTTAAGAGTTTTCATCCAAACTGCATTCTATCAAGAAATAATTTTCATTTAAAACTTTTGCGAGCGTTTTCACATAATTATCAGTACTGTTGAAACATCGCTCAGCGCAGTGAGCATCACATTTCGCTTCACCTGCACGGTACTGGGTGGCCTGGCAGCAGAGGAGAGAGTCCACCCACACTGCAGATGTTCCAGTCTCTGTCCTAAAATAACATATGTTTACATTCCAATGACAGAGACCTGCAGTGGTTGTACTAATTATAGGGGGAGCAAGAAAGTACCTATTCTAATCCAAACTGTGATCTTAATTTAAAGATAAGCAAGTTGCTTCTGTGCAGACAGCTAACCAAAAACCATTAACCATGGCTTTGTCCCATCCTAAAACACATTTATTTTTCCTCATATGTGATTTGTAATGGCTCTGACAGCTACAGAGAGATGATGTGGACACTGCTAATGGGCGTTTCAGATCATAAAGTCTTCGGCGTGTCTCTCTAAAGGGCAAGGATGAGACAACAATTTTTGACATTAAATTTGGTGCAGGAGAAATGTCAGTGGCATCTCAAAACTTTTGGCAAATGAAACCAAAATTATCTGGATGAAGTGACCCTTTTATAAGCCCCAGTGCTTTGATGAATCCAGTCTCAGAGATGTGTGTACTTATAAAGGTGCTGACATTTTTATAGGAAAAAAAACAACAAACTTTCTTTTAACTTTTGGTATTGTTACTGCAAAACATGAAGTTGACATGCTTTTATACATTGAAGCTTTCTTTTTAATCCATGGTGATGCATGAAGGTTGTATGCTCAAAAGCAATCCTTGAAAATACAATCTCTTAGCCATAGTGTGTGTTTGTGTGTGTGGGTTTTTTTAGGTGTTTTTTTTTAATGCGTGCACATTCATGAATTCATGTTTGTGCAGACTCTATGCACTTGTTGGCCTGACTGGTTAAAGTGATGATTGTGTAGATAGATTGAGAGGGAGGACTCATGTTCCCTGAACACGCAGCCTGTTCAACTTGTTTATTTTTCTTTTTCTTTTCTCCACTTTAAAGCAGAGTTTATTTCTTACAAAACAACTTTGCCTAGTCCAGCACTATAAAGGTGACACAAACACACACACACACCACGCGTCACAGTTTTTTCTTCGCTAACACACATAAGCTGGAGCAGCAGTCGAAGTACTAAAGGCTGATGAACAGGCTGCTCTGGGACTGGACTGGGACTCCGTTTAATGGAGGACCTCTTCAAACCATCTCTGTGCTTGCTGCACTTTTTTACTGGTCTGGAAGTTAATAAAATTCAACTCTGCTGATTGAATTGAATGTTTTTTTTCTAACTCTGAAATGGTATGTAACTGCTTTTAGAGAAAATGTGGTTTTAACACAAAATGTCAGCATGATGCTCTTCTGTTTGTCTCAGAAAATCTGAGCTTCTCTCCTAAAGAACGTTGTGTGAAAGGATTTTGGTAGACACTGAAAAAAAAAAACAAACAAAAAAAAAAACGGTGGAAGGTGGTGACTGCTTTGTCGTGTCATCAAAAATGTACAGAAGTCCTGATGGCTCATTTTCGATGTGTTATGCTTTCACAGAAATAATCTTGAATGTGGACTGGCCGCACAATTAAAATATCATCACTTTTGGACGTGTGGGGCTTCCGTCTCCCGTGGCCTGTGACCTGTTGCTAAGCAACAGCCACACACTTGTTCGGCTCTGACAAACCCCGCGAAATTATTCGTTTGTCTATCAGAATTTGATCAGTCTACCGTTCAAGTTAGCGAGAGCTAAACACGAAGGAGACATGAAACGAAAACAGACGACAATATTTGAGTGTTTTCGGAAGTTTTCCCTCTTACGACAGAAGAAGAGCCAGGTGAGGCGGCTGTCCTAAAGAAGGTGACCGAGAACGAGCCCGGCGCTACCGCGAAGTTAGCCGGTAAGTGAAGTTAGCATGGTTAGCTGTAGCAGATAGTTGGTTAGAACTAGCTAACCTGACCAACGTTAGCGTGGTGATCAATGGAAGAGAAAGGGGGCGAGATATTGTTTGTGTGTGTGTAGGTTTGTATTTGTATGTAGCCTATGTGTGTGTGTTGTGTGTGTGTGTGTGTGTGTGTGTGTGTGTGTGGTGTTCATGAGGTGTCGCTCCGCTATGCGTCGCTCCAGGATGGATGAGTACAAGTATAACAGTATACCCACTACAAAAGAGTAGACTACACCACTGGGACTACGTTATTATGACCTCACAAGAAGTTAAAAAAGTCCTGACAGCTCATTTTAAGACAGTTTCTCTGTGTGGCCTGTGCAAAGACCCACTCATGATATTGCACTTAGACCTAATTTATTAGCAAAACGACGGTAAAATCCCACTTTTGCAAAACACGGGACCTTTAAGTGCAATTTGTTATAAAATTGCACAGTTTTCATCACACATAAAACAATTACCGTTTCAGTTAGTGATGCCAAAAGGCACTTGTCTGTCCAGATGAGCCTCATTTAGCAGTCAGCCTCAGCGTGGCTGCCAGATTGCGTGCGCTCCCTTTTGTTTGTTAGCAGTCCGGCCAATTCCTACCTGACAGGCACCTGCATGTTATGTGGTATGTTCATGTTTGGACTCAGCTGCTTCAAATACTGTATATGCTGAAGTGCACACAGCGATACAGTAAAACGGGTGTTCAGGCTTCCGTGTTTTGCGTATTTGAGGGAGGTAGAGGGAGTTGAAAACGCAGCATCTGAGACATTATTATAAGGTTAGCCTATTCACACATCCAGCAGATTCATCCATACTGTGATTTATCTATAAATTCAACATTTATTCCTTTCACTGGTATCATCTCAAACTTTGGAGAAGACTATCTGGCTCTTTAGCTAGCTGTCTTTGTCTGTTTGGTGTTTGCTACTGGGCAGGTGGTGAAGCGAACAGTGACATTATTAAAGCTTCTCCTGTGAAACCAGCTCCCTGTTGTAGCTGGAAATAAACGTTCAGTGTTTTTGGAAAGTGAGCTGTACTACAGATTAGAGGTCTTTTCCATTTATGGACCTTCCAGCTTTTAACTTGCTATAAATACGAATATTAAACAAAGCTGTTTCATCATTTTTGTGTTTTTTCTAACCAAATTCATTTAAAACCTTGTCAGAATGTGCCAAAATGTGCCAGAGCTGTCATGCTGTGCTTTTTTTCCACTGCTGTGCAACACGAAGCTCTGGCAGAAAGTGTGTGGGCTATCAAATAGAACAGGCTTTGTGGACTTTGATTTTCCCCTCAGTAATGATGGGTATTTTCCGTTTTCAATGAATATGGTCTCAATTTAACCTTTGATTATTAATGAATGGATGCTGTACAATCTTTTTTCTCCATGAGTCAAAAACAATGATAATCGAAGAATAAAACCACTTCATTAAAATAAAACAATGAAGCTGTACTCGTAGGAATTTGACAAAACAGTCTTCCCCTCTGGCTATATGTTGTGCAGGAGCTTTTATTTTGAAATAAATGTGACGTCACAGACAGACAGGGCTGAGTCCTAATTAGCACTGATGCAACCCACCTGTGTAACTTCAGCAGAGGCCATGGGGTAGGACCTGCTGAGCTGTTCAGGACTTTGTCTTTGGGGGCAATTTTGGAAGTTTTTAATCCACATAAAGGATTATAAACAAAGGGAAAAGTCAGCTGACTGAAGCCTGAGGAGGCCTGCAAGCCTAAAGTGGTTAATATCTCTGTCAGCTTTCAAAAGAGGATTGATCACGTGGGGGCATCCAGTCCAGAGGCCAAAGGTGAGCCAAACCTGCTTTCTTCATTTTACATAGCAGCTATGTTGCCTGAAGCAGAACGACAAATGCGCTGATTATTAGACAAACACAGTCCAACAGTTCCTTTCAGCCGGAGCTGCTCTTGTTGAGATAAGATGTCGTTTTCTGGGAGCTGACTTTGACGGTAGTTTGGCTTAGCAGGAGGCTTCATTAATTGATGCTCCACATCTGTTTTAACTCTGACTCTCGGCATATGGCAGAAGCTTCGCTGAGCAGCACCAAGAAATCAAACATTAAGCAAACTGCTTGATTTATTCCCAGATGACTGAAAACATTTGTATAATAATGAAAATAGCTATTAGCCCGACTCCACCTCTTCCACCTGCTGCCAGAAAGAAGAAAAGAAACTGTCCAATGTGACGATACGGACTGAGGCAAAGGGCACAGCACCTCGCATCAAGGTTTCCATAGAACTGACTGGACTATGCACCATTTGATATCGCTTTAATTAGCACCTCAATGGGTATCCGCCACAACTGGCTGAACAGATCTTAATTTCAATACATATTACATTGTTGTGGCTGATTGTCTTCCAAATCTATTAAGACTTCACACACCTTCAAGGCCAAGGTGCCTGGCATCTGCATTGACAACACCTAATTTCCAAATCAAGTTGATGCTTTAGAAGCTAAATTACAAAATGAAAATGGTCCATTCGCAGAAGGGGAGTTAATAAGTCCGGCAAAAACTGCAGCCAGTAATTTAATTGTTCTTTCATTCAAATGTAGCACTTGCCGTCCTCTGGGGTTGGCTGATTATTAAAAGGTCCTTTCACTACCCTAGCTTTACAGCTCAATGTGCGTCGGGCTAATGGGCTTCAGCCAGACTGTTATTGTATATTGGTATTGTATCTAGTTCAAGAAAAACCAGCAGACCAACAGACACACACACAAATGCAGTCTGCTCCCTTAGAGGGATGCAATAGGCTGTTTTTTAAATGTTTAGCTTGGTCTTACAAGCAAATGAGTTTCTCTCATCTCATTTCTTGCATTTAAACAGTAAAGATAATTTGAGTCAGTCTTTAAATTAAGGAGCTAAGGGAGCAGAAATGATAATGAGTAACTCTGTAGTGTTTATAGGGTTCCTGTCCTCTCAGTCTGGTATTGTCTCCCACTCTCTGTCCCTCCCCGCTGACTCTGTAGCCCCTCTTCCATCTTTCTTGCTGCAGCCCCCTGATCATGTTTAATTCCCCACCTGCTCTCCCTAGATTAACGTTTCCTTGTGTAATCCCATTAAGTGCCCCGTGTTTCCGCTTGGTGCTCATTACTCCTCCAACACACCATGATGGGGTCAGAATTGGCTCAGGCCCTGACATCCAGCACCGCATGAGGCCGTCCTTGGTTCCTTCCCTTGCCAGACAACAGTCCGCAACCCCAGCTGTCCTCCAAACTTCACCCTTGCTCCGTCCTAATCGCATGGAAAGTTTTGAACTGGGTCCAAGTTTAATAAGTTTAAAAAATTTAAGTATTAGTATCAGTAGTCTCCTTTACGACCAAGCACCTAAAAACACCTTGTACTTTATTTATTCAGTATCTAGTTAATTTAGCATGTTAACAATCAAAACTAAGAGGGAGAACATATAAACATCTACCAGACAAACAGCATCTAGCTCAAAGAAGAAGAAAGTGTGTGAACTGATTCTTGTTGTTTCCTCAAATGCAGCGGTTTGGTGTTTTGGCCATTTGCAGTGCTCCTGGGTGGAGGGGGGTGCAGAGATGGTACAGAGGAGGGTGTGGTAATGAAAATTTAGCAGTTGGTTACAAGCTGAGTGCCAAGAATAATCACATTTTGAATCCTTGCCCTCACAACAGGTGAAGTCTTCAGTGCACTTTTCTTATTTTGGTCGTCCAATTTGCTAAATCTTCAGAACCATGCTGAGATTTTTTTACAGCCGCCTAAAAGCAGCGGGTGCTTGTTCCATCTGCAGTCTCTAATAGCAGTAATGTTGTTTCTGTTGTTAAGCCCCAACTCCACACAGTGGATCTGCTGGTTACATTTGTACAAACAGGATCAAGCAGTTACAAAACCACCAAAGAAACCTGCGTGTTTATACACAAAGATTCATGTTTTTATTAATATTCCTACAGTCCTGAAAACTTTTCACACACACTCGTGAAATATCTTGGCTCAATTAAAACTCTCCGCTCTCAACAAATAAATCCCTCAAGAGATTCCCACTCCTCCGGTGTCTCCTTACAACACAAGAGGTAGCCGAGTTAATCAACAGCAGTCTACTTTTTAAGGTGGCTGGCCAAGGTCACATGGGGATGTCTGCAATTTAATTTGATTACATCCAAGGAACTACATCCCAAATTGAGAATTTTATAGTGGGGTTAACATTATAAAAACAAAAGAGCTTAACTCCCACTTTCTGCTCAAGTTCATATAGCATCTTTCAAGATGAACAAAGCAATTATTTATTTTATTTCTTTACTGTTTCAAATTAATTTTCCATGAATTACATACGAAATAAGAATTGCATGAACACATGAGGGGGGAAAAAATCTACCTTTACAAATGTTACTATGGTGATAGTAAACAGATGAAGGTCATGGCTCATTTTGTCATAAATGAAAAAGTACAATATACTCAGAAAAATATTGAATAATTTCCTCAACATGGAGGCGTCACGTCTTCCTGGCAGAGAGTTTGTACTGCTGTGTTGTTTCACCTGCTGTTTTATGAGTGACCGGGTGCCTCAGAAAGCGGAAGTAGTGAAATAATTTACTGTAATTTACGATGAAGATTATCTACTAATTCCCACATTCAAGGAGCAATTAAGACGGTTTCGCTTAAAAGATGTCAAATCGTCGTATCAAATAATTGTTTCTGCTCTTGCCTCGAGCATATGTTTTGTCGCAAGACAACAAGCTGACAATCCTCAGCAGACTTTGTTTCATTTTTAAAAATGGGAGTCCTTACTGTCGTAGAGGGAAAGGAAATTGCTCATGCTCGATCACTGGGGCTTGCTTATTGAATTAATGGATAATCGACAAAATTTGCTTTCGGGGAGCGATGACACAGGTGATAAATTGCTGTCATAAACTGGTTTAGTGGATGCTTCTGCCGCTGCTGATGGTGACCACACAGCTGGGGGACAAGTAGCATCTCAAAGAGTTCTTTAAGAGGAGAGAGTGGGGTGTGAAGCCACCTCCACAACTTCAATAAACTCCCTGTTTAGTAATACAATAAGCATTTATCAGCTTGTTTTCTCAGCCACCCCTTTCTAATGGCTGACTGTCAACTCCTGTTATCTGGCCCATATATCTGTCTGTCTGCCGTGTTTTTCCCCCCACAGTGTTGAGTAAGAATTTAATGTGGAC
Source organism: Remorina albescens (assembly GCA_034769265.1). Taxonomy (NCBI): domain Eukaryota; kingdom Metazoa; phylum Chordata; class Actinopteri; order Carangiformes; family Echeneidae; genus Remorina; species Remorina albescens. The sequence continues at coordinate 3,483,268 of CM068480.1, forward strand.
ACGCCACGATGTGTGACACAAACGTATCTCTTGGATGTGTGGGCGTACGGAAGTTTAGATGCTATCACGACTCTCAGATTGCACTCGGCGGAGTCGTGCAGGAACATTCTGCCGGCTCAGTATTATCTGCACGGAAAAAAACTTTACATCTCTGCGTCGTTAACGCTATACATCTTCTGTTTTTATTTAATATTCTGTCCGTGTCCTGGCTGCTGTTGTGGCTTCTCATCTGATCACCACGAACAAAAGCACTTTGGAATAGAGGATTGTTATCTAAGAACATTGTGCTGGCACACCGGCGCGAAGCATGCTGGGAAAGCAAGTTTCCTCTGCACCCGAGTGTGATTTATGAGCAGCAGGAGACCAGTGAGAGGTTCCCTTAAAACCTGACAGAATGTCCCTTCCTATGATCTGTTCAAAGTTGGCAGACAGGGGAAGAAATAGTCCTTGTGGGGGGGGGGGGGGGGGGTCATTTGCTCACCAAAAATGTTTCTGCTGACTTGTGCTGTATACATGTGAGGTGACAAGATTCTGTCCCCTCTGTTTGACATCAAACAGACAGCTTTGAATGCTTTATAATGGGGAGTTGCCAGAAACGCATCCCTGCTGGACTAGCAGCCAGTAACTAACTCCCACCGTCTTTAAGGTCGGGGCCAGCAGGAGCACTCGTTTTCCCAAGCATCATTAATCTTACTTTTCCTCGGCCTGTCCTCCTACCACTTCCTCTCTCCCAGGGTGGTCTCCCCTGGGCTGTACTTTACCTCCCTTTTGCTTCTGTAAAGCAGGCACTTGCATGCATAGAGCTTATTCTTTGCGTATAACACACACACACACACAGATCCTCGTTTTACTGAACTCATGGTCACCAGTCGTTGACATAATGCATTCCTTAGTTCCTCACCCTGACCTTTACAATCAAAACCCAATGCCAATTCTTAACACCTCAAACAGCCAATAAATCCAGGGTCCAGCATTTTTTTTTTATTTTTTTTTTTGGCCCTGAGCAGCAGTGTGAAAGAAAAACTTGAGGTGTTTTGGACCCTTCAAATATAGCAGACCGCAGCCTACACACAGACACACAAAGCCCAGCAGTTGGATAGGGAGTGCTGCGTGGGCATATTGTACACATACAGTATTGTAGATCAGACGGGGCCGGGCCAGAGGAGAGGTACCACAGACACCGGATATGACCAGAGGAAGGAGTTACCTTAATGGCTCAGAAATGCACTTTGCAATGCCACCAAATACTTTCACATATTTTCCTTCTGCAGACCAGGAGTTTTCAGATCTGAGTGCTGCTCAGATGAAACAGTTTGAGCTACAACTTCAAATAAACCTATCGGTTTCAATCATATATATAAATATATTCTTTAGTTGGCAAGAATTAACATTGTAGAGCAAAAAAATTATGTGATGAAAATAAAAATAATTTGAGAAAAAAGATTAAGCTCTCTACTTCAAATCCTGTTTGAATGAATATTATTTGTGAAAGTCTTTAAACCTCTCTAAGCTGGAGTTCCATATGTGAAAGTACATACAAATATGAGGTCTCCATCAATCTGCACTTTGCATAAGTTCACAGCATCTGCAAATACACTCATCACAGATGAAGGCAAAAAAGAACTGCTCATCCAAATCAAATGCCAAGAAAGACAGAGCTGCGGGGCATTTCAAACAAAATGGTGCATGAGAGTTATTTGGGGTGATGTATGTTCTGCATTGCTGCGAGACGTGTGTGTGCACTCACACCCAGATTCAAGTTGGTGAAGTAAGTATATATTAGATACAGCTGCTGATATGACAGACAGGAGATATTTATTTAAACACTCAAATGGGAAGACATGTGGCTTATATCCTGCCAGGTGGGGAACACTGCAGAATGAAATGCATGATGTTTTTCTTTTGTTTGTTTTTGCTTTGTGTGTGTGTGTGGGTGTAGGTGTAGAGAGTCGTAGCAAGTGTGAAGTGAGGTCTAAAGTGTCAGTTTATTAGGATCCTCTGTGGACATGATAGACACACAGTATGTTATCCTATTGTGTATTTTAAACTCTTCCCTGTATAGATGGAGAACACTCAAACTTTGAAAGATCAGATTTATTTAAAACGTAGCTCACAATGGAGTTGCTGTTTGACCCGTAAACTTTTAATGACTTTGAAGAGTTTGTTTGACATCCTCCTCCTCCACAACTAACACAAAGATCTCCAGAGCTCCAGTTGAGATCTAGCCTTGACTAACAAAAGATTTGCAATGTTAATGCAATACAGTGCATGCATTAAAAGGCCTGAAGAAATGCACTCTGTTCTGTTTCTTCCTGTAGACAGCCTCTCAGTTCTGCTCCTGTTGTCAAGGACTTCTGCTTGTGTTTACCGTCCTCCTGATCTACCTGAGGCCCACAACCATCTCCTTGGTCTTTTCTCTCTTAAACAAGAGAAGGTTATTATTCCTAAACCATACTGTTAGTGCATTTCTACATCATCATGACATGACATCGCAGGCTAAGTCGGCAGCAGCTAATTATGGGATGGAAGCCACAATGACAATGAGCAAACTGCTCGCTGACTCGCTGATATAACTGACTTACTGAACAGGTGGATGGAGTTGCGCCGTTAGCTGTTCTGTTCTTGCCGCTCTCCCTGCAGTCTTTGTCAGCCTGTGCACTTAAAAGGCTGCTGCTGGTGGAGTAACTGTGTTTCAGTGAAGCGCGCAATTCCTCATGTTTATTCATTTATTCTGCGCACCGTTCACCAGCAACCTCACGTTTTCCATTATGACAGACAGGTAGCTTTATACCTTCTTTCCGTTTACTCTCCATCGACCTGACCCTGCGTCCCTGACTATTTATCCCCCTAAGCACAGTTAATGCCATCAGCAGATGTGACGGCACATGAAAGCAAAAAAATAATAATAATAGGAGAGATGAGCATACTATGTTGCTTACATCACAAAAATGTTTGTGCCTCTTTTTGGAGAGAAACAAAAGCCTTGCAGAGAATCTGAGATCAGGGTCTGACTCTGAGGGCTTTCATACAGGAAAAAAATGACAAAGGAAAAGAATGAACAAAGGAGCATCCAGGTTTTTTCATTTTTTTCAGGGGATAACTTCAAAGACAAATGCTGTTTGAATACATTTCTTTGACTGTCCCTCCATGAAACCATGGCGGATAAGAGAAAGGCGGACAAGGAGTTTCCTTTGATGTGGAAAAAGGTGAATTTGACGGCCTCTCAACGCAGACGGACCAGAGGACAACTTTGCATATTAGTGAGCTCAGTGAATCCGAGTTTGTGGAGCTCCTCGTCGGCACACTGTTGTGTTTGGAGAGCAAGCAGAGATTCAGTCCTGTTGTGTCTCTGGGAATAAACCGCAATCATGCCGAGAGTTAGTATAGTATGGAGTGAATGAGATTGCTGGGTTATTGTGTTGACATGAATAGATGAACCACTTCACCTTTGTGACGTGCTTTTTTTTTCTCTTTTATTATCCTTTCCCAAGATGGTTTTTCTTATGCTGTTCTGCTGCTCACTGAAACTGCACGTCAGGAGACTCAATTATTTATCTATTGGTCACTATTGTGTTAGTGCTGTAGCCCCACAACAAGAAGGTCCTGGGTTCAGTTCACAGCCTGGGGCTTTTCTGTGCAGAGTTTGCATGTTCTCCCCGTGCCTCCATGGGTTTCCTCCTGGTTCTCCGGTTTCCTCTCACCGTCCAAACACATCATGTTTGGGTTGATTGGTGACTCTTAATAGTCCCTAGGTCTGATTGTGAGTGTGGGTGGTTGTTGGTCTCTGTCTGTCTCTGTATGTGACCCCGCCCTCGCCCAATGTGAGCTGGGATTGGCTCCAGCACCCCTCTCGACCAGGAAATGGATAAGTGGTAGAAAATGAATGAATGAATGATTGTCACTATTGGCCACGAGCTTCAACACATCAATTTCTTTGATGGCATTTTTGGCAGAATCACAGTGCAGTTTCTTTTTATGAAACCCAACACACAAGCTTTGTTAGTCCCAGGTGAGAGGGATTTGTGTTTACATTCAGAGATCATGATCCAAGATCCACTGTATGTGAGCGAAGCTCGATGTGATAACAATCCTGATGTTGATTAGTGTAAACGGCTCTCCTGTCCAGAATGTCTGTTTCTGGCAAATCATTATTGACGGTCTGATCGTGACTGTCAAGAAGCTCAGGGTGTGTTTCAGCTCCTTTCAATTCAATTTAGTCCAGAGTAATTCAATACAATACCATTCTGTTCTTTAAAGGAAATCATATCCATGCTTTACACCCAACAAACACGTTACCTCAGAATGCAGTAAACAATACAGACACTTCACAAAGCCAGAAAGTCAATAGCTGAGACAAAGTTCTCGTCTGTAAACGAGTCTATTTCTCTTCAGTGTTGAAATAAAAGGAATCAGGGAGGAGAAATAAATACATGGAGGAAATAAAAAGGTCAGGATGACAAAACATGTTAAGATTTGTGGTCCAGAAACGTGTCCATGAGCTGCGTTGTCAGAAAACTCGTATGAGGAAGGCGCACAAAAAAGTAAAGATGAACATAATGAAAAGGCCTGTGTGGCTCTGACAACTCTTTGGGTTAATGACTCTCCTCAGCAGCCTGGTGTGGTTACACTGTTATTATAGGCCTTCTCTCTTGCTACAGTAAAGGGCTGTACAACAATAACTTGAAGTACACATACCTTTATTCCAACACGAGCCACTAAAAGGGACACAAAACACACGCACACACACACACACACAAGAGGGAAGTGTGTACAGGATTATAGTAATGTTTGCGAAAACCAATTTGATAACCACCCAATGTTGATTTAGTTTGAATCCTAATATTAATTTCTGTCTTCTCCATTTTAGCCTTTCTATACTGTTCATATTCTTTTGATGCTGTGCAGATGAAAGGATTTTCTGTGCAGGACTTGAATGTTAAGAATGTGTATGCAGCAGATCTGCAGATGGATTTATCAGATGTTTGGTCCAGCACATTCACTCTCTCTCATTAATACGTACTGTAGAGCGGGAAAGGGAAATGGGTAGCGCGGCGTAATTATCAATAATGTGTTGGAGAAAAAGTGGCAGAGGAAGTTGTAGAGTAAAAGATTTCAAATGATGTGAAGCTGTGAGGCGCGTTCTGTTCTCTTTTTTGTTTTTCTTGGTGTTCTTGCATCAAAATAGAAGCAGAGTTGAATGTATTTGTCTGATATGAAATCAGACAAGGACTTAAATTCATATTTCTCCTGTATACATGGACATTCTCTTTAGGCTCTGCTGCCTTTAAAAGGATATGAAGATGAATATCTTATTGTGTGCCTCCTTAACAGTTTCTCATGCTAAAGAGCCCTTTTATAATCACGTAGTTAGCAGGTGGTGGTGGTGATTTGGCTTTATTTGGATCATAACTCCCATGCTAATTATCTCAATGACTGCTGTGGCCTGGAGTCACACTACCAATAACACAAGCACACCAACCCTATGGTTTGAAACATTTAGGTTTGTTTTTTGTTTTTTTTCATTCCACGGCCATTTCTAAGGCTAATTGATGCATACATCTATGCACTGTTTGGTTTGCTGAAAATTGTGTTTTAATGGTCTCCTTAGGGCAGAAAAGTCAGCTCTGGCTCTACGATCACTGTAATTATTAAAGAAAGTGAAGGTCACCAGGAGGAAAGCAGAACAAATGTTTCCTTGGTAGTGTGCTTAAAAAAAAAACCAAAAACACCAACATTTTTGAAGTCCTGAAATTGAAGCTGACATAGCTCAGACAGGAGAATACATCTATTTACTCATGCAGAACAAAAAGAATTATAATGCATGCAATTATTTTTTGATTTTATTCATTGTATCTGCAATTTATTTTTTCATATTGCAAAAAAAAAGTAAAACCATGTGTTAGTATCTTTTCTGCTGTGACCTCGTGAATTATTGGGCAAGTTGAATATTTTGCAATCCGTGGTCAGTGACAACACACACTGCTCATGTGAGGAGTTCACATCACAGTCTCATGCCACTGCATTAAGCCTTCAGACGGAGTAATCAACACTATTTCCATGGAACATTTCAAACAGGTTGCTCAATAATCAGAGTGCTTACAAAATCTCAGAAAAGCTGGAAAAAAAAAGAAACACTAGGAACAAGAATACACAAAAGATGAAATGCAAGTCTAAAGAATAACAATAAAAATAACAATAGAAAACATAAAAGCAGGAATAAAACCTTGGATACAGCTTCCCTGATCTATATCTGTGGACTCACCACAGCTTCTTTGTAAAGATTGTAAAGATTTTCTTCCTTTTTGATTATTTTATTTGACTTTACTCTTTTCCAGACGTCAACAGGTCAGCTTCTTCTTACAAGCAACAGGAAGCTATTTCACGTTAAGACGCCTTTATAAGGGCATCATCCTAATTAGATGTTTGCTAATTACCAGTATTTAGCAACATCAACTCTTTTCATTAATTGGTTTATTGTTGTTGTTGTTGTTGTTTTTTTTCTTTCGCTTTTAAAGCCCGTTGATTGATTCATTGTTATCAACAACTAACTCTGAGATTATAAGCGCGCGGCGAGGGCAGATCATTAAAAATCCATTGTTTGAGAGAGCAAGTAACTTCAAAAGATTGGCAAGACTGCCGGCCTCTCTCCCAATGAGCGCTATTAACGCTCCCAATGGCTCCTAATAATAACATGGTGGTGTTCAGACAGCGAGAGAGAGGAGGATGAAATCTTTAGCTTGGGACTAAACAGAGGAGGAAAGAGAGAAATAGCTCTTTGTGGATTTCGCCCTAATTGACTGGCTTATTATGAGTGATTCACAGCAGCCTTTTAGGAAGCATCCTCCTGCGGTGCTGTAGAAAGACCAGAGTCTTCTTGATTGCCCGAGAGGATGAGAACGGCGGGTGACATCAGCCTCAAGCTGCTGCACTGCAGCGCACTCAGCTAAGTTTGGCTCTTTGTAATGTCGTTGTCCATCTGAAACGTAACGAAAATGACTGGAAACGTAAAACGTTTTCAGCGGTTGTTGCAGCATTTTCTGTTTTGTCAAAGAAAATTTAAAACAAAAGGAAAAAATCAACATTGAAACACAAGTCATTGTTTCTGCACGCAGCTCCACACACCTTAGTAAAGATAATTTCTCAAAAATAACCTGTCTTGATTTAAAACTTTCTTTTTGACATCTGCTACATGGGCTTAAAGATGCCACTTTCTTCATTAATGTTTTAACAAACTGTGGGGGAGTTTCATTCACTCCCTCAATAACAAAGCAATGAACTATTTGATTGGTTTGCTTCAGTTTAACAATTTAACAATCTTTCTTCTCTTCTTTCTAATGAGTGCTTGAATGAACAGGAGCGTCTGTGCTAAGGTTTACTGTTGCAACAAATAATAACCGGCCTGTAGGGGAGGTAAAACACTTTAAGTATTTGAGCACAATCATTGATCAGACCCCAACTCTAAATGGGGAATTTAGAAGAATAGAACATTGTTAAGAAGACTAAGCAGTGATTGTTTTTAAAACAGGAAGCTGATTTGACGTTTGCAACCTCACACTTTAAATGTCACATGGGAGCCTGCTGGAAAAGATGTTATTTATCGTAACAGCTGAATATCGCAGCATGTTATCGTTGCTGTGAGAGTGAACATAAAAACAACCCTTTTTATCTAATTTTCATCCGTATATAATTACATATTTATACACCTCAGTAGAAATTTGGCTTTGGCTTTTGTCAGTCAAAAATGTGCAGTGCACTGTGACCACAGTGTCGTAATTTGAAATCCATGTTAAGTGGGGCACCGATAGTCGACTTTATTAATCAATAAACTCAATCAATCTCTTCTAATCAATCAGCGGGTAGAGCTCATACCACAGTGGCCCTAATCCCACCTCTTTGCGTGGCTCTTTGCTGAACGGCTTTCCTGTCTCTCTCACGGTGTAATTCAAAATAAAGGCAGTGGTTACCTAACGCATCAATCAATCAATGATTCTAGTTGGTCAAACTAACTGCGATGTCTGAGGGACATTAATTTTGCATAAAGATGTAAATTGCATGTTCTGACTCTATCAAACAAACTATTAAAAAATGCACACGTCCATGAGTCGAGCCCCGTCAACTGTGCATTATTAGTAATTGCTGCCGGGGGATGTCAAGAACTTGAGGTACAAGCTGTGGAGCAGTTGGTGACAGGTCTGAAGGGATGGGATCAGGACCTTTATGTGCATGAGCACTACCTGGTGCTGCTGTGATTGGCGAGAAGGACGGAATAAAAACACAACTCGACATGCTGCTTTAACAAGATTCTCCAAGAGGTCCACCATACTTTAGGCCGGAGGGGGGAATTCTTAAAGTAAATAACACCCAAGTCTTAACCGCCAGTGATGAGTACAAATGACTGGCATAATTGGTAGACGGTGACACATTTGCTTATGTCACAGTGTTAGTGCTCCCCCTGACTGCTGAGAATCACAAGGGTGGATGACATAAAATAGCAGCAAGCAGCTGAACCCTCCCCCCTTCCCACCACTCTGCCTTTCGTTGTAAAAACCCTTGTGTCTGCCTCTTTTGTACCGATCTTGAGGAAATTGGTTGACAGTGAAACATTTCTGTGAGTATAGCTCAAAAGAACGAACTGACTTTTTTGTGCTCCTCACTGTTATCCATTATTAAACCTCCTTGTTTACTCTTTGCTTCAGGGGATACGCTTTCCCCACCTTTGATAACCTTTGCGTTCATGCTGCAGGTCTCACTGTTGCTTTCTTTCTTACAGTGCTGGAAACAATGGTGGGGGATGAATAAATGAAGAGTGCCGGTTGCTCATCTCACTCCTCCTGCTGCAGTTTTCTCACCTCTGACAGAATATCTACTCCAAAGCGACTGGCAGCCAGGTCAAGGTATGGAAAACACGGACACCAGTCAGTCTGCAACAACACACGGCTCTCTGGGTGAGGGCCCGGTTCAGACATAAAAAGATGGAGCTAGTGAGGAGAGCAGAGCAGTGGAAGAAATCCTCACGTTCAGCGTCTGCTTATCTTTTCTGTCTTCACTCGCTTTGCAATAGAAACGCTCTGCTCATAATCATTACAAAATCTCTTACTAAATGCATCCTCTTTGTGCGGTAATTTGCTCACAGTAGCCCCGAGCTTTGTTCCTTGTCAGCTGATGTTGGACCACCTGTGCCCATTTACCCTTTGAGCTTATCTTGGTTTACCCATAGCAGGAGTCCGGTAAGGATGGGTGAGATGGATATAAATTATGCTTTAACACTGCTGTCACGATGCTGCGCCACACCGGGGCCCCTTTTCCCCAGTAAATTAGTCTCAGAACAGTCGTCATCAGAATGTATTTGATACATTTTTAGGGAAAGCAGCCAAAGTATATCCATAAGGATTTCTGTTACCTTTTTTTTTTTTTTGGTTGTGTCGCAAAGCGATTACTCACCTAAATGTTACTGGTTTGCTAATCACAGGCCTTTTTTTATAAGCTCCCCACCTCTAACTGTGACATTGTCCATTAGTTTGATAAGTGCACCTTGAAGCAAGAGAAGAAAGCGTATTTGGAGGTGAAGGCGGAGCTGCCTATCATCTATTTTCCCCTAAATTGGACCATCGTTTAAAAAATGAACATCATGTTAACTCACCAAACGCCAATCGCCTATTCTGCTTCCGACTGCCAGCAGGTTCAATAAGGTTATACAGCACCACTGTATTGGTTTGTGCATATCTTTCAAACCAAAAGGTGCGATAAAAGAGTCTAAAAGGCTTAGACCCTGAACCACCATAAGTCCCAATTACCTTGTCATTGTGAAGATGAGCACCAGACAAGTTGTGCATTTGTCGAGACAGAATGTGAGTCAGAGACTCATTCAGAGTGTTTTATCTTAATGTGCATGAGGTGCAAATGTTCAGTGCAAACACACAGACGCGTGGCACAAAGAGGTGGCAGCTGCAAAACATTAGTCTACTGATGTGAAATTTATGATAAGAAAAAAGCATACAGCTAAAAAATAATAACAAAGAAAGAAAGAGAGGCAACAATTTGAGTTTTAGTTCCTCTGAAGTGGAAAATGTTTTTACTCTTCAAATGAGTTTCTTCACTTGCGGAAATTTTGATGGTCATAGCTTATGTTCTCGTTATTCGGTGAGATTCTACTTTTGAGCTCAGAAAACTGACTTTGACTCCTGGGACTGTTTTAAACAACAGCAAGCGCCAACGTAAGTGTATCCTGAGCAGTTGATGGGGAATAAACATCTGTATAAGAGTGTGTTTGCATTTCAAAATGGTTTCCAAGTTGCTGTGTGTTTGCACAAGTACTGTAGTGAATCTTGTCCGTGAAGCAGCGATGCCCTGAACGCTCGAGAAACACCGCGCTGAAAGGTTGCACACAAACAATATAGGTACCAACACCTGCAAAAAGAAGACACAAACAGATAGAAAAATAAGCAGAGCTGCACTTAGAGCTTCTGTAATTAATGATAGCCCTCGTGTTTAAGACGTACCACTGCGTTTTGCGTCTTCACTGAGGGGCAAAAAATGGAAATTAAGAGGATCATTATGCATAATGCACCATTAATGAAAGCATTTTGTTGCACTTATGCGAAAAAAACCTATAAAAACAAAGCTGAGGTGTGCCCGAGGGCTCGAATGTAGAAATATGGGTCAACAGGATATTATTCATCCCTTGCTGCTAGTCAGCTATACATTCTTATTCTCTTACTTCCATGTGGATTTCCATTTGTTGTTCTTCTTTTTCCACCCCTCTGGTGCTCTCTAACTGGGTAGTTTTTAGTGTCTTTTTAAGTTTCAGATTGACGAAGCTCTCTCTCTCTTCTTTTCTTCTGTTTTTTTGGGCAAATACAGTTGTACTGCTACAATGAGGCAGCAGAAAACCTTCTGGTCTCTCCTGTCACTCAAAATGTTTTTGACTTACCACAAATATTATTCAGTGTGAAACGCTGCAATTTTATAAAATAATCTGGCAAGGTGCATGTTCTGCTGGCTTTCAACTTTGCAACAACACTCCTTTGATTAATTAAGAAATTAAGTACGGACCTTTCGATTCATGCACCTGTTTGGCGTGTGGACTGTGTGCCTTTGGACCTTTTAAACCACTCCTACTATTTTTAGCTTGAATTTGAGAGTGCACTGAGTTGGTGCACTGACTGATGTGCTCAGATCAGGATGAATGTTTTAATGGCAATAACTGGGGATTTATTTTGGTCACATTTTTTATTTGAGGTAAAAAACTGTATGAGTGCAAACTTTTACTTTTACTTATCTGAACAAAAGAAATCCTTTTACCAAATCAAAAATGTGTGCAACAAACTCAAATCACGCCGTTCAAGGAAAGGAGTGATTTGTCTACGTAAAAACTCTGGATTCTATTTTGTGCAACATCTGCCCAACAAATAATAACAACAGTTTGATATAACAGCTATACTGACATACACATCATGCCACATTGTTGTGTTGACTGGAACTGTGGCACACACAGAGCTGACAAAGGCAATAGTCTGAGGCTAAGCTTTAAGAATAGCAGTGGTCAGGATGTGGGTTCAACAGTGCATCGTGTGTGTGTGTGTGTGTGTGTGTGTGTGTGTGTGTGTGTGCTGTTGGGAGACAGTGAATCAGATAGGAGGAATATTTTTATTCCGAGGAGCAGGGGGGAGGAGAGGAGGTGAGCGACTGTCAAACACCCTTCAGTATCCCAGCTGTCACTGACACCAGCGGCAGTGATTAATGAGCTGGGGGTCTGCAAACGTGCTTCGGTGAAATATGTTTGTACACGACATGAGGGTTTGTTTGTAAATTAAAGAAATAGATTTGGAATGCAGAATTAAACTGGCTATAATGACTTTCACCACCACCAACAATAGCTCATACTGTATAGATGGAAAATGTGCCACGAACAGATAATTATCAGCTCACAGCTAAGTCTTCTTCAGGAGAGTATTTTAGCATGTTTTATCTTTCTCATTGTTCAGAGTTGCTGCTTTTTACCGCTTTCAGCGTGTAGTGACACCATAGGCTGCTGCAGGACGCTGTGCACTACCTGTCCAGATAGCAGCTAGCCAGAAAGTTCAATGAATATCGAATATGCCTAACGTTACTGTGTGTGTTCTATGGAAACTTTTTGCGAATAAGGCACTTAATGAGGCAATTAAATAGGCCGTTGCATTTGCAGCTTGTTTGTGCGGCCCTGAAGAGGCCAATTAATGTATTCTTCTTGTGTACATCATCACATGGTGCTAAATAAATAAATAAATACATAGATAAATAAAAACATTGCCCTCTGGGCTGCAATCAGACTTCTGGTTAAAACATACTGTTATGTGATTGTTAATCCTTTTGCGGGTATCAGATGTAAAAATACATTGCGCAGCCGTATCCTTGTATAACTATTTTTCTTAATGTGCCTCATTACTGTTTTGCCGTAGTACCTGATTAGCACATGCTGTGTGTAATGAGGTCTGTGCATCAAGAATACAAAACAAAGATTATCTGTAATTTTAAAGTTCGCAGGGGTTGTGTGACCAGGGCCAGGAAATGGTTCTATAAGATACTGACTTTATTTTTGAAACTGCATGTGAGTGACAGTGTGTCTCAAACACACTTTGCGGGTATAAAATATACTGCAGGATTCATAAATCTGACACAATTTTTCAATTTCATGTGTGTGTGTGTGTGTATAATCACTGCCAGCATCCCTGTTTGGTTTTCAGATGGTGCCATTTACATGTACTTTGCTGTGCCAGGCTGCTAAATTACCTGTTGAGGGTAGTTTATTGGTACTTAAACAATCATTTTCACAAGCCTTCTGCATTTTCCTGCTATTAACAAAACATCGGTCATGCCTCAAATTTGGTTTGTAATAATCTTGCTATTTTTCTTGCCTGTGCTGCAAACCAGCCATAAAGAGTGAACGTGAGCACAGTGGAAAGAATTGACCCACAAACACAAATAAAAGTGTGCTTCTGGATCTAACACAGGATCCACTGACCGCTCTGCAGATAAATTCACACAGTGAAGTCATGTAGATCTCACTCACCTCTGTGCACCAGCTTAAAGAAACAAAAAATACTGAGGAGAAGCCACCAAGTCAATCTGATCTAGTAAACAGCTTTTCTTCTGATGCAACAGTTAATGGAGCTTTTAATGTACAGTACATGACAGGGACTCCACGTGCACACAAAGACAACAAAGTGTGTGTGATCGCTTTGCATCACATTTACAGTATGAAGTATGAATAATTATCGTTAAAGAAGCTGTCTTTGTAAAAAAAAAAAAAAGCTTCTGCTGCATAACCAACAACAGAATTAAAACCTGTTAACTTACCATTCTGGAATAAATATTGTTGTCTGCAGCATCAAACTTAACACTCACTCTTCTCTATCACATCTCTCCTTCTATTAAAGTTGAAGAAGAGAAATCCCACATCTGATGCTGTAACAACACAGGGGCTAAACAATGCTTTCTCACGATATTGTCTGTTTTAGCTATTTGTTGATCCGCTAGCTTCCTTTTCAATTCTTCCATTTTCGGACTTTAATTCTTCCTGTTTCTAATATTTTGATTATCCGGCTCTGGCGATGAATGGATCATTGATACAGTCCAGCTGGTGACAGCATAAAAGTTCTGATCAAGAAGAAGTTTGGAACATTTTCAATGCTTTTAAACTCCTTTTTGTTTGAAAAGATTTATCAAACTGGCATTTACTTTTCACCAAACCTCTACTGTTTGGCAAATGATTTGTCGGCCTGTTGGTGATACCTTCAAGTCTCAGGACAGACGGGAAACCACAGCTCTGCTATTTTATAGATCCATCTGTATAATGGAAATTATCCATCTCAGTCTCATCATCAAGTTTCAGATAATCAGGGATTATGTTTCTACCGCTCACACTGAAACACCAAAACTAAAAGTACATGAACATAGGGGAATAAAATTATGCTTTAAATTTAAACAAGACTGAACTGAACTGATTCATCAAAATAGCTGATGAATGAGTTTCAAGGACTGTCAGCTGATGAATGTGGGCCATCGCAGGTCCAAACTCTGCATTCAGACAGTGTTCAGTGTTGTAAAAATACTTATCAATACAGATAACTGCTGATGTGTTGGCCTGAGCTCCCTCCGAGTTGGTCCGTTGTTGTAGCTGCGGCTTATTGTTTCTCTTTGTTCCTCTACATTCATCTATTTCTCTCTTTATTTCTTTCCCTGTTGCCCTATTCGTTCATCTCTCACTCTCCATCTCACCCGGCCGTCCCCCTCATCTTCTGTTCCATTCCTCCCACTCTCACTATCCACCTCCATCGCTACCTTTATCTCCCTCACACTCTGTCTGTCCTATTTTTCACTCAAAGAGTACATTCATGATGCAGATAAAAGTAATGGTCCACTGGCTGGCTCTCTGCAGCTCAGACTTGGCAGGCGCTTCTCTTTTACTGTATAAATCTACCAGGTCTTCTTTTTTTTTTTTTTTTTTTCCCAGCCGCCCTCCCATATTCATTTTCTCCCCCTCATGCAGCTGGAGGGAGCTAATTCACAGGGGAACGGTCACCATTCACTGGGGCAGTGTAACTTTGAGTGACAGCAGTGGACCCGCAGGCTCCCCTTTGATGAGAGGCAAGAGACTCTGTCCCGGCGTCAAATATATACAGACAAGATGTTTTTTTTTAAGAGAAAGTTGGGAACAGGAGAAGGAAGCAGCACTTTTCTTCCATTTCTGAGGCTAAACCCTTTACGTGTCAGACAGCTACAGGATGGGTTTCCAGGTTCAGTGTGTGTGCCTGTGTTTGTTTGCCTGTGGGTGAATTCTCATTGGACCCTGCTGTATATCAGATTGTGTGCTTGCACATAAACTGAAGAACAATTTCAGAGAAGATGCAGCTTATTCCTCCTCTGCGTTGTTTTTTATTTATTAATTTTTTTGGGGGGCTTTGATTAATTTGACAATTTCATTTCTAAGGACTTGGCAACCAGCACCAGCAGCAGCCCGTCACCTTTATGGACTTTTCATGGAGCGAGTAGGAGTAGTTCACATTGATCTTTTAGCAACCGATCGGTGGTGGGTGTGCACTGATAGCTGGCACCACAGTTTGTCTTCGTCTGTGACCGCCATGGCAAAAGAGTGGGAGGCGTATTGGATCCACTCCATGTCCCCTTATTGACCTTTAGTCTGTCAATGAAAATGTTCCCTGTTGCTTAATGCACCTTGGCGGGGTTTAAATGTACCTTTTTTATAATGTCAGCTTATCCGGGGTTCTTATTTAGTCTGTAAGAATAGATGTGATGCTCTTTTTTAAATTTTTTTTTCTTTTCTCTTCTGCTTATTCTGTAGCACGGCTGTATCCAATCAGTCCTAATTGATCAGCAAAAAGAAGAGAAAGCAGCCTAATGTAAAAGCAAAAGGGCTCGTTCAGCATGCCTGAGCTTCACCGAAAGCATCGCTCACTCACTAAACCACAGCAACCTTCCTCTTTCTTTAAGTGCACCTGCATGACAAGCATTACAAATTGGCTCACACAGTTATAGGCAGAAATAGATGAAGACACACCCTTAATCACCTGTTTGGATATCAAAGCTAAACCATCTGCTCTCTAAAACATTATGGAAAGAGGAGAAAAAGTCAAAGTAGAAGCTCAATCATATGTTGACATGTCAAAACAGAAACATTAGCACCCTGCAAGCGAGCATAATTGGTATCGGTTAAAAAGGAGGATGGCTAAATGCTAAAACTCAAAACTATGTGGGGTGGGGGGGCATTAATCTGAATGACCACGCATTTGTACATCTGAAAATATAATATTTCACATATTAAACTGAAAACCTTAAACGCATTTCAAGTAACAACTGAAACATATGATTCCAGCAGATATTGTGTTAAAGGCAGCACACAAACTCTGCACAGTTTCCCAGTTTATCACGAGACTGACGGAAGATGGATTCATATCTACGGGCAATTCAGTCACCCTAACCTGCATGGTTTTGGACTGTGAGAGCCTGGCGGAAAAAACGCCAAACATGCTGTTTTAATAGCATAAATCAGTAATTAAATCACTTTTCTTTAGTCAGGTGAATCCCATTGAGAGAGGAATTTACTGTACTGACTGAAAAAGGAAGAAAATTTAACAACCGGGACCAATTTGTGTTTAAATGCCTGGACCCTGGTCGTTGCTGTGACCTATTTTTGGTGTTGTTGCTCGCAGGTGGCTGACGTTGTGCGTTTGTGGTGCAGCTGTTGCAGGTGTTGTCAAACGCCACTCTGAACTCATTTCAGGGCGTTCCGGTAGAGATATTAAGGTTAAAATTGGCCCCCGCTTGTTATCTCGTTTCCTCTGATTTATTCAGCACCTTTGTGCAGTCTGATCACGTCAAGCGTTGATTAATCATTTATGTCAAAACTAGGCTTCTAAAACGGCTCTAATT
This sequence comes from Remorina albescens, assembly GCA_034769265.1. Classification (NCBI taxonomy): domain Eukaryota; kingdom Metazoa; phylum Chordata; class Actinopteri; order Carangiformes; family Echeneidae; genus Remorina; species Remorina albescens. Next base: position 3,499,696 of record CM068480.1, read on the forward strand.
ACGACAGGCTTCATTTGTATTTAATTGAATAACACTAACACCGAACAGATGGCAAACTGAGAAATCCTGGAAACAGAAATAATTGCATATGTAAGAAGAATTATTAAATTTGAACCTTATGCTGCAGTGACCCTGTAAGTAAACCCTGCTCCCTTTTCATCACATCCATCCAGCAGTTATCACTTACACAGATTTATTTCTGTCACTGTGCCCGGTAAACAATGGCAACAAAAGCACAAAGTGGCTTTGTTCCAGTAAATGAAATGTCTCGCTGATAGGAGAAGGGAATTGCTGTTAGTTTTCTTCCACATGGGCAACTTGGAGACACTGTGACTGTGGCCATGGAAGAACTATCAGGGAATGCTTCAGATCAATAGCATCAGGATTCAGGCAGGCACTCTGTCAGTGACCGGCTGAAGAGGGAATCGGCGCAGGTGTGTCTATAGCTGTTCGAACACAATTTCTTCTGATCTGCCTCACTGAAAGCACTAAGGATTGAGACGTGGCGTTGTGCCGATATGTTCAATTCCTGATTTGGGGGGGAAAAAAAAATCTGCTCCAGGGGCCAAAAACAAACTTACGAGACATCTCCTTCAGCTCATGACCTTGAAGGAGACGATGCCATCTATGTGTTGCACATTGTATCTAAGTGTTTGCATTTGCATGTCACTGTGTGATTTATCAAAGCAGAAGGGCCTTGTGTGTGCGTCTTGTTTCAGAGAAGTGTTTGCGCTCCACCCGTGACACTGATGGAGACGTGACTAGAACCTCAGTGGGCCACTTTAGAGCCTCATTATGCAGGAGTTGCTTGGACCCTCACACACAATTTCCCCTCACCCTATCAAGCATACACACTAATACACACACTCAAGGCCCTCTGCATGTAAAACACAAAAACAAGCACATCCTAAACATAGAAGCTCTTAAGGATGAGCCGCGCGCACACACACGCTGACGCACAAAACAATACACCTATCCTCAGTAGCCATTTTTCTTGAATATTCTAACAAACGCGCCTCACCTCTGCTTGCCTTAACCCTCAATTTTGCAAATGCTCTGCCCGGCAGCTCTTCAGCAGCATCTCATCCCTCTTCTTGGGGCTGTCTACACTATGCATGCTTTAGTAGAATTAATAGAAGTCTCCCAGGCTCATCACGGGGAAATGGGTGCCATGTGCTGCGCTGTCTGCCAGCCTGTAATTCATGTATAATGCATCCTGTCTTCTCCTTGCTTTCATTCAGCGGAGGTGAGGAGACGTTTGCCGAGTGGATGCCAAGTATGACCGCATAGCGGGGGGGGGGGGGTCACCTGGTGGGGGTGAGAGGCATACTGCAGATTGAAAGAATGAGGAAGAAATGGAGAGGAGAGGTGGACAACGAGGGGACAACCAACACAGGATAATGAAGTAGAAGAAGGTAATGGAGGAACAGTATTTAAGTGAACTGAATTGGACAAAAATATGCAAAATGAGGATTGATAACAAAAAGAAGAGTGCTGAACAGCGCGGAGACATTTTTTAAGTCGTTTTAACTTTACTGACAGCTGTTACTAGTTCTGCTTGTAGTCAGGATCTTACACAGAGACGCAGGATAAAATGTTACATATTTATAAACTAAATTATCCAAATATACATATTTGAAATGAACTCTGCAGTTTCCCTCATCTCTAGTGAGTGCTTTAGCAGCTTTCTGCTAATTGTTTAGATTTTTAGCAGCTCTCACCCTTTCAGGGAGGCTGAACCCTGCTGAAAAGTCTGATCCAAGAGAGGCCAAGTTATTGACAGTCTGAAGACTTGGTAGTCGAAGCGTTTTGGAGAGTTGGAGATTAAAACCCAGGAAGGTGAACATGAGCTTCTTTCATATGATCACATCACATATGATTATCATCTGTGAAATGCAATTTTAAAACAACAGTCAATCACCAGCCAGTAATATTTGAAGTTTAACTTGTGGCCAAAAATCAATGATTGCAGGTTGTGATGAAAGCAACCGTTGCAATCACAAGAGAGAATTATGCTTCAGCACAGTTGTGCTAAAATATAGTATAACAATAGCAGACTCAAGATGCCATTAAATGGATAATATTAGACAATATGGGCCATCACTGATTCTTGATTACACAAGATGAGGTGAGACTGGAGCAACAAAACCTTGTAATGAGAGCAGATGTGTGATACAAGCTCAGCTTTTTATTTTAAAGATGAGGAATGTGTGTGTTCTTTCTGCTAAGCTGACATAGTTTTGATGAATGTGAATGAAGACTTTGGAGAACTGTCAAAGTAAAGGCTTTAGTAAAAGTTTGTTTGACTGGAATTTGAGATTACATACACAACACAGAAAGAAAGGTAGAAAACGTGAGTTTATAATATAAAAGATATATATTTTTATAAAGAATATAAATGCTTTAGAAATTTTTTTTAAAAGACCTTGCAGTCACAGTGAATTTTCTTTTGAAGGCAAAATGCTTCTGTGCGAGCTGATCATAGCATAACGCCTAAGTGCTGTCGAAACTGGCATCAACTTTCACAACCGGCCGGTTCATTGCGTAAACAAGAGTGAGGTTGACTGCCAAACGCGGATATTGTGAACTCCCCCACACAAATCCCACGTTAACACACGGTTTGACCCTCACAAATGGTCTGTTTAAAGCTCATCAACATTCTGCATTATTAAATTTACTCTGCTGAATTTCGCAGCACATCAGATCTCTGCTGTTGATTTTCCCACTCACACCAACGTTACTGACATTCGAACGTATTCCTCCTTCCTGATTTTCATTGATTTCGGTCTGTATCTATGACAGTTATCAGCTTATTGATGCTTTTACCATTACTGTAGTTGTACACTGAAAGCAGAAACTCTAGTCTAGTACTCTAGTTCCATAATGGTAACCACAGACTACTGAATAAAGAGGGATGATTACTTTCTCCTGCTTTCTTTTTAGCAGCACAAGTTAGCTTTTAGTTTTTTATTTACTTTTGTAAAACACACTAACTACTTGTAAAGCCAGTGGGGGAGAAGCATTGTTAAGCCTTGGCTGACCGGTCGATCACTGCTTCTCAATATTTTGAAGAAATTTGGGGCCTTTTTTTTTTTTTTTTTTTTTTTTTGGTTTTGTTTTCGTTTCGAGTCGTTTCAGGTCAGCCATATTGTTAGGATGTCTGGTGTGAGCGGCTCTCTTCGGGTCATTCCACAGCATCACTGCTGGATTAAGGTCTGCGCTCTGAATGAGCTTCTCCAAAAGGTGGGTTTTCTTTTTTGGAAGCCACTCTGCAGTAGATTTATCTAGATTTTTTTTGGGGGGTCATTGTCGCACTGCATCATCCAGCTTCCTCTGGGTGGATAACAACCCTGCCATTATCCTATAGAATACCTCAATAAAGTCAGGGATTCTTTTTTTACATCGACAGGGGCGAGTTGTAAATACCCAGAAGCAGCAAAGCAGGCCCAGGTCACAATATTCCCTCCACCTCCTGTGTCTGCAGTGTGCATGGTCAGTCTTGTTTCTCTCTACTGGAGTTGACTGCTCTGCTCCACTGTGAGTGTCTGGGTGATGACGTAGAAATACTAAATTCTTCAACCTGTGGAATCTGTGTGTTGTAAAACTTCTTGTTTCTGACAGGCCTTTTTCATTTTCAAGAACTGAAACAAGACCATTATGTATTCCTCCTTTTATACATGCATATGTGTCTCATGAGTACAACCACTGACTGGCTCTGAAACTCTTTCCTATTACTGAATACTTGTTGCTGCTGAAGAATATATTTTATGACTGCCCTTCACCTTGATCTGCAGACCTGTACAATCTGTATTTTGGTCGTGATTTATCAAATCCATCTTGTCATATTGTACCTCCAGACTCCTATAAAGGCAGCCAGATCAGTTTCACTTTCTTTCTTTTCTCTTTACTGTTAAATGTGGCTGCCAATTTCCAAGTCAGGCTATTTGGTCAAATTTCTATCTGTGGTAGTCAGTTTCCTCTGTTTGATTATAGCCAATGGCTAGAGAGACAGAAAGAGGTGTCCTAACCCAATGAAGTACCATCAGACAATCTTATTGGCTCCAGTCGGTGATGTTACAGCCCATCAGTGTTGTACTTACAGGAACGGCCTGTCAGCTTTTATGTATGATCACAGTAAATGGTATCAATTCTGTATCTTTCTGATCTGAGAGTGAGGAGAGGTTGGTCCGAGTTAGCTGTAGAAAGGGGATAAAAAAAAACACCGCCATGCTTGGTGCTCAAAAGAATGAGCATAAGTCATCATCAGATGAAGATGGAAACTTTAAATCAGCTCTCGAACAACCCAAACAGCCGTGGGGAAACTTTCTGTGTTGAAGTTTTCTCTCGTTATCACAGTTTACAATGATGTTATCAAAAAATGTTGATTGATCTTTTTGTTTCATAAGCTCATAAGCACAGAGTGACATATAAGCTGCAGTGTGCCGATCCACTTGCTATCAATAAAGAGCCATCACTTTGCACATTCCAAATAAGTGCTTCTTGCTCAAAGCGTTTCCAGGGCAGGTTTTCTCCTCCAGGCCGTCAAGTATCACTCTTAATCATGATCCTTGAAAACTGATGAACATTGACTGATGGGAACTGAACTGATCTTGGTCTATCTATAAATTGCAACGGAATTTGCATTTCTCCCGCAGTAGACACACTGCACCTGAATTGTCATGGTAACAGTGATAAAGATGCAATTAAGGCTGTAGAGCCGTCATAGATTTAAAAAAATAAGAGATCCTAACTGTCTGTAAGAGTAAGCCAACCTGACCTCACCAGGGTGATATTGATCAATTAGCGTTCCTTCCAAGTATTCAAGGTGCCCTCAAACAGCTATTTTAGACTGAACCTTTCCAATATTCTTTGATTTGTCTTTGCCTATTTTACCCAGTCCTTGTTTCAGTCCATTTAATGTAAATGATGCACTCATCACATCACCGTCTTTCCTTAGTTTTCAAAACACAGGCAACTTGTTTGTGCTCGTCCTTGCCTTTGCTAATTATCATAATTACAGTATATGCTTCAGACAAGACTCTCTTCACTTTCCTCTTATTGTTTTCATCTATTCATTTCTCCCCGACTAGTGTTGTTTTTCTTATCGTAAAGATTTCCTCCATCTGGACGTTTGTGTTCCCGTTTTGAACCACTTTCTACCGATGACGGCTCATCCCTTCACTACCTATTAGATATTTTTTTACAGGAGTGTAAACCCATCAGAATTGTCCTTGCCCACAATATACAGTAGAACTTCAACAATACCCACCTTGAACTGTTCGACTGTTAAGCTGCTTTCTGTTGTACTCCTTTCTCCCATCATGTTCTTTCCATGACCAAGATCCTAGTGGAGGTTGAGTTTTATTTTTCAAATGATTTGTGCAGTGGACCTGATTATGTACAATGCAGTCCTGATTGCAACCTTGAGGGAAGAGCAAAGTGACAGCTTCAGCACATTGATTTTTACCAAGCATATATTTCATCTTGGAGCAAAAAAAAAAACAAAAAACAAAACACTGCTGGTCTTGAAGTAGCTGTGATTGCCTTTTAGAAACCCATGGGGCCTCTTCAGCTTCCACTGTGTCTCACAGAAAACTATAACTCTATTACATGCTGTGCATTTGGAGAGTATTTCCTTATTAGAATAGTTTCTAAATCTTGTAAATTCATTCCAAGCTAGACAGATGGATGGAACCAATCACAGGTGTAAACTGACAGTGTGTAATATGACGGCGGCGGTGAATTATAATGGGAAATGTGACAATGAAAATTAACCTAGCAGTCACCGCGGACAATTTACTTTCACAGAATGCAATTTATTCTCCCATGTTCAGCAATAGCTTTCACCACATCTTGCTCATCTGAATAAATATGAGACCAAACCAAAAAACATCTCAAGAGGTATGACAAAATAATCGCCCGTCAACATTACGTAGCAGCATGTCAATTTAAACGTAGCTTAGGTTTGTGCCCGCACAATGAACGGCAAATTGTTGTAATCTGCCTGAATCATAGGCCACCAAAGGGAAAAAAAAAGGAAAAAGGTCTCCTTCCGATCTAATATAATTTACTGACCTTAAGTTAGGAGCTCTGTAGCTTCAAATCATTTTCTCATGAAACAGCTGCTGCATGATGTGAAATTCTTGGTTTAATGTTTCTTGAACTCGACTTCCTGACTTCCCCACCTGCTATAGAAATGCATCTTTCAACAATAACAGCACTCTCCTAACGTTACCTCATATACAACGTGCCACATGTTTTGATAGGCAGCCTCTTATTCAATCACTAGCTTAGTGCGTCGCAGTGTGTTCCTGTTCGTGCTTGAAACGGCATGCAACTGGCCATTTTGTGGAGCTACTGAACAAAGTGGAGTCATTTCCTCGATCCTAATGTGTGTTATTAATTTTAACCTTTAAAATTCATATTACTTTAATGAGACCATCGACACTAGGTACAAAAAAGAAAACGCATGACATAAAAACTAATAACAATTCACAACTAATTAAATCTTTATTCAGATAAAAAAGAAAATAAAGCAGTGGGAAGCTGTGTGTGTGAAAAATTACATTTACATCAGCAGCTGAACTGAAGAAGACGCTCCTCCAGAATATTTCAACACTCAAACACAAAAACAAATATAGATGTGTGGGTGCATCTGTATATAATTTCAAATAATGGACTACTTCTTTGCTCTGCTAAAAGTTTAGAGTTGAGTTTTGTTCATATACGGTTGATATCTCCCAATGCAGTGACCGAAATGGATGTTTTCTGTGTTTTCACAGCCTCAAACCAAACAAGCCCAGCAGTAAGATGCAGCGTGTATTTAGTGGTGACAATTTCTCAAAAAGCGATCTTGAGTTTTCCAATGTGCATTCTTTTTTATTAAACGTCACCTTGTTGTTCACAATGCAACAACTTTAATAGGGAATAGAGGTGTTTTCTCACTCTGTTATCGTTTGTGTGCCTTGTCTTCTATAGACATAATAATGTTTATGTGTTTAGATACACTCTAAATAACTCCTGCAGTTCTTACTAAAAAATATTGCCTGAAAAAAATGCTCAATCTGAAAGTGTTTACAACCACAGAATACAGTATGTACATCACCGGGGTCACAAAAACATATGGATTCTTCATCTGTTTACCCCATCAACACCTCCCCTAACGCACAGCTCGACATAGATCAGCAACAAATAACAAGCAATTTATTCTCGAGAAATATAGTTGGTGTTTTTAATAGCATTACACATTAGCTGGGCACAAGTTTGCAGGCGATGAATTAATTAGCATCTGTTGGAAAGTTTCTACTGACCTTCAGAAAACTTCAGAGCACACACCTACACACACATGGACATGAATCCAGTCTCTGCATGGTCATCAAAGTCAAACATCCTGAATGAAGCATTAAAAAGCAAAGTGTAGTATAACACAAGATCACAGCAGAGAGAAGTTTAACCATGTTCTAGTGATCCAGCCAAACTTCTTATTGCTTCCCCCCCCCTTTTTTTTTCTGTAAAAAGGAAAACAACGGCCATGTGATTTACATATAAGCTGTGTCCCGAGTCAGGGGCTGCGTCCTTCGGAGACTCCAGATCACGACTCAGCTCTGTCATTTTTATGGACTCCCTCAAATGCAGCAGAGAAATGTGGCTTTTTTTTTTTTAGGGAAATGGGTGGATCGTTCAAGGCCTGACATTATCTAAGATTCATTGTTAATGAAAGAAAACAACAGAAATGGAGAAAGCCAGAGAGTTATGCATTTAGACGTAAATGTAGGCTTTCTGTTTAGATCAACATTAAATGTACAAGTGAAACTAATGGCTTTAAAGATTAAAGTTTCTGCGAAGGAAGTTGAAGAGCTTGTTCTCAAGGTTGTGAGGCAACAGGCGGCTATGTAAAGGAAGACAGCAGGTTACACAAAGTGGGAATTCTCCATGCGCCAGACTCTCTCCTTTCTACCCAGCCTTTGCAGTCCATGACGGCTACGAAGGGCCACACCTTCATGGACTAAACCCTTCAAAGGAGGCAGACCCTTTATTTGGGTCTGATCTAATCCCTCAGTTTATTAGGAACACCAGTCATCCCGCCATGTAGCTGTGGGTCAGGAGGTTCAGTTAGTATTCACAGGACGTTTCAGATTGGGTAAAAATGGGATCTTTGTGACTTTTGTGTGATTGTTGTTGCCAGATGGGCCGATTGGAGTGTTTTGGAAACCCTGCTGAAGCTCAGAATTTCTCTTTCTTCTTTCTTCGTTCTTTCTTTCACACTCTCTAGAATTTACTCAGACGGGTACAGGAAAATAGAAATCATCCAGTGAGCGGCATTTCTGAAAGCGGGAATGTTTTCTTTGTTGAAAATAAAGGTCAGAGAAAAGCCAGACTGGCTGGAGCTGACAGAAAGGCTACAGTAAATCAGACATCCACTCTTTCCGATTGTGGTGAGCAGAAAAAGCATCTCAGAAACTTCCAACATGGAGGCGAGTGAGCTAACGGTCCATGTCGAGTTCCACTTAATGTCAGCCAACAACAGAAATGGGAGGCTTGTAGCGGCCACAGACTTGCCAGTACTGGACAGTTGAAGAGCTGACAAATGTTGCCTGGTCTCATAAATCTGAGTTTTTGCTGAGGCAGCAGATGGGAGGGCCAGAATTTGGCATGATGTAGCATGAAGCCACAGACCCTGCCTTGTGTCAACAATCGGGACTGCTGGTGGTGGCATAATGGTGTGGAACGTTTACTTTTCTTTTCCTTAGCTTGAGTATTGTTGTCGTCTGTGTGCACCATATCTCCATGGTCCCTCCAGCCTGATTATGCACCACATCACAAAACCAAAAGCCGGTTTCGTTTGGATGAACATATTGTGTTCTGTAAAATTCGCATTTGAGATGTGGTCAAACTCAAAAGGAATCATTTCAACAACCATGTTCCATCCCTGTTTTATAATGCAAAGGAGGTCCTAACCAGTAATGGTATGATGTTACTCATGAAGTGCTTTGTTTTGTGACTGCAGAGAATAGCATTGACACACAACACTGCAAAGAAAGGTCAGATATCATCATTTTAAGTAAAACATACTATATCATGGCTGTTTTAGCTAATGTAGCCAACTTCTCTGAATTAATCATGAACATAATGGAAAACAGGCACCCAAAATGATTTAAATGTGTCTGAAAGAACAAGGCTCAGAACCAAAAATTAAAAGTTAAAGTGGATCAGAGAAGGGAAAAAAAAAATGCTTTCAAACAGTATTTGAAATGAAGATTGGAGAAGGCCGCCATTATCAAACACAAAAATCAATGTTCACATATGATGCTGTCATGCTCACGGTGTCACCGTGTCACGCACCCACACAGATAAACACACTTTTTCTGCTCTCACCATGCATCACACAACACATGCTCACTAGAAACCACCAACAAATTAGTTGTACTTCATCAATGTACCTGTGCAATAACGGAAGAGAAAACAGGCCGTGTGAAACTGACCATGTGTGCTGTGCTGAATGTTTATAGTAAATCCTGTCCCATTAATCGATCTCTAGCTGAGATCAACTACTTCATTAATACTGTTCACAGTTGTGTGGGAACCAGCTGAGTATCAAGTTTCAATCATATTCACCTAGTTGTCCAACAGTGATGAGTACCTATCTACTCACGCCAACGCCACTCGCTGCCATGCACTCGCCTCCACCCCAAACTATCCCAGCATGCTGAAAACACAAAGATTTATTTGATGTGGTTGTCTTATTTCATTGTTTATTATTTGATTTGGCAGCGATCAATAGTTAATATATTTCCTGCAGCAGACTCAGGTCAGATCAGATGATCAGCATGTTGCCGGGAACATATAGCTGATGCACACGTTTTTGAAACCTTTTCTACAAACGTCAAGCAAAACAATCCAATAACCATTTCAATGTACACTTTGCTTTGTTTCAGAAGATAACGTGCAAACATATATTCTAAATGAAGTTTGGCTGATTCACTCAGCTGACCTGCAGCTGCTGCACAATTGGGGGCTGTAGGTGCCCAAGTCTACGAGAATTCAGGAGTTCAACAGTTGGGAAGGAAACAGTGGTGGTGTGTTAACAGGAAGATAAATGACTTTTAAATGTTTCTGTGGATAAAAATATCATTTTGTCTCAGAAAATAATTTCTTCTTTCTGCTTGGTTGGTTTCAGCTTTAAGAGAAAACAAAGCGGAAAAAGAAACACTCCTTATTTAATTTTGAATAAAATTGTAAACACATATCCATGAAACCTGCAAAGTCATACACACTGACAGTGGTATTTGTTGGATTTAGCTTTTTTATTCTCTGGCCTCCAGTCCTACATTCCAGCACCTGCTGCCAATATCTGCCAGTTGAAGCTGCCAATATCAGCCCTGTGAATGTGTGCCGGTTTTGCCACGTGTCTCAATACGGCAGCTCTGAATGCAACAGTGATTGGAAACATGAGACAGCTGGCGTGATCCGCCATCAAAGGCGGGAAGAAGTGTAACTATTAAAGTGAACACTTTTTAAGAGCTTTGTGAAATCAAAATATACACTTTAGTTGGAATTGGCAACCCAAACCTTGTGAAAGACAATCACTGTCATTATTTTACAGACTGGCTGTTATCTCGTGTTACTGTAGTTATATTCTCTGTAAATAAATGAAAAGACTTGAGGAAGGGGAACACCAGGAATGGACCAAAAGTGTGGGAAGTGTGATTTCAGACGAATATAAAGTAGGTGCACTAAATGTTTTTTGCTTTTCAGCACACCTTTGAAGCACCTTCACAGGCCTTCCAGTTCATTAATGCTCACGCTTTTCTTTATCCTCTAAGCGCACATTTTTGTCTCTCCGTTACCTACCTGCTTATGACACCTATAGAAATGTACACTCAGGCTATAATAAATGCTTGTTTGGAGTTGAAATGGAGACATTTCTCAGACACAGAAGGTGCACTTTACTGTGAATACGGTGGGGGAAGAAAATCACCCGGCGCTCCATCCTTCATTAAAAAGCTCTTTGCCTGAAAGGATTTCTGCTAAATTCATGAATTATTGAAATAAAGAAGAGATGTGGGTAAAGTGGACCAACATGTCAGATCTTTGATACCAACATAAAAAAAAAAAAAGAAAAGGGAAGGAAAAGTCACTTTGCAGCTGCTCAGATCTGAATGCTTTCCCTTTTCTCACTGTCAAAAATTGGCAAAACACATTTAATGAATTACATGTTTTGTGCCCAACCACTCTCTGCTTTTCATTAAGCTCTGAGCCAAATGGACAACATATCCAGCTGAAACCAATCCAGCTGTCTGCTTCCGAGACTGAAAACACTTCACCGTCCTGATGATACTGATAAAAGGTATTGATTTCACGGAAGCATCATAGATCCATATTTCACCTAATTGTTTCTGTAGCTTCTTAATTAAGTTTTCTCTCTGAGGTTGCTGTTGGTTCAGCTGGGTTTTTTAAACCTTCAGCTGAATCCACTGACTGACTGACTGAACTGGCTCCTTTATGCCAATGCTTGATGTCAAGTGGTAGGAGCCATTTCTGGGATCCAGTGTCCCACAAGCAAAGGTCTCCCCTTTCAAATGGATATAACACATTAGTCTGGTCCCAGTCTTACAATAAGAATCCTTGGAGTCATTTTGATAGACTTTACTTTGTAGACAGTCTCCTCCCACCTGGGTAACATTGAACAAAAAGAAACATCCTGTCTCAAAACGATGCTAAAAAAAATTGTCCATGCATTTATTTTATTTTCATTTTTCTCTTTCCTTAAACCAACCCAAGGCCAATGACCGCCCAGATTTTCCTCTTACTGTCGTTGTGTGCTTGCTAATTGTGGGAACCTTTGGGTTTCTCTCCAGAACATTGAAGAGTCTTCACCTCACCCCCGTAAAGGGCCCCGAGATGAAATATGTATTGATTTGGCGCTAAACAAACATAGCTGAATTCATCTTGCAACTCTTAAGTCAACGCGTTTCCAAGGCTGGGAAGGAAACGCAGCCTGCTGCCAAATTGCACAACCCAAAAATAAAAACCTAGAAACAGTTACCAAGATACGTTTCAACATGCAGTACAATGTTACCCTAAATGTTGGTGCCAGTGTCACAAAGATCAGATTTAATGGGACAAAATACAGCGAGTTTTGCATGTGATGGTTTCAGAAAGGCCACCCTCTGAAAACACGCTTTGTCAACATTTATTTTTAGCCACTAGCAAGATGGCCGCTGCTTACTGCCCTGCAGCTGTCCAAAGCAGTAAGCAAATGTAAGAGTCCCAGCATGAACTACAAACCCTGAGCTCAGTGCTGTGATAAAAAGTCATACACCCATTTGTATTAATATGCTGGCAGTTATTCTCACTTACTGACCGTGCAGAAGGAAAACCAACTGAGTGTCAGTTTGGAGCTCTTTCCTTCATCAGAATGATCTTGGTTATTACCAGGACAAATCCCAGCGGCCTTGGACTGCAACATAAAATCCACGAAGTCTTTACAGGCCCCTTCTCCAGTCCCAGTGGACGAGTCTAGGGCTAAACTTCTTTCCCAGTACGACTATGGATGGCTCAGTCCACTGAGATAACCCACGTCAAAGCTTCATTCTTTTTTTTTTTTTTTTTAAATCTCACTTTATATCGCTTTCTTAATCCCCTTCTTCCAACAACGTCCATCACTTTCTCTGTTTCTAATACCCGAGGAAAACAGCCAGCAAAAATAGCATCAGTATCCTGTTTGTTTGGGTTAGTAGACAGAATCCAGGAATTTCACTAAAATGCTTCAAATGTGAAAGAGTGAATTTATTTGCAAAAGAGAGCTGAAGTTGGAGCTGAGTGCTAGAACAGAGAAATGGAACTGATGTGTTGTCAGACGGACCTGTAACCTGGTTAAGGTTCAGAAAGAGAGAAGAAGAAGAAGCCAAAAGGGAGAAAGAGAGAGACGGCGGGTATGTCATGCACAGCACGGAGCCTTTTCTCCTCCTGTTGTCAATTAAAGCAGGCGGCTCTGCACCTGCATGTGGATGCCAGGCCAGCGCTTCCAGCCAGCGTTCACCTCGGCACCAGGCCCGCTGTCCAACCAGCTCTTAATGAGGGGCTTTGTGTGGAAAAAGGGGGCTGGCATGTATACTCAGGCACCCATACATGTCAATTAGGGGGAACCAATTCTAGAGAGATCAAGGACTCATGCCTCTTTCTCTCTCTCTCTCTCTCTCTCTCTCTCTCTCTCCCACCATCTCTTTTAGATTTATTACTCTTATTGCTTTAAGTAAGACTGATGGACAGACATGTAGATGTGCGGCTGCAAGATTCTCAAACGTGCGGGTTTGAAAATGTCTAAATGTAATCCTCACAGAATGAATCATAGCTGATGTATTCCTTATTGGAAATATTAAAGCCAAATCCATTCTAACATGAAATTTACATATTTCATCAAAAGACAAATCTTAGAGCAGCGTATTTAAGATTTTCTGTGAGGCTCGCTTTGTCTTGACAGTTATGGGATTCAACACTTTTATTAAGATATATTTTATAGCTTGTTCTGACTGTACAATGGTGAAAACTAATTTGGGAGCGTAAGGCTCAAACAAACATTGTAGGAGTCAATCAAATGAATTGCCAATAAGTTGACAATTGAGTTTAAACTCAAGACACCTTGACTATCTGGTTCAAAGCCTTAGAGGGAAGTGTTGAGTGCAAAATGGAGACACATATTTAGTGAGCTGTCATAGATTATGGCAGTGAAATGCAAATTCAGTTTAAGTGCAGCTTTTCACTTCAAACAGTATGCCATCCACAAAAAAAAACAAAAAAAACAAAAAACCAAAAACAACTCATTCTGTTTCTTCTGGGTTAACTTCAGAAAAAAGTGGGTGTAAACTACATGTCAATATATCTGATAGAAACACAGGTAGCAGAGACAGATATATAAAATTTGTCAGAGGGTGACATTCAGACGTGATGAGGCTGGCAATTGTTACACCACCAAGGCAAGTTTTTTAAATCCTCCTGTGTTCACAAGAGTTCTTTAACAAGGCTTCTTGGATTATTCTCGCACTGACCAATATTGTTGCTGCAGCAAGACAAATGGGGGGGGGGGGGGCAAACTGACACTTGACGAGACAGTGGAAGTGCACAGAAGGGAAAGTGTCGTGTGGAGTAAAAAGTAAATTTGACGAAGAACTTTGAAAGAAATGATTGCTTATCAATCACAGCTGAGCTGGTGGAGATGAAAATCTCTGCTGAATTGGGAGGTAGACTTCTCTGTCTGTGAATGTTTCCTTTCTTCAAGCTGCAAAGGTGATTTCCTAAAGTCATTCCCCATGAGGGAAAAAGACAGAGTAGAGGTCTTGTCACTCAGAAGTCTTATGTGAGTGCCATGTCAACTGCGGCTGAAAGCATGCCTCTTTACAGGATCATTCCAGCATGACATAAATGCCCCCCCACCCCCACACCCCCACCTCCTTCGTGTTTTATGTGACAGCAATCGTATGTATCTTACGCTGCTTCCATGCATACGTATGTATAATATTTTTGAATCGGTTTTGTGGTACAACATTTTTGCCAAATTGCATTAGAACACCGCGGTGCATCACGGTGCACTGATGCCCAGCCTGTGGTTATCATTCCTGTTTCTAACCAAGCATGTAATTGTGCGATTTCTGCCAAGCTGCAATGACGTTGTGTTCTCTTTGCTCTTTAATGCTATTCTTCTGCATACGTTTCCAAGAGAGAAAGAGACGCTCCGCTGCTGGTGGTTGTAAATGCTAAATCACTCTTGGATGTTGGCTGTATTTAATAGGAGCAAAAAAAAAACAAAAAAAAAAACTGCTGTGTGGAGGGGAAAAACTCAGCAATCAGAGATGCAGCCCACACACCACATACCAAGCTCCCACCTCAGTTAGGGGGTAATATGTCTGTATGCAAACATTTTATTCAGGGGCCCCTAATTTACTGAAGCCCTGCTAAATAATTCATGCTGCCTCCCCTGACTGATGATGCTAAGGTGTGAGAGAAATCCCAGAATCAAAGGACATGCATGTGCATGAGTGACAGCTTACGTTAACACACATCATCCTCATCATCCAGCTATTTCAGCAATAAAACAAGACTTTCTAAACATAAGGCTGAAACGTACAGTGTGCTGACATCGGCAGTAAATCCAAACGGGTGTCGCTTATAAAAGCTTGTCGCTTCGTCTTGTTCATTTCAAGGTGATATTACGTTTCCCGTTTTTCTCATCTCTGCCTCTCAGAATCAGGACAAGTTGGAGCTTTTCCTGCGTTTTTTTTGTCCCCACAATGGTTAAAGGAGCTCCATTATATGATTTGCTGTTGCTACATAGTTCTGTTATCATGACTCTTTTAGCTGATTCCCTCTCAATCATCTGGCTGTGGGCGTTTCACTTGTTGCCTGACGGCCGCTCCTTTTCTGTCATCACCAGAGAAATGCTGTTCTCTTTTTAGTAAAATGTGAAACCGAAGATCAGGTCACTATTTTACTAATTCCAACAGAGGACGGGGAGCGGAGGTGTCTATTTCTGTAACTGCCTGGCTTCCAAAATAAACATGCAACCTGAACTATGTCACACTGTGTTGTGCGGTGTTTGGGATTAACTGTCATCATCCCTCTCAGATATAGTTAGGATTTTAGGATTCAGGATTTTAGGGCCCCATCCTGGTTGTCCCACTGTTCCCGGGCGTCAAGGATATGTTGCTTCAGGGCGAGAGCCGTGTTATAGGGACGGCCCGATGAAGTTTGGTCCAGCTCGATGTGGAAGGCTGCAGAGAATCTGTAGTTATCGGCCAAAGAGGACCTTCACTGCGTGAAAGGTCCCTGCGTCCGTGACATTCAACACATCAGTCATGGAGATTCATGGCAGTCCCCGGGAGATCGACATCCTGCCTGCACATTGGCATCTTCAGTAAGATTCGCACTAAGTCCGGCCGGGTGGGAATTCATTTATTTGCCTGAAATGAGAATAGTGACAGTCTTCTTCAGTGTCATGACAGCCCACCCCCACAGATGGACACATGGTGCACATGTAACATGGCTAAATTAAGATTTGAGTGTTTCTCCTCAGTATAACTTGAGAAACTGTAGAATGGATGTAGATGGAGTGTGTTGAATAGTGTGGTACATTTTATATCATTTACTATTTGTAGTGTTGCTAAACCTGAAACTTCTTAGTGGAAGAAGAAAAACACCAAAATCTTTAGCTGGATTAGGCTTTAAGAGATTCCAATTCGCCGAGTGGAGAACATTAGGGGTTTTATGATTGTCAGTAATAACTTTAAAAGCTACGAAATGAGACCTTCCACAAATTCTTATTCCTTAACAGAAAACACATTGTGCTCACTCAAGATCTCATAATACATTTGTTTTCTCTAATTTGAACTCAGTTCTTCTTCGGACTCCCTGTAGGATTCTGGCAGCAGTAATGAAAATCTGCCTGATTTCCCAGACTAGAATTTCTCCCCTGTGAGCTTCACTGCTGTTTTTTTTATTTTTTTTATTTTTACCTTTACAGACCGAACACAGTATTTCAGATGGTTTGAATAAAATAATCACTTCCAGCCAGCCTTTGGCTGGGTGTTTTCAACTTATTTCCTAGATTTGGTGACATTCAGCGGCCCTTTAGGGAATGATGTGCAGGCAGTTTAATTCAAATATATTTTATTGAATTATATAGGCAAAAAGGGCAGGGACAAGTGGATTTCAAATAGAGGTCCAAACTGAATGTTGTTCATGTGTGTTAACAGGTAAGGCTTCCACACTAGCAAAAGAGCTCTAGAGCAAAAAATGGTAGCGAGTACAGTCGTTTGGTACTGAAGGAGTCCAGGGTTAGGGTTAGCACCATGGCTGTTGCCCCACAACAAGTGGTCATGGGTTCAGTTCCTGGGCCTGAGGCCTTTCTGTGTGGAATTTGCAGGGGTTTCCTCCCACCATTCAAAGACATCATGTTTGGTTTAACTGGTGACTCTAAATTGTCTGTAGGTCTGAGTGTGAGTGTGAGTGGTTGTTGGTCTCTGTCTGTCTCTGTGTGTTGGCCCTGTGATGGACTGGCGACCTGTCCTGGGTGTACCCCACCCTCGCCCACTGTGAGCTAGGATTGACTCCAGCATCCCCCGCGACCCAGAAATGGATAAGTGATAGAATATAAGTGAGTGAGTGAAGTCCAATACTGAATCCATCATGTGTCCTTCCTGACAGAGTGTCATTATCTCCACAGAGGTGCACAGAGGTGCACAGAAGGGGAAAAAAATTTCTCCATGCACCATTAAATATGACAGGGGCAGGTCTGAGGATGAATTTCAAAAGGTAATAGCTCCTTATCTGTGTGTAGGAAAGTGGCAAACATGGAGTACTGTTAGTGGTCTCTGTGCATTCACTTTGTCTGCCCACACAGACCAGGAGGAAGGCTGAGCAGGCACATGAAGACAGAAATAACATTGCATTAGATATGGTCAACATTATAACAGAGGAAATACATATTGGTGACTACAATATGTTTGACCCGTAACAATCCAAGCATAAAAGAATATTCTAAATCAAAATGGCTAATACACCTCTGAGACACATGGTTGCCAGACAGTATAAGTTTCCAGAGAAGAGAGAAGAGAGAGGAAGCTGAAATTAGATAAATCCCCACCAGTTAGGCACCGCCGTTCAAATTTATACATGGAGGCCAGAGCAGCCAATTGCCATTTTAGCAGCTCTAGGCTCACTGACACATACATTGACCTAAACATATATCAGTGGGTGGAGAAACATCAATGTTCCATCTGATGTAGGTGCCCAAGGTTTTACATTTGTGCCAATTACTGCTCTGCATCGACTCATGTTGATCGCAGGTTCCCCTAAGAAACGAACCCAACGGGGCCAACTCTGTCCGTGTGGTTATTTATATATAGTTTTGATCTCCACACCCTCATTTCCATTTCTCGATGCCTTAGAGTATATGTAGTGTATCTGTGTACATATATGTGCTCATGTTACATGTGCACCGCACTGCAGAGCTCTAATGCCATGCAAATAAGAGTACGGCGAAATGGCTTCTGAGTCAGATGGTGTCAGTGATTCTTTTCATGGCAGATGGAGGTAACTTTTCATTACAGAGCAGGTTTTAGGCAGAATGTCTGGACCACACAGAGTGACGGTTCAAATCTGTCAGATGGGCTTATGGCCCAGAATTACATCAGGACTAAAAGAATGATGCTCTATTTCTGCTTGGCGTGGTTTTATATTCATTTTCCCCAACCAGTAATAAGTAGGGGGGGGGGATTCTGGAGATATAAGGCAGCTGTGCCAGGGTCAGTAATCTCCCACTTGCAGTCACTGGTATGTTTGCTCTTTTTTTTTTTTTAGTGCATGCTGGTGTGTATGAATCTGTGCTATGTACATTTGTTCTTGTCCTTCGACATGCATTGAGAAACCCTTGCATGCTCTGGCAAAGGAAAAAAATATAATAAAAAAATACTGAATAATCCATGACCACATAGACTGATCTGCCAGTTTCTTCTGATGATTACATTTATTTGAATTATATCTACCTGTTTTAGCCTTTAGCCAGTGTCAGTGATGATAGATTTTCAAGCGGTCTTGTATTACACAATATAATCTCTTTTAGCTTTTTCATTTTCATTCCTAATGCTTCAGTTGCCTGCAAGAATTAATGAGGGAGGTTTTTTCCTAATTGACTGTAAAGGCTCATAGAGAAACCAACATACACCACCTGCTATAATGCAAACCTGATGGAGTAATGTGTAGCTGACCCTGATAAGGCTAAATGAGCCATTCATGGTGGGATATTCATACAGTGCATTGTCTGTATACATTGTGTACACACCATTTACAGCACACAGGGTGTCAGCTTTTCTCTAACAGTCATTAAAATGCCGCCGCATTCTGAAAAGCATCTTCACATTCTTCCACTGAAACATGAAAAAAAGAAAACATCACTCTGTTTGCAATAAACACAATTATTACACTCCCGAGATAAACAAAAACAATGATGCCACCGCCTGCCACAGAATCAAACTATAATTGTTTAAAAGAACTTGCTTACAATTAATTGGTGAAATGGTTCAAGTCTATCAGCAGTTCAACAGATGCACTGTTGTGACATGTTTGTGTGAGTAGGAAATTATGCATTTATGTTTCTATCAGTAAAGAAATCATGTTACAATTTGTGTTCCTATTGATTCACCATAGGCCCTCCTACTCTGCCTCACTAGCAACAGTTTCCTGAAGCAACCATCTACCAAATAGGTCATTTCCATTAAAAAGAATAGACTTGTATCGTGTTTTCTACTTTCAAAATTTTTTTGAATATCAGGCCTTAGAAATTTGGGTGCCATAATTGTTTGCAGCTGGGATTTGAAATATAACCCAAACTATCTGCGTAGCTGGATGTGTCTTAGAGGTGTAATATTTTGGGCAGGGTTTGATTTTGAGTTTGAGTGAGACAACCCTTTAGGCTCAATGGAGATGTTGCACAGAGCTTCATGATTTATTTTGTTCCCTGAGTGTGTGAGAAAGGGAGTGAGGTGCACCAGAGGATGATGCAGTCAGATGCAATCGCTGCTCAGGTGCTGCATAGAGATGTTCTGATGCCATTTTTTTTCTCTCCCACCACCAGTTGTGATACCTTAATTTGCAACACCTGAACTGAACCAATTTTCTGCCAAATTAACAACCATCCCACAGAAACTTTTTTTTTTTTTTTTTTTTTTGCTATTCAATTTTACTGTCCGTCATAAAAATAAATAATTCCTACTCTAGTTGTCCAAACACGAGTGCCATTGCTCAAAATGAAAGGAAGTATTTGTAATTATTTATGCTACACTCCCAGTTAGTTTTAACAGCTGTTTTCTCACCAGTCTAGGAGTAATATGGTGAGTTCAGCTTTCATCTCCAGAGATGAAAAGCAATGCCATTATTAATTCTTTTCTCCTTACATCTTTTCTGCCATTGAATTTATCACCCTAACCAGTTAGCTCCTGTCCTGAGCTGTCCTGAAGGTGCAGGACTACTCAGAGGAAGTATGATAACCTTGTCTTGTAAGCACAAAAACAAAATTAGTCACCACTTGCTCTTCCTGACAAAAAGCCAAGTTTGGTGGCTGAGAAATCTTATAACACCCCCTTTAAAAAAAAAATAAATTGCATGTAGCACATTTTGCATTTTTATTTGTGGGACTTTCCAGTGTGATCCTACAGAGATGCAGATACAGTATGCTGTCACAGTGCTAATGGCTAACAGGACACTCAGTGACGACATGAAAATGGACAAAGCTGGATTCTCTGTGTTAGTAATCGGGAAGTGCAACCCCAGGATTGAGGTGCCGCCCAACTTAAGTCAGTTACAGTTGTCAGTCATGACACTTCACTCCCGTATTATGGCTCAAATAACTATAATCAAACGATCTAAAATTTTAACACTTGTTAGTCTGGCTTTTCTCACATTCTCTCTCTCTTGGAGGGCCTTTATGACCTATACTGCAGCCGGCCACATGGAGGCATTCGAGATACTTTGGCTTCACTTTTGGGGAGCTTTGATTTCATCCATCATCATGTACAGTGCTTCATTACACTATTTATTGAGAATCATTTCCTCTTTGTCGCCCTAAAACAAGCGGCCAGTGGCTGCGCAACTACCTGTGCAGGCAGCCATTTTATTGGTGTGTAATTATAAAGTTTGTTGACAAATGATGCAGCACAAAGACACAGACAGAGTATCAGAAACATTTTCTACTCTTCTTTCCACTCTGATGCTGCATGAATATATCAGTGCCATCATAAAAAACCATTTGAGCATTTTAGCATGTGTGCGTGTGTGTAAAGTGAGGCAAATGCAATATTTGGATTGGAGCTGGTGAAATGGCAAATCAAAAAGGAGTAAACTGATGTGTTGTCAGTGCACTTTCCCTGTTTCTTGTGTTTGTGTTTCGAATCACTTTGCTCCCAAAAACACTTTTTTTTAATCTTTCTCTTCCAGCGCAGACACCTACCCTCTCTACCACTTTCCTTTTCCACGTTACAGGCTTCCCTTTGCCAAGGTCGGTGCAGTTCTGCTGAACATATTTCTTTTATATTTTGACCATCTGTCTCACTTACACAAACAGATCTGCTCCTCTCTGCTCTCTGTGTTTTTTGACTCATCTGTCTCTCTTTTTGATGAATACAGTTGGATTTTCCTTTTACTCATGTCCATCTGCCAAAATGCCTATGATTAAAGAGCCCTACATAAATTAGACCATCTATCGGGGTTTTAAAATGTCTATCTCTCTCTCTTTAAAAGAAAAAAAGCAAAAAAAACAAATTCAATGCAATTTAGCCTCCCTACTGTGAATATGACAGTGAAGCACGATGACCTTGAACGTGCTGCCCCAAAGACAACATTCCTCAAGGCTGTCCACTTTAAAAGTCAAGTATACTGAGCTCAGGAAGTTGTAATTCTACGATGCTAAAAAAGCCAGCAGTAATTGAACTGGAAGGCTGTTGGACCACAAACAGCGAATAAATGTATATTTAATTTTACCCTCCAACTCAATATTCTGCAAATGTTATTTTAGGTCTCTTTTGCCAACACTGAATCCGGTGTTTAATTTTTCATGGTTAAAAAACTAACACACAGGAGTATGAGGTATGAAGTTAACCCTGTTCAATCTAATGCTCTTATAAACTCCGAAAAGCAATTTGACCTGAACCTGCACACTACGTTGATATCCTTGTAAATACGTTTGTGTTATAGTCAGTGTGTTTGTGTTCGGCGGGGTTGTGCGTGATGGTCAGTGAAGCTCCATGTGAGACCCTGAAGGTTTTTCTGTCAGATGAAGCCCATGACAGGACTTTATTGTAATTGGCCTTGGATGTAATAAGCAATGCTCATCGCCCCATCGACCTCCCACCAAGCCTCCATTCCCATTATCCCCCTTCTCGTTACGATTCATTAAACCTCTGGTGAGGTTGGTCAGATTGGTGGAAGAGAGGATGTTGAATTAATTTTGGTTAAGAAGATCCCTGTTCCTTTGATGCGGCTCCTTAAATGGCCACTAATTGGCAGAGAAATGTTAATGGTGTGACAAATTTTGATAAATAGTTGCGAGCTCTTCATCTAATGACGAGACCTGCTTCTTCTTCTATACTTCAGCTTTTTCATATCTGCAGTGCCCTGCAGTAAATTGTTATTGAAGGTTAATGCATCCAATGCTACCCTCGAGTTATCACTGGGGTCATTTGTGCATCAGTACATCAGAGTGATGGTTGTGTATGTGTGCAGAAGATGGACTTCACAGATCTCTCTGAAACGCTCGAGAGTCCTCCCCAAGGGTTGTCTTCCTCTTGGAGTTCTGACCTCTGTCTTTCTTTCTGGGTAGACAATTTGTCTGATATCATTCCTCTTTTGCAGGCTATTGTATGATTACGTGTGTGTGTGCGTATGTAGGATCTTTCCTTATCTCAGGTAAAATCCTCACAAGTTAACACAGGTGATAGTCTGAGTTGTTGTTTGGGGCTTTGGTCTGAATGCATCTAGGATAGTTTCAAACACTGATGGCCTTTTGTTGTTCAAAGGCGCCTCTCCTCCTCTGTGTTGCTCTCCTCGAGGGCTCAGATGATGCAGAGGGAGTTTTACTCTTTTACTTTGTTGACAGAAATGAAATTAGAGCTCAGGTTTGTTGTGAATACTGAACTTGTTGGTGTCGGGTTCGAGATTCTGAATGAAAATCATGCTGTGGGAAGGTATTGACCAGCGTTTTGGTTGGGAAAGAGGTCAATGCAGGGGCAACAGTAGAATATATAAATATTAACAAGATATATTCAGCATTGAACCAATTCATTCCAAAAGAAATCTACACCTTTACTGAATTAATTGATTGCCAGTCTTTTCTTGTATTAAAAATGCATCACTCATGACACTGGCACATTTTCATACGGATGCCCAAAACCAGTGTCTGTTGGGACCGTTGCCAAAAATTAAACGTCTAAATCTTCATAATATGCATTTTAAAATGTACAGTGAAATAGTTAAACCTGTGCCCACATTGTTATAGTCTTCTGCAGGAGAAGTACATGTTTCCTCCAATTACTTCCAAATTTCTTTGACCTTTTTTCTGTCTTCCTCGCTGTGCCAAAAATGGCATCCAGTGGTCTGGTTTTAGGTCTTAAATATGGATGCCCAGGGCAAATGTCAGAATAAATTGAAATAATTGCTGTGCTGCTGCAGATAGCTCATTATCACCAGTTGTGTGCTTAATTCCAGCTACAAAGAAAGAGCATGTCTCCAAACGAAGCGAACACACAGCTTGTGTTAAGCTGCTTTAGCACCTGTGATCAGAGCTAGCCTGAGCTCAACAACGTGATGAGCTAACACTTGCCGCCGTTGGCATCTGCGTTGGGTGGGGTTTGGGGGGGTGTTTGCGTGGGGAGTGGTGGGAAGCGGCTACGCAAACAAACAGCTTGTGTGCAGAAAGCTATGGCTCAACATACTGTGTCCAGGGATTTTCTAAATTACCCTCTTGCCGTGTTCAGTCACAGTAGGTACTAACAAAAAACCATAATCGGGGCCCCCGAGGAGTCCCGGGGGTGGTCGAGGAAGCACTCCTCCTTCGTTTTCCTGATGGTAACTCTCTTATTATTAACTTCTGTTCAAGGTATCGCATTTTTTGGATAAGACGGAAGAAAGCCAATGGGAGGCATGAAAGTCATGCTGAGAAACAACAGAGGCTATTTCCATGGTGCATTATTTCCCGGCTGCCGGCGTGGCTTAGATGGGACTCGCCATTCGCAAAAACATTACAAACATTAAGCACTCCTGCTCTCTCCAGGCAAGCCACTGTCATTTTCAAGACAGGAACATTTGCTCAGTCATGCTCTCTCATTCTCTCTCTTGGCCTCTACTGATACTGTCATTTTGGAAACAGCATTTGCTCAGTCACTTTCCACCCCCTCCCCAATCCCGCCCCCATCCATTTTCTCTCTCTTTCTCTCCTTCTCTCTCTCTCCTGTCTGTCCTCCACTCATTAATTTCTCACCCTCTCCTCCTCTTGGTCGTCCTTCTACTCCGACACAGGCAGATAACACTCAGTGGTTTCAGCCTTGGCTGTGTAAAGGCAGAACAGCCATTTGTGTCTTTTTCCTACTCGTGTCAAACAAATATAGGACATTACACTTCAGTCCTGCCTAAAAAAGCTATGTTGTGTGTGCATGACCTTCCTGAAAGTATTACAATTCTGCCAAAATACGAACCATTGTAATGATGCCAGGGGGAGTAAAAGGTCAATGAACTCGGATACATAATAAATCCCTGAGCACCCAGTTCTGTCGAAACCTTGGCCAAACAAGCAGGAATGCGTGTTCCTTAAGTCATCTCGACAAAGGGCTATATTCTTTCCACCTGTTTTTGTGTGATGTGCAAAGCAATCAAACCCCCTGCCTGAACAGCCTGTGTTGAGTTTGTGTTTGTGGGGTGGAGGAGGTGGAGGAGGTTGGGGTGCGCGTTTCTGCGCTTGGCCGCACGGTGGCGACCTGCGCTGCGCCGCCAGCACATCAGAGCCTCATGTTTGCTCATAAAGAACCCGGGACTCGTCCTCATCCGACGCACACACCGGCAGCCGGGCTCTCTGCTCCGCGGTGAGCCTCCGACCGAGACTGCCAGACCCTATGCATGCAACCCCCCCCCCAGCTGCTGAACTTCTCCTCAGAGCTCCTGTCAAACTGATTCGCTGACCTTGACAGTGCGCTGTGGGCAGTAACTTTACCAGAGGGAGGGGGGGGGGGATTGGAGGAGGTGTGCATGTGTGTGCTTTTGGTGCGCGTTTCTGCTCCGGATCTGGCAACCCCGCTCCAAAAGAAGAGGAGGAGGAGGGGGGTGTGAAAGATTCAAGGAAAAGTCTGTTGGCTCATTTGAGGGGGGGAACTGAGACTGCTCGGACCGACGGGGAGGCTGAAGTTTAAGAAGAAGAAGAAGAAGAAGAAGGAGAAGGAGAACGCGGCATCTCAAGGACGCGAGAAAAAAAAGTCCAGGGAACCGCTCGGCGTCTTACAGGTGCAGCGACGGACCGCCTGGATTTGGACTTAACCCGGATTCATCTGCCTGAGTTGGGTTCAGTATCTGACAGACGCTAACTCTGGCTGGCTCGGCACTCACGGGAGATCCACCTCGCCGCCTCCAGGAGCTTGTGGAACTAGCGCATTTGAATTGTGGAGCAGATCTGTCTCTCACTCTTGTCTGAGCCGAATTTGTCGCTCCGGCTGCAGCGGCTCGTTTATTCTCATCTCTGCGCTCTGAGTTCGGTGCGCCCTGCCCGGCTCCGGTGGCTCGGGTGGCAGGTCCCCCCCTAACCACCACCACCCAGCCGCCCTCTCTTCCTCATCATCCTCCTCCTCCTCCCCTTCCTCCCCTCACACAAACAGTCACCCAGACGACAGCGGAACCGACACCGGGACTGGACTCGGGGCCACAGGAGCGTCCAGCCTCCGGGGCTCAGCGGGCACTTGTTGTCCAGTGTGCGCGCTTTAGGACCATGTTGGAGGACTCCTGGAGCAGATCGATGTGGCGCGCCACATGGATTTTATTTTTCACCTCACTCATCCACTCCTCTCAATCTCAAGGTAAGAGAAGGGGATATCGGTTGGGGGGTTCTCGGCTCGACTGGCACGGAGCCGAGCAGGCAGCACACAGGCCCGGTAGCTTTCCTGCCCCGGTGAACGTCTTCTCCTTTAAGTCCCTCATTGGGCTCCTGCTGCCAATTACACCTCGACCTCCTCTCATTGCTCTCCCCTTTGTGTCAGTGAGACTTTTTTGTGTGTTTTTTCACATTTGAACTTCACCAAGTTGAATCTCGACCCTGCTGCAGCCGAAGCAGATAAACTTCAGCTTTTAACTCTCTTCCTCACGAAGAGCCGACTGTTTCCTCTGCAGCCGCTCTGAACATAAATAATGAAGGCGTCATTAGAAGCCCAGCTGTTTAAGAAACAGAAATGCTGATCTAATTAATAAATACTAATTAATTAATCAACCCCGGAAATTAAAACTTCTGGCCGCGACGACGCGGGCGCCGCAGATAAACAGGCGCGTGTTGCTGTTAAAGCCGCGGGAGCGCGCGCGAGGAGCACGAGCATGTGTAAATGTTGAAAATGAATTGGGTTCTGTGAGAATTTTATGCAGCTTTGCCCCCCCCACCTTTCTCTTTACACCCTTTCTCCTGAGCAGTGATGGAGCCAAACGAGGCAGTTTGCAGCGACTCACTCACAGCGTGATATTTTTATTTATTTTTTCCTGTTTTCATAAGTAAGTTGGATGAGCTGGAGTAACGCCTCAAATTCTCTGAGCAATGATCCCACAAGATCCTTGTAATATTCCTGAGGAGACCGAGGAGTGCGTCTCTGGTGCCCAACAGAGCCGGCTCCAACCTCAGGCCTTCCTCTTTCCTTCATTTTTATCCATCTTCCAGTTCCCTGGAGGATATCAGTCTTTTTTAATGTGATATTTACTCAGCAGCCTTTCAGAAATGATGCAATGCAATCGTTTAATGACAGTTTATTATGGTGAGAGTGAGGAAAAAATGCTTTGGGTAAGGAATGTCTGCTTTGAAGTACACGACTCTATCTTTGATTAATTTTTTCACACATTTGGACCAGAGGTCTTTTTGGAGCTGGTTCTCAGTAAAGCTGCACTTCATTATTACATCTATTGAAGCACAGTGATGGGATCTAATTGGAGAATGATGATCTTGGTCAAAGGTTGTGCTCTCCTCTCTGCAGCCTGCAGGCCTTCATCACAGGACTGTGGAACCTAATCGAAATGAGGCACATTCAAAGTGCATCCATGCGTTCGAAGACGCTGTCGCTAGTACAACGACATGTGGTTTAAAAGAAAGAACAATCATACGCTTTGCCTTCCGCTGCTGCAGCCTCCCCACTCAGGTAATTGGGATTCAGGTGTTGTTGCCACAGTAAAGAGGGAGTATTACCTCTCAAGGTAGACTCTTAAGCTCTTGGTGGTGCTCACTCAATAATACAATGTAGAGAAGATGAAAAAAACAAATAAGGCAGATATCCATCATTCATGAGGGCATATCCCAGTGCCTGACATTTACAGGAGATTGATAACTCAAGTGTTCAGGGGATTAAGAACCTTGACATTGTTGTGTTTTAGCCCCCCCACCCTGTCCTCTCCCTTTCGTTTTCCAAGTTAAATAGGAACACATTATTTGCGACAGCAGTCGGGGGGAACAAACATGAATGCATACAGCAACATGCAGATGTGACTGTGTGGAAGTTTGGGGATGGAGGATAGCCACTCGCTGCCACTCTCCCTCCGCTGAGTCCATCCAGCAGCGGCCATCAGATTTCATTACGCTGTCGCTCCTGGGTCAGAAAATGTAGGATTTAATTGGACTCTCTTCAGACCGTTCGGAGTGCAGCTCATTGAAAGTGACCCCAGTGTGGGCTGCTCTCTTTTCATCCGATGATTAAAGAACATGATGAGGCGAGTAGCATGCCTCTGGATGGACATGTCAGCCACTGCTTGCCACATTTTAATGACCAGTCGACTGAAACTGCTTTTTAACGACACGAGAATGGCCTTCATCAGACCAAAGTGCTATGAAGTCCTGCTTCAGGGCTTGCTAAGCCGATAGAGTATTTTGTATATTGTCATTCATCATTTCACTCACCCCGGAAAGAGCTAAACTTTCAATGCTAACATATTTTTTTTGACTTGAAATAAATTTTACACTTGATCTGTCTGTAGGGTCTGATGCTCTTACCTGAAATGTTTGACCTTTTTGCATTTCAAATAAAAGCCCTGAAGGCTGTAGCGCTCATACTCTACATTTGTTAGCTCACACATCCACATGCTCTCCTGCTTAATCTCTAAATCACATGTAGATATATATATATATATATATATATATATATAAAAAACAAACAAACAAACCCAAAAACAAACACGGGCTGATCCTCCAAATTCACTGGATATTTAGTTTAATATGGCAGTTATAGGAGCTGTCAGGTGTGTCCCACTGTTCACCTCCATTCATTTACTGAGGTCGTGCAGAGACAATCCTCGGCTCACCTGCTGGTTTTGTAGTTTCTAACACATCTATTTTGGAGCTCTGAGCAGTGTGTGTGTGTGTGTGTGTGTGTGTGTGTGTGTGTGTGTGTATGTGTGTGTGTGTGTGTGTGTGTGTGTGTGTGTGTGTGTGTGTGTGTGTGTGTGTGTGTGTGTGTGGGGTGGGGGGGGGTGGGGGCGGGGCTAAACTTTGGGAACTTTTTTAGAGTAAGTTAAAGACTTCATTCATGTCACAGGTGTGGCACTCGCATTAGCTGAGTGTTCTGTTGGGACTCTGCTGGTGGAGGAATCAAGCGGTTTTATGTTGTCTTGGTGAGGATGGGAGTTGTGTTGAGTCTGACTGCTTCAGGTGGAGGTAAAATTGGATGCTTTCTTACGACGGGGCACATAATCATGGACATGTTTTAGCTGCTCAATGGCTTTCAGATGAAAAAGAGTGGAAGCAGCAGTTGCATGCGGGAATATTAGACTTTGGGGTTTTCATCTTATGTTTCCTTGATGCAATTCTGCCTCTCATCTGAAGGGTTTGACACTTCCATGCCATCAAGACGATGCATGGTGTGTGTGTGTGTGAGCAGCCAATCCCATGGAGGTAGAACACAGACAGCAGATGTCTGAGGTACTGTATTTAGAGGTTGTTTTTTTTTTAATGACCGTTAATGCATTATTGATCTTTTTTTTTTCTTTTCTTATTCTTCAAAGCCACCTTTGGTGTCTGATATGAGTCAGTCTTTTATTAGGCAGCGAGCATAAGTGTACTTTTTAGGATTGTTTTAAGTTGACATGATGGATTTAGTCCGAGCTGAAGTGAAGTAAGCCATGGAAGAACTGATTGAGACATCTCAGTTTCCTTGTAGCAGCTGTGCTCTGTGAAATGATTTGCAAAAGGAAAAAAAAAAAGGAAAAAAAAAAACAAAATAAGAAACTGAGTCTCTTCAAGATCCCAACAGCTGGCACTTTGGTAAAAGGTAACAACATAACGCCTTTAGCATTCAGCGCTGTTGAAAAAAATACTCATGGTCAAAGTCCAGTGATAGATTTCTCAGAAGGATGTCTGGAGTTTCACTGCTATGTTCAATAAAACAAAACTTCCCACCCAAGGTCTCTAGTAGTGGCAAGTCCAGGAGAGAAACGTAAAGAAAGACATTTTCCTTTTTTTTTTTTTCCTCTGTCTTTTGGAAAGGACTTCCAAATCTCTCCAAAGTCGTCCTCTTATTATTGATCCTGGCCCAGTTTCCCAATACCAGTCAATTGGCAGTGCTTATAAGTGGAATCTTCAGTTTCTACATACATGCTCTGAAAAAATAAAATTACAGTGTGAGCGTGATAATGGATTGAATGTACAAGCTACTGCACACTGCTGGCTCTTGTCTGCTCTCATGACGTTAATTTTTACATACTGAGTATGCATGCACAAGAAGTGACACCTTCCTCATATATGCCCTTGAAGTCCACCGCTATCACTGTATCATCCTGAACCTTCAGGATGGTTGGAAGTAATCACCTCACCTCGTCAGTGGTCTTTTTATCCTGTAATGGCCCTTAACGGCTCAGCACTTTTCACACTCCTCCTCCTCGGTATACAGACCTGCCTCCCACAACACAGTAATAGAAGTCTAGCGTATGCTCAGTATGCTCATTATTGTCAATACTCTGCTTATTACTGCGGGTTCGCTCTGTTATCATTCTGACAGCCACGTTAAAAGTCGCCCCCGAAAGAACACCGGAGAGAATTTAACGTGACTCATTATGGATAGAAGCCTTGATTTTATTTATATAAAAGGACTCCTTTGTTCATTACTAATATGAATTTATGCGACTAAAGGAAGCCACATCTTTAAAGCTCCACCCACTTCAGGTCTCATTTTGGCCTTGTGTGAAGGTACTTGCTTTGATGATAATCGTCATCCCCCGTATTGAAGGTGGCAATGAGTGACTGTAATTGTGTGGCAATCAAAAGCTGTGTGGTTTTAAAATTGTAAACAGGCGAACTCATTACTTCACTTTGATGACGTCCCATATGACATATATATGTTGTACTTTCCTCTGATAATCCGAAGATAAAAATCGTTGCACTTAGTTGTAAAATCCTGAATATCATCATACCAATATGCAATTTGTTACTGCATCAAGATTTTCTGTATTATTCTGCCTTCCCATCCACACCAACATAGCTCCTCATGTTAGCAGTACATGCTAAGTCTTTGTCAAACTTATGTTACTGTTTGATGCACCGATGGGGCGATTACACCCTTGAAGCCAGCAAAAATACCCTTAACATGCCTCCACACTGCCAACAATGTCATGCATCGATCTAAACACTCACTGTTATTTGCTTTAAAGCTACTGTTCTGAAGGTAGTTGTGGGTTGTTGTTTTTTTTTCTTCCCCTTTTTCTTTTTTTGCAAAGACTTTGGATTTTGTGGAACTGAAACTCCAAAATCCCTGTCTGGCTTTAACACTTTAATGCAGCAGGTGAGGACAAGGTCAGCCCAACTTGGGGCGAGATGACATTAAATTGGTGCCACCAGCAACAGTTCGGTCCTCAGAGGATTCATGTGAGGTGACAATGGCATGACATAATCAATGCTATTTCACAGCTATCTATTCAGTGACTGAATTTCCCAAATTCCCTCATTGGCATGCCAGCCACTTTCCACTTTCACCCACCTTTACCCCTTCTCACTCCCTCTCATCTCACAGAATACAATCGAAGAACTTTAATTGATAAATTTTAGGCAGTCCTGCTCTTTGAAATGTAAGTTTATGTAATGTCAAAAGAAGACTATTGGATTGAAAAGGGGGAAATGATTTAGGATTGTACAACTTGTCTCTTCTAAGTGTCGTGCAGCACATATGGTCTGACCAGAACAACTGCTGCTGGGCTGAGGCGACAATGTAGCAGACTTATTCGCAAATAGTCTCCCTTTAAGCCCCTGTCGTCTCGCCTGCTGTCTGGAACATGGCACAAAGGAGTCTGCTTCGTGTTTGCCAGGGCTGTCCTATTTATCTTTTCATTGTTATTAATTTGGATACTGTCCACACTTACTGGGTGGACTGGGAAAAGAGGCCGCTTGGGCCAGCTGGGAATTCTCACTATGAACTGAAACACACGCACACAAGGACCTATGGGACTGCAAACAATTGGAGTTCTTGTCAATAAAAACAGAGGGTCCACTTGTCTCCCTTTAGGCTTTAGTAGAGAGGGGCTGATTATCATTGTTCAGCCTTATATCCCCCCCCACAGCTCCTAATTGGGACTCTGACTGAAATGGATTAAACTGCTATTATTGATTCTTTTTTCCCCTTTGACATAGTTTGAAACAGTCCCTTTGATCATGCTGCTATAGACCAGAGCAAACTAGCTGACTTGTTGAAGAAGTATTGCTCCAACTTTGGCTTGCTGTATTTTGCACCTTTTTTTTTTTTTTTACATACAGAAGTTTGTGCATTCACAAAGAAAATTATGGTTGCAAAGCCGAGTCTATCTGTGTATGCACCCGTTTTTTTTATTTACAGGTGGTAGTATTTATTGTTTGATGTACAGAAAGGAGAGCACTGATAGCTTACATGTGTATAATGCCGGGCTTTACAGTTACAGCACTACAGCGTCTTTCTTTTGAAGGAGGAGGACGCATTGAAGGATTTACAGCAGGGCTTTCCACATTGATTTAATATCACTGTGGTTAAAGCGAATTCCGTGTTTTCCGCCTTCTCCGAGCCAGGCTGGCCTACGGTTCTTCTGCGCTCTTTCGCAGCCTCCTAAATTAGCATCTGGAAGACTTCTGCACTTTTAACACCATGTTGGTGTATTTGATAGTGATCTCGGTCTGCTCCTGCACATGTCCTTAAAACATCTGCTCTGAAATTGACCCCCCCTCCCCTCCCCTCCCCTCATCTAAAAAAAAAAAAAAAGCCAAGAGGTACGGATGTGATTATGGAGTTGAACTTTTCCCTCGCTTTTTAAGAGCATCCATTATGCATGCAGAAGTGGCAGGCAGGAGGTCAGCAACAGTCAAGGCTTGTTTACCAGCACCATCCCTTACTGCCTAGATGGAAATGAGTGTGGATCTTTTAGAATGACACTAGTTCAGAAGCCCCCCCCCCCAACTTAAAAAAACAACAACAACAAAAAAAAACCTGACTCACTCATGCAGATCCTTGTGCGTTTATTACAGAAAAGTGCTCAAATAGGCTGGGGGCTCAGAAAACCACCTCTGAATCCTGTAATTGCTTTTCCCTGGGGGGGCATGTTTGGTGTGAGAGTGTGTGTGTGTGTGTGTGTGTGTGTCTGCAGGTGAACTGTGAATTTGCATGCATATGTGAGTGGGTGTGTGCTGCGTGCAGAAATGGTGGCCAGACTAGACCAAGCCCACAGACCGAGTAAGTACCCCCTTCGGCTATTGCCACACGTCCATGACATGCTACCTCAGACTCCCCCAAGTCTGTAATGACTTCTTTGCAGTGTTACACGCACATAAACACGGAAGAGGGAAGACTGCAAAACTAGTTCATGGAATTCATGAAGGGGCCTTCAACTGAAAATGCCCAAAGCCATATACTTTGTGACTAAAAATGGCAAAAAATAAAAATTCCAGCCCAAACTGCGCTTCCTCTCTCCATTCTGTACTACTGGCATGGTTCCCTCTTGGAAAAACCGGATGACAAGCAGATCAATCTAATGGCCTGGAGAGGGGCAGTAGAAGGCCTGATCGATTCTGACAAACACGGCATCTTTTAACAGACATCTCATCAAAGGCCCATTCCCGCTTTTCGCCATCCCATTACCCATCTCTCCAGCACTTGGATCCGCTGCCTATTTACCCATCCCATGCAGGAATAATGGGGCCTTCACCCCCAGTTGGATTAATCAGCCATAACCATATGCTACCGTGTGCAATTATGCTGCAATTCTGACCAAGGGAAACAGCTGTTGCCATTTGAAAGGGTGGAATAAGATTGTAATTGCCTTAACTTTGATTTGTGGGGTGCTTTGATTTGATGAGAGAACACATTTTTATGCTTTACATAATAATAACATGGAATGAAGGGAACTATTAAAACATGGGAATTTTTCTGCTTTCAACTTCCAGATGCATTCGGAGGATAACCTTGCTGTTATGAGCTATTACTCGCACATTATAGATGGAATGAGTGTGTTTATTCATTTGTGTTTTAATGGCCTTTCTATTTTTGGAGGCTATGTTTTTAGATTCAATCGCCTAATGACATTTGAATATGTTTATGCATGGCGGTGCCTCACAGGAGATACAGGAGACTATCTGTCTTTTCCCCTGGGTAAGACAGCCGCATCAAAAGTGACTTGGCTGCTGGAGTTCTTCCTACAGCAGCATCTTATACCTACAGTATCCTCCATGTTTTTTTTATTATCTGCCAACTATGTTTGCACACTTTTTTTTTTTTATCAACTGGTTGCCTTGAGTGACAGAATACCTACCGTCCAAAACATAATCATGTGATGCAGCCACCTGGGAATCCTAAAGTGATACTCTGCAGGACATTTTTCTGCCCCAAACTGTTGGCATGTTGACATGAAGCTGATGTTAGAGATGCAGCGGAGGTTATTATATAGCTCTGGCTGAAGCATCGGATGGATTTCCCTCAGGTGTTCCAACTTCAGATGGAACCTCTGATCGGCCCGGTCTTGTCACAGTCGACCAGAAAACCTGTCCTTTAAAGGCAGGAGTGCAAAATATGCAGCATCTCAGATCTCCCAAACCTTTCTCCAGTACGAGCAAATCCGAGAGAGAAGTCTAGTTATCTTGCACTTGGCTTTAGCTGTGCCGATCTGCCGGACGCTGTCAGGACATCAGTAAATAGATTCTCTGCAAATCCCAGTGATCATATTCACAGGTGGGGGGTGAGTGTGTGCTTGACTTGATAGTTAAAGTGCAAACACACAGAAAATGAAATGAAATATGATGCTGAAGTTTCACAGAGAATGTCAGCCATAATCTAAGCAGCTGTGTTGAAGGCTGTGAGGAATATTTCTGTGTAGATCTCCCAATTTTCCAGCCAGATTTTTTCCCCCACTTGTCAGTAGAATAGACAGCCTATGAATTTTTCATGTGACTGACAATTACTGGTCTTCTTTCTCTGCAGCTTTTTAAAGAAGTGTACAGTAAATGATGCACACCTTTCTCTGCTGTTGTGAGATGTCCAATTGTTTTTGTGCAATTAACTGAAGAATGAACTAAGCGCTGACTGAGAGCTACAGCTGGGAGAATGTAAGGATGTGACTGTCTTCTTATTGAATCAGCTGTGCACGGCCAATATTTCCTCCTCCTTTAACAGTACTATAAATGACTGCTCCCTGGCACTGCTTTGAGAAGTGTACTCATTTAAATTTCTGAAACATTTTCTTTATTTTCTTTTGTTTGTCCTTGTTTGATGCTCAGGGACTAGTCTCAGGAGATTTTAAAGAATGGTTCCCTCAACAAGAAACATCTGACATCTCTCCAAAAAAAAAAAAAAAAAAAAAAAAAGTGCTTTAGTGGTGTTGGCACATTGATCATGGACATATATGACATTGCTTTTGAAGAGTTCCTTTTGAGTCCGGGCATAGACCATGTAAACACAAAGCTTTATTCAAATGATTTCTTTTTTCTTCCCTTTTTATCAGATGATGTCTTTGACAAATGTCATTCTTATGTAAAGAGTTGAATGAGAGAGTTAGGTGGAAAAGAAAGGAAGAGCGATGACAGCAGCATCACCCAGTTAACCGGAGGCCAAACTGTGACTTAACTTGTAAACTTTAACAAAAGTCATTTTTCATTACGGCGTCTAGCTTCCTCTACCGGAGGACACTTCCAGTCCAATATCAACTGCTAATTGAAATCCTCTGAAAGGTGGGCCAACCTTTCCACTTTGGCCTGTTTTCATATCTTCTCCTCACACTTAACACCTAAATGGTTTCAGAAATGCTACATTTGCTGGATTAACATCTCGATTATCATTTTCCCGGATGCACTTCACGCGCAAGCGAGCCTCTTAACTCCTAACACATCGGAATGGTCCACTTAATGGGAATGACCCAATGATAATGGGAGGTGAGTGTGTAATGGTTGTTTGGACGCCGGGCTTTGAACCCATCCTCTAGCGTTACTTGCACTTGACCTTGGCTCAGTCACACTCACAGGTAGCCGTAGTAGTAGCTAGCACACAAACATTCATGCCGCATATATTGCGAGTGTATCCGTCACACAGAGATGATCGCTCTCAGCATTGAGCAGAACGGGCAGGAAGCGCTCCATCCATCTTGATTTGTCAATAGGTACAATTTTAATTACACCTGAGTGCTGTCAGGCTGCCAAGCCGGGCGGGGAGTATCGATTCCCTCCGGCTAATTGATTAATTGCCGCGTCCAAGGGGGCAGTTTTCCCTTAACCCCCCACCGTCTCTTATTTTGTCACACTTTTCATTTCTCTGCGTGAGGTGTTTACCCAGTGTTGAGAGTTCACCAGCAGGAACAGGAACAGCTGCGTCATGGCGCTGAGTAAGTAGGGAGGGGGGGGGTGCTTACAAAGACTCTCCGTCATATTTTATTACAGTAAGAGAGTGGCATATTAAAGAGAAGAGGATTTTTAGCATGGAGCAGTAGGTAACGACTGAGTACAAGGGCAGGAGGTGCAGTACATCACTGCAGCCATTATGTGACAGTTAAAAGGAGAAAGGACCGAGGGTGGGTGAAAGATTCAGAAGCTGCCAGAGAGACATTTTTACTCAAAACTGGAGCTTAAAATTTGTGTGGCCGTTTTTCAGAAGCGTTCAGTTTGTCTTGTGAAACAGGGGCCCCTACTTTTTTTTTTTTTTTTTAATTCTTCAACACCAATTTAGAAGACAATATGCACCAGTGATCAAAGCAGTGTGGACAGCATTGGCGAACACCACCGCCTTCTCTAAATCTTCCTCCCTTCCTGGCAGAAGTCTTTAAACCTCTCATAAAATGACAGAACTCTGGAACTGCTGTGTATCACAGCCAACCAGGCTGCTTACCTCCCCAGCTTGAATCTGCATGAAATGGACCCACTTAAAAGGCTAATGTTACCATTGTCTGTCATCAAATCCTCAGAGAGTTGGTTAGAAGTCAAGAAACAGAAATTGGTTTAATGTTCTTTTGGCACCATGAAAAAAACAAATACAATTGTAGCAGTTTCAACACTATAATTTTGTTTGGGACAAGAGTGAATGATTTGATGGTGTTAGTAAAATAAGCTAAAAAAAAAAACAAAAAACAAAACTGTCTGGTTTGAGGTTATGATTCTGGATCTGCTTACTGAGTGTTATGGTGTGTTTACAGACATATTGTAAATTCCAGCTTGGTCTTTTGTTTTAAATATTTATCCTCAGTGTGTGGGCTGTGTTGAAATGAAAAGGTTAATGTTAATGAGTGTTTCAACATTGTTTGCTTCAAGTGGTCAACGGGAGGTTTGGATAATCACAACAGACAAAATGACTAATGGAGACTGAGTGATGACGAGTAGGAAATAACTATCCAGAGTTCATATTGTGTGATGAAGGAAAAAGACAATTACAATCAAACTAAACGCAGCTGTTCCTCTTTACGTTGAGCCGAAAGTGAATTTCTGAAGCAAATGGGAAATCTCAGCATGCAACCTCTGAAATCAGTAGATTAATTTCCTGCGTGACGCATATGGCACTTCAGGTTTTTAAGTTTTTGGGTATTAGTCGTGAGGCTGGTTTATAGTATTTAAGGGTAACAAATGAGCGTTTGTAATTGTTAACGTTATACATACAGATGGAGATTGAGTCTGAAGCCATGACTTAGGGTGAGCCACTCATGAATGTGTGTCGCACAATCATTTGTGACACTATGTAGGTATTTTCAAAGAAATCGCAGGATTGACGTACAACAAAGGCAGAGATGTGTGAAGTGTGCTCAGCCCCCTGTTCGCCCAGAGGCTGAGGAAAAAGTTTCCTATGATGGCCAATTCCTCCTTTTGTCCCTTCTGGAAGCTGCAGAACACAACACAACCTACGCGCAGGTTTGTAGGTTCCCCTCTGTACCTCACAGTTCTCACTCACTCACGAGCATACACACACACACACTAATATGCACAAACATGCACTGTGTCTTGAAAAAAATGGCATTTTATTCTGCAGGGCTTATTCTTGTAAACATTATCTGGAAAAAAATCAAACAAACAAACAAACGCACAAAGGCTGGTTGTTGCATGCTTGGAGCTCCCCCTCACACATGCATGTGCGCACATATGTATACACACTCCCCCTCCATGGCGCTGGGCAGCATCAAGCAGCACTGTTTCATTCACCATCTGTTCCTGTCGTCACCTGTGAGATTCAGGAAATGGTTGTATGAGGAGGTAGCGGTAAAAATAGAGAAACAGCAAAAGCTGTTGAGCTGTCAGTTGTCGGTGAAGCTGAAAGTGTGCAACTCAAACTGCCTGGTCTGACGATTTTTATTTGATTGTGTTTTGTAAGTTTTAAATTAATACTCCCGACATTTTGGAAAATAAATACTTTTTTTTTTTTTCCATTTCCATCCTGATGAGAAGATTGATAACCAGCACAAAGGGCTGTGCTTATATAAATGTCCTACATAGAAAAGGTGCTAGCTTCTGAAATATCACTGATATTTCTGTATTTTATATATTTAATGGAACTGAAATATGTATCACTTTGACAAAAGAAGACAAACTGTGAAGAGGAAATTATTCATCTGAATGCTCTTAGTATGAGTATCATATTGTAATTGATGGACTGGTTCTTTATTAGATGGCTCAAAGTGAGACTTGCTATTTAAAAGAAGAACCTTTTAGAAATCCACAAAGTGCTGTGGCCAATCCCATGGTGCACTTGGAGAACCAGTCAGGTCTGCGAACCTGAACTGCCTGTCTTCAAACTCTAAAAAATAAAGTGCAAGCTTAACCAGTGCTCCTGGTGACCGGACTATATCCAGCTTTGTGCTACCTGGTTAAACTAAACCTTCTTAATGCTGCTCATTAGCAGAATTAAGCTTTAAGTGGAGCAAAGCCGCCTTATAGTCCTAATGCTAAACTAAGATTATCGCAAACGTTAAACAAAGACCTTTTAACACAAATGATAAACATATTCTGCTTGATCCATCTGGTTCAAACATGAAACCCAGAGTGACACAAACAAAAATAAATGTGATTTGTTTGGATATAAATAACCTTTTTTAACTTTAAAACTGAATCACCAAAGTGCCTGCAGATGGACGCTGTGCCTGATGCAAAGTTCTGAAGCCGCCATTGTCTTTGAAATGCCTGACACCAAAATACCAACACTCTGCTTTGTGCTGCCTCATTTTAATGACACCCCCCCCCACCCCCACCTGTTCCTGCTTCTCCTCCCATGAGCCCTATGGGCCAGCTCAATACCACACTGACGCACAAAGAAAGAAATTTTGGGGTGACCACAGTTTATTCAGTGAGATTTCTTCAGTAGTTGACATTCTTAGATATCATGCTATGTTTGATAATTAAACTTCCTCATCCACAAACGGCAAAATGTTCATCATCTCCCCGAAGCGTGAGTCACAGTGCTGCGTGAGTCAGCTGTATGAAAGTGTGGGCCGCCTTCAACCAGAAAAACTCAAATCCCTGAGCTAACTTTTCCTTCAAACATGCATTCTATTATTGCTATTTTCTATTATTACACATATTATTAACGGGGTGCTGCATGTCATTGGCACAGCTTTCCTTTTTTTCATGCAACAAGGCTAACTTCCAGTCTTTGTGCCAATCTAACCCCAAGACATCTGCCGAGATGAAATCAGCACCGATCTTCCAATCTCACTTTGGCAAACAGCAGTTGTTAGTTTTGTTCCCTTAAGTTTATTTTATTTATTTTCCGAGTGCAAATATTATTTATCTCCAAATGTTTTTTATCTGCTCCTTTTCATACACAGCTGCTGGTAACCTTGGATGTGATTTTTATTGTAGACTACTGCCAGTTCTGTACTATACCACCTCATTGTGCATTCAGGAGACTTTGCACACATTTAGATGCAGTTTCCTGCTCAGATAGTTCCTTACAGCTGTCATTCCTATAGCCTGTGCAGCTGACGTTGCGCCCCTTCAGGTGCAGAAACACACAAGGCCTTGATCTTTTGACCCGCGAAGCCTTGTCGAATCCTCCAAAATAGATCTGAAGCCGCAATCTGTCATGACCAGTGAAGTTGGACGTGCTCTCTAGGCAGGGAGACACCAACACGTCAAAAGATGTGATGTTTCGCTGCGATGATGTCCCAGCTGACAAACACAAACAGGCTGTTAGAAGTCGTGCAAACAGAGCCCTCGTGGAACTCCACCACTTTGCTCGGCTCGCTCCTCGACTGACTGGCAGACTTTTTCTCCCTCTGTTACCGCCCGAAGAAGAGGCTTTTGAATTTTGATTGGCAGATGTGGGTGGGGTGGGGGGGGGGGTTGGAAGGGGCGCAGGGTTAGTGCTGGCAGCTAGCAGCTGGACTGACAGACCAGAGATGTGCTGTTGGTGGACGGCGGTGGTGGCGTCTCGGGTCCGATCCAGCCCTGTTGTTGTTGTTCAGATGTGGCTTAAGGAGCAGCTGCAATACTGCAGGCCTGCTGTCAACTGTCTGTTACCTCCTCCGCAGGTAGAGCCGAGCAAGAAGAATGACTTTGTTTTTACCTTTTTTTTTTTTTTGGCCCAAAGGTTTTACTCTGTCTCATCCCTCATACTTGTTTTTTAATGGCGGCGGGTGATTCTGCCTTACTTGTTCTTTCTCTCCGTCTTCCTTGTTCTCTCGCCGCTCTGATCGGCTTCTTTTCTCTTTGCTACAGGCTTTGAGGGAAGAGGCGGGTAAAAGGGAAGATCAAAGGAAGCCCGCACACTCTGCCCTCCAATATCATTAGTCTATCTCTGATGGCATTATTAGAGTCTGCCACTGATGTCTGTATGTTTTTTTTCTTTGTTTCTTCTTTTTTTTTTTTTTAATCTATAATTTTTAGTTCTGATTGTGAGTCTTCTGGCCTGCATCTCTCTGTTTATGCACACGTATGCCTGTATGGGCCTTATTCTGGCGTGCGGCCTGACGCTGCCCTCTGGGGCCACACCGCCATCAGCCCCCTCCATAACAAGCAAGATTTCCAAACTCCCCTCCAGCAAGGTGCATGAGGGAGCTGCCCTCTGTTTGAAGTCACTTCTCTTTGCTCTGATCTTCCTCCACCAAAAGCCTCACACCAGCACAGTCATACACAGTAGGCTCACATAATGGAAAAGCACTGTGACCAGGCGGGGGGTGCATCTGAAAACAAACATCTGGAACATGCAGGAGCAGAGGGTCTCAAACCACCTGCTGAATCAAAGCTTCACTCTGCTGCTGTTTCTGCATCACAGAAAAGACGAGGTTGGCACTTTTTGATCTTTTAATTATAATTAATAAATCTCATTAAAGGTCAAAAATAAACTGCAGCAACATGCTGGGTGTATTAAAAAACAAAAACAAAACAAGCAAATAGCAAGGGTGGTACCGTTTTGTGGGCCACATCTGTGCAACATGCTGTGCTGATTCCAGATTCTTGACCAGATCCTCTTCAGCAATTAAAAAAACAAATAACAAATAACCTTTTGCATACACAACTGAAACCCTCTCACACAAATAACTGGACAAGCATATGTTCACCCAAACAACAAAAACATGCTCACAAATACAACAGAAAACCTTGGATAAATGCTTAAATGCTTTCAAGTACACATTTGAAATGCTCCTTTATGATATTGTGATGAAGAGGTGAAATTGAAAAGTGGCGCCAGTGAACTCGGATCAATCACAGGAATTCACAGCTAACAATCCAACAAAATAATCTGGCTAACAGACACTATTCTTGCTCAGTCAGAAATAGTATCATAATAAAAATTAACTAAAGTACTTTACTGTCAAAGGTGTATTTAATACATCTTAAATGCAACTTTGAGGTGGCACTTGTTGGGAAGTGGTGGAACATGAGTGGCATAATGACCGACATTGTTGCTGCTCTTCCGTGCTCGCAGTATCATGAGAGAGCATTTAGACTGTATTTTTTCCAAGCATGTATGAGATGTTTCAGTGTTTTGGTTGTGTGTTTGTGTGTGAGGTGTTTAGTTTTGTGTCTGTATGTATGTATGTATGTGTGTGTGTGTGTGTGTGTGTGTGTTTGCAGGTGTATACTTTCTCAGTTATATGTTTGAGAGGGATTCAGTTGTGTATGTAAAAAGTTTCACTAGTTTTTATGACACGCCTACAGCTGTCATAAAAGCTGTAATAAATTATGAATTTTCAGTTGTGTGTGTGTGTGTGTGTGTGTGTGAGCAGCTTTCAGTAGTTTGTGTGAAAACTTTTCACTTCTATGTGTGCAAAGTTTTCAGTAATATCTGATGAGTTCAGCTTCAGACATGCATCTCGATTCTAAATACCCCCGGATGGTGCCTCATAGGTTTGTTTGTGTAGAAGTTGGTATGCATGGAGATAATGGCAGATTTTTTTTACCCTTTTGCTATTTGTGTGACTTTTGTGACATTGTATAGAATATTTACACTTGATATATTTTTTGTAGACTTTCGAATTCTGTTTCTCTGTATCTTTTGCATAATGCATAATGGCAACCCATATGAAATAGTTCATATTTTCTTTGCTGTGATAGAATCCCATTCTCCCTCTTTTTATTTTTATTTTATTTAACTCTTCAGCAAATCTATGCTTTTTGTAACAACCCTCTGCGAGAGATGTCGTTTTGATAGGTGGAAATTGTATGAGTTATAATGAAAGGCATTGTGGGTCGGCATTTGCGGATGGTTTGTCTATCTGAAATGTGCAATGGGGAGACTTGCAGAACTTGTCACATTGTGTTTTGGTGCCTTTCCACTGCTGATCCTGGGTCCTCACTTCTGCCCACACACTTTAGAGCATGTGCGATTTCGGAGGAAGAGAGACGGCGTAGACAGTGAACACTGGCTGTAGGTGTCAGCGGGGCCGTTAGCTCACACCTAAATGTTTCATTGGTTACTGGGGGTCCATTTTGCCGGAAACTGAAGGTCCCCGCCGTCTATTTCTTTGCCTTTGAATTCCTCATACATCATCAGTTCTGCAGCTCATTTAGTGTGCACTTTCTCCTTCGTGTGTGTCTGCAACACACAGTTCCTGCAACCCAGTAAGCGCCGTGTAGCTGGACTGTGCGAGAAGGGGTCGAAGAAGCATGCAAGATGGAGGGATTGAAAGATTGAGAGAGACAAGGAGAAGGGGGGATGGGGGGGCAGGGAGATGGAGACTGCACAGTTACTGAATCCATAAAGGATGAAAAGGGCCTTGGCAGGAGTCTTAAGGGGCTAATAAAATAAAGTTCTCTCAGATTAGTTAGCTAATAGAGCTGTAACATAGTGGTGCGTCTTAATGCTGAGGGGAACAGGGCCTCCTGTGTGCTGGCTGTGATATCGGGGGGGAGAAGC
This sequence comes from Remorina albescens, assembly GCA_034769265.1. Lineage (NCBI taxonomy): Eukaryota > Metazoa > Chordata > Actinopteri > Carangiformes > Echeneidae > Remorina > Remorina albescens. The sequence continues at coordinate 3,542,226 of CM068480.1, forward strand.
AGCAGAGGGTGGGTGGTTGAGTGTGTGTGTGTGTGTGGGGGGGGGGGGGGGGTTAGGAACTAACCGTGGACCTGCTGTGAAAAGCCCTGCGGGTCTGATTATTCAGTGAAGGGTGAGCAAAGAGACAAGGAAAGGAGAGGGAGCCTACCTGGCATGACATTACTCCCCCAGCAGCTTTTCTACCTAACTGTATGAGATCAATGCGCTGACTGTAGTGGCCACACATGTTTCGATAAACTCCAGGAAATTTGTGCTTTCTGCAGAAGTAGGATTTCTGCTCTGCTAGTGGGACTTGTGTTGACCAAGCTGGCAACACGAGCGAGTAATGGTTTAAAGACGATTATGTGGTCACGTCTATGCTGATGTTTTGACTGACTGAACTGTAAAGAACTGATTGTTATGTTTTCCCAGACTGGAGGAAAACAACTTTTTTCTTTTGCTGTTCTATTGCCATAACATGGTCATTAAGTGTGCTAACAGCAAAGTGAACACATATACTGACCTTTTCCGACCTATTTGTTGCTAAGGCACTTCCAAATAGGCAGCTTTAGCATTAACAGCTGTTCACTTGTCAGTCTGAAAGAAATTTCCCCCAACATCCAATTTAATTTCTTTACTCACCAAGACCTGCCTCCAGAGATGGGAAGCAAAGATCATGGGTTACTCTTGTCTATGCAAGAGACTATTCTTTCTTCCATCTTGGCTTTTACTAGAGTTGGTGTGCTAAGCAGTTAGCCCCCATCCTACCTCGTCCACATCTGATCGCAGCTTACTGTAACCTCTGATATGCCTTGAAGATGTATCTCTACTCAGGGGGGAGGTAAACACATAAAAGAGCTTTAAGTGCTTGTCGAGCAACAGTCACCCCACCACCTACTCCCAGAAAGAAAGTGTGTTCAGCGGCAGAGATGGCTTATGAAATTAGAAGCAGTCCAGGCAGAACAACCAGGAGTGACTCTCTGAGGTAAACAAATCACCGACATTGATGGAAATGAATACACGTCAATTATCAGGATACCTGATATGTGGAGTTGTTAACATATACCCATTTTCTTTGTCTGTTCGGAAAATTAAGAGAAACTTGAGCAGATACTTTACTGACTATAGAATCTGCTGTCACTTTTATGGCGTTACATAAATTGCCAACGTTCGTGTTTTGAACTGGCGTCTCGGAAAGCTGTGATCAACTCCGGGTGTGGGTGCACAAGTGCAGCTTTCTGCTACATTGAATGAATAACCTCTCTACAGATGACAGGGCATCCGCTGCCTTTCTTTTGACATCATCTCTGCAAGACAGGAGTGACCATGCCTCACAGACCATCTTCCTGTGTGTCAGTGCTTATCAGGCTCAGGTTTTTTGAGATGAGCACCAGAATGGAACTAGGCAGTGAACTGGGAAGCTGTTTGTCCATGTGCAAGGCCACGAGTTAAAATGAAAGGTGCATATGGCGTGCATCTCCTCAGTAAAATGGGGCTCTTTTATCATGCAATACCAATGCTAGGGCTCATACCGCATGACATCATTCCTGGCGGAGGAAGAACATTGCAATCGTATGCAAAATCCAATGCTGTAACTTTTCCAATGATGGGTTTTGATTGAGTTTTTATCTCCAACCAAAATTTGACGTTCACGTTGTTACAACCGTTCAACGTTACATTGACACCCTGTGCCTGCTGGGAAATGTGAAGGTGTGAAGAAAAAATAGACTTTCTTGGTGGTCTTTAGACATTAACAGTAGCTGAAGGAGGCAAAATGGCAGCATGGGTTGGAGAAAAACAAGAAGTTGGGGGGGATGAGAGAAAAACAGAGAGGAAAATGATATTCTGTGAACCAAGTGAGCAGAAACAAAGTGTAGAGATGAGCAAAAGGAGGGAACATATTCTCTTTTTTGTGTGTCTTGCTAGTTTAACACCACAGAGGGTGTCAACTTTGTATGAGATTGATGCACTTTTAGTCTTGCCGCTACATATTTTATTATTTCAGTACGTGTATGTGAGCATAACCAGCCCTCCTTGGAAGATAGCTTGTTGATCTTTATTGAGTGAAATGACCTTGTGGGGCAGGGAGGGCAGTGCTGCACCTCAGTGAATACGGGGGGCGGGGGTAAAGGACAGACCAGATGCACAAGGATGGGCAGGGGAAGGGAAGCAGGAGATGGAACTAGCTGTCTCTGGCATCGAAGCCTTTATATTAAAATTTACATTTTCCCACATTGTGATCCAAATCTGTGCAGTCGACTTCATGTACACTGTCTACGAGATGCAAACTCTTATTTTAGTGTTTTTACCTGAAAACCAAATTCACCCATCAATATAATTCGGGCCTGTTATATTAAAGGAGGCTCCATGTCTCAGCTTGACTACTGTAAAAAAGATTGAAGTAGTATTCGACCTCATCCGAACAGGTTTATTCCCAGAATTGACAAACATGATGAAGAATGGCAGATATAATAACAAAGAGGCTGGTCTCCTCAGTGTAACTGTCAAACTGTCTCAGCCTCCAAAGGAAGACTGCTATAAATGGACTTAAAAAAAAAAAACTACGCTCCTGAGTATAACTGCCAGCCCCTGGTCCTGTAACAGGGGCAGGTACCCAAGAGGCACTTTTAATGACGGGGATCTCCCAGCTGAAACAGTAGCAATTGTTTCATGTGCAGCATTGGAGGACAAATACACACACACACACACACAGTATATGAACAAAAGTGGAACAGCAGCAATTTCAGCTCTACGCTCAATTCACTCAGTGATAATTCAGCTTCTTCTTTTTTTATTTTTTTGTTTTATATTCCCCCCTTCTCAATCACTCTTTGTGTTCACAGAGAGGAACTGGGTGCCCGCTCAACTTCATTCTGCAGCAAATACAAAAAAAAAAAAAACTCGCAAAAAAACAACTCCCCTTTAGTTGAATTATAGAAGACATGGCATCTAAACTCTATGGGAAGACATGAATGGAGGTGAGCAGACACAGATTTGCCTGAGGCGCTGAAGACACGACGCGCTTGGAGTCGAAAATGTTTTAACTTAAGGAAAGAAATTTGCTTCTATTGTTGCTTTTTTAATGTATACAGACAGTTGCAAAAAGAAGAGGACTGGGAGGAATAAAATGTATCACTACCTGCATTATCAAAAGTAGCTTTCATTTTGCATTTGAAGAAGAAATCAGTGAGTTCCTTTAATATTCTGTGGATACCACTGAACAATATACATTCTGTGAAGTACTACAACAACATGATGTGAAAAATGACAGATACAGTTTCGTATGAGTTGCTACAGTCATATTTGCTGTATTTTTGGATATTGCTATACCTTTATTAGAGTCAGTACAGAGATGACAGGAAACAAGGGAGGGTGCAGCCCAGATCAAGCTATAATTTATCAGATGATATAAATTAGGAGGTGTACAGCAGCATCCACATCCCAGAAACACAAATGCACGATTTAAAATGTATTCCCTGTGCAGTATTAAGGACAAATAAAGCCTCCCAAGCTCCTGAAATCTGTGTCAATGACATCTTTTCTGCATAATGAATTCAGAAAGCAAGTGCATTCCCAAGACAGTTTTTTTTTTTTTGTCTGCATATTTAACTCATTCTGAACTGAGAGAGAGAGACAGCGGCGCAGTCTTACTTCAGCAGATTAGCTCACGTCTGATTTGAAACTCTTAAGCTGTTTTGAGCTTTTCAAAATGAAATTAATTGTGAGAGAATTGCTCTTTGTTAATGGTTTACGGTATTTAATCACGTGGTCCTAATTTGGCTCTTCTGGTTTACTGCGGGGGCCACTTGTTTGTGCACAGTACCTCTCTGGACTTCGATCTTTGCCATTTAATGTCACTGCTGCTTGACCACAAACAGGAGGAGTTAAACTCGGGCACCATTAATAAAGACTAAAGGCATGGGCAACTGCTGTAGCTGATGCTGCGATGATTAATGAGGACCCGGCTTTAGCCTCGGTGGTGGTATCTCTGTTGAATTAGGCTCTGATTACGCCTGACTGGATCATATATGACTAATGGCTCCTGGGCCTAATTCATCCCTCTTTGAGCCAGACCCTGTGGAATAACTGCTGGATGCAACTATCTTTGTTTGATTTTACGTCTATTAAAAGAGGTGGCACGAATATTTTGCTTTATTTTAGTGTATTTACATGAATTGCCACAGCAAATATAACCTCCCCTGCAATGTTATTGCCCTGGCGATGGCTCTTTTGCCCCATGGGGGATCCCCATTTCTCCATAACTAAGATTTCACCATTAGAATGTGGGATTACTGTGGCGCCTACTTAACTACGGTATATTTACCCTTCCCTAAGGGCTGTTTTTTTCCCATTAGGACTTCATGAAATGGATTCTTGTTTACTCATTATTTGGTTTTCATAGCCGGATTGTAATTTGTTAGCTTTAGTAGGATATAAAAGGCAGGAACTGTTGGTATGGCACTGTATAGGGGATTATAGTCATGTCCAGTGCACTGGAAGGTAAAGCTGCTGTGGTGTTGGCTTTGTTACGTCTCTACACAAGGAGCAGTAATGGGGACTTTCACTGACTCCTCTATATTAACTGGACTGACTGCTGTTTGACTGATAAACCAACTGTGTAATTATCTGAACGGGGACCAGAGGAGACCGGATCACCGGAAAGGAGCGCCAATACTGGACTGCTTTGCTTTCTACAAGTTCTGCACATAAGCACAGCTTGTTTAAGCTCAAGAAAAAACTGTAGTCTGTGCAAACGAATCATCTTAAAGTTTAGTCGGAGAGGAAGAACCCCGAGTTTCAGTTAATTGCTTGATGACTCATCTTCAACTGGATCTCCACAGTTTTACTTTCCAATTCACCATACGTAGGACCTTTTTGGCAGTAAATGCTGGCCTGTGTTTTGTTATCTTGAATCTAATACTAGTGAAACGAAATCAGTTTGATGACTTCCATATTATGCCAGACAGTAATGTCCAATTTTATTTCAAATACCATGTTTCTTTTGGTCAGGGTCCTGAAGTTGTTAATAAATTTTATTACAGGGTCAGTCATACTTGTACAATCTTTCACAAGCCCGACTTTGTGACTTGTTGACCTTTATCAATGGGAGGATTATGTGAAGGGCCACCGCTGGGTTAAGGAATTACACTTTCTAATGAAACCTTTTTATTGAAACAAGTCGCTTTAGTTTAGAAGGTAAATCTGTGGCACCACAACAAAGTCTCCCTTTTAAAACTCTCTAATTAAAGTGATATACAGTCGGGTTGCAGTGTGTTAAACTACGGTGGCTGCCTCCTGCTTAACTTCCAGACCAACAGAAAAAAAATTACAGTTTCATTACCCAGCGATCGCCCACTCTCAGGCATGTTGACTTGTCATTCTGGCGTCGCTAGTCACCATTCTGCTCCATTTCCATTGCTGCAATCACACTGTCAGTATCTGAGATGGTGTTAAGCTGCGGATCATTGCGCCATGGCTGTGCTCGCTGGGCAGGAGCCATGAGGAAGAAGCGGGCCGGGTCCTCAGGCTGGAGAGAGGCAGGAACAGGCGGCGTAGGGGGGCCTTAGCAGCCTTACCCTGTATTTTTCCACTCAGGCGGGCTTGTTGTTTACTGCACAGCAGTGGCAGCATGGTTCTCAACTGGGCTAATTTGTCACCCCATAAAAACAGGACAGCACTGGTACACACCGAGTGGGAGTCAGTGAGCTTGTTATGTTCTCGCAAGCATGGGGGAAGATAACAGGCAAGAGGAAGATGGGCAGATATGGAGAAAGGCACGGAGCATTTGCAAATAACAGGTTTGTGTAACAAAAAAAGGGGAAAAGAAAGATAATGTTAGCCAAATGCAGAATAAGGAATTCAGAAGGAGAGGAAAGTTTGTTATGTTTTATTTGTTTTTTTTTAAATGAATAGATGCCAGCTTAGCAGACCTGGGAGGAGGACATGCGAAGACGGGGGAACATTTATATGTTTGTGTGTTTGTGCTTGGATGAAGGGGTGGCTCCTCTTTCATCTTCTGCTCCGTTGTAGTATTCCAGCGCAAGCTTGTTTGCTCTTCTGAGGGTTTGCTGCTCATTAGAGACCCTGCAGACTGCTCTAACAGGGCCCGCTCAGCTGACCTGGGGACCGCCTGTGTGACAGTACCCTCCAAAATACGCTGCTGTCACACTGTGATGACATTGGTGTAACGATTATATGCTTCCATATAAACATACCGAAATTGAAAATATGTTCCTCTTTTTGTTTTTGCTTTTCGTCCGTCATCTTCCTTCCATCTTTTTCCTCTTTGTGCCACCGTATGACTTCAACTCTTATTTCCCTCATGACCCCCCGTCTGTGTGCGTCGGTCAGTAATGAGCTGGTTCGTTTCCCTTTTTTTCTTTTTCCCTCCCACAGGCGTTTCTTTTTGCCGTCTCCAGCATCCTTCCTACACCATCTCCCTTATCTGCTATATTGTTTTCCTCTTTCAAGCCCCCCCCCACCCCCCCATATACTCTTCATGTTTACTCCTCACTCTTTCTCCCTCATCACCTGCCTTCACGTTCACATTTTAAAACACCTTTTAAATTTACATTGTGGTTCCAGGAGAATCCAACATGCTCGCTCTCTACAGAAGCTGCTCACGTTCAGCCCGTGTGTTCCTCATCTGTTGTACAGGTGTGAAAAATGTATGAGCATTTGTATCAATGCCCTCTGGCCAGACACAGACAGCATCACCTGCAGCCCTTTCGTAGAGCGCTTTTAAATGAAAAGCATTCCCTTCAACCCGGGTGTACAACAGAAGAGCAGTCGTGGAAGCACACACAGGCTGTGGTGTGGAAAGTTGCTGTTTCAGGAAGAAAAATCTGATGTTTCCAGATTCCTAAATGAAAATCTGCTTCCTGTTCTCCTCTGTCTTGGTGGATGAAACAGTCCTTTATGATTTGTAGATGTTGAAGCTTAGCTTATCTAGTGTAGCTGTGCATGACACAAAAACAACAAAACATCTTGGCCTAAGCGGAAATGGAGGAGTGACTGTGTTCAAACTGTGACTGTTGTCCTTTGGCCTTGGTACTTAGATACTTGTTTTTCCTTTGGGATGCATACCAGAATGATGAAATTAGTGGCATATGATTCAGAATTTAAACCATCTGCAGTGGATAGGCAGTTAAGGCTTTTGACACCCAATGGTGCAAGCTACACCGGGCCACACCAGAATTTGGGCTGATGGACTCTTTTAGTCACCTCACAAAAGAAAGCAACCCCATGAACCCTGGCAAGAGATTGCAAAAGACATTTCTTTCCAAAAAATAAACCTCTTTTTGTTTCTGAGAATAAAGCCATCACATGAAAGCAGCTACAGTCAAGCCCGCCTTTAAAAGGAAAACTGGATACCAATTATGTACAAAGTACAGTGTTTGTAGGAACTGACCTTTTCTTTCAAAATACATTCTGAGAAATATATAAAATACCCTTTGTGATGTAACTGGGGAAAAAGGGGCCCATACCAGCACTTGTCTTTTTTTTTTTTTTTTTTTTTTAAAACCTGAAAACATAATAAAAAACAACAACACAAAAACTGTCACATTTTATTGTAACCTTGAACAGAGTTCCTCTTCACAGCTAATGCAAAACAACAGTCTCTTAAAAGAACTACAAGTGAGTGACATGAGGGTGATAAAGTTGAGGAAAACTGAAGTGGGAACGAAGAATTAGTTTAACAACTGAGGCAAAGAGGAAGTAGTTGTGGATTTGCAGAGATCTTGTCAGTTAAAACCGTCTTCCACTAATTGAAATGAGAGATGGGTAAAAGCTGCACGAGGGATAAGAAGCTGCTGTTAAAATTCACGCCTCTTCCTCCCCGTCAAACCGAAGCTCACCCAGTTCGTACAGCCGCCACAATGACTAAACCCTCGTTCTGGGGTATTCAGGAGGCAGGTAAATTCATTTGAATGGAGGAAGTGCCCGCAGTCAAAGTATTAGGGATGGCATTGTGCTGAATTGAAAGAGGGGTCAGGTGAGCTAACTGCACTTGTTCAACATGCCGTGCTAAAGAACAAAACCCTCACTGATTAACATTGTTATTCATTCATGAGAAAGCGCCCTGTGAAGCAGAGCCATTTGTCTTAGACACTTTCAACAAATGCAAAACTGGGAGGGGTAGAGGGGGGAACACAATTCTTTTTACAAGAAACAATTGTATAATTATGCTCCTTCGGCTCAAACCAAACTGACAGAGTTTCAGAGCTGCACCTTTTGTTTGAATATAATGTTTCATTGTGGTGACATCAAGTTTGGGGGATTTTAATTTGTGTCTACCTTTCAACAGGTTGGAAGACATTTGCCAGTACATGCAAAATGAACACAGAGAAATCAGAAGTTTATGGTGGAAAAAGTAAAAGAAAGAAAGAGGCCAGTAAGATCTAATAGCTGATGATGGGCTATAAGTGAACGACTAGAAAACTTCCAAACTTTGATTTATTTCTCATTTCTTCTACAAAAGTTGGTAATATTTTTCCAAAGCACGCGTTGGAAGACAGTGAGTCAATGGCACTCTATAATCAACCCTGAAAAATCGTTGCCCAGCCTGAAATTGTTACGATATGACGTCTGTCACACACTTGAATTGAGTTGGTTGGGTTAGTTGGCAGACTTTCACCTCAGCTATGGGCTGGGCAGTCGAACGGCAGTGGAAGGACCTCAACTGTCTCCTCTGTGTGTTTTAAATCCAAACACCATCCTCGACATCCTGTTTTGTCTGCTTCCCTGCAGTTTAATAAACAGTTGATAATAGATGGTCACCAAGCCCTGGACTCGGGAGCGGTGTTTGCGGCTGGGGAATGTACACATGAACTCTTCAGGGTGAGCGAGGAAGTGGGAAGATACACAAATGGTTTTATTATTTATTTATTTTTTGCTGTGTTTTTTTTGAATGATCCCAGTAACATCCATTCCAGTGATTTTCACTGCTTTTGAGGTTTATTTAACTGTAGAAATATTTCTTTGTGTAAAGCCTTTAAAGCTTTACCACACCATCGCTATATAGCACAATAAAATATATATTGTTTTTCTGCTGAACAATAAATACAGAATAAAGATTAAAAAAAAGGGTTCCGCTGCATATTTCATATAAATCGTTAAGCTCTCTATATATTTTCTGCACTTTTTATGTCAAGTTTGGGTAATTTTTAAGTCTCAATATTCTCCTATTAATTTCTCATGTGCTTTAAGAATTTGAACGAGTAGGGATGCTGATTCTGTCTAGTCCACGATGATCCCTCCTGTAACCTGGGGGCTTATTTGCAGTTGGACATTACTCTACTGGGTCAATTAGATGCATGTATGGCATATTTGCGGGGCTTGGCACCTGTCCTGTCTGGGTGAGTTTTGCGGTGCTGCTGCCTCCTTAATGAGAGCAGAGAAACAACAGGAGCAGATGGAATTGCCTGTAGGACTGGGGGAAGACTCAGGAAGGGCTAGTACGGCGGTTGTGGGAGGAAAGTAGTGCCATGTGGTGGTGTGCCCACTCTGCCCTCTGGTCATCTCTGCTAGTCCTGCTTGGTGGTCATCCAGGCGCACGCTGGCCTGCCAATTAAAGACGGGCCCACAGTCTCCCCAGAAGGCACCTTCAATTCCACGGGGCTCTCGCTTCCTTCCTTCATCTTCTTTCCTCTTCATATCGCTCTCCAGCCAACACCCTGCTGTGAATTTTGCTCTGTTCTTGCTTTCTGACTCAAGGGGAACTTGCTGTGTGGAATTCATTAGGCAGTTTTCTCGTCCCTCCCTCCCCAGCCAGATAACGCACCTCCACTGGGGTAGCAGGTGCCAGTGCCACGATCTGTTCAGCCATGTGATAAGACAATGAAAAAGGACAGACAGGCCTGCAGCTCTGCAGCAAAAAGCAGAATAAAGACACAGATGAAGATTGAGCCGAAGATGTGCTCATTCGTTCCTCAGCATTATGACCCTACCTTTGTGAGAAGGGGCTTAAGCAGTCAATACCAGGGGCCAGAGGTCACTGATCTGCTGGCTTTTTATGAGTTGATAACTTGTGAGAAAGAGATAAAGACACAGGGAAGACAAACACATAAGGACAATACAGTAGTTGGGCTGTCAGCAGTGCAGTACAAACAGCGGAGGGAGGATGTCAAGGTGGGCTCACTGGGATTAGGGAGGCTTATTAGCAAACCCGGCAAGCCCAAATTCACATCCACCACCTGCCTCAGGATGTGATATCTGTTCCTTCGCTCGCATATAAAACGGTTCGACCGTGCTGGTTCGCATCGTCCCGTCACTCTGAACAAAGAAAGTATTTCTCTGAAATAACTGCCGCCGACTGTCTGAGGCGCTGCTCCCTCTCTTCTCCGTCACCTCTCTCTGTAAACTGAGGCAGAGTTGTGTTCTACTTCTCCCAGTGTCCGCAGAGACCTCCCATGGCAGCAAAACTCTGACTTCCATATGGAGTGGACAGATGTGAGGAAAACATCAAGCACTCCCATGCTTGATTTCAGGGGGCGTGCCTTCTCGGATCCCTCGGGAGGCCTCGCGGTGTTTCAGTGTGTTCATGAAACGTCAACACTCTGTATTTTTACAGAGCCTTTATTCTGATGGCATTCTTCATCTGCCCCTTCCTGTTTGTTTTTTTCTTTTTGTCCCTTAATGGCGTTGTTAGCAGTGACGTAGGCCTGACTGTCTGTAGCTGATGCCAAACTGGTGCTTGGATTGAAAAATCCAGTTTAAATTTGTGGACAAAGCTGTAAGGCCATTTTTATTTTTTTTTGCAGGCAATCAATGCAGCGCAAAATAAAACTGTCTGTAAAACTGTGCACAATGTTTCAGCCTTTTTTCAGGCTCAATTATATCGATGTATTCCTCCCTTGCTGCCTTTCTTTTAAACATTTGGGTTTATTGTCTCCTGAGTAGTAAGAAAACTCAGGTTTAGCAAATATACGGAGAGATTTCTTTTTTTTAATTGAGAAGACATTTCACCCTAAACCTGTGGGCTTACCGGGCGCTTTTCCCGCCCTTCATAAACCAAAACCTTCTTCTTTCATTTAGTATTGATTATTAATTCCATCACCATCAAAGTACCACCGCTCTTTTGTGCAAAAGGTTGTAGAAATTGCAAGAGGAATTCTTTGTAACAAAAAAATATCTAAAGCTCCTGCTTTTGTATTGTTTTGTTGTAAGTACTTTATTGTCAGAGCTTAGTTTGCACCTGCAGGAAAAAAGCAATATTGGCAGGATGGCCAGAACACAGACCCTCATGATGCCAGCTCCATTTGTTTTCTGCACTGGTGACTGTTTCCTCTCCAGGACGTTACTTCAGGCAGAAACAACATACAGCAAAGATCATACCTGTGCATATTAATGAAATTACTGTAGAATATGTAGTGTGTAATAAAGAGGTTGGAAGCTGCCTTTTGTTTTGCGATTGCGTCGTTTATGCAGATTTAATATCCATAAATAAATTGCAAATATGCAGCAGGTGACAAATTGCCTCACAGATTGAGTTTGTATGCTGGTAAAGTTAATTAGGCTTGGACCACATACTATTTTCACATGGCATGTCATCCAGTTTCTGGTAACTTGTCATTGAGAAATGATCCAAATTGACTTTCCTGACAGTGGTAAATATATACGCTTGTCATAGAAGGTGGCAAATCAGTAGCAATTGGATTCTGCTAATGGTAACGACCTCTGGCAATAAGGCTTAACAAATCCCACACCATCATGGGCTTTCAGTTTGAATAACATGTAATGATGCCTTCCTTTTATTACTGTTTTTGCAGTGGTTGAGTTCTCAAGCCTAAGCTAATGGGATCACACCCTATTGCACTTCCAGTTGCATTTGATAGGAATCTCTTTGGTCCCATACTTGGAGGGTGGTCGTTAATATAACGCTCCTCCTCCACCCCAAGCTTAGTCTGCGTGACACCCCTATCCATTAGTCGTAACTGCCTCAATCCCAAACAGCCTGTTGAAGGAGTGAGCATCAGCTGCAAATGTGCTCACAAAGATAGGAATAAATCAAAAAACACAACGCAACGTCTCACTTTGTGCGGGACCTTTTGATGTCACTCTGGCTGACAGATATGTCTCGGCGGGATTGCTTCGAATCAAACAGCGTTCCATCATCTGTGCAGCAGTGGCAGTGGGATGGATGGATGTCAATAATGAGCTTGACTGTCCAATGTTTTAGTCAGAAAAATCAAAGGCCAGTCAACAGCTGGAAGAACAAAAACAACAAAAACAGACCACAAAAAAAAATAATCCTCTTTTGAATGGCTCAAATCACTTGTAAACCTGATCCAAAAGGCTTGTTCAGTCGAACACTGGTTGCTGCATTTTTGATAGTTGAATTCTGGGATGCACATCTGTCACACAGGTTTTCTTTTGTGTACATTGCAGAGCTGACTAATCAGAAGTAGTTTTTTTTGTTGTTGTTGTTTTTTTTTTTTAAGCACTCGAAGTGGTTTTGTGCCTGATTCATGATCCCTAACACTCATGCTGCATTTTTGCTGAAAGCTGTATTCATTACATACAGTGATGTTTTAAATGCAGCACAGTGCAGAACTGTGGGACAACGTGTGGGAGCAGGAAATAGTTTCGAAAGTGAGGGAGAAAAAAAAAAGAGAGACTCTTCTCTGGAGAACAGATGAACATCAGACCTTTGATGCGATTTGCTCCTGTTGTACTTTGCACTTCAGAAAATTCCCCTCGCAGGACTAAGATGCATCTTAAACTGGAGCACATATTTGTTTATGGATGACGGGCCCAACATCATAAGGCAGCCTTCCGCCCAATCAGAAAGCTCCCCGGCTTCTCCTCCTCTGTCAGAAGTTTGTTATCTTATCATGGCGCAGCTTTTTTTCTTTTATTCCTGCAGCACCTTCATGGCGGTTAGAGCTGAGGTGTAGAGGTGTTTTGGTTCTGGTGTCGGAGGGCAGACCTGATAGATCCTACCTTTACTTACCCGAGGTGAAGATGATAAATTGAAATTAATGATTAACAAGCTGAACAGATGCTGCCATTTTTAGGCTATGTAACGTTTTTCCATATGGAAAGTGTACATCTGCCTATAGCCCTTCATTCGGTGAAGCCATCAATCAGTTCAGTGAAACCTGCTGTTCAGGGTATTCAAGCACGTCACGGTCCCATGAACATGACATTGATAGATTGAAAGCAACACCTGTACTCTGTCATAACTCTTCAGCTACGTCAAAGTCAAGCAGCGATACATGTATGCACTCGGGCCGAATGTGTTAATATGCTCACAGTGTGTGGGAATGATCACACGGCGTGGTGTTTGCTGCAGCTTAAGACACATCGAATGTAAAGGAAATCAATATAGTCGAGCTGCTAGTGCTCCGTGGTGGGTCGTGGCCCTACAAACTACATTGGGGCTCCTGCAGTGTTGTCCCAATAACTGGCAGGATTTGTACACACAGACTGAGATGCATTAAAATATGATTGTAGGAGTGGGAGGACAGAGAAGGACAGAGAGAGAGAGAGAGACGGAGGGGGGTGTAGGCAAGTCCAGATTGCTCCTGGTGGACTGTGCTGGAGGCAAGGAGGGGGGGGGGGGGGGCTTCTAGCTCAATGCTGTTTAATTAAAATACAAACAAGATTACTGCACTGAAGATCGGATTTAATCCTAAAAAGGAAAAAAAAAAAGCCAAAATTTGCAACATGTGATTAGGAGGATCGGGGGGTCAGCCCCGAGTTTGCAAGACGGAGGTAAAGACGGTGGGGACAAATAACAATCTAAAATATGAATAAGAAAAGGCTGCCTTTGTATGTTATGTTGTGTTTAAAAACACTCCGTTATGAAAACATGATCCCAAAGATTCAGTTTCATTGGTGAGGACTGGGCCAATGACATAATGAGCAGAGATGGGAATTCATATTGAGGCCAGTGACAAGAAGACCTTTAAGGTTTTCTTTCATTTGATTACTTAAGTGTTACTTAAATGTTGATTACTAAGTAAAAGTTTGTGTCAGCTCATAAGCTACACACGAGTCTCCCTCTCCACCTTTCACCCTCATGAACCTGACAGTAATTGTAAACGAACGTGGGATGTCTGCTTCTTAGACCCCTCTTCAGTGTGTTTTTGTCACAGTTTCGAAACTTAGTTTATCTGATGTCAAAGTTATTTAAAGGTCAAAACCGGCTGTATATGGAGAGCGGCTTCATCGTTTCGTGGGCACTCAACCATTGCAGCAATTAATTGTTGGACCCCCTGCAGCCCTGCTGCCTTGACATAAGGTGGAGTGCTTGCTGGAGATGTTTCCGGAACTTGAGTGCCAAACCATGCAGTATTAAGCAATACCTTTCAATTAGTGACTCAGACCGCAGCGATGGGACAACTTTACACCCCAACAGCCACACTGATGAACTGTTAAGCATCAAGCTGGAGTGAAAACTAGTGGACCTTATGACACGGAAAAAAAACCAGTGTTAGTGCATTTTACTGCAACTTCCTTTGACAGGAGTGTTGTATGTGCTGAGTGCGTGAGCGGTGCTGTTTTCATGTGTGGGAGAGTTAAAAAAAAAAAAAAAAAAAAAGCTCCAGATTGAGGGAGAGATGGAGTGAGACCTTCATCAATCGTATGCTAAGTAACTCTATAGATCACAGATCCTCATCAATTTCTTCCTGCGCCGGCAGTTTCAAAAGCCACTTTAGCATGAAAATGATGAGCGCTCGAGTTGTGCATCAGAAATAATCAACAATATTAACACGCCTGAAAACATATACCGCACGATATGGGAAAAGTCATGTGATAGAAATCATTAGATACTCAATATCCCCAATTTCCCTTGGAACTATCGTCAAGGCAACCATGTGACAACATATTAGGAATGTGTTTTTCACTTGGTAACACAAACTAATATAACAGCGAGATTCGATCATTCATATTGCATATATATAGCACCTTTAATTTCTTTTTGCTTTTCTTTCATCTCTTTTTGTTGTCCGAATGTTTGATGTGCAGAGCTGCGTCTCCTTATCCTGATTTTCTTTTACTCTGTATTTGTTTGTAGTAAGAGACTCACTGATTCCTGCTCAGAGGGTATGTGTAATCGGTCTCCACCTTGGAATGTTTTGTTTTTCTTTTCTTTTTAAGTGTGCATTATTTTCATGGACTGGAATCCTTAAATCAATTCAATTTGGGGAAAAAAGTTTCCGAACGTCAGTGTCTGCATCTGTGTCGCTGTCACCAACTCTCTGTTTTAGGGTTATGGATGGCAAATTTGCCGAAAGTGAGCTTTAAAATGATCAAGCCCGAGCAGAGGCTCTACAGTTTAAAAGCACAGTGAATCATTTGTTTCTGGACGCATATTAAACTGAATGAGCTGCTCGGTTTTGGTGCTGACAACAGATAGTCCTCCATCTCCCTGTGAAACTGTGTGCTGCTCTGCTATTCTGGAACAGTGCGAGAGCCCATTACTCAAATTGGAGGCGCAGACAAAAGACCTGCTGCCACCAGTCCAGATGTCAAAGGCTTTTATGAAAATCCCTAATGTGATTCAACTTGATCCAACCAACAAAGACCTCTTGTATTTCACACAAACACAATCAGAGTGTCTGTGATTGCAGCTGCTGAGCCCTTCATTATTGATAGATGACAGCAGAAAGAAAAAGCTGACTGCAGCGTAACTATGACAAAAACACGTAGCGATAAGCATCAGAAAATACAGCTTTATGATATGCAGAGGTGCCGACATGCTACAAACAAAGTGCAGATGCTTTCTTAGTCTTAATCACCATTGTTATGTCCCTCAAAGCTCAGACGAGAGTGTGCACTTATTCTGGCTTGTTAACTTTAAGCTTCTCCTTGGTGCACACTGACATAATGGTGACTCACTCAGATGGGTGGCTGTGAAGGCAGCCAAGCTCAGTACTGTGGTGCAACCTTCAGGCCACACATATTTCTTTTTCTCTACCCGCTGTTGCCAAACCACCTCTGGCCCATGAGTTATTTTTTACAGGCTACAAGTGGGCCACTGGCATGGCTTCTCTTACACGTCCACTGATGATTCTCTGTACACTTTTAACATGGCCTGGCCTGACAATATGTAGTTACTTTTTTGTAGGCAGACTTTATTTATTTATTTATTTATTTATTTTTTTCAAGTTCCCCTCACCTTCTGTCCTTGGTGAGATGATCTGTCCACTGCCTGGTGGAAAACAATCTTTGGACTGCAGCGACAGAGGCAAACGCAAACACAGGAACAACCCTCAGCACAAGAACAGCTGCAGGGCTAAATGAGAGCCATTCATCACGGTAAACTGATTTAAGGAAGTGAATGCATATGCTGATGCTGCCGATCTGCCGATTAGTTCAATAATACCCAATAATACCAGGGTCCCCTTTCCTGAAATATCTATCAAAGTTGATATGGGATTTGAAGGAATAAAATGAGGACTCTTTTGGATGTTAATTTCTCTATTATAAAATAGAAATGATAAAAAAAAAAAAAAAGTTCACTGAGTGGAAGAAAGCTGTTAATGTGTCAGCTGCTAAGTATAACAGAAAACCCCCTTTCCTCATTCCTGGTTTCTATCCATTTTGCACTGTTGCATTGTTCTGGACTATAATCATCCTGGCTCTGAGGAAGTGGCTTTTTAGAGTCTGTTTTAAGGTTTCAGTTGGTTTTGAGGCCGTGGCCCCAAAAAGCCTTACAAGGGGGTGACGGCTCAACCCTGCTATTTCATCTCCATATATAGTCAGGCAGCTTAGACCACAAAGTCAGGGCAGACTGCCTGTCTGGCGCTGGACTGGGTGTGGCCCACCCTGCTAGCACACAGTGGGCAGAGAGGAAGGATGGAGAAAGTGCTCAGAGCTGCAGGACTTTCTCCTGAGCAAACTCCTGCCACTCCTTATCCCACGTGTCCTCACAGCGTGAGCTTAACAGGGAAATACACAAGCATTTTAAACCCCCCCTGCCTGCTGTGACACACATATCTCACAACATAGATGTTAGAATATTAAAATTCACCCTGTTGAATTTCAAACAGTGTTGCATCAAGGCCCTCCCACCCCCCCACTCCCTCCTTTACCAGTTGTATTTTGCAACAAGCCCATACAGCTGGCAGTGCCCTTAGATGCCTTCTGCTGCGTGTCATTGGTTCTGTTTTTGTGACTGTTTGGTCAAAGGTATTTAAAGTAAGGTATTTAAGTACAACAGTATATCAAAACAAGAAAAAAAAAAACAGGCTCCCCTGCTCTGGAAGTAGATCAGTACCGACAGCCGCATTTGCTCAGCTCTGCTGAAGAGAGCCAGAGAGCGGGCAGAGCACATCCCCGGAGACATCAGGCTCTTTGGGGCAGATCAGATGCTTCAACATATTTACTGCTCACGCATCCATCCACTCCAAGTGTCTTCTCCAGTGACTTAAACGCATCGTCGTTTGCACAAACAGCCTCATCGGGAACACCTAGTCAATACGTGCACAAGGGAGGGGGACGAAGATGATGAAGGGCACATTTGAAAGTTTGACAGATGCAGAAGAAAAAGTCACTTGCGCGAAAAAACTGATGACAACAAAGTTGGCTTTCTCACAGCGTGTTCATCCCAGAAATTGGTTGACACGTGAACTTCAAGCTCCATCTTTTCTGTCCCACCCCCATTCAAGGGCCCTTTTGGTGGTGACAGCTGTACGAAGACAGCACCCGACAGCTTGGACAACTTCTCCAAACTAGTGAGAATTAGTGTGTTGGCTTTCTCCCTGCCACTGGTGCTAAACATCCCTTATAACTTGGCTTGTAAATACCATTTGGCTCCAAAAAGGGGATTAAAGAGTATGCCGATTTTTTTTATTTATTTCTTTTTTCTTTCTCTCTTTCTTTTCTTTTTTTTTTTTGTAGGGAGAAATAAGAATTGACAGAGAGTGGTTGGTGGCTGTGACAGAGTGATAGCTAGAGATAGACTGTCTGCACTGGATGGTAGTATTGGCTGAAATTGGCCCAGTTATTTTCCTCTCACACTCTTGACATCTAGAGGTGCGCGTGAGAGGCATTATGAATTCATGGGCTCCGGGGAACCAAATTAGCTCCCATCACCTGGAATTTGCACGAGACAGAAATCACTTATTCTCAATGTAGTATTTCTCCGTGGCACTTCCACGATCGGTTACCAATTTCTTCCTTCCCTCTTTCTTCTCTTCACCCCCCCTCCATCCTACACACGCACACACACATAATCTTTCCCACTGGGGTACAATTTTCTTGGTAACTCGGTCACACATTTGATTCGGTATTCTATATCCTCAGTTTATTTAAAATCCACTTTTCCTGTGCAGTCCCACCCCCCCCCTTCCTAAGTAGGTCGCCTGTCTAGCAGTGCGACGAGCTGTAGCCCGTTGAGACTCCACTGTAATGGAGGGCAGTCGCATGGGGGGCCGTGTCCACGGCGTGGGTGAAGCGGGGGAACTCTGGGGACCTCGCCGGCCTCTCTTCATGAGAATCAACATCAGGCCTCATGTGGCATCGAGTCCCGACTGGGTATTGAGATGGGACGGATTGGACTGGGGGTCGAGAAGGCGGCCGCCCTGAGAGAGGCACCTCAGTCTGTCTCTGGCGTGCCCCCCCCCAACACAGCAGCCCATCCTTGTCATCCACACTCTATTCTTGTCGCAGCAGCTGGAGCCGTATTGTAGCTCTTATGCGTCTGCTCCCCCCTTGTGTGATCCCATAATCACACACACAATGGCCATCTCATTTTACTCATAGTCTGCGTGACTTTTTTTTTTCCCATAGGCTAAACATTCCAGACCCACAACCATCAGTGGAGGCATGTGTGTTATTCCATCATACCCACAACCCATTTTCCACGCTAACACAATCACCCATTCCACGGCTTCTTTCTACACCCGCCTTCTCTCCGTCCCCCTCATTCCTTCACACTGCTGCTGTCACCTGATACCCTTGATGGAGGTTTTCCCCTCGGGCCCAAGGCCAAGCTGCTCTCCCCAAGGGCTTGCACCACTAGCACCACATGGTCCACAGAGCTGGGCTTCACCATGGGGGCCGACGGCCCCCCTCGTTCAGGAGGTCACACTCTCCAGCTCAGATGTTTCCTCTTTTTTACATTTGTGTTTTCTCTTCAAACACAACTGATCCCCTCCAGCAGCTCCTCCCTCTGGCCAGACTCTTCTTTACTCAGGTGTTCCCTTGGTTTATTAATTGACTCCACGGTATGCAATTTGAAAGCCCACCCCTGTATTTTTCGCGAGGAAATGCTGAAGGCGGAGACTCCGGTTGGGATTATTCTTTGTTTTTTTTTCCAGGAGCTGAAGGTTAAACGTGGTTTTAAGAGACACGCTTTTGAAATGTAAATCCCTGTGTTAGTGCTGCCTCGGCAGCCAGATCTACAGATATCATGAAGTCCTCACTGTCTGGTGCGGCGATATAAATCAGCTGCTTCCTAACTTTCTGCTGACTGTCACAATCATTTTGTTAAACCCACAAATGACATTGCCCACAAGGCACAAGGCCTACTATTTGGTATAATAATCTGGAAGATAAAATAACAATCAGGAACAGGTAGATATTCTTACAGCTTGATTGAACCCTCTTTATAATATTGTTTGGGGTAGTTGCACGAGTATTACAGCAGTGAAATTTGGTACCGTCAGTAGCAATCACTGAGTTGTGTAAACACAACATGTCTCATTGATGAAATATGAATTCCCCAGTGTCGACCTTATGCTTAATCAAAACGCTAGGAAGCGGCAACTAATTATTCCTGAGTGCTTATTAAACATTATGTCCATAAATAACCGTATTTATTTGTACACAATTTGATTTCATTATTCACTGTTTATAACCTATTGTTTAAAAGTTTGTTTTGTGTTACCTCAGATGTACTTGCACTAATTATTTTTCTCATCAACATTTCAATGGGGTTGTTTTTTTTGTTTTACTTTTCTCAGGTTACAGGCCTTTCATAATTGAAGTGTTTAAGCTTGGGTGATGAATCTATTAATATCTTCATGTAAATTACTCCTGTGATGAGCAGGGCCACATATATTTATCACCTTGACTGTTTTCTGACGAGGGAAGTTAAATTAAAACATTTTATCAGATGAAAAAAAAAAGGCAAAAGAAAAAAAGAATTGGGACAGCTGAGTTTTTGTGTGAGCTGTCATTCGCTGTCATCTCTCTGCTTAAGCCTTGTAAACATGCAAAGTAAAAAAAAAAAAAAGATACAGTGAGGAAAAATACTGTTTAATCATTTAAAGGCTGAGAAAGGACTGAAATGAAATATCTGGGACAAATGAAAGATCAATCCAAAAAAAAAAAAAAAAAGCTGTCATGGGGCCGTTTGAGCATTTGGTTATCTACCTCAAAGAAAAGTTTCTCATCCGCTGAGAGAGGTTAGGGATGTAGATTCGATCCATTCGGCTACATGTATTCATGCTTTTTGGGTTCCAAATCTGTCTACAAACCATCTTCATCTACTCTCTTCATCCAGTGTGAGCAAAGCCCATTTTCTTTTTACAATTACAAACGAGTACTTTACAAATGGGGAGAAGTGACCGATGTCACCACATTGATGTGTGTCGCCCTTTTCCGTCCAATTGATCCCCGTCCTTTGGCCCGACTGCACTCAGGTCATCACTCAGCAGCTCGGCCCCCATCATTGATTTCTAGCTCACCCCTTCTTGCCTTAGCGGTGAGGGCCCGACCAGGAATGTTGCTGTTCCGGCCCCCGAGCCAGTCAATTACAACTGAGCCCTTCTGACCCGCATTAATCCTTAACCTTCGCCCGGGAGCTCTACATAGGTCATGTTGTCATTGAGCAATATTATGTTGACTTTTCACAAAAAAAAAAACTAAAACTAAATCAAATAATTCTTTTAAATCAAATGTGGGAAGGTTTCACCAAATCCCAGTCAGATACTTCCTGTTCTAATGATTAAAGATTATAAATTATAAGACCTTTTCTCTCAAATAATAAGGATTTAGCTGTTCTGTAAATCTTACTTTTAAGTACA
This sequence comes from Remorina albescens, assembly GCA_034769265.1. Classification (NCBI taxonomy): domain Eukaryota; kingdom Metazoa; phylum Chordata; class Actinopteri; order Carangiformes; family Echeneidae; genus Remorina; species Remorina albescens. The sequence goes on from CM068480.1 coordinate 3,563,189, forward strand.
GAATTGGTTGAAGTTTCCATATTTTTAGCATCTCTAACTTTCATCCACTTAAACCCACATCCTGCTGCAAGGTGTGAGTGTGACTTTGCATCAGTTTATGGCGGAAGTAACCCCATTATATAAGTTAGTTGGTGGCCTAATTAACCAGAGAGGGCTTTATAACCTTTTTCTTTTTTTTTTTTTTTAAATAATTTTTCTACATTTAAATCTTTCACATCAATCTGAAAAAAAAAAGATGCCCAAAAAACAACACTATACAGTCACATACATTGTATCTGGAGACCTGGTTGTCAGGCTCTTTGTGATAGAGAATGCAGGTTTAAACGACAACTGTGCAATTAGAGACATTACAGTAATTACTCACCCCGGATACACGAGCACAGCCCCGGCATGCTAATCAGCCCAGGCAGCTTTGAACATGGGTGTCTCAGTTTTCTGTTTAGCATGGCATCAACCATTTGAATATTAATTAATTCACAGTGTGATAGTGAATCGCCGCTGCCAGCAGCAGGATGGGAATCCTATTGGGAAGGAAAAGCCAGACTGTATCCTGTTCAATGGTCATTTTTATATATTTTTAAAGGGGGAAAGTAAGAAAATCACCTTTAAAGGTGTTGCACAAATAAATGTTTTTTTTTTTTTTTTCTCCTTTCTTCTGTTGTGTGCAATTGAGTCCGGGGGATATTTTTGGCATCCTTGGTCAATCTGTTTTGGCAAGACACAAAAGACCAGAGGCAACACAAAGAACAAGGAAAGCTTCAGTCAAGTGCAGACCTCTGTGCCAAAGCCTAATAATCTCCCCAGGTACAGTAACTTTTATTTTTATGGTCAACACTGCAGTGGGTAAGATGATACCACAGTTATGTAAGGCAAACTTGATCTCATGTTGAGGCCGATAAGGGGGCCAGAATCAATAGCTTCTTCGTCAGAGCATCGAATGTGTACGGCAGATTTTTTGGAAATGTGGCCATTAGTCAACCACATGTTGGTCACAAACAAACCAAAAACAGAGGACGATGTGAGATGGAGGTGGTGGGAGCAAAAAGGGAGGCCGATTTTGGCAAGAGAGAAACCTGGGAGGGGGGAGGCAGGGCTGTAAGAGAGGGGGGATATCAATGAAAGATGAAGGAGATATGTGATCAATACGAAAAGGAAGCATCTCAGAGAGAGAAGCAGAGCCGACCCAAACCTGAGAGAAGGACACAATGAAGAGTTCAAGGAAACTGTCAGAAGAAGTGCCGAAGGCGGGCAGAACAAGAGCAACAGATGTGCTTTAAATTAGCCCGGCTCCAGGAATGTAGCCTGTGAGGGAGGCCAGAGACGGTGACCCTCGGCCTTGCAACCTGACCCCCCTAATTCTCCCCCTTCCTCCCAACGGTGCAAGCATCTCCTCATTTTGCGGTCCCTCCTTTACCTCCTTCCCCTCCTCCACCCTCCAACCTTAGCACAATGAGTTTGCAGGGTGCTTCAGACCACTCCAATCATTCCAGAATAGCAGGCGACGGGAACACATACTTCCACCCCCCCCCCCCACCTCTTTCCAACCAAGAAACGCTGGGTAAAAGCTTGCTCAGCTCCCCAACGTTCTGCTCCATGCTCCACTTCGTCCTTCATTAGCCGAACTCGGCACTGAGCTAATGATCGCTGTTTCTTGTCCTTTCTTTCTTCCTGCAGCTCGAGTTCGTCGTCTCTGCTCCTTTTGTCTCTCGTCTCTTGTGCTGGGCAGATACTGGACGGCCATGACATTCACATTGTTTAGCATGCATACATCATCGCTCTCTTTCACTCTCTCTGCTCATCGACTTTACAATGTGACACCTTTTGACCTTCTGAACAGATTGCAGATCTTTTTTTTTCCTTTAAACTTGTCTCACCTTTTCTTTTCTACATGAGCTAATCATATTCTTTTCCAAAAATCGCTCATTTGCTGTTAAATCGTTTTTTGTATTTTTTTTTTCTTGCCTTTTTCTTCCTCACCATTTCAGACAGAACACATTCTTCATTAGTTACACCCATGCAGCTGTCTTCTGTCCTTGTATTTTGCACCTGTTCGGCCTCTCGGGTCCCCCCCATGTTCCTCCGTCATGAGATCATCTCCCTGTGGTGCTGTGTTCGACGCTAAGCCACTGTTAGACTGTATTATGTCTTGCTGTGCTTTTTTTTTTTTTGTCCCCCAAGGTCATGTTTGATATTTAAATTGATGCAATTAGAAATTAAGATTTAAGTTCTGTGCTCTTGGATCTGAATATTCAAGAACAGGGATGATAAAAAATTTTATGCAGTAACCCACACACACACCTTTGCCTCACCTCACCTCAGCTTGGCTTGGCAGGGTGCGTATTGTTGCGCACTGTTAGCATAATGGTCATTTACATAGAGCAGAACTGTTACAGGTAATTCAATCTATATGTAAAACACTGTTGCTAGTGAAGCAGGCGGCTTCTGACAGCTCAGCTAACCCAGCTTGCCCAGAGCACCTGTGTCACCATAATTATAGTCTCCAATCAGACCCGGTCCACGGTCACGTTTGAAAACCAAAATGTGATGATGCATTGATTATTCGGCCCTGTTCTGCAATATTTGTCACCTTCCAAAGAGCTGACCGTGACTTTAGGGCATCAGCAACTGAGCTGCGGTGCTGGGTATGTTAAGTTGTTGCTTGTTTTAAAGGTTGTGTATCCAACGTTTCCTAAATTGACAAGTTCATCCGTCAACAAATCAAATGTTAGACTTCGTACACAGTTTGATGATGTTGAGGATATGACGCTGCAGCCAAACATCCAGCTCGGGAACGTCAGACGACACCGTCAAGTAGTAGGTTGTAATCGCGTTGGGTCAATTTGTATGTTGAATGAGTTCATTTACTGAATCATCCGAAAAATAAAGCAACATAATAAACTTCTGTTCAGGGCAGGCAGAGGTCAAAGTAAGCACGTACATCAGGCTGACTCTCGTCACGTTGCTGTTCTTTTTGCTCTTTTGTGATTGACATTCAGAAATCTATCGATCATACAATTAGTTTTATTGGTTCTTTGGTATGGAGCAGATTTAAATTTAAAAACACTGCCGCCCTGCAGTACCCCTCCACCAGTGCACACAGATGCAGACTCTTCTGCACTACACTTCTTCTCTCCCCTCTGCTGTCTGTTTGCCAATCAGATTATCGTCCTGTAACAATGCGCTGGCTGCTGATCCGTCATGCATGCGCACCATCGCCGTAATGTTATCGTCGTAATAAGGCTCCATTCATCCATGAATGACAGCCGACTTAATTTGAATTGACTGACTCATTCTGATTCGCCAAGTTCACGAGCATCCACCAAAAACAGCAGCAAACTCTGCCTTTTTACAGAGCATTTATTTTTACTCCCTTTCATTCCATTCACGGCCCATTGTTTTATGTTCAACTCATCATTTTTTTCCCTTCTCATTCTCATTTGCTGCCGTCTTCTTCCTCTCCCACTTCCTCCACATGAATAATTCATGGAGTCATACATTATTTAGGTGAAACAGCCAGAGATTTACACAGCTCTTTGTGTCACTGAGTTTTGTTTGGTAGCATATTCAATAATTGTTTAATATATCAAATTGACTGGGTGTTGGGAGCCCGGGCCCTGTGTGCAGCACTGCCTGATACGTCTGATTACGGTAGGGGTGAGCACCAAATACTTCCCTGCAGTTGCATGACTGCCAGGGGAACTTCCTACTTCCCTTTCAACAGCCATAACTCTTCATTTTCTGACTGGCTGAGATGTTTCTTGGAAAACTCTGCAGCATGAGGTCCAGGCTAATGAACTACAGAGTTGAGTTTATTGTCAGTCATTGTGTGCCAGTTTCAAACTATGCTTTCCTCAGATTAGCCCTGCTGCGGGCTGTGAGTTAGACTGCTGAGACTTTCCTACTTTGGTGTAGTCTTTTCATTCCCTACATTGTGAGCAGTGAAATGGGGGGAATTCAAATCTTGGAAGGATTGCAAACATTAATAATTTCACGTTTCACAAAGGACCCAGCATGATATTTGCTGGTCTATCCCTGTTCAGCAGAATACAGGCTTTTAGTCGGTTCTATTCACCTCAATGGAATTGCTATAGAAATTGTGCTGTCTGCACATGTTTCCATTGTGTATTTCAAAAAGGTTTATGGACTGCACTAGTTTTAGTGTGGCGTGTTATTATGCCCAATACGTCTAGCTTTCAAAACGCGTATCAGCCTCGGGACACACCTTTGTCTTATTCGTCTGAATGATAATCAGTTGAGATAATCTGTTGTTTGCTTTTCTGACTACATCCTCAACAACATCAGACACGCACACACAAATACACACAGAAACACAAACACACACACACACAAAAAAGCAATGCAATAAAATCCATTCCTGCAGCAGTCAAGCCAAATTCTATTTAATGAACAACTTCTCTCAACCACTTCCCTTCTTATATAAAGTGACTTGTCAGTTCTGCCTGTAAACTGCGTTTATTTTATTTTATTTTTTTCAGGGGAACCAAAGTCAAATGTTGGTGCATGGCGTTAATTTTACTTTGATCGTTTGCTGTGGGATGAGAAAGTTACTCTCTCCTTCTCACACTGATATTGACAATGTGTGTGTTTTTTTTTTTATTTTTTTGAATCAGAAAATGAATCCAGGGGCTGGGTCAATGTCTCAGCTTTTAACTGACTCAAAAAGTCATACAGGAGTCTGGCAGCTGCTGGTCTCGCTCCTGGACGTCACGGAGGCCATAAAAAAACCTACAGAACTACTCCGTGTCCAATACTCCTTCCAACTTTCAGACTGATTGAAAACCAGCCAAGGTTTACGCTTTAATGTGCTGTGTGTATTCAGAGTTGAATGTTTCATTTGGAGCTGCTGAAGAGAGAACTAAAAGACCGAAATCCTATGTTAAGGGCCATCCACACCAAGAACTATAACTATAAATATATAGTTCTAAAAATCGTTCTTAACTCAAGTGGATGGCCGCGTCCACTCTACAACTAAAACGACAACGATAGTGGTGGACGATATCGTTCGGATCACTTTCAGAGCGATTTGATGAACGATAAAAACACTGACAGCCAATCAAAATCCATCAGGAATGACAGGTTGAGACGTTCTTCACGTCACTACGTCACTCACACACTCATTCAACATGGCGGACGACTTAGGAGAGAGGCTTATCATTGAGGTATAAAAAAATCCAGCTCTGTATGACAAGAATGACAGACTGTATAAAGATGCCACCAAGAAGAGGGACATCTGGGATGGAATCGGGCGCACCCTTGGAATAAATAAATCTCTGCTCCACTCCTGACCATTGCGCCGAGCACTCAGTGTGCTTGGCGTAACCTAGCAACACAACAATATCGTTCATTGGTGTGGATGCTGGTATTTTATTGTTATAGTTATAGTTACAGTTCTTGGTGTGGACGGCCCTTTAGAGTACATTCAACCCTTCCTCTGAACAGGGAACCATTACTGATGTCCTCAGCAGGGAACATCCAGGCCACCAGGCAGTGTGCGCGATATTTCTCTCTTTCTTTCTCTCTTGTGTTGTCAAAAATCCACCTGATACATTACAAAAAATAAAAAATAAAAAAAATAAATATAAACTCTTCATTTTGTGACAAATCCATTAAATTTGTATTTCACCCATTGCCCCACATGTTAAACAAAACTACCCAGGCGGCGACAAAGAAGAAAGCCATGAAAAAAGGATTGGGTGCAGACTGCAGAACACAACCACTCATTTCCATTGCTGTCACTTCATATAGCAGGATAACTAGCAGCCCTAATTGGCTTGATTTGTTTCCAACAAAGCATCTTAGGCACACAAATACAGTTTTCTATGGCTACAGTAAGACGGCAATGAAATATTGGATCATACACTAAACTTTATTTGCAGGAATTAATGACTGAGCAAAACACAACATTGAGTCCCGGTTTGGATTAAACGGAGGTCTCAGGTCCACTTTAGTATGATGGTGTTGGGTGGTGGTTTTTTTGCAGCTGGATTATTCAGAGGTGTGTTTTTGAAATCCCCTAATTTGATTATAATCAAATCAGGGGATTAAAACGAATACAAATAAAATAAATTTTGCATTAAAAATAAGCTTGTTGCTGATGTCCACTGGACACCGGATGTCACCAGGTGGCTGAGAGTGTGCTTGGCTTGTTTTACTCTGATAATCTAAGATCCAGCTGACTAAACTCCTTCCGGTTTAAACCTATAACTTACAATGACTGAGATGTACAAAGTGGCAAAATACTTGCGCATAGAGGACAGGATGTAATTAAGTGGTGACCAAATGAACCGACGGTTGTTGTGATTAGACTCACATATTTCTCCAGGTGTGAGAATGGGAGGTTGGGGGAATTTTGGATGATGTACAGTAAGAACACGACAGAAAAATATTAACATAGGTCTAGTCATTTTCAGACATTCATATATGGGAAAAGTTGCAGATTATAAATTTGGGTTGAGACTTTGACACGTCTGCCAGGTGTTGGAGATAGAATATAGACATTTGTCAACCTGTTTCGCTGCTATATTCGATGAGCTTAATGCATCAGAAGAGATCCAAGAGAGGAAAAAAAAAACAAAAACCAAAAAAAAAACCCAACCAGATTTAAAGTCGGCTGTTCTGCGGAAAACGTCATTTCACTGTCATCTGCTAGAGATTCGCCTTGGTACAGTGACATTGTTTCCTCTGGCTTTCTTCTCCAAAAGTGTCACTCAGCATCTGCCATTGAGAATCAAAGCGAGAACGCCTCGCTACAATAAAATACGCGTTGTGCTGTCTTCTCAAATTCACAACCTCAGATAACACCTGAGGTGCCATGAGAAGAACTGGGCGGCAGGAGGAGCACGAAACTCTTGGCCGTGGGAAAAACAATTGGAGACGCTTGCTGCCTCTTACGCAGCCTGAGATTGGCACAGGAAACTTCTGAAGGAAGGAGACAGGTGGAGAGATGTAGAGCAGAGATGCGGATGGATCTTTCAAGCAGAGCAAGCAGCAGGTGTGCAAACATGTTGTTTTTAGACAGAGCGGAGAGATAATGTTTAACCACATTGTTAAAAAAATTGAGAAATTGCACACCCTGCACTCAAAAGAAAAAGAATGAATAAAAACCTCCATCAGTACCTCAGGAGGAAGTCCAAGCTCTTGCCTCAGGAAAGTGAAGAGAAGAAGAAGAACGAGGTTACCTGTATGTGGTGAAAAGGAAAGGAAAAACAGTGGAATGTGTCAAAATAAATGAGAGTGTTGGAAAAACAGGAGGAGGAAGGCGGGGAGAAAGGTCTGAGCAGAGATCAAAGGAGCGTAAGGGAAGTCTGTTTGCAGCAGTGGAAAGAGCATTGGAGAGTGAGGAGTGATAAATCCATGACAGCTGCAGCATCATTAGTGTATTAGGATCAATCCTCAAGACTCTTGTTTGCAGTCTTTGCCCGTACAGAGAGCCGAGGTCATTTATGTGGGCCTGGTCATGCAGCTGCTGCAGCAACTTCCACATTTTCTCCCTCAGTTGCCCCACATCTGTGATTGCCCATTCCTCTCTATCTCTCTCTCTCTCTCTCTCTCCTCCCTCCACGTCTCACCATCAGCATCATGGGTATTTCTCTCATGCTCTGCTCTGCTGGGCCTTTGTCAGATCTCAGATCCACTGATCTGCAGCCCGAGGTTAGTCATAAGTGATGCTGCCTAGCCAAAGTTTATCTTTCTTTCTTTTACATGTTGAATTCCAGGTTAGCTGTCTGCTCGCTGTAACTTCAACCCCATCTTTGTTCTACGACTCCGCCTAGGTGGTTCTGCAACACCTGATGGTTTTGGCTCCCCATTCGTTGTGACTATTAATTTCTCAACTCCTGTCAGCAGGAAGTAATTTGCCAGCAGACTGTGGGTGTGTGATTTAAAATGTTTTGCTACTCTGAGCCAGGTTGGTAAACTGTGACGGCAGTGAGTGTTGTGGCAAGATGTAGGCACTCTGACAGATTTTTGCATGTGCTCAGAAACAGAAAAGTATGTGCAGTGGGTTTTACTGCTAGCTCGCGATGTCACCAACAAAGCTGTGTGCGGCCTGCATGTTTGCATGGCCACCGCCGAGCAAACATGTCCTTGAATAAGGCTGATACCACTGGGAGCTCATTTGAAACCGACTTTATAGCGGTGCGGAGGTATTGTAATAATAAAATTCATGCCTGATTGACTTCTTGTATCATTATAGTTGCATGTATATTCCTTGCAGATCATTGTGCGTATGCACCAATCCCTGGTATGTAGCCCTTTCTCACTCCATTGAGCGTTCTGTTTGACTTTCTAATTCTGGGTTTAAAACAATAATTGGAACAATGCTCATGTCAAAAGAGACATCTCATCTATTTCAGATGCACACTGTGTTTTAATCTGCATAGAGAAATAGCCCATGATATCCTTATCGGGTCCTTCAATTAATCTGGGCTCCCCCTATTTGTTTTTTTTTTTTTTTGTGTTTCCAGGCTTTAGAGTTATCCTCATTCCAGCGGCGGCAGTTTGTGCAGAGCCGCTAAAGCCGTGTCACATTAACGGGAGAAGAAAGTCCTTGCACGTAATTACTTAACACTTGTGCTGTTTTTCAAGGAAAAGAACGGGGGAAGGGGAGAGAGAGAGAGACAGAGAGAGAGAGAGAGAGAGGAGAGGAAGGGAGTTGACAATGCAGAGGCTCCTATCTCATTTACTAAATGAGGCCTGTGGCTGCCTCGTCTAGCTGAGAGAACTATGCAGTGTGGCAGACAAGATCTTATTGGTTCCCTTGTTTCAGGAGTTGATTGTTTAACCTGCTGAACCTAATTATGATAAATTGGATTCATATTATTGCCGATGACAGCACATTGTCTGTGTGTTTTATACGAGCCCCCCTGTGAATATCTTCTTGTACACATTAATATTGTCACAGCATCTTCCATGACACGAACAATGCCTCAGGAAAAACTCCTCTCACCCTTAAAAAAAAAAGGTAAAGGTCCTGTTTTATGTAAAAGGAGACTTTTATTTCTGCCTTTTTGTGCCTTTATATCAGTCAGTACCTGGCTGAGTCACCAACGGGAAACAGGGAGAGGGAGGAAAATGACCTGCAGCATTGGATTCAAACCCAGCACGTTGCAATTATCGGCATGCGCTCCAACCACTTTTCCACCGGTGCTGCCTTCGATGCCTTCCTTTATAAAGCAGGTCAGGGTGCTGCGTTAATACAGCAAAAGTTTCCGAGTGCTGTGTCTGCACAGAAATGGACGCAACTAGTAATCAGAAACTGACCCATCAGTTAATTAAAGTAACTTTGTGACATCACAACTGAGCCTCTCTTCTGATTGAGGGTTTGGGTCCAAATATATTGTTTTGATATGGATATATAACACATCGTGTAGAAAAATAGGACCTTCGCGTTGGGAAAGAAATAACAGCATGCTATGGAAATCCACATAAATATTGGATGCATAGCGTTCCTATTTCCTCATATCAAGGACATTCAGCATGATACTTTGAACACGAGCAAGAAATAACTGCTTTGTCAATGCATTTATCAGAAGTGGTGAAGCAAGAGACTTGACTCCGGACAAACAGAAACCCAACTCGTTGGTGACTCATACCATTTCCCACGGGCACGTCTGAATCATTGTAATGGCCTTAACAGCAGCCGTGTCTGTGTCTGCTGCGTGTGCCTGTGCATTACTATGTGCTGGTGGGGGTGTGTGAAAAAATCCCTGTTTTTCTCCTCATCTCTCTAGCAGACATGCACCGCCCCTCCATCCGTCTTTAATTGCCTCCGACTCACACATCATTTGTGTTTCGGGCGTAAAAAAAAAAACATTGAAACTCCACCACTGGGGATCCATAACCATTTTCCAGCCTATATGCTCTTTATTGCCGTATTTGGAGCCTTCATAAATATAGAGCAAAGCATTAGGGAAAAGAGAACCAGTGAAGAATCACAGCCAAGACACCTGCTGCTGCTTCTAAAGGTAATCAGCGAGACAGACCGATAGGATGTGAGTCAGACAGTCAGACAGGAGGACAGCGAGGCAGACGCAGAAAAAGCAGGAATCCGAAGACACGTCAGATACAGCACCCAGTAATATTGGCAACACGATAATGGCTTCACAGATTGAATTTAAAATTTGAATTTATAATAGAAACAGAACTGTTTGCACCCAAACAAGTCAGTCCAGGTGTGTGTCTGTTTGTGCGTTCACGCTCTAAGCCTGCAGGCTTTAAAAATACATTGTCGTCTGATGTTGAAACACAAGTTTTCAAACGCACACATTTTGCCTTTTTGTCTCTGTTTTGCTGTCTGGCTCTTCAGTCTTGGTGATTATGCAGAGCCAAGTTCATATACAAACACACAAATACACATGTGCATGCACTCACACATGTGGATGCACAAAGAAAACCATACGCCTCCAGATTGTTTAGCATACAGCCTGCGTTTGATCATTGTTCTCTCGGAGTAGAAAGGTCAAGAAGTCCCCTCACTGATAGGCTCAACACGGAGGATGAACAAAAGCCGGCGATGCAAACACATGCATCATCCTCACATAGATACAAAAACACACTATACATAGAGAGGTGCGCTCACGTCTTTGGCTGTTATTCCTCAGCATACATTCATCACATCAAAGAAGCGTTTACCAGAGATGTTCTCTGACCTCAGTAACAAGGTATCCAATAAAATATTTATGTCCCCTCATGCTGCGTACACTTTGGCTCTAAGTGTGAAGTTTTGCTCGTGCGAAAGGCTGAATGTTGAAATGCACTCTTCGGGATAGAGAGCTCAGACATCGGATGTGGAATCTGTTGAATGCTCCCATTACCCCCTGGGACCGCCACTCCCTTCAACAAGCCCTGCTTCTCATTCATTTCTGATCTTTCTTGTGATGTCACAGCAATCAAAACTGCCTCCCTTCTGCTCCCAGTCAGCCACCATGATGTCTGCTTGATTAGCCAGCAGCAGCATGGGGACCTTAGCTCAGCTGTTCATCTCTTTAGTTGGTGTGTGCCATTGGGACTTGGAGACTTGTAAGCTTGTGTGTATTGTCAAAGGTATTACATAGGAGTAAGAAAACTACACCTACTGCTGATTTAGTCTTTGAATATTTATAATTATCTCTAAATATGAATGGGATGAAAATGAAAATGTTAGTATTGGATGTACTCCTGGCAGGAGACTTAAGATGGACTGTAATCTGATGAATCCCTGATTCTTTTTCACAGACAAGATAGCAGCCAATAATGACACTGAACTGTGATGTGTCCATACTTTAGATCTTCTGGAGTCTCACACCAATACGTATTGTCCTCAGTGTTTTATCTCAATCATCTTAGGCTACCTTGCAGTGATCTGCAAGGAAATCCTTGAAGTTGTCCATGGTTTTGCAGCATTGCCCAGTATCAGTGTTCTTTCTGTCAGTTTGGGTAAAGAGAACAAGAAAATATTGATTCCTCAGCTCGTTCTTATATTTTTATATTTTTTGTTGCCGCTGGGCTGAATAACAGCTTTCCTCCTTCACAATCAAACGATAGAGATGTTTTCTGTGACAGAGATGAGAACAAATCAATCAGGGGAGTATACAGATTCTCTTGCAGATTATAAGTGACACCCTAGGTTCAATTGGCATTTCAATATATCATCGTTTCATTAATTTACCTTCAATTTGCTTCAATTTTTAAATTCATTCATGGCGATGTGTACCTGGCAGGCTGATGAGGCAGCGCTTTGCTAACTTTTTGCTCTTTAGCTGATTTTAAGTATCTCTTCTCTTCATGTTGGGTGCGATGAAGTCTTCACTTATCTTCAATTAGCCAGATGGCAGACTGAAAGGGAGAGGGTGAAGAAGACCAACAGATGGCTTTTATCATGTCATGACTCAATTAAAAGTTTTTCTTCCTCTACTGGTGACACAGGGCAACATTGGCTTCTGTAACCTATGTGTGTCTGTGTGTGTGTGTGTATGTATATATGAGTTTGTCAGAGTACATGATGCAATGACTCATCCTTTCCTGACCGTTGTAGGCTGTCAAACTGTTAACCCTTCTACACCGAAGATTCCTACTGTCCACCTGGACGGATTATTTTAACCATAAACGGGCTTTACAGAACAATTACAACCTTCGATATCCACCAGTTTACTGGATGTCGAAAGAATGTCTTAACGGTTAACAACGAAGAAACGGATTTGGCCATTTCCTGAAGCAGTGCGAATAGAATTAACCTTAATGACCCTATAAAGCCACAACTAACCTAACTAATTTCCATTGATAGATTGATCGTCATACATGCTCGGGTGTAAAATGATGAACAAAATGGCAGATTTTCACTTCAGACCATCAAATTCCATTAATCGTTAGCACCTGCTGTGATTTTTTCTTTTTTTTTTTTTCTCACTTCCTTTCTTGGTTACTTGGCTAATCTCTTCGTGTCCCTTCCATTTAATTTCTTGCCCTCAAAACCCCTCAGTGCCCTCTTAGCTCCCTCTTTGTCTGCGTCTCATTTTCTTTTCCTCACTTGCTCTCTCTTTCTCTCCCCTTTCACTCAATTCCCCCTTTGCTAATTCTAATTAAAGACAAGAAATGTCATCTTTTATTAATGAAGCTGTTAATTAAACAGGGGGCGCTTTTGTCAGGGACAAAAGTTTCCACCAATTAATTCTTTGCAATTAAAGTTGAAGAAAAAGACTCTCCCACGTGAGTGTTTTGCTTTGACTACTGTGATGGGGTGTTATTATTATTATTATTATTATTATTAATAATAATAATAATATTAATAACATATTTTTATTTCTAAATCCACATGCTAAAAGCTCCAAACCTCTGTGGGATTTTATGCCTGGAGGCTATAATCTACCAAAGGTATGCAGGGCAAAATGTAATTCCAATTACACTTCTCATTGTACTGGTATTAGTATTCCCATCAGGCAAATCATTTAGAGCAGCTGTGCAATTTTTCTCGTGCGAAATGTAACATGTTCAGTTAATTTCTGATTCATACACACACATATGGATTTTTACATGAGTTATGGAGTCATTTCAGCACAAGTAGCTCTTGAAATATGTGTCTGCTTCTCACACTGAATGCAAAGCGACGGGGCCATGGTATTATTCATTGTTCAGTATTTTGTTTGGTCTGAAAAACAGGGTGTACCGTCCTCCTCTCCATCCTCCGCTCCTCTTTCAAATCCCTCCCCCAACACCTCGAGCAGACATTGGAGACAAAATTCAACTTTTCACATCCTTTACAGTGAATGATATGTACCCATTTTTGTTTGTGACTCAAAATGTGTTAAAAGTCCCAAGTGGGAGTGAGATTTCCATGTCTTTTTTTGATTTTAAATCAGGTATACGGTCTATACAGTCAAAGTCTCAAATCATTCTCTCCTCCCATATGTCAGCCAATCAGAAAAGAGGCACAGAGAATTTCTTATAATTGGCTCACCAACCTGTTGTTGTTAGAGCTCCAAAGAGAAGCCAGAGAGAGGAGGCATAAAGCTGTATTGAGATGGGTTTTTTTGGGGGGGCGGGTACTCCACAAATAAATCTTCTTATGAATGTCAACGATTCAAATGGAGCAGGCAAAGTGTAAAAAACGGATGCTCTAATGAAACCCTCAGGCAGAAGGTTTGTCAGTCTGACTGGAACTTTTTAAAATTGTTTTCTGAAAGGGGAGCTCATTGCTGGCAGAAGGTTAGCATTGCTTAGTGGGGTCATTTTCAAGAATTTGTTTTCATTGCACCTGCAAAAAAGAATAATGGCCGGGGATGATCCATTGTGCTTATAAATTCATAGGTAGTTACCAAAGTGACAGGAACTGCAGATACACCAGTGATGCCACAATTAGCTGGAGAGGCACTGAGCATTAAAGCCATCTGTGTCTCCCTTGAGTGGTTTGTTATTGACAAAACTGCTCTGTGGCAATTTGTGAATAACGCTTTTCTCTTTATGTGTAGCTCTGGAGTGTGAGTGCATTTTTGTACAGCGGCATATCAGCAAGCAAGCCATTAATTTGAGCACACACCACTCGTGGGTCATAGACAAAAACACACGTACATGAAAACGTAGCACCCGCTCACTCTGTCTCCTCCACTCAGCATGCCGGTAGTTTTTCTTTTTCTTTTTTTTTTTTTTTCATTTGTCCCAGCAGTGTGCCGTATTCTTCTGACTGGCTGCTCAATAACCTCACATGGAGAGAGAACAATGGACAGGCCCACCGAGAGCCTAATTAACCCTAATTAAAGACTAAAAATGGTAATAGAAAAGAGAGTTGCTGTGCCAAGTTGTCTGTGGCAGCCACTTGCCACTGCCACTTTCTTCTAACTTGATAGGCCAAGGAGTTCACAGTTCCATGGAAACAACAGAGGGATGAAAATGAAGAAGGAGAAACCAAAAAAAAGCTCAATGTTTGAGTTCTTTTCTTCTTTTTTTCATTCATTCATTCATCTTCTACCGCTTATCTGTCTCTGGCTAGCGGGGAGTGCTGGAGCCAATCCCAGCTCAGATTGGGTGAGGGTGGGGTACACCCTGGACAGGTCCCCACTCCATCAGTCCATCGCAAGGCCAACACACAGAGACAGAGACGAACAACCACTCACACTGGTGAAATCCAAGGTCTAAGGTCACGGACATCACAAACCACATTTTTGGCTTAAACTCAAAATAGTAATTCAAAAACAAATGTTCACATGGATGTGTAAAAGGACAAAACACTTAAGTTTTTTCAATATATCCAAAAGGTCAAAGGTCAACTTGACTAATAATATTCTGCAAGAAATTAATAACTTAACTCTGGGGAGACGTAGATGTAAATGCAACATGAGGACACACAACCGCAAGACTTGAATACGCAATTAACTAATTAAGTATCAGAAAATGGTAAAATGTGTCCAAATAGTTTTTATTATTTTGATCATAACTGACTTAAATAACAAATTACATTCTCATGAGTCACTTCTGCAGGAGAGACATCATTTAGCAGTAAAAAAAAAAAAGGACTGGGTATGACAGTGTCCACATCTGCGATTCACAGAGCCCGTTCTCCATCTTGCTCTTCATCCTCTCCTCCACGGCAGCAGTACATTATTGGGGAGAATAATGAATGTCAGTCTAAATGAATGACAGAAGCTGCCAATTGTCCTGCCATCAGCACCACCCAGTAGGCCCCTCTCCGCTCACTAATGATTAAATACCTCACATCTACTTCTGTCTTCATTCCTCTTCTTACTCCCTTGTTGCTGCATTTCTTCCTCAGCTTGATTCTTTCAGACCTGCTCATTACGATCCAAGATGGGAGGAAAAGGTGGGAAATGCTATCCTATCCCGTCTCTGGGTGGATGGATGGATGGGTGCCTCTTTGATTGTTTTCTTGAGCAGAGACAACGCAGTGCTGAGGACTGGTGTAATGGCCTTCTCAGAGGTTTGACGAGGTGGATCTTGCTTCTGCATTGTGCTTATTGCAGTTCGGGGTGGCAGAAGTAATGTGATTTCTGACTGGAGCGTGGTGAGGGTAGGTTGAAAATTTCATATCTACAGACCATTGGGCCTTTCTCAGTGTGTGCGTTTTGATGATTTTCTGTGTGTAAAGAAGAGGAGGAAAGAAAGAAATGGCATCACTCATGTCAATTTGGCACCTTTGCAATATAGAGCACAAGAATGATTGTGTGTATTGTGGATGGTGTGTGTCTGCGTCTCGGTGTATGCAGGCCTTTATAAGTGTGCTTTTTGTTTTGCCAAAGATATCATGTCATGTCTGTATCACTCCCTGAGGCTAGTTTTGATGTGCTGGTATCTGATTTGGCACCCTTCCACCCTGCCTCATAACCCCCTCGCCCTGAAGGAAACAAATTTTACAACCTCTCCATTCTGTCTATCCATTGCTATTTTCCTCTGGGGTCCTGATCCAGCGGGTGTCCGTCCATCACAATGCCTGAATGAATGTCTGGAGATGCTTTGTTTCATCCCCACCGGCACCACAGCAGCTACATTACATACATGCCCTTTTTAAAATTCCTTCCTGCACCTTTCTACTGAGATGCGATCTCCTTTCCCTCCCCTGCTGCAGCAGCAAAGAAAGTTGTATTGTTTTGATCTAGGATCGCTTGGTGTCATTTGCTGCGATCCGATATGATAGATGCATGTATACTGTGTGAGGGAGAGAGACAGGAAGTGCTTGGAGAGAGAAAAGAAAGACAAAGATTGCATGATAAAGACACATTGAAACAAACAAACCTTTGCATGTGTGATTTGTGGTTTGCATGCAAGTTTTTGTCATGCTGTCCATCTGGACAGGCACAATCATACGTGTCCATTTGGTCGGACATTTGTTGCATATAATCCCCCTTGTGCATACAAAATGATCACTGGTAAGAAGTTAAATACATATTGAGGGGAAAGAGTCCGCCCCAAATCAAATCAGCTGGTAGACTGAAACATCGTCTGATGAAATATTGATTGATCTAACATCAAAAAATATTTTGAATCCAATCCAATAGCTGAACTTTTTTTTTTTTCCAAAGTCATGTCAGCACAGCTGGTGTCACCAGGACGGCAAACGTCCTGAGAATGCTAAGTCCTGAACCCCACCTCAAAAAAAAAAAGATGGCAATCATTAAGTGGTCAGTCTTACACTGAGGTTTATTATTATTCTAATAACGCTCTTATGCTGGAATAAATTACAGTTATCAGGCCTTTCTCAGATAGAATCTGTCAAGCTGTCACATGTGACCAGACGACATTGATGAAACATCATATCGCCATTTTTCTCTTTTTTTATTTTTTTTTTAAATTGCTCAACCCAATGGACATGCATAAGGGCGTTTTTTGTTTTTTTTTTCCTCTCCCGCCTCGCACATAAAACCTTCCTCTGCACTAATGCACCACTTTGTGTCACTGATTTGACAGGCCAGCGCATCACTTAGTGAAATCAACGAGAAACATCAAATACAAAACAGCAAAACAAGAAGTCAGCGTGTTGCTGAAGATTCGCTTCTATAAAACTTGCGCGTGTGAGCCGGAGCTGAAAACGTTCGTCTCCCACTGACTAATAAAGAAATAATGGTTTGGCTGAGCTTGTCCATACTCAGGCGATACGAGTGCCAAACTACACATCTGGAACAGATGCTGGTCTACCTGGTCTGGGAGTGCCATGAGCATTCTGGGAGAAATTGGACGGATGGATGATTAAACGCAAAAGGTGCTTCCTGTCTTTAGCTTATTCAGTGTGGTGACTTATCCCGTGTTCATGTTTTTCAGTGCTCGGGGGGTCACTGTAGTCAGCACTTGTGATTCACACTCAGTCTAACTTACTTCCTAAGTCTGGACCTGCTGCTTTCAGCTTGAAGCCATTTTAAGAGCATTTCTTTGATGCTTACTAGTCACAGTTTCTTTACTTTTTTCTGTTTTACTTTTCTCCCAGAGTTAACAAAGCAGAGATTCATACTGTGTAATGAAAGCAAAACATTCTGCGTTTTTATATATATATATGTGTGTGTGTGTGTGTGTGAATGAAATGTATATTACAATAGAGAATGACAAAAAGAAACCAATTTATAAAACAACTGGGAGGCATTTTATGCAGTCTGGACTCTGTTGTCTTAAAACAAGAAAATGAAAGTGTGACAGTAACCTGGGGACCGCTCCTCCGATTACATATGTGTATATGCGAAGGCGTGTGTCTTCGTGGCTAGTTGATTGGGCAACATACGCTCGTTCGAAGGGCTGTTATCAAACTGGGAGGCAGGCTGGAAGGGAGACACCCTAAACCTGGTCACAAAGGAATAAATAGACGATCAACAAAACAAAACATTTGTGTTAGTATATTCACAAAGTATTTTATCATACCTATAGCTTTTCTTCTTAATAGCCGTAGAGTCAAGGCAAAGCCTTTCCTCATAATGCCTTAGCACAAAGCTGTACCAGCAACTTATTATGAGAGAATCATAAAGTTTAAAGTGAGAAACAAATCAACCCTGTTACTATGAATGACATTAAAGTCGCAGGGATAAGTTGGTAGGGGGGCAGTCTGTGTTGGTGAATTGATCACAGCAAAACACCAGCAGGAGGCACAAATAATGTTGCCAGATTCACAATGACTGCATATTCAAAGCCAACATGTTGCAAGCCGACATAATAAATTGTCCACAGAGACAGACTGTGTACCCTCAAGTGAGTGACACCCAGCTGTGATTATACAGAACTGGGTATTTGTTCCGGTTGACACATAACCAGTTGACATATACACTTTTTAGAAAGTTTGAAACAAATTTGTACCAACAGAACTAGACTGCCAACGAGGGATTCATAAGCTCTGGTAGTGATTAAGGATGTCAAGGAAGGCATGGTGCCAGGTTGATGCCAAAACTATGTGAAAATTTGACCTTGGTCAACTTTTCACATAGTTTGTTTGACCTTGGTCAAATTTTCTTCGAAATTAGTAAAGTATCTATCTATCTATCTAGTCTTCTCTGTCTTTGAACCGACGGGGTACTGGTCACATGCTTTTGGCGATGTGTCAGCTTTAACTATAACAACAGATTGGATTGATTCCTGCATACTACACTTCGCATAATGCAGATAGCTTCTTTTACTCCACCCATGCATTTGAAACTGAATGCCTCCGCTTCCTAATGCAGGTGTTGAGTTAACAGTATGAAGTCTTAAAGCCTTGGTTGATGTAACCTTGAGGGCATGAAATCATCAGGGTTATTTTTACATACAGCTTTAATTTGGACTGACAAGACTTTTTCAAAATCCATATGCATAAAATGGCTAAAGAGACAACTTCTAAATCATCCAAGTGGTCACGGGATGTGAATTGGACCCCTGAAATATAAGACTAGTAAACTTAAAAGACAAAGAACAGCCTTAGAAGAGAGGAGAGAGAGCCATCAATTAAACATGAACACCAACCAGGGCGAGGGTTTCGCTCTGTTTGTTATTGTGAATATTTGATGAGGCAAAAGACAACTCACTTAGCACATAGCCATATGATAACAATGGCATTATGAGTTGCCAGGCTCGTGAAAGGCGTGACAGGGCCTCCCCCAGGCTCTGGCTGCCGGACAAACGTGGCGAGGCAACGCGCATGCACAAACACAGCACACATGCACACGTGCGGCTGCTGCTGTGCCGGGGAAGTTAAGCCCCGTGCCGGATGACACCTCAGCTCTCCGAGCCAAAACAACATCAAGCTGCCATAATAGTAGCTGCCGGGATGGGACCCCTGCCTGCCCCGCTGTTCTCAGGAGGGACCACATACCAGGCCTCTACATCACTCACACTTCACCTCCCCGCCACCTGCTAACTCAAGGGCTGGATGCCCTTCAATGTCCCCCTTCATTCTGCTTTCGGTTTTCTCCTTTTCTGCTTAAAGAGAAATTCATTATACAAGCTTACCCATAGCCAGGATGTGTCAGCACCAGCACTCCATTAATGGAAATAGAAGAAAACTAGGCCGAACTCTCCAATATAAACATCCATTATTGTTAACAGACTTGCTGGTTGACCTTTGACCCCTGTCTAATGTGGAAAGAACGCATGAACTCACATTTTCAGGTGCATTCGGTTTCAGATTTTCCCCAAATGTTGTGGTTTTGATATGTGGCTTTTTTCCAGACCTCAGCCGTTAGTTACAAACACAATTCAGCTGACGGTGGCAACAGCCAGAACTATGTAAATAACATGGAAGTGGTAATAAAATGTGAGTTTTCCCTTAACTCCCTTTTCCCCACTTATTCCCTGTTTTATCACTCTCTTGTTTTTCTGCTATTTCTTTTCCACCCCCGCTCTTCTCACTCATTATGTCTCGCCCCAACTCTCCTTCTTTGCTTTCTTTCCTCTCTCCTACTGGTATTTTTTTTTCTTCTCCTTCGCTGCCATTTGTCCCCAGATCTTAAACCGCTTCTCACTAATTACTTCTTTCTCATGTCTCCTCCCTGTGACTAAATGACAGTGGATGTCTGGTTCTCTGATTCACCCCCCCGCACACCCCCTCTAAGTTACAAGGGCAACATTGTGTGACATTAAGCCGCTCGTACTTACAGAGCCCCCAAGTTGAAACTGTCACTTCATTTAAAGGAAGTTGACTAAGGAGCTTCTTCCTCTGACATCCTGGCTCTTCACGCGACAGGCGAAAGGCCTTAAACAGAAAGTCAGTGTAAAACAGGAAGGCGTGTTTTTCCCGTGATGAGGGTGGTTGAGGTCAAAGCAGGAGTGGGGGGGGGGGGGGGGTCATCTAGCATACAGCAATCAGATGTGTGAGGCGCCTGCAGATTTTTTTTTTTCTTCCCTGCGATTATTGTTTTTGTATTCAGAATTGCTTATTTCATGCTTGTCAAAGCGAGATCTGTTTTAGCCCGTTATGTGTGTGTTTGCTTAATGGCCTTCCATGAATATTACATGTGTGGCAGAGAGGATAGGAAAGGAGGGCAGGAGAGGAGACAATGGAGCAGAACAGAAAGAAAAGAGGAAATGGAAACAGAGAATGTAAAGGACCGAGTTGAAAAGACTTGAATGAAAGCGAATTAAAGAGAAAAGAGCAGAAGAGATGAGTGGAGAGAAGAGGATGAGAGATTACAATAGAACAAAACAACAGAAGAAGAAGAGGGGGAGAGTAGGGGAAAGAAGAGCTGGGAATAAAACAATGCAGGAAGATTGAAAAGACTGAAATTGAGCCGAATTAAACTTCAAGGGAGAAAGAAAGGAAAGGAAAAAGGGGGTAAGGGAAGGAGAGGAAAGTTGGTGGCCAGCGTATGCAGTGTGAATGTTGATCAGGCGATTTTACTGGCTTACCTACGCAAGCTCAAATAGAAGCTCTGCTCAGACTGAGGGAGCCTTGTTCGTGGAGGGACAACCGAATGGTCCACTCAAACATGTATGAGGCAGCGAGCTCGTACACAACCCCACTTCTTCCTCCCTGACATACAAAAAACACACACACACAAAAAAAAGTCCACTCTGGAGACAGCACAGTGGCGCAAAAGGCGCTCATGAAAGAACACATAATAACACGTACAGTGCCACACACACACACACACACACACACACAAGGGGATCAGGATTATTTACTTACAGTACAGTGCCTGCATTGCAGGCCTTGGGGGGGTCTCCGGTGTGCGTAGGTGTGTGCGTAATAGAGCAACACTCCACCTCTCTGCTTCTCTTAACCACACAACACCAACAAAAACATGCGCACAAGCCAACAGAGAGATGATGCACATCTCAGCAGACGCTTACACCGCATATTCCCACCACCGCTCCGTTTGGCATCAACTGTAACGCTCCTTTCTCCCGACGCCTGCTGCAATATATAGGAACCAGAGAAAAACCTTTTTTTCTGGATTTTCTTTTCTTTTATTATTTATTGATCCAGAAACCGATACAGTATGTGCACCAAAATTATACATTTCTTTTCAGCTTTGTTTTTGCAGGCGATTCAGCCTATGTAATGACCCAGACAGCACAAATGGAATCCAGTGAATTCTTAACAGCTAACAGTCATCTTCCATTTTAGCTGTGAAAATGGGAAGAAAATGAAACTTATTCATCTGTGATGGAAAAGTGAGGGGAAAAAAAAATAGACATTTGGTGTTCGTGAGTAACCGACAGGCTCTTAAATTCAGTACGTGTCATTCTGTTTTTCACTCGGTTGAATGCTTTTTGTTATTTCGGAGGACTTTGTGTTGATTTGTGCGCGTTGGCACAAAGTGTTCAGCTTCTTAAAACTGGACAGGACAAGGTCGTCAAAGTTGATTGCTTTTGCTGATTTAAACTAGCGAGGCTATCTGTTAAGGTTAGTTTGCCATTGCTACGTTGTAATTTTCAAGACTTTGGTGGCAAAAACATCCCATGTAAGTTCAGTACTCAGATTCCTCCTTGGATGTTGTTTTTGTCCGCTGGTTAGAGGCCTGAGTTTCACATTATACTTCATTCTTTCTGTTTTGACACTCAGTCATGAGTATTTTCTTCAACACTGTAAAAAAAAAAAAAAATGGAGTTGATTTTGAAGGGGCCCATCTTAAATGGGATTCATATCTGTATATGGATCCAAGTGTGTTTATTTTTGTCGCCACAAAAACACACTGTCTGTTGAAGTCCATTTGTGTCATTGACAGCTCTCAAAACACTTAGAATAATTGAAAGTGGAAACAAAAGTTGAGAGAAAACCGAAATGAGCCGCTCATACAGTGGATGAGTTAAAACAAAGGGGGAACCTGTATTTGACGTGTTTACCCAATATTCACAGAGAGATATGCCAATCATTTCAAGACCTTTTCCAAAAAGGAAAATAAAAAATAATGAGCCAAGTGTAACTCAGATGTTAGGTGGATGAGGTGTGTGTGCGCCCGTCAGACAGAATTCTAAAATATCAGTTAAGGGATGTAAAACTCATTCTGCCACTTCGGTTGTGGCTTCACCGACTAAGTGAAAGGAAAAAAACCCCTCTCACCTAAAAATGAATGCTAACATCGTGGTTGATCGGTGTATTACTGCCCCTTCTGTCGGTGTGGGGTAGTGGTGGGAGGGGGGCTGGCTGGAGATGCCTCGTTGTTGCTCCTGGTGCATCGCTGTGTGACAGAACCGCATCACAGCCTGTCACACACTCAACAGGCACAACCAACTCAGACTCCTCGGTCCCTGCTGTGTATGGAGGGTCAGCCCTTTGTGATCTTGTGCGTAAGTATGTGTGTTTTGGATGGAGGATAAGGAAGGGTGGATTTTGGATGGTTTCATCTGAGCACCCTTTTGTGTCCAGAAACAGTTTTTCCCCTTCTCTTCTTACACCGATCTACCGCTCCTCTCTTTCCCTCCACCGTGACTCGTGGATTAGCGATGACACACGTGAGTGATAGTATTTAAACATGTGCGGGCACTCGCATGCATTAGGATGCACTGCAGGCCCTTCTTGTGCATCTGCATTAGTCCAGACTGGCAATTAACAACAAGCCATTCACTTATCAGGAGTGTCTGTTCCCACCCACTCAAATCACATCTCATCCACTTTCCAGTACCACAATTTTGTGCATGCGTGTGTGTGTGTGTGTGTGTAAGAGAGGGGAAGAGGGGCACTTCTCAATCTGACACTTCACAGCGTGTGAAATTTAATTAAACACGCTTCACAACCATCCACACATACACAGTAACACACATACTGAAAATTTCATGCAAATATAATAGAAAAATGCTGTACACATTTTTCATTTTATGCACATTTTCTCATGCACAGGCCTGTTTCCTCTCCCATTATTGCCTTTTCAGCGGCGGTAAATGTAGCTTTTCCAGTGAAAATATTCCATGCCTCCTTATATGAGGTAAAATATACAACTGTGCAGGTCAAGTCATTTCTGAAAAGACTCAAATATACATTTGGCCTGCAGATAGTCTTGAGCCTGTTGATACTTTGTGGCCCTCACGCCCAGCATGAGGTGCCCCTTGAGCAAGGCACTTAACCCCTCGACTACTCCAGTGTAGCTGCTCAAATTGCCAACAGATCAGACAGACAACAGATGGGCGAGCTGGGTGGCTTCCAATCTGAGTGTGGTGCTGGGTCCTCCCTCAATTTATTTGTATTAAATAAGCAACCAGCCGTAAAAGCTGAACGACCGTTGGCAGCTTTTTTTTTTAAAACCCTTTGGTATGACCTGTTAGAGTGTCTGCTGAAACAACACCCCTACAGAGGCAGGCGTGCCGTACCTTGGCTCATGATTACAATAATAAACACGCTGATTATGTCGAGTGGGGCATACTTGCCTTTGTTGTTCATGGTTGCTGCCATACCGGTGATGGCTTGGCCAGGTTCAGGCACAAAAACAACTTGGGTGGGTTTAGGAAGAGATAGATCTTTTGGGTTAGAATACTTACATCCTTAAGATACGACAGTTTGCTGTCACAGTTACAGTAATAACATTGATAAATAAACTGCTACTTTCATGTGTTTTGACGTTTCCCCTTTCCTCTGCATCCTCTTCCTGAGGTTCAGTACAAACTTTGAATAGTCAGTAGACATCAGTTCCTGGGACATGCGGCTTTCTGAGGCGTTCTGAATTCAATGAAAGTGTGCATTTAACAACTCCAATGACATACAGATTCTCCCATTTTTCCATTTAAAGCGCCATGCGGCCCTTATAATGCTCAAGGCCGGTATCTATAAATTGTAAACTGTTGGCTCCATTTGCTACAGTTAGCAAGCGAATCTCTTTGAAGTATTGGTGTCACTGAATGGAAGCTCCTGTTACATATACTCCTGAATAGTTACTGGTGATGAGGATGGATCCTATCCTGACTTTTAGTTCCCAACTTGAATCCGGCTTTAGCTAAAGTACATTCTAAACTGAGACAGTCTGCCCCCTCAAACCTCACATCTGCAGCCTTTCTGTGTATTATATTACATATAATATTTGCTAAAACACATTATTTTGGATGTTTTTTTTTTTTCTGACATGTTACTCCCTGTCCATAAAATGCGCTATGCCTTTTAATTTTGGCATTTTTATGCTCTAGGTGGTGTGCATGGTGTGAAAGTGGGAGGAGAGGTGCAAGGAAAAGTATATGAAAGAGGCTTGTGCAAGGCAAAGTGTTGGCACGTGCATTAAAGTGGAAATTGGGTCATTTGATTGGTGCGAAAAATAGATGTTAAAAGCCGGTCCTTGAACATCTCATTTTAGCAATATTTTCATTATTTGGGGATTCCAAAAGGAAGCGTAGGAAGCAGCAGTGGAATATAAACGAATACACACAGACTGGAAGAAAATACAAACATCTGTCTTGAAAAGTGTGTCATGGCTATTATTCAACAGAAATAAGAGTAGAAAAGGTGACTCTGATCTGTCACTTTTCAATGTAGGCTTACTTCAAAAATTCAACAACAATTTTATTGTTGTATTATGCCAATATGAGTGTTGAAGCTGAAGACTGCATTGATGTGAGATGACACGGGAAGGACAAAAACGTCCCATCCGGTGTATCTGTATCTCTAATGCGGCTTTAGTTATTTGCAGACTCAAGCATCGATGACCGTTACTGTATGCTGGTGACCTACTTCACCGTGTGGCTTTTTAAGAAGCGCTGTGTGAAATACATTAACCGTCTAGTAGTAGCAGCGAAGTACAGTACGTGGGTGTTTCTGCTTCTAAATTAAGCCGCGGTGTTTTTTTCTTTCATCTTTAACCAAACACCCACTTTTACTGTTGTTCCACGCGCATGCTGTCTGTGTCCTACTTAGTCTTTTCACTCAGCTCCATCTTTGACACTCACTTCGACATCTTCGCCTGACGTCTTGAACTCGCAAGGGTGTCAGCTGCCACACCGGGTGCACTGGAATCTGTCCCCCACGGGGCAGGGATTCAACCTATTGCCTCGCTCGTCTTTGTTCAGGTTCAGATGTGAGTGCCGGTCTACCCACTGGGATTGTCTGGCGCCGTGGTGTGAAGGAAGAGATAGCAGGAGGAAAGAAAAGACAGTTCAGCTCAGGCTCTTCTCTCTTTGCGAGGTCTGCAGAGCTTGCGAGAGCAGTTGAGTGGTTTTGGGTGATAGCGGGCTTAACCCCTGAACTCAACTTAAACTCCCCACCAACCTCTTTGAAGAGTTTGGCGACTGGAGTTTGAACTGGAAACCTTTTTTAAGACTGTGCGTCTTCAAACTACCTTTTAAGTCCAGTCACTTCTGTTTCGTTAGCCTCTTTCTCCTTCTCCTTGTCCTCCTCTGTTGTCATTCACTCTTGACTCCCTACTTTTACACAGTTTTTCCTCATTCCCACTGTTGCCTCGAATCAGCATTTAAAGCAATATAAGAAATAAATGTTTGAGAAATAATTGTTTGTGCAACGCAAAGTGCTTCTCTCATGTGACCTCTTCTTTGCCCCGCCTGTGTTTCCCTCTTGCCTGTGGCGGTTTCATCAGCTGCTCTTTCTCGTCTCTCGCTTGTCCAAGTTTCACGCCAGAAAAACAGTTAGATTTGACTATTTGCTGACTGCCCTGTGGCCCGGGCCCATCGCCGTTGGGGGGGAATACTAGATTAGGAAGCTTTTAAGACTTGTAATTTCTTCAGGCGTTTCTCCCTTAAAAATTCCCCTCTCACAGTCACTTCTCAAACTCAGTGTCACGAATAGCAGGACAGGCTTTAGGTGGCTTATGCAACAGTCCATTAAGTTTGCCATAGAAATGGCCTGTATTGCCTGAGAGGCCGCCGCAGACACCTAGAGATAAGTAATGTCAGAAACAGACAGCGATACGGATGGGGCCTCTTACATCTTTTATGGAACATTAGACTGAGTGAAGAGATGACCTAATTTGAATTGATTCGGCGAATATTTGTGCTCAGGAGAGCACACGCGGAGACACGCAGACACAAAGAGACACACATATTTACGTGGGCGCCCTCGCACAGGCACACCGAGATGCACAAACACACATGCTCAATCACTGCTAATCTAGGTCTGTGTGCTTGTACATTAACCCAGCTGTAGCTGCTTGGCGAAACAGTTGTTTTCAGCTGAATAGGCTCGAGCTTGATTACACTGCCTTCTATTAATGAAGCCGTTCCTTCTTGCTGAATTCTGCATCCGTGCTGTTGTTGTGCAGTTCACAGTCCAGTGGACTGCTGGCCTGCAGATATAATTGTTTTAACTTGCTAAATATACGCTCACTCAATTAGGACCAAAGCCTAAAATCTGCTTTATCTCCTCTGCCCACTGCAGAATCAGAAAAGTTGCTGTCTTCCTGAAGCGGCACTGATTGTGTAGCACAGACACGCACAAAGACTTGAAGGATGCACTTTTTTTTTTTTAATTTCTAGTTCTTTGTTTGCAGTGTTCAAGATGACTTGCTGTGTTAATCTTTAATCCCATCGTTCTCCTTTTCACGAGCATTTTCTGCTCCCCTGCTTTGTCAAGGTTTCTCTGCAGGCATTCTGTTTAAATAGTGTTATGGTACTGGACTTTGGCAGGAGCCTATTTATTAATGCAGTGTGTTTGTCACATCCTGCTCTTTTTTTTCTCCTGTTTTGGCAGCTTGTGTTTACAGGTGTAGTCAAAAAGCTTTTGAATGAATCCTTTTTGAAAACTTTATAATCTTTATAAACGTGTTCAGATATTTTAGTGGATATACACCAGACGTAATCCCGGGTGCAGTCATTAGCAAAAGTATTTTGTATCAGCTTCCAGGTTCCGAACTTTGAATAGTCCCCCCCCCCCCCAAAAAAAACATTGAAGTTTGCTGCAAAATTACTGAGAGCTGAGATGCACTCGGAGTCAGTCGACACATCTCAACAGCACTGATTCAGTAGCTCTTCAGATTGTACGAGTCCATTATTTTTCCGTCTCGCACCACACAGGAGTGCACGGTCGCAGTTATACAGTACCATCAACACAGAGTGTTTCAGAATTTGTGTTAATATTTTTATGGCTGAACAATAACAGTCCTTGTAAACAGATAACTGATGTCATGGTAACGACACTGCAGCCCGCAGTATGAGAGCTTTTCATTAGTCTGCTGCTTCGTCGGTGTACTCTGCCTCTAAGCACCAGTGCTCACTTAATTAAATGCTGCATAAGCCAAGACACTGGCAATTGAAAAGATCAAGAATATATTAATAAAGGATCTGAAATGATAATTGTTCCAGGTGATAATCATCCATGTGGCAGCTAATCACTGAAGGAAATGTCAAAGAAGCACAACAATATTAAACGTGGAATTGTTCATACAGCAGCTACTGTAATCACTGCAGAAAAAGCCACCGTCATCATCAGGCTGTTGTCATGAAAACAACTAAGATCTTTTTTTTTTTTATATTTAAAAAGAGGGATGCATTTGAGCTATTTTTCTCCTTAGACTAGAAAGTCGCTGCTAACACGTCCCACCGTCCATGTGTGTGACCCTTAATGTGGGCAATGCACTTGTGAACAGAGTTCAGGCGACGTTTGGATTATTTCTAACCTTTGACCGGAGCGTCGCTGCTTTACTTCTGTGTGTCTGTCCATTGATTTTCATCCTCCATCTCTGTCACGTCTCTACATCGGTCACTCCTATTTTCTCCATAAGTGTGTTGCTTGTATATGCAAAATTTAATCCTGTATTTTTATGTTCTCAGAGTAGAGTGAAAAGTTTGTCTAAATGTGTTGTAGTGACAGAATAAAGGCAGAGAAACACAGACAATAGAATATTTAAAGCTTTGGAACTGATTTTCCTCGTTTACAGTTCATTAACTCATGATCAGTTAAAGATGGAAACTTCAAATCGCCCCTAGAACAATCCAAACTTTCTGTGTTGAGGGTTTCTTTCATTATTATGGTTTTTTTTACTATCTTTTTTCGAAGTGATGAGAAGGATATGTGGACGAATAGAGTCTCTTGCTTCTGCTGGAAACCTTTTGAGTTGTGTCTGAGAACAGAAGGAGGGCTTCGTTTAAATCACAGTCTCAGTGAGGGGTTTTTGGTGGAAATCGAATCATAAGACTCTGAAGAGAGAAAGACGGCTTTCATCTCCACTGTTACATGTTGAATTGGACGGGGCGATCTGCCGCTGAATATTTTGACACTTTGTTGAGGAAGTTGTGTTTGGCAAAGGCTCACTTAAAAAGCCCTAACAGTGTGTAGCATTGGAGCTGTGAGGATGATGAGGCTGTCAGTCAACTCTTTGCTTTAGCATTGTTCTATTGTTGAGTTTCTCCATTTATGTTCAGGACGTCGACAGTCTCTTTTAAAAGGGTTTCAGTGAACCAAGGTGAGGAAGGTTTGTCATACTGAAAGCTTCTATTGGACTACAAGCACAGAACTGGATTTTATTACCACCTATTATTGCATCAGTATCAAGGGAAAGCTCTATTTCAGCAGCTGATAATGTGAATACTTTTGAGAAAGGCCTGTGGTTTGGAGACGTGGAGAGTAAATGAATAATTACTTTACCAAAGTGTACTTAAAACCCACATTAATGCCTTGGCTTTGTTCCCTGCCAATTACCTTCTTTCCAGCTTCCTCCTTCACCCCAACCTCTGCACTGGCTCTCCCTCTTCTCCTTTCTCTTGCTATATACTATATCATCATCTGCCTTTTCTCTTTATAGTAGAATTAATTGCCCTTGAATGATTTTATAATTGAGAGATGTTGATGTCCCGGGTGACGGCGAGGCAGATGCAGTAAGAACCCTTGGATGTCTTGAAATGAAAACAAAGAAAGGTGACAGAGTGCCCTGTTTGTGCGAGTGAGTGTATGTTTGTGTTGATTTTGTGTGCGTGTGTGTCGTGCAGGTGTGTGTTTACCCATTGGCAAACGCGTGGTAATTGTAGATGAACTGATGAGCAGAACAGAAAAAATTAATAAAATCTGATTTGCCTTCGACTCGAACTTGTGCAGAGACTCTCCACTCTTTCCACAGGCAAACGCACAACTGCATGCAAGCTCGCACGCACAAACACAAACACGTTTGGTATCCCCCTTAAAAGAGCTGAGCACACAAGCAGATGTTCACTTGAAATGGATCATTTTCTAATAAACAGTACTTGAGAATGCTCCTGCAGTTGGTTTTCCAACATGAATAATTGACGACACATGTATGGATATTAGGTCGGTGAAGATCCTGAGATTCATGCAGATGTTGATTTGTTTGTGTCCAATTACAGTCGAGTTCTCTTATCTCTCTTATTTAACTCAGGTCGAACAGACTAATTTCAAACTTGTTTCTAATCGAGACTGAAATCTTGGCACAGAATTGGAATCCAGCAGGGGGGACTTGGGCCTAATGCAGATTATCTTTTGGTATGAACAGGCTCGAGGCTGCCACCGAGTCTGGCTGTTCAGCCGGCGTGATTTCATCAGGCCCAGTCGGTCCGGCTGGGTACGGGGAGGAATGGAAGTCTTCGAGAAGCTGCCAAATGTAAAATCTGAGGAAAAACAACCAGGGTCTGACCACAAGGGCCAGATGCTCAGCTGCTTTATAAGTTGCCTCACAATTTGGTTAAGAAGAAAAGGAAATGCTTCCATTGGCCAACGAGGCAATTACAGAGTGAGCGAGGGACATTTCATGAGCTGCAGTAACTCCGGTTCAGATCTGTGACTTGTTATTGGAATTCATATCTTGTTTATGTGCTATGAAGCTGAATATTAGCACAAATTTGAGTATTTTGATGAAAAAATTGCTCATTCTGCAGGCATGGCTTTGGTCAGGGGACTGAATGATAGGCTGTTATATGTCTGAGCTGATTCAATCGGTTCGCCGTAACAGACACACACAAAGAAACCACTCAGACACAATCTGTCTTGTTCATACTTTGTAGAGGCTATCAAGGCTTTTTTTTTTTTTTTCTTCTTCTTCTCCCATCTCTGTTGTCCATGTGCACAAAAGCACATACGCCACTGTGAAGCATTTCATGTGAGGAGAAGAACCCAGTAGTGTGTGACTGAACTTTGAGGGCAATATTCTTTAAACCCAGCTCCACGTGTAGGGTCCTGGAGGCCATCTTTAGTTTGACACCCGCCTATCTGAGCTAAAATCCAAAAGAAAAGGTTGATAAGTCACACTTCATTACAAAAAAAAAAATCTTCACTTAATGCGAAAAGCAAGACTTTGCAAGGCTCCCGTGACCCCTCATGTCTAAAATGCATTAGCAACGTGAGTGGGTTCAGTGAAATCAGCAGTATAGCCACAGCTCCAGCTCCGCTGAGTGGATTTAATATCAGACCTAAAAAATAAAAAGAGTAATCTCAAAGCCTTATCTGTGTGTGGAGAGGGAGAAAAATCAGCTTTTTTGTGGAGACCCAGGTGAAAATGGTAAAGATGAGCAGCCTTAATAAAAATAGAAGTGATGGGATCAATAAAGCCGGATTGCCAGCGTGAGGGGAGCCGGTAGAGTGCTTCATTGGCTGGGCTTGAATGGAGAAACTGAGCTAAGTAGCGGCTTGCTTTACAGGCCAAGCTGATCCAATTACTCTCTGATAGACTCATGCACCAGTCCTGACCACAGATAAGTTAAGATGTTAAGATGAATACTGAAATTGTGCCCCGTTCAATGTGGCGAAGAGGGCGGAATATTTGCTGAAAGACGCCGCAGGTTCACAAAATTTAACTTGTTGCAGGGGGGCTTCTCTGAGTGGAATTGGCTCCTTATTATCTGCATGGCTTCCCCTAATGAAATGCAATCACTCTGGCTGGCAGTGAAAAAAAAAAAGTGGTGCATGTGTTATGTATAAGGAACAAGGAAACAGGGTTTTATTTTTACTGGGACTGGACTTTCGTTAATTCAGTGGCAGGACCGAGGAGAAATATGAACATTTCTTTACACGAGAGAACAAATTATGTCTGAGAATATGAAGGTAAACATCTGCATAATACTTCTTTATAGAATACATCCATCTGCACATTTGGATAGAATATGAGTCGTGTAATGAAATTTTCTGAAATGCAGATAAATTCCCGCCTAGGTGTCAGATACGGTTCAGCCTGACTCCGGTTTGTGGTAATGGATGAGAAACTGGAGTATGTGAAACCATTTGTCAGGGCATCTGAGCAGAGATAACAGAACTGGAACACAACTTACCTCTCACTTCTCTTTCTCAATATCTAAAAAGTGAAGAAGCTTTATTTGGAGCTGTCAGTACTTTCTGATTGTGCACTTTTCGCTGAGATCTTCCCCTCCCCTCTGTTCGCCGCCCTCCTCTCTTTTCCCTCAAACCAGGGCCCTCATTTACCTATTTTTTTTTTCACCTCAGCCTTCAGCCTTCAGCTTTCATCACCCTCAACCCCCTTCCTGCTTTTTCTCAACCCATTGATGATGATGGTTGTGAAGTATGGGTTGGGCTTGTTCTTCAGTTTACTGAGCATGAGTCTCTCTGAAAGCTGACAAGATGAAAGAACCATTTTCCTCCCTCTTTGTATGCTCTTCAGCTCATCATTTTCCAGCTCGCTCTACCCTTCTTTCTCATCTTCAATTATTGTCCTTTGGATTTTTATTCTTTCTTCCCTCCCTCCTCCACCCCTGCCTGCTCCCACCTCTGCCCCCCCCTCGGCTAATGGAACTATAATGGAACCATAAGTCTAGTTGGGTTGTTTAGCAAAGGGCAGTGCACGCTCTAGCCGGTCAGAAGGAGTCCAGCGGCCCTGTGCTGCCTGCTAATAACATCATACGGAGCAGATGTCACTGAAGCACTTTGGTTTGTCAGAATTTGATCATTTTTATTCTATATTACACGCATGCTGATAAAAGATTAGAGCCTGTTGAGTTGCTGATTCGTGGTGCGGTGCAGTCTGGTCACATCTCAAATATGACTTCATACACTTGCTCAAATTTTATTTGGTGTCAGTGCAGCTTCCTGTCGCCGCTGCTCCCTCCAAAGCTGCCGCCACAAATGTCAGCACTGCTCGCTACGATCCCTCTACGACCATCACTGCTGCTGCTGCTGCTGCTCTTCTCTGTGATAATGCTACACACGTAGCTGCTGCTTATGATGTGAAGGAGCCTTCAGGCTGCCAGCGGTTACTGCTGCATCTCCTGTAGATGCTCCTGTGTTTTGAATCACCCCCCCCCCAATATTCCCCATGTGGCTAACAAGCTACCTCAGATCCTGCAAGCAATTCCTTCCACTGCAGGCCGCTGCTATTCACTTACCCTTATCTCATTATACAGCCAATCAATGTGGGCTTAGCTTAAAATAGAGGAAATAATACCATAAATAATGTTCATTGGCTCGGACACAAACCAAGTTATATTTCTCCATTGGTTCCATTTTTCATCCCTTTTTGTTGTCGTATTTCTTTGTTAATGTGGTAGTTGACCTATGTGTAGCCTTTCATTCAGGGCAGATAGGCAAAAAAAAGTTATTTGGCAGGAACAAAAAGAAAAGCAGTTCATCCCAATATGGGCAAAACAGAAAATGATACATCTCAAGTTTTAACAGATCAATACTGTTGAGCCAGATTTTCATATGAAAGCATCTCTTAATCGCTAAAATCTCTTTGGCACGCAGAGTCATATTATTCACGTATGCATCCTCGGTTTGTCATCAGAGCTCCCTGCCCCCTCTGGTCAGTCAGTGGGCCATAAGTGCAATCTTGCAGAAGGTGATGTGGTCAGACTCCGTACATGTAATTAAGTTGCATCATGTTACATTATAAAGCAGGAAACTTTGTTTTTACCACAGTGCCCATTCTAACTTTACTTCTCTTTCTTCTTCCCCCCTCCGGTGCTCTTCACTTGAAATGGTTCCTAATAAAGGTAAGAACCCCCTTTTTTTTTATTTTCATTATTATTATTATGTGCGTTTTGTGCATTTTGACACTTGTGCATACATTTGCAAGTAGCTTTGGGGACTTGTGAAAGCAATTAGCAAAACCCTTGGATTGGAAAGTAAGTAAACAACCTTGTGGCATTTATCAAAGTAAATGAAGGGTTGTTTAGAATATTGTAAACATCCGCAGATGAGTAAAGTCTTGTTTTTCTCCCCAGATTTAGCTGGTTAACTCTCACGATAGGTAGTGGAAAAAAACATCTGCCGCTTGAGTTTTATTTTGTTCATTCATTTTTATTTATTTTAACAAACCAAGAAGGTGAAAAAATTACAACATATTGAAGAATATTCCACAGTGGAAATATTTAATTTACAAAATCGACCACATCCAGATTATTTTGTTGTTGTTGCTGTTATTATGAAGTCTTGATTATGAGACTATAGGGGTGCTGTCAGCAAGGGGACCCCTTACGAGGTCTGTTGACATTCCCCACCAGCTATTAGCCCAATGCTGGTCATAGTGGAGAGATTGGATTTTTAATACAAATTGATGCACAAAAATTGAAAGAGATGCAGCTATTACACTTGTGCTGTTTGTCTTATGAAGGGCATATTCCTTTTGGAGGTGTGCATGAATTAAAGATGATAACTGCACAGGAAATCCAAGTGTTGCTCGGAGAGGAAAACTCTCCAAACGTTACGGTTCCTCACGTTCTCTCAATGTCACGCCGATCAAAGAGGACCCAGCTCTAACGGCAACCCGTGACTTTTTCATCCCTCTGCCGTAGCTCCCTGTTGCTTTGAGAAAATAATGTGGATAGGTTATTTAATTTGATTTTATTCTATTTAGTTATAGTAGTTATGATTCTGGAGGTTTAGGTGATCTTGTAACGTTGAAATAAAAAGTTTTTTTTGTTGTTTTTTATATTTTGTTGATCAAAATGTGTCCCACCTTGTTTGCGTCACCTGTTGCCGTCAGGTTAGGGGCTTATTTTGACCTCTCAACCCTCAGTAAGCTAACCTTGGATACATCCAAAAAATGAAAAGTCTCTGAGGAAAATAGAACATAGTTCTTTTATTTCATGAATGCAACAAACTACAGTTCTTATATGCACGGCAAAGCTGTAATGAAGCTATCTTCATTATAGCTGTCATCCAGATTTTGTGGCTCCAGGTGGGTTTTATTTGGGGGGAATTGCGCCCAAACGGCTCATTTAATGCTGAAGGTTGCTGATCCCTGGTCTAGTCTAATAAGAACAGCATATTCCTGTACAGTGTGAGGGCAGGAAGGGCTTTTGCAGTCACACAGCATAATGTGTTTTTCCTCTTGTTCTTGTTCTTTCTTTTCTTTCTCCCAGTTCTCTCTGGGAGTCACATAGTTAAGGTAAAACCATTGGTTCTGTGTCATAGTGCTATGTGATGATGTCTGTATCTGACCTTAGTTGTCTTCGTTCTTATACAGCTGGATAAAGGGACTCTATTTCTTTAGAAAAATGCGGCCTTAAGTTCAAAGAACATGCTTTTTGTTAGCATAAAATGCACCTTTTTTGCTCTGGTTAGATGCTTTGTTGCTTTATCCGTTTCCACTATTATCTCGAGGTATTTATTCACAGCCTTGGCGGTGGTTTTTACTCCTGATCCCATTAAGGATGTTTTGAGCAATTAGCTTTAACATTTTCTCAGAAACAGAAAGGCTAACTTTCAGGCTTTTAGATGGATGCCACACACACACCTACTTCTAATATTTAGCTTATTCCAGCTGCAGCCTATCAAATGTGTTGGACCGGCGTCCCTGCCGAGCTTTTGCCAGCTCTAATAGGACGTGCCACGATGCCCGGACCAGATGCTGGCTCCGTAATCCTTCAGTCTGTCGCCTTCCTGATGCCGTTATGAGTGAAATTGAAAGTTACAGCCCTGGGCTTGATCACAGTATGCAGAGACTTGCATTTAGCCGCGAGTCAGTACAGGCTGGGCTTTAATAAAGCCTTGCAAACAAGATGAGTGGGTGGCCAGGCTTTGAGGATAAGCCCCCCCATGCAGGCAAGGACGATGTGTCGCTGCACTGCCAGAGACAATAAGTCACTCTGGCACAATAAGAGAATGGTCCCCAGCTCTCGATGAGCTATTCCATATGGGATGAATAGCATCTCTAATGACCACCCCTCTGCTTATTACCGCTGTGATTACGAGCCATTTGTTTGCTTTATCATGGCACTAAACCACAGGGGATTTAATGAGTGTCGGGATGTAAAACCGTCTCCCCCAAGGATGGGAAGGTCACAGGGATTATTTGATGTGGCACAAAGGGTGTTGGGCTGTTTTTTTTTTTTTTAATACACATTCCTCTTCACTGTTTGTGAATTTGTACTCATCATACCCTTAACTACTGTCAGAATTATTCACGGCCTCTGCTGGGATGACAGTGCATGTTGGGTTTTGTAAAACCAGCACTGAAGGAAAACTTGGATGAATATAGTTTTCAGATGTGGGAGCTTCAGAGATGATGAAGGGCTTTGGGCAAAGTGGTTTAGTTGATGATAAAATGATGCCTGGGACAAAGGAGAGGATGATCTTACAGAAATAGACTCCCTGAAACGGTGGAATGAGCAGCATTGTTGTGGCTGTCAAGGGTATACTTGCGTAATTGTTCTCATTATAGTGCCATCATGACTTGTGTTGTTATTATGTCTGACTGCATCAGTTTGCCATTTCATCTTTTGCTGCAGTCTCAGTGGGCTTCATTATCAATAATTAAGAAATGGCAGGCACACCCGCGTCTGTGGCAACCACCTGACGGGATGTGCGCACACACCCAAACGCGTGCGCGCATACAAATATGCGCTGAAGCGGAGGAATGGCATGAGGGCCTTGGTGGCCTTCCTCTCTCCCTCTCCATTCTCCATTAACCTTTCAGCAAGACTCACAAGGCAGCTGGTGAAATGCAGTAAATAATGAGTACAAGTCTAGAATTAGCGTATGGGTTATTAATGGTTGTTTGGTCGCACCCATCTCCAAAGAATTGGCAGATAATTTGCTCTTGCTGTGTTTGCCACCTGTAGGTCAAACAATATGGCTGACATTTGGTTTGATCCGTTCGCCAAGCCATCTCCTGTAGGGATTAGGCCGCACATCCAGGCATGATCATAAGTATCAAAGTTCCACTATACAGCCTGCCTATTGCAAATAATCACTGGGAGGATCCCTGTCTTTTCCTCAGGAAAAAAAATCTACGAGAGACGGGAATAAAGATAAGATTTCTGGTTAGATCCAGAATTTAGAACTCAAAGAAGAAGTTTCCTCTTCAGTGTATTTGGGGTCACAATCAAGTCAAGACTACAATTAAGTTTTTTCTTGGTTCTGTAAAGTTCATGGTGAGCCCTCTTGACACACGCTTCACCCACCCTCACTGATATGACTAATTGATTATGGGCCAAGACCACGGCCAATGAGGAAGGGTATCAATTATTAAGCTGCATTAATATATTAAACTGGAAGAATGTGCAGAGCATTTAACTATGGTAACCCAGAGGAAGTGGAAGCAATTGTGAAGTACCTCTCTGACCAATGCAAAAGTGAAACCAACGCTCCGGCTCTTCTCCCTGACGGCGAAGGGTCAGACCTCCCTAATGGCATTCAACATAATTAACAACAGTGCGCTAGATTGATGTTTGCTTGTCTGATGATGACAGGTAAAGGTTGGGGAGATTGGTCAGGCTCTCACTTGAAGTGACACACCATTGTTTCTCCTTATAATGAAGCACCATTATCACCCATGTAATAGAATTATGAATACTGTCGGGCTAAACTATGACAGTTTTGGTGGCCTTTAAAGGCAACGTGTTGTTTTTGATCAAAGCGCGATGGAGAGTTTTTAACCGCTGCTTCCTGGGAGCTGCAGTTTTGACCGTTATTGTTGAAAACATGACTGATGGGAGTTTTTGCATTTTCACAAAGCAACTGTGCGTTTATCACAAACAAAGTCAACATAAGTCAACAGATTGGGTGCCACATAGGAATATGCTCGGGCAGTAATTTAATGTCACTGGCACTACTTAGAGTGAGACTCCAGACTCCGGAGTAAGAACAAAGTGCTGGATATAACTACAACTTCAGCAGGTACGGGAACACGAGCAGGTCTCTTATGACAAATGGCACGTCAGTCAGTTGGGCAGCCTATTGATTGGGCGGCTTCTGGCTGCGATTTATGCCCGCCATTCCTCTCCCATTTGAAGGGGAAGGTGTCAGGAAGTGACAGAGTTATTTACAAGTCCTCCACATGATTGGTGACCCCAAGGTGGGCTCTTTACCAAACCTCCAGTCTATCCTCTCGCAAAAAGCTACATAGGAGGAGGAGGAGGTGTTTAATGCGATGTGACGGAGAAGGATATATTGCGCTCCACTGTAGGGCAAAAAAAGCATGGATATAATAACCCTCTCAACTCTGATTAGGATGAAACTTCTATTTCCCACGCCATTGCCTTGATTAAATCTCACGTCTTAACACGGCCCCCGTGGCACTGTGATTCAGAGGTACAGGATTGAAATGAACGTTTGCCATTTTTCAGCCACGATTGCTTTATTGAACCTGGCAATGATGACCACGGGCAGACCCCTTTCACCACTGTCACTTACAAAATGAAAATAAAAAAATAAATAAATGAATAAATAAATAAATGGGATGGGGAAAAAAAGGAGGCCCCCCCGTCTGCCACTTCCAATCGGACTCCTCTCCATCAGTTGCTCAACTGACACAAATAAATCAGCAGAATGAATCCCAATAAATGTTTCCTCCTATTGCAGTAATCAGCACTCTTTCCCGTACAAACTATAAATGGATGCCAAATGTTTTTGGGTTTTTTTTTTTTATTTTTATTTTTTTCATTTTCTCACTATCCAATTCCACTCGGTTCCAGGCTGTGTATAGCAGTCGGAGCTGGAAGGTTGGGCAGAGCGAGAGTGATCAGGGTTTAGATGCATTTGGCAGACGTTTCCCATAATTCAGTGGTTGATGGAGAGAGCTGATAAGTGAATTGGTTTCCCAGTTTGGGCCATGGAGGCGACTGAGCTCTGTTTTGGTACCTCAGAATGGGGGCAGCTGTGTTTTTGTGGCTGGGGCACATTGCTGTTTTAAGAAGAATTGGAGTCAAGATGAAAAGTGAACATTTCAGTCCAGCTTACTGTTGAGCCTAACTGTGCGGAGTCTGAGCTCTAAAAATGTCAAAAGTTTGGCAAAGTTGGAAGTTTGGAAGCCAATAAAACTTTTCCCCCATCTTATGGGAACTCAAAGTATAATTTGACCCATTTCGGGGGGTTTGACCCAGGATTAGGATCAAGACATTAAAATCTTAGAGATCTGATGGTTTTGTTGACACAAAGGACTTTTCTCTCCATCGTCCACAGTTAGAGTGGCTCACAGTCTTGGTCAAGATCAGTGGAAGTCATTGATTTCAACATAAATATTACAGCAACATAATATATTGTTACATTGCCTGCTGTTGTTGTGTTGGGTGTATTTGCAACATTGTGAGTTTTGCCGCTGGGGAAACAACCATTTTAAGTGCATCCAAAATGGATTTGATTCAGATAAGGAAAATATGAGATATGTGCACTGTAAGCAATGTTCACGGAGCAGCCGGCACGTGGAAATGAACATATGGTCCACAAGAGATAGCGAACAAAGCTCCAGCTAGTTTGTGTCTTTTTTTTTTTTTTTGCAGCGAATGATGATGCTTTTCATCATTAAAGCTCAGAGACGGGGAGAGTCCCACTTTGTTGTTTTTCTTTTGAGTATGCTCCCCATGACTAAACCTCAATGTCACAGAGTGTACACCTTTATCCCCCCATTCAGCCATGTCCACTTCAGATGTTTAGCCAATTAGCAGCATGTGGGCTTGCAGTATTTCTCTCTCCCCACTGTCATTAGTCTTGGTCAAAGTCGATACATAGGCACTTGATCAACGAGTGTTTGGTCACATAGAGTAAGTGCTCTCACACTGCCAGTAACAAAAGCCCCATCCTTGTGGTGAGACTTGTTGGCAAGGGTTTGTTAGTGCACAGAAAAAAAAAACCAACTGCTACACACAAGAAAACACACTCATTGCCCCAATCATCTTTACTAGTCTGACTTTGTGATCCGAGGTGTTAATGAGAACTTAATGAGGGAGCAAAACAAATCCAATAAGACTTGCTGGGCACAAAGTGCAAACTAGTTTGCCTATGCCGCTTCTCCCATTTCTCCTATTTCCAGTTTTGACTAATGTAATTTATGCAAAAAAGAAATTATAAATAGCAAATCAATACCACCCCTGTTTTCTGGGCTGGCCAGGCAGTTCCACTCCGGGTTGTCAGGGTAAGTAGGTCGGGGTGAGCATCTGAGAACACACAGAAAAGCTACCCCCAACCTCCTCCCATCCCAGCGTTGTGTGTGTGTTTGTGTGTGTGTGTGTGTGTGTCACAGTACAGTCCAGGTCAAATCTAAATAGAGACAAAAGACGGAAGGGAAGTCATAGAAGGTGGTTTTAATCATAAAGCTCCTTTTCCATGAGCTGAAAAAAGTTGATAGGAATGAGTTTGAATAAGTATCGGCTCTGATTTGTTATGATTTGGAAGTTTCCTATCGTATATTTTGTCCATAGCTGCAATAAATCTGAAAAAAAAAACAAAAAAAACGACTGCTATTGGCTTGATCGTTTATTTAGAAATTTACATGCACTTTTATATTCTAAACTTTTCCTTCAGCAACTTTGGGAGAACACTTCTGAGCACTTTCAGGTTAGGATTGTTTAAAACTTAGAAAGCGGGGATCACATCCTCCCCGCGATGACGCGCTGTGATATGTGGGTTTGCATAATGTTTCCCTCCCACACCTTCTTTTCTTATCAGACCTGTTGCTAATTAGTATGTGTCTGCTCCCTGAGTCTCCCGCAACCCCACAAAGTTTGTGCGATTCTTCAACTTTGTCTCCCTTAATTAAAACCACGTCATGGCACTGAGTACGTTAATGCAGCCGCCCTCTAAGTCAGACATCCTTCCCCTGGTGTCATGGGCGCAAACCCCTGCCCCCCCCACCCCCCACCTCAGTCCTCCTGGCCTACCAGTGCTGCAATTCTTATATTAATACCTAGATGAATATGAATATCCTTACGGCTATTGTGCTGTTTACCAGACTGCACCACTGCCTCTAACCTCTTGGTGTAATTAGCCGAGTATGAACACAGAGAAGCACGTGATGACTATGAAAGGAATGCAAGGAGGATGCAGCTCAGACAGGAGAGAAGAGTTGTGTGTGAGTGCAGTGGTGGTGATGGGGAGGGTGGGGATTGCATGTTGGCCTTGCAGAGTTTTCTAATCAAGTGATTTTCAAAAGGAGATCAGTGAGATAACACAGCACTGTAAGTACGCCTGTATATATTTAGATATATAAATTGTATGTCTGAAGGGGGGGCAAAGGAGGAAGAGAAGAAGAAAGTGAGGGGAAACCGATGTGAACAAGCTGCTGTTTAATGCAGAATTATAATTAAACTGTAAGGAAAAAAAAAAGAAAGGGATGAGAGAAGGAAAAGCGTGCTCGCTTGTGTGTTTGTGTGAAAAAAGAGAATCACAGAGTAAACGGTTGGTTTCCCATTGGCTCTCGCTTCGCTGTTGATTGCAGATTCGAGGCAATCCTTTGGGGAGTTTTCCGAAATCTAAGGAAGAGAAAGTGAAGTCTTGACATTATTTTCTCCTCTTAAGCAGATTTATGAGCTGCCGTTTCAGGGTTAATTAAACACACCAGTAAGAGCTGATATTTCATATTTAAAGACACAATCAAAAACATCCTCCAACATTGAAATTCAGCAGAGAGATTTGAGCATGCTATCACTCTGAAATTGATTGACAGGTCTATTATTACAGGGATGAATGGAGCGAACACGCTAAAAGTTTGTTTATATTTGCAATGTCTGCAAGCGCAGCGGTGTAATTGCAATTGTAATTATTTAAAAAGACACAAAAATGAAGATTTGACAAATTCTTCACTCGTGCAACAAAGAAATAACAACATAAAAACTAAAATAGCTGTGGGCCTTTGATCTTTAATGTGATCTTTAATGGAAAGTATGCAAATCATGCAGATCCAGTCCATAAATGTTAATTACTGTCAGGTTGAGGCATATCAACTGAGTCCAGTGTGTTTTGGTTACCTGAGCATGATTATAGTTGGCAAAGTAATGGTCTGGTCAATGATAATGCTGACAGTTAGTGAGTGTGTTACTGTATATGCTGTATATATATGTGTGCGTGTGTGTGTGTGTGTGCGTCTTCATCCAATGCTAGTTTGGATTGATGAGACCAGAAGAACATTTGCATGTCATTGCTGGATGACTGAGCCCTTTCAGCCCCACCCCACCCCCCCCCACCCCTCAACCAAGCACCAATTGCAAAGATCAAACCACAGATGGTAGTCAGTAGTCAGCAATGTGTGATGGAGGTTGAGGATGTTACAGTGGGCTAGGCCAGTGGGCTGTGTGTGTGTGTGTGTGCGTGCGTGTGCTTTTACTTGTTTTCAACCCCTGGGGTCTGGAATCTGTCAACTCAGGACAAATGGTGGCATTTTGTGGGGTAAAAACTGGCGAGGTACCAGGCAGCATTGTTGTCATCAACAGGGCCGGTTGCATTTTTAGAGGACGCACAGGCGCGACTGTCAGATTCTGCAACAATACGAGCCGTCTGATGCCCTGATGCAGCAGAGTTGTGGGGAAATTTACACTCTTACCCTTCTGTTTACATTTTGCATGCCATAATGGAAAGTTATTAACTCCTCAGTAATTGTTTTCTGGGCCATTTAATCAATGTACAGTTTCTCCCGTTGAGCATATTTTTCCTCATGTGTCTAATGAATTAAGATGAATTGCATTAAGGTCAGGCTGCGTTTTCACTGAATTCATCGTCTATTTTAGGATTTGCTTGATGCAGCAAGTTCCGATAAATGCCTTGGTTATATTCTTCCCCTCTTTAGCGCTCCTCAGTGGTCTGGAACGAGGCCCCGCTGTGCTCAGTTCCAGCACTTGAAATACACAAAATTACCCACTGCCAGGGATATATCTGGACTCAGCTGTCCCCACTCTTTGTATTTGTAAGAGGGACAGGGGACTGCGCTTAAGAAAGTCTTGTTTTGCCGGGCATCTTGGACTGTGGGCAGACCACTGTGCAAATCGGCCAGATGCAGTAAAAACAATGGACCGCTGGATGAAGGGAGTAGGACAAGAGCAGATTAAGAGGGAAACTGCAGACAGGGGAGAGGGAGATCATGGGAGTTTCTTTTTGAGTGATGGCCAACAGGGGATCACTGTCAAAACAGCAGATATCAATACATGCCCCGCTGGGCGGGGGCCCAACCACCTCTGCCTCCTCCTCCCCCGCACTGCTATCCATCAGCTTAAGCAGAGGGTGAACACACGGCCAGGCTGGGGGAAGAAAAGAGAGCACTGGCAGTAGTGGGGTCAGACAGGAGGGGCCTAACCTCGTCAGAAGGCCTAAACCCTGCAGTCAGTCATCGTTGACCCGGGCCCACCCCCGCAGCCATTGTTATCCTGGAATCTCATCTGTCCGCGGCGACCTCAGGGAGGTAAAAGAGACGGCGGGTAACAGAGTGCTGTGTGAGTTTGATGTATGAGCCTGAACTTGGGATTGACGTGCGAGAGATGGTGAATAACAGGTTTCATCAGACACAGCGGGAGTTGTGAAGTTTGAACTGTCACACACCTTATTTCTTTCTTTCTTTACTTATTTTTTTTTCCATGGCGTTGTCATGTCGATTAATTTGGGTCAAAAAGCCCCAGAGTGAAAACCGGAGGTGTGTTTTTTCCTCTCGGGGTGCGCTTGTTTTCCAGACAGGGACATTTTAAACTCCTTAACATCATGTTTGAAGTAAAACCAAAGACAAGAAGAGTCGGATGTTTTATTCTTTGGGGGCTTTACACCATACACTCACTGGCTTGTTTTAATTCCTATTGCCCACTGGCTAGACAGCAGTATTAACTGGAGATAGATCCACTTTATCACTTACCAAGCCTACAGTTAAAACACCAGATAATATTTCCTCCCATATACTTTAGTTGGGTCCTAACTATTCATTATTTATGATCTATTCCAAATTACATTATCTTTCACCAGGCTTCAATTACACCCTTCCCTGAGGCTGGGAAAATGACTCACGGTCTGTGTAAAAGACTGCACGAGAGAGAGAGAGTGAGAGCAAGAGACAGAGGAGGATCATTTGTGTGCGCTCATATCCACCACAGCGAAGTGGAACCCTTATCTTTCCCAATTTTTCGATGTCTGATCTGACAAGTTAATTGATTGGACATAACAAATTAAATATCCACGCAGCAAGCAAAAATAAATTCTGCCAATTGTGATTGTTATTGATGATACTATTGCAGGGAGGATGATAACCCGCCGTAATCAGCCCTGAATCAGCTGAATGTGTACTACGACGTCTATAAATAGGAGCTGTGGGGACTCGTAAGAGATCACCACTGAAGAATGGTGATGGTGATGGTGCTGTTGCATTAGTCTCAGTGAGGGGGCACAGGGTAAAACAGATGATCATTTAAGGCACAGGTTCGTTAAGTTTATTTAT
Organism: Remorina albescens; assembly: GCA_034769265.1. Lineage (NCBI taxonomy): Eukaryota > Metazoa > Chordata > Actinopteri > Carangiformes > Echeneidae > Remorina > Remorina albescens. The sequence goes on from CM068480.1 coordinate 3,607,030, forward strand.
TGATTTCACTTTTCTGCATTGCTTTACTGCCAATTTAAAGCTTTACGCTTCGATCCAGCTGATGGCAGTAATGCCCATATTTAAAAAAAAGAAAAAAGTAAAACCAGAAAGTCCTGATTTTGTTCTCAAAATAAGAAAATCTAAACCACCGTCACATTTGTAATAATACAATTTTTTTTTAATGTCTGAGCTTTTTTTTTTTATTTGTTTCGTTTGACCTTTTTTTGTGTGTCTTTAGAGGAGTGACATGCAGTGAAAGAGTTGGGGTTTTCATGCCTGCCTGGTTTGCACCATAACCAGGGAGATGCCATTTTTCATTTCAACCAGAGTAGCTGATGTTACACTCATACCGCTAACTATATTATATACCTGTTTCGAATAGCAAGCTATACATTAGATACAAGACTATGCACACTAAACCCCAGTTGGAGCTGTAGACCTATAGACCAACAGTTTTGGACCCCATTTTGGCAAAGAAAGTGCTCTATGGTGTGTTGGTAGCCTCAGTGTTGCGAGGCTAGCATGTTTCTGTCCACCAATCGGCCTAACATGATAATAAAATCTGATAGAAACCCAAACAATCACGGCAAACCAAAATAAACATACAGAGAAGATCTTGTCGATAAAGCCAGAGTAGTGGATGCCGTCCGGGGAGCGTGTACGAGTATGTGATTGAAAAGCCAAATGAAGTAAGGCTCGGTTGCTTCTAATTCATTTTGACAGGTTTGACCAGAATTTGATCTTGAGTAGAATTTCTAATGAAGCTTCATGCACTTTCACAACACTCATCAACACAATCAAACTGGAGTGTTGGGTCCGCGGGGGTTGAGGAAGTTAAAATCACCCCTCATTTTGAATCTGTCTTTCTAGGTGATTTTATTTCAAGACATCTAGCTCCAAAAAATATCTTATCGCTGCGTTGAGTAATGATTTCCCCCGAGCAGATGAGATTAGTAAAGCTTTACCCTCCAAGCTTCCTTTATTTTTTTATAGTGTCCAAATATGTGCTATATTAGCCACCCGAGAGTGAGACAGAGAGCCAACAGAGAAAAAGCAAGAGCGAGTGAAAGCAGGGAGTGGAGAGAGAAGCGAATGAAAAAGCAGGGAGAGCGTGTTTAACATGACATCTAAGTATCTAATTACCTCTGTGGCGATGTCAGCCTTCCCTACCAGGCTGCTGTTTTCACACATGCACCATCCCCGGTTCTCCGAGCCTGCCCTGGCGTTCTCCCGTGCCCCTATGTAGGCCCTTCTTGGAGGTCGTCACACTTTAATTGCGTTACAGCAGACATGACTGCATGTGTGAATGAATTGCAACTTGAATAAGAATGAATACCTTGCTAACAGAACATCATCTGTCCTGAATGTAGTGTGTTAAAGGTCGCGGACCACGGCACCACATATGCAGAGTAAATATTAACCACCTTCGAAATGGCCTTGATGGCGTGTTCGGCTTGACGTTACAGTTCATTCGCACACAGCGCTGCTCTTCAGTCTTAGCAGAAGCAAAATTATTATTTGACTGTATGCAATCTGTACCCGTGGTGGAGTGCTCACTAGAGAGTGCACCCGTTCTCCATCTCAATCATCTACGCTTTTGTCGTATCCTTTTTGTAGGGCTTATTTTTGGAGACTGATAAAGTAATAACTCTCGTACGAGCGTGTTTGAAGATGCACTGCAGAATGTACGCAGCGGAGGGTGGTGTCTGTTGGGACAGAGTTCAACAAAGGGAATCGTTGATACACAGCTGACAATTTTATGGCTGTGTGGGCTGATGTCTTCCCATATAGTCATACATAATTCACTCCCTTCTTTAACTTTTTATTAAGTTGAAAAAGCAGCATATTGTCCATTGTCATCAACTTTTTTTTTTTTGTTCTTCTCCACTGTCCTTGCAAAATAAAAGGAAGGAAGGATCTTAAAACAGAAGAAGGGGCCTCCCACACATCATCACTCCATTTTACCTGACGGTGCCGCAGTGGTTAATGTAGCTAATGATGAGGGTCTGTGATTTCATGCTGTGTCCACTTTTCTTAGTCATCACACTGTTTTCAGTTCCTCCAGCCTCTCTGCTGTTTGTCAGGGTCAGATTAGATGGGAGGAAGAGACAGAGAGGCAGCCATGGTCCTGGACCTTTTGTTGCTAAGTTGGTCTGCATCACATCGTTATACAACTGTGTATTTCTTGCAGGTGCAATATCAGACACAAGAGCAGCCGGCTGTATACAGCACAGCTTCACGTCATTGCCACGGTGCCATCCTTTTCCATAGTAACTACTGTGTGCTGCATGTCGCCTTCTCCCCCCACCTTTGCCCACTTTGGTTCTGTGGCTTTGTTTCTCCCAGTGGTGACATTTTATGCCTGTTATAGCCACTGTCTCGGTGGTGGGGCAACACAGAGGTGCAACTGTTTCACATAGTCACCCGTGGAGTCTATTAAAGGTGAGATGCTGTAACTCATCCTTTCATGCCGAGGACTTGCCTTCACTTCCAATGGCACGCACAGTAATATGTGCAGAAAAGCCAACAGCATGCGGCAGCGTACGATTTAAACCTTTGGGGTTGAGGAGCCGAATATAGGGCGTTCCAATTTTCCAGTCTGCTGCGTAGGATGCACTGTTTCAAGTTGTGTAATGTAACGGGGGCATGATGTGTAGTCTCTTTTAATATATTTTAATACACTATTAATTCCACTTATTGGCGGCGCGGTGGTGCCATCGTTAGCACTGTCACCTCGCAGCAAGAACGTTTGCATGTTCGCCCTCCAGCAACTCCGGCTTTCCTCCCACAAAAGCTTGTACCTCACCTATTGAGAGCTGGATTCAGTTCCGGCTCCTCCGTGGATAACTGGTATGGATAACGGATTGATAGTTTCACTTATTCAGGTTTGATTCCGGTCGCAGCTGTACAAGTAGCGCAAGTCAGTGGCATCCGAAAGCGCTGCAGTCACTTCAAAATCCACACACTCCCGCATGCAATTAGTTGACTCCCTCTCTCTGCGGTATTCTTCCTGTGATTGATTCAAGCAGAGATGAGTTGCTACATCACACCTGTATACTCCAACCCCCCCCCCCCCCCCCCCCCACACACACACACACACACACACACACACACACACACAACACCATCCATTCCACACCTCTACCCTTCCTTTTCTACACACTACTCTAGACTCTCATTACGGTGGCAACAAAAGGAAAGTGTACGCAATATGCCCAGCATGTGCCTGTAGCAGACACTTCTTCAAGTGCTCTCTCAGATGGTCCAAAGGCCCCAAATACAAACAAAGAAGCTCCTGTGAATGTTTATTATGTATAGGTTTTTCCCTCCATATGCCAGAGATAATATCCTTTGGGGGAGAAGAGTGAGTGAGATGGATTGTGGTGTGTGCATATTTGCAGAACGAAAGAGGAGGCTTTTTTCTGACGTTTCAGCTAGATGCACTGCCTTCGTGGGATTGCATTACAATCCCTTTGCCCCTATGTTGTTTTTCTTCCTCACATTATTGCATCAGCAAGTTAATGTAGACTTTGGGTTAAGAATAACTGGACTGAAAACGCATCACCCGAGGATATAATACATCTCTTTTGGCCTTTATGCACCTTGGAAGACCGGCCCTCACAGAAAGACAATAACTTGTTTATGTTTTATACTTTTATTGCTTGCTGTCAGGACTGCTGCTTTTGTGGGTTGCATAATTGAGTCTGGGCCCCCCCGCTGATTGAGAGTAGCACAGTGTGGCTGGAAACCATCAGTTTTTGGGAAACCTTTTTGACGCCAAAGTGCTTCATCTCAGATTTCCGGGAGCACTCGATGCACAATCCTTGTCACCAACTTGGTGTGATACAAGTAAAAAAAAAAAAACAAAACACACACACACACAAAAAAAAAACCCCAAACAGATGCAGTGTGTCTCAGGAGGAATATTTGGTGGAGGGCTCACTTGCCCTTTTGTCCAATTACGCCGTTAGCACAGCCTCGGACCAGCGTGGATTACCAAGTGAAGGAAAGCTGGTTGCTTTTTCTGTGTGAGCAATGCATAATCTGTGCTTTTCCCCTCTCGTCACAAGATGCGTTATGCTAATTATATGTCTACTTACTGTGTGGCTGCTAGGGAGCCTTTTTTTTCGAATTCTCTGTTTCACTTAAACACAGTGCACCCTCACCCTGTCACAAGGGTATGAGAGGAGACACATGAAAAGGCAACAGATTTCTCACTCGTAGGGCGGCAGCAGCAGGTGGGAGAGTCGTAGCGGGAGCTTTGTGGAAAGAGAACGACATCCCTGCACCAGCTCGTGGTTCCTTCGGGGATTCTGCGATGGGTGGTTCAAGAAACAAATCTTATTTTGTCTGTATATTTCCATCTTGCTGTAAAGTACGACTCAGAATATACCTTCGGTGCGGAGTGTTTTTTTTTGGGGGGGGGGGCATGTATGCACAGTACATGTTATTAGAGATATTAAGTCACTTCAGCAACTTAAGAGCCTGAAAGCACATAAATCTTTGCACCTGTGGATGGCTCACTCAGAACACACGCTCAGATGCAGATGCAGGAGCTTTGGGAAAGTCCAACATGACTCACAGTGTCGGGACATTCTGGCTGGTAGTTTTAAAGGTCCCATATGTAACATATTTGCTTTTTTATTCTAAGTTTTATTATCCATTTTATATATATATATATAATGAGGGTGCGATTTGTGAAAAAAACAGGGGGGGGGATAATCTTGAGGAACGCTTTTATTCAAAAAAATTACCACACAACGGCGGGTGAACAGTAGGCTACATGAAAACAGTTTTTCTCCTAGCCCCGCCCCCATCCGATGCATTGTCTGCGAGCGCGACGCCTCTGACTCGTCAGATCCAGTCAGAGGCTGGATCAAATTCACACAACCAGAATGCACACGGACTCTTTGTATTTTGGCTGTTAATAATTACGATGTAATGGTGAAAATACTTTGGGGGGGGGGAATTTTGTCCCCACCAAGGATGAAAATATTCAGCAGAGGGTAGGACATGTAAACCAGAGGGGGTGAAAATCCCCACCATCCCCACCGGCAAATCGCACCCTGTATATAATGGCACTTTAGTGTTACAGCTCTTGTCAGGCCTCTCTACAGAGATGTCTGAAAAACAAGTGAGAGCCTCTCTTCTGATTGTCTTGCTGAGGGCAAGCAGATTTGGAGAAATGAAACCGTGAAAGGCTGGTTGCTAGGTCCAGGTGGCCGTTCTCAGGGTGATGACTGTTTTGTTATGACATCACAAAGTCCTGAAGGCTTGTTTTAGGTCACAGTTTTTCAATACAGACCAGACAGATTGGTGGTTTGTTATACTGTTACACTTTCACCGAATGTATCAAGCGCTAAGACCTGCTTACAAAAAACACTCATATGTAAATCTCACTCTCAGCTACAACTACCTTTAACTCAGGAGCCATCGTCTCGTGCACACCCAGGATGCTCCACTCATTTAACAGAAACAGTGTGAGTAAGATCAGCACAGCACAGCTGATTGAGTGCTGCTGGACATGACAGACAATCAATTTAAGCTATTTTATTTTCCTTCTGCTGCTTATTGTCTGTGTTTCACACCTTTGATTGAACACTTAGGAGAGCTGTGAAGTAAAAAAAAATAGCATGAAAGTGTTTCTGTAATTGGCTCCTAATTAAATATGTGTGTATTTGTGTATGTGTGTGTGTGTGTGTGTGTGTGTTATGCCGAGTGTGTCCATATATTTGCATATGGTGGTGAAAGATGCACTAAATCAAAGATGAGAGGAGCAGGAGGAATGTGAAAATTAAAAAAAAAAAAAAATCATTACAGCATGATGGAACCTAAAAGAAGGGATGGAAGGGTTAGGCCTATTAATAATTAATTGACCTTCTCTTATCTTTTAATCAAGTCGATAAATGTGAGGGAGAAAATAAATTAAGAAAAAAGAACAGAGGAATCAGTGTACCGAGAAGGGTCTCTTGTGGTTTGCCTGTTAGTAGAGAACGATTGGGGTCTATTGCTGAGAGGAGATTATTCTTCCGTAGTTTTGATGATAGATAGCCTTCTCAACATGCTCTTATACTGTGACACGACGGTAGATGGAAGACAGATAATGATAAAAAAAAGATTAATCTGGAGGCAAATTTTCACGTTGTGATTATTATGTATCAGTCCACATATTCTTCCCAGATACACAGAGGGTCTTGCCCACACCCAGAGCAGTGCAACATCCCTGGGGCCATTTGAAATTCATCATCATTGCTAAAAGCTTTCTGCAGCGTTGGGTTTGTACAGGGCGGCACATTCAGCCACGGTTGAGCCAAGCCTCTCTGTCGGCGTCAAAGCAGCTTTAAATGAGCATCCCAGGTAGGACAGGGACGGGAAAGGGTGATAGTAGAATTATTCGGGCCGTCTCTACAGAGAATGCAAGTATCTCTAATTTTGGCCTTTTCCTTTAAACAGACAGCTGGCATTTTCAGCCAAATGTAGAGATGTTTTATAACCTACATGCACCCAAACCTTTTCTTGGAAAGGTTAAAAAATGTGTTTGAGAATCAACAAGCTTGTCCAATTTTCCCCCCAAAAAAAAAGTTCACCTTTTTTTTGCCCAGTATTTTTGTCCTACATCTGGTGATGAGCCAGAATTTTTCATTGGACAACAGACCAGATCAGAAAGTCCACATCAAACCAAACTTACTTTAAGAGAGAACTCTCTGCTGGTTGCATTGGGATTGGGAGGCAAGCTGTTGCTCTCTGCAACATCAGGCTCCTGGTTGTGATTTTAAATTCATTAGTTTACTGTCCGACTGAGAGCTGGAGATGTGAAATTTCTCTTGGATTCCAGTGTTTGTGTTTATTCAAGCCATTTCTACAGTTCTCATCTTTGTGTTTTCCTCTTCACTCCATCTTCTCTCCTTCCCTTTCTTAATTTCTTTCCAGTGATCTCCTCTTGTAACATGTCAGCCGTTTAATCAGAGTGATTATCTTACCGCCAGGTGCTGAAATATTAATGCTTCTTAACCACAAGCCAGCATTTAACAACCATGAAAATGGACCTGACCTCGGATGCATAAAAAAGTATACACGCGCGCAGCACTAACTTGCAGCTTGTAGACAAGCCCACACTGTGACAGTTAAAGCTGGAAACCTCCCTGGGAATCTCGACACCTAACCGCTTAACCACATCTAGCCAACAAGGTTTTTTCCGCATGTGTGTATGTGTGTGTGCGTGTTTGCGTGTGTGTTTGTGAGTTGTTGGAAAGGGATCCTGGGCTCAGAATCTGGTTCGTAATCAGCTCAGTCAGCAGGGTGTCAGTCCGCGGAATGATTGGTCAGCATTTATGGGGGAGGACTCAAGGTGAGAAGTTGAGCCTCTTGCCAGGAGCCAGACTCCCCACGCTGGGGGGCTCGTCTTTAGTGGTTACTACTTAGTAGTACTTTAGTACTCTAGTATCCAATCGACAAAATCACACAACACAACAGAGTTTACAGTGACTCTGGCTTGAGCTCGTTGGGGTCTTGCAGGTCACCAATTTAACAATAAGGTCAACTATATTAGTACATCGGCCATTCTGGGCCATTTCAGTCACCAGAACTGACCAGCTGTGGGCAGCAGAGTGTTGGTCCAGCCAGGAATCGAACCACCAACCCTAAACTTTTGGCTATTTGGTTGCTGCCGTTTTTTTTATTTACTCGCAATAATTGAGTCTGATGTGCTTTCAGTTGTTGGTTTTGCCTACACAATAAAAAGAAATAAAGCTAACATATTGCTATGAGTGCTATTTTAGCTTCTAAGAAATCATTTTGGGAGCAGCAGCTCTTCTGATCGAAAAGTTTTTCCCCCCAAAAAAAGCAAAAGAACAACTGCCAAATCGGTGTAAGGAGTCCTGCAGTGGACAATGTCAGCTGTCAGGTGGAGATTAAAAAGATTCACATGGTGATATAGTTGGTGCTCAGACTGCACACGAGCCAATAACAGCAAGGTGATGTTACCGCTGAGTAGAAACCAATTTCTTGTTGCTATTTAAAACGACAGACAGAATAAAGGGAAACTCCCATGACACAACAATCTCCGCCCAGTACTCAAGGCCACTTCCTGACTGTCCAATTTCCTGTGAGCCTCACAGACCAATCAAGCCATGTGTGCGCATGGACATACTTGTGTGTGTGTGTGTGTGTGTGTTCAAGTGCATGATTTTACCAGCTTTTCTCCAATTTCCTCTGTACCTGTGCCAGGCTGAATTGCTTCCTGTGTGTGATTGATTTGCACTTAATGGGGACACCTCGTTCTCCTTCTCCGGCTCTCGTTCTCGTCTCGTCTACCCCGTTGTGTACACGTGTGATAGCAAGAGAAAAAATATAAAAATACGATATGACGGCGGGACTGAGGCCTGGCATCTCGACTTATCAAAATCCCGTGTTATTACAGAAAGAAATGAACCAACAGCTAATGGTCGTATTCAGTTCGGCAAAAATGAGTCGTCAGTGGGTCAGAATGTAACTCAGCATCATTAGTCAGGTACTTTTGTCTCTGATCTATGCACATGCTCTGACATTAATTGCACCCATCAGTTATTCCAGAACCACACAGGGCTCTGTTTTCATTCAGTCTATTGGCCAAAATGTATTAAAGCTTTTTTTTTTCTCTTTTTTCTTTTTTTTGCAAGATAAAGCAAAAAAGCAATAAGATTCTTTCACAGACACATGAATGATGGGATCTGAAACACAAACCAGATCAGACAGTGAAGCTTATATAACTGAAAATGAAAATGCACTCAGTTTCAGTTGTTAGACTTACAATGACACGTGGAGAGCGAGTGAGACATCCATTTGACATAGAAAATTTTCCATGATATCATTTTGTTGCCATTCACGCAACTCATCTTTCAAGGCTGAGCGCATTTGTGTGTGAGGGCTTATTAAAAGCATGCTCCGAAGTTCATTAAGTTAGTTTTTTTTTTTTTTTTTTTTACATTCCCGAGTACATATCCTCTTGTCAGTAGGCTTCAGCGCTGTACAGAGTGTTCCCGAGGATCTTAAACTGCTGCAGGATTCAGCCGTTGAAAGTAACAGAGCGCTCTGGGCCCACACTCAGAGGAACCGCACATGAAAGGCTGCACTATTTCAAAGATGCTAGACTTTTGCCCCAAAAAAGGGAAGAACTGCCGGAGCCGCTAAACTAAAGTTCCAGGCAGGTTTCCCTTCAAATACTCTTCAAAAAATTCGTTAGTGCCCTCTGTTTTTTTATTCAAATGATTCCATTCTGTCCCCATTTTTATGTTTCTGTCTGGATGACAACATGTTTGCCTTTTCTCATGCTGATTTCTTCATCCTCCTCTGCCTCCCACTTTAGTTGCCGGGCAGCCAGAAGTGCTAGTCTCCCCCCCCTCTTTCTGCCTCACTCTGCTTATAGCCAGCAGAGCCGGTCTCAAAGGACTTTTAAAAGCAGGCTGCAAACAGTATGACGAATGTGTTGCTTGCTGTCGCTGTCACTGTCACCGACGTACAGTTTGAAAGGTTTGTGAAAAAGACACAGAAAAAAAAAAAGAGTCCCGGACTCCACGGGGAGCCAGTGACATCAGAGGAAGATAGTCACCCCTCCCTGGTCCTCTGTTTGTTGTCTCATCTCTCCCTCTGTCACTCCTTTCTTCCCAGCAGCCTTTGAGCTCACCCTTTTTAACTGGCAGTAGTGTTCAGCCGCTGACCTATAAAATGTGGACCCTGTCAACATCTGTTGAAAGACACGGCGAGTGATGGTGACGGCGGGATTTAGATACTATTAATGATTTGGAAAGGGGAAGAGTGCGCTGGGAGGGAGAGAGGAGAAGTTAATGGATGATGTGTGGATGCGTTCCAAATGTTAATGTGTCATTTTAGGACCAAAGGGAAGGTCAGTGAATGGAAAGAGAGAGAAATAGTTTCAGTGGTCAGACTTGGGGATGTATATGTGCGGACCAACTTAGTTTTTGGCTCATTACTCTGGCTTAAAGCAGAGACGTTTGGCTTCCATTCGTTGTGGCGTTAGGCAGCAGGGTGAAGATGCCCGCTTCCCCTTACTGTACTTTTCAGCAACTAAAAATAATCACTCTCTGGATGAGGATTTGTCGGTTTGCGGCCGTTCATTGCTCATCAATAAAATACGAATTTTCCCAATGCCTGATGGGTTAATGTTCTGGTTCCCCCTTGTCTTTCCCCTCAGCCCCCAAGGCCACTAAAACAAAATGATCCATCCAATGTTTTTATATTCATTTCAACTGTAACCATGCAGAACATTTAACAGCAGAAAAAGAACTCTGACCATATTGTAAACCAGATTATTAAGGTGCAGGTTCTTTATTAATAATGGGAAAGGATCAAAACTTTACATTTCAGATTTAACATGGCAAAAGTGAACTTGCTGTTATGATAAAGAAAATATATTCCTTCACTGCCACTGAACATTGACACTGGACTATTGGAGTAGGACAGGTAACCATATCAATTCTGCCTCCGCTGACACTCAGAGATCACAGTGTAGTTTTTATTATTTGACAGCTCATCTCAATTGTGCAGTCAAAACACAAATGCTCTGTGAGTCTGTTTTCATACCAAGCCTATGTAGTCACATCAGAGGTGACATTAAGAGCCAGACAGGCTGAAACAGACAAAAGGGAGATATGGAAACCTGATATATCCCCGCGTCTCTCTTCCTCCCCGTCTGCCTCTCTCTGTCTCTCATAAAACCAACTGTGATCGAAGGCTCGAATTGGATGGGACTTTGAGAGTGCCAGGGAGTAGACGACAGGTATTCTGAGCAACAGGTGTGAAAGTACATTGTGACAGTGACAGATGCTTTTTTTTTTCCTCCAACAGCAGTTGTCACATTTCACTTTTTTCCTTTTTTTTTTTTATGTTCACTTATGTATATATCTCCAACTGATGCATATTTACATGTGTGTAGTGTGTTGCTGCACGCGGCCCCTGTGTGTTATTTATGTAACATTGTGGAAATAAAATCCCCTCTCACCACACGGTTATCCGAGTGAGGTGGAGAAGCCGTTCTGGTGGACTGACATGGCCATTTTTCACCTGACTCCCAACATATTACCTCATTTCCCCTGCTACCGACGTCCCCTCTCCCTGCTGGCCTTACTGCTTTGACCTCCAGACCTTACCCGCCAAAAAAAAAAAAAGGACTCTGCCATCCACCTCCATACCTCCTTTCTTTATCTGCCCCCTTTCTCCTCCTCTCAATCCATCTGGGGCCAGCAACTGATGGATAGCCCCTCAGGAGAGGGTTGCAGGAAGGGTCAGGCCTGTTTTCTGGAGCTTTTCAGAGCCACAGTGCAGACACAGATGAATTGATGCAGAGGAAGTCCGGAAGAAAATGCTAAGAATTGTCAATTTGTACAAACAATTCCCTCCCAGCGTTGCAGCTTCAGTCTCCGCCTCCTTTTCCCATCCCTCCCCTGTTGATCGCCACATCCTTATTTTTCATCTTCTACACCTTTCCCAGCCTTTTCTGGCTGCGTTGTCTGCTGTCAGTAAAGTCAACAGGGGAATGCTGTGTACTCCGGTACATGATGGTATGGTTGCTAGAGTACGCTCACTAAGTATTTATTTGGGCTGTCAAGGTGTCTCCTGAGCGCCTGCTTGCCTTCTGTTGAATATTTATCACTTATTTAATACCAACCCCCCCCCGTTTTCTCCAGAGAGTTGGACTCCATTTTAATACCGCCCACCTTCTCTCTTTCTTCCGTTCTCCTTTTTCCTTTCCCTACACATCTTTCTGTCTCTCTTTTGCTTTTTGTTGTCTTTGTAGTGCTCAGCATGCAGTATTTCCTGGTTTGCTGTCTATGGCACACTTGTCTCAGTCTGTCCCTCCTCCCACTCACACATGTACGTAAGGGTGTACTTCCGTGCCTGCTGTTACCTTTTCGACAACCTTGAGCGTCCACACTAAGACTGTCACATCAGAACTATCCATGTTTATTCCCTGTCTGTCATTTATTATTTCATTATTTATTTCTTTTTCTATAAAAGCCATAGATTTTTCTTTACCACCGCCAAGAGACTGCTGAAATGATCGGTGGAGCACAAATTGTAGAAGGAGATGCCGGGGGACAGGGTGTGTCCCTACCTAGAAGGAGAGAGTGTAGAGTTGGAAAGAGAGAAACTTTGCAGAGAACATAGTCCCCTGTGTGTCTTTCTCCTCTCCCTTCAGTCCCACTATTTATTTCTGCTCATCATTCACGCAGACCTGGGATATACAGAAAAGGGAGAGTCGTGCACAGCAAAAAAAAAAAAAAGACATCCTGCTTTCAAGTGCAATTCATTGTACAAAAAAAGGAGCTTGATTTCAGACGGGAACCGTGTTTCAGTAGGGTCTGTGTTTCTCACTGGAAATGTCACCTGGGATTATGGACAATAACAGGGGAGATAACGTTTGAGGAAGAATATAGGCAAAAGTTTAAAGACTGAGCTTGCGGGATATTTCTTTCAATAATAGAGTGACGGAGGCGGCAACAGAGCAAACCAGGGCAGCTATGTGCTATTCTAACACAACACATACCAAGATGTTGCTCTTTCCTTTTGTTTTCACTTGCTCTCTGTTTCACTGGTCATTCGTGTCATCTCGCCGGCTTTGTTTTCTGAGATCAAAGTCGGATATCCATCAAAAATCACACGGTTCTCTTGTTACATCATTCTGTCTATATCACATTCAGTGTGTGGAATAGCATATTTCTGCCGCTAGGTCATAGCCCTAAATATATAAGAAAAAACTAACCAAAAAACAACAGAAGTCGGACCAACCGCTGACATTAGGCACACACAGCCCTGGAAAAAACAGATGAAGCAAAGATGAAGGACGGGGACAAGAAACTTTAAATGCACACATCCCCCTGAGCTGTCATATCATACTTTTAACTATAACTTCGTTAAAAATATCTTTACATGATACGGTTGCTACCTGTAAAACGGAATTAATAGAGGCAGAAATATGTTTTGGTTTTTTCTTTTCTTTTTTGTTATTGTTGTCATTCACCAAACTTTTTTCTCATGGCTGAGAGGATTTGTGGATGAATGCTTATTAAAAACATGCTTCGAAGTTCAGTAAGCTAATTCGTGTTGTGTTGGCTCTTTCCAAATGAAGATCCTAGCTGACTGCATTGCATCTTTCCTGACCACATCGCTTCCATCTAGCTTGTTAGTAAGCAAACAGAAATGGTCGATGGTGGTTGATAAGCGAGCCGCTGTCAGAGTCTCCTGGTTAAAACTTTCAAGCCAGTAATTATGATTGTTTTAAGCAGCTCATGGGAGCCAATTTGTCCTTTCTGTGAAGGTAACACTAGCTGAATCTTAAGAGTGGAGCTGTCAGCTGTACTTAGAGCTTTCAGCAGAGAAAAAGCGAAACTTTCACTGCCACTTTAAAGAAGTTTATGGTTATTACCATAATTGGCTGTTAGAATGATGAGATTAAAAAGTGGAATTTTTGGTGGTGGCTCTTTCTATCTAAACCTTATTTGGTAATGGAAAGTTTACTCTGGCACACACTCTTAACCCTGACTGATTTGGAGGAAAAGATAACGTTGACCACAGAAACAGGCCTGGAGATTTCTTGAAAAATATTAACCACAGTTTTAGATTGTAATCAGTAAAGGTCAGAAAACACACTCCACACATTACCCTTGGCAGTGTTGCACCCCCCCCTCAGGCCTCCTGCAATCAGAAGTTCTTTGATTCCCATCAGCTTCAGCGGTCCGGACAGTAGCTCCCTCCACCATCTTGAAGCCATTTTTGTCAGGAAATGGTATAATTCTGTCATCTGGATCCCATTTCAGCCCGGCGGACTGCTATTCCTGTGATGCCTGTACAGTGTAATTAAGGGCTTTGTGTCTCACGGGCGGCTGCAAGTCAGCTTTCGTTCTCTCACTATCTCCCTGTTCTCTATTGCTTTTCTCCCCGCTTAACCCCACACCACTTCTCCGGAGAGTCACTCACATGCCCCCGGGCAAATATGTGCCTAGCACACCATCCCACGCACATTGCATTTCTTATTGTTCACACTTAGAGTACACAGACGGTGTGGTGAAACTCTTCACACAGTGGGATCTCCTCGGCCTGGCAAAGTATTACAAGCGGCTGATGTTTTCATAGTAAAAATGATTTGTTTTTGAGGCCACACTTCTTATCTGTTTTTTATTTAACATGGTAGCGGCCACCATCTGTCTCTCAGCGTCGCCACTTTGGACTATTCGACATGAGACTGAACTCGGTGGGCCACTCAACTCTTGGTCCAGGCCACGGCTCACTCTGCTACTCATCGACCTCCACTGGGTCACAGCGGCCGCCCAAATGGAAGTCAAGTCGCTAATGCTTCTCTTCAGGGCAACTTGTCGGTCCGCACCCATCTACTGATCCTGCTCCTGCTCCTTCAAGTCGTCGGCTGGCATTGTCGCCCTCACACACGTGGCAATGGCGGTCCACATTGTCCTCATCTGATGGTGCCACAAGTTACCGCATGCTATCAGAGGAGGGAAATCCTTCTCTGTCTTAATGAATCTGTCCTTTCTCATCAGAGGGCACCTCCTCTCTAAACATCTCTAACACCCGCCCACTTCTTTGCTTGATCTTCACATGATGCTTATATCTATAGATGTATTACTTGGCACTTATGCCAAGGCCTCCTACTGCGTTGAAGCTTTTGTGATGTACATGTTGCACACAATTGAGGTTGACTCATGAACAGTTTCTACCCTGCTGCCTCAGCAGTTAAGGAATGGTTAACTATCTGACTCTATCACCTTCATGGTTAAAAGGCACAAGCATCAGCACAGTGAATCTGAAATCTGCTCTCAACTTTCTGTAGCCTCTTCACCAAGCTTCCAGCATCTCCTGTTTTTTTGTTGTTTTTTTTTTTTGCGAAGACAGTAGTAAGTAGGTGATAAATATTCAACTGTAGGAAAGCAGGCACTCCGGAGACACCTTGACAGCCCAGATGTGAGAGGCTGCATATCAGAGAAACCTAAACACTGATCTCCTTTAAGCATTTCAACAAACTAATGTTCCTCTGAAGAGACGACTTTCAGTCATAATCAGATCATTCTTCATTTCAGAGGCACACGTGTTTTCTTAAATCTGTCGAGAGTGTGATTAGAGCCGGTGTGATTGTTAGGGATGTGAATGACAAACATGACTCTGATTTCCAGGGTGCATTTTTTATTCATCCCACATCACTTCATTGCCAAAGAGTGATAAGAAGGAGCCAGCTTTAAAGCAAACGTCATGGAATCTCATTAAAATACCTCACTGGCTAGACCTCCCCGCCACTTCAGCTCTCAAAGTGGAACAGTCTGCTCTGTACGTCAGGGGAACCGGATGGCATCATTCCTGAAACTTCTGTGTGTGTTGGGGTGGTGTGGGGGGTAATTTTATGCACATGACACATACTCCACCCTCGAGGCCCGCTTTCCAAGAGTCCAAACATGGACAAGTAGGGTGCTCGCCCCCGATAACACACAGACAGGAGGCTGAACCCACCACTGTGGATACACAAACAACACTTTTACTCACACACACACACACACAGGCTGAATACACACAGTCTCGCAGTTCTGCCTGCACAGTGATCTTGAAACCCAGAGTCCGTGTCATTGGGAAATCAATATGCCTTGCTTTTTCATCCAATTAATTAGTGACTGGTGGATGGAGCTGTATGTGTGTGCATGTCAAAGGGGTACGTGTGTGTTCATGTGCCTGTTTATCTAGATATCTAAACACGGTGATGTCATCACAAATACACCACATTAAGCTGGCGAGAATGCTCTTTGAGCAGCAACAACAAGCTGCGCTGTAATCCCATGAACAGTGGGCAGCTTGCGATGATGTCACTAATACCTCGCCGAGCTAGCAGCACTTAAAAAGTCTCTGCGACAAACAATAGTGTTGTATAACCAGATTAGCCCAAAGTGCTGCGTCCAGGAGGCTCACTTCTGGCACCTCTTCTGAGGATGAGTGTAATCCTTCAGGCCTTTGTACACCTGCATGGTGACAACACATTACAACGATATGTATTGAAACGCGGTGCTGTGCTCAACAACTCATCAGCAGACACGATGCACGGCGCCGTTAGAGGCATGGTGACGGTGCTATGCAACACCGAAAAGCATGACGCGGTGACATGCAACGTACTGTAACATGTTACCGTCAGACAAATTACAGCGCAGTAATATGTAAAACAACATAAAATCAAGTGATGCAATCCCATGAAATAAAACAAATTTCAGCAATTCTATAAAAGACGGCAGAGAAGCAAGGGCACGTTGCCCATCAACCTCTCAGGATAACCCATAGTGTCTCTGTGCTCCTTAACAATCTTTAACTTTTAATACATCGTGTGAAGTCAAATTTGCATTATCCTGCATATGTCAAATCTAGTTTCGTAGCAGCTCTATTAAAAGTCAAAGTCTTATGCCAGTCGACTCTGGTTTGGAGCAGCGGTGTAAATATCTGGTTATGATATCAGCAGAGTTATAAAAACTACTCAGGTTTAATTCCAGAGTGAAAACAGCCAACTTAAAAAAGCTTATCTGGTTGTCATCCCCTGTCCTCCAGCGCCTAAAGGCTGCAAATTCAGCCTCAGCCATTCATATAAGATGAGCAAAGGTCAGCTGTCAGGCTGTGGAGGGACATCCACTAAATAAACTCATAGCACAGATTGACAATTCATGTAATCCCCCCCTTCCTCATGGAATATAGGATGACCCAGCACATATTGGGGTCACTGGTTGAAGGCATTCAAATACTGAACGGAAATCAATGTTGAGCATTCGATGATGGAGGGATTGTTAGGTATTAGGTGCAGCCTGAGGTTAGAGTAAGTCGGTGTAGGGTTATCGCACTGATGTCGGCGCTGATACCAACAAGGTCAAAGGTCCTGGAAAGGTTGCGTCACTGAAGAATATACTGGCATGACTGATGGGAATATAGAGCATCATTGCCTTCTTCCCCTGGAGCATTCTGGGAAGGAGACCGCCTGCTGGTTTGTTTTATTAAAACAGTCTTTTGTACTTCTTCTATATTTAATATTTAATTGCACGAGATTTTAATTCCAATGGAAAGTTGACATTTTACCCTGTCCTTTATTTTATCTCAGCCTTTATTTTCTCCCACATGATGGTCATTCTCTTCTTCATCCTATTTTTTTTTCCCCTACCGACAACCCACCCCCCCCCGAAAAGTCTTTGTCAGCGTGGTCCCAGCCAGCGATGAAGATAATGTAAAATTTCCAATCAGTTCCACATGCCATCCAGACTGGGCAGCCTCCGCAGCTCAAAAAAGTATATTAAATTATTTTGTAATAACTTCAAATATTAGATGAAGTGCGTGCATGCAGAACAGAATACACATGGCAGGGGAATTGAGAAGTCCAAATATTTCTCCTTCATGTGGAACGACGGCAGTTAACGGAGGATTTCATCTTTTGTAAAATATAATTAAATTCACAATGAAGAAATCATGGGAAATTTCAAGCCCATTTAGCGAAGAATTGATCGCTTCTCCATGTTCAGACTGCGTTTGGTCGTGTGTGCATGTGTTTTTTTTATTTATTCTTTAATTTTTAAATATGCAACACTTGAATCTTGATGAATATAAATGAAAAGACAGTCAAAGATGCAGCACTAGTGGTAAAGATGCATTTATAGTCATTACATATTGTAGATACTCAGCATAGTGAGTGTAAAAACAAAAAACAAACAAGACCTACACTATCTACAGTATGTGTATTCAATGATATGTTCATCCCTGAACTCTAACAGTATCACCTTACCTCTGTCTCCTCTATCGAATTAGTATTGAACTATTGTGTGCATCATCATCATCATCATCATCATCACAGGCTGCTTATTGGGAGCAGAGGCCCTAAAAGTTTATTTCAAACTTTCACAAGGGCTGACTGCGGCACACTGACACGGTCATCACCTTTGTCTGTCAATACGGGGATCCATATTTATCCCCCTGTTCACCCCAGGCCAGCATTTTTAACACCGCTCCATCGGAGTCATTACCATTGGTGGATGGGGCCGTGGTGCAGTCTGTCCCAGGCTCACATTACTGTAGCCTGTTTTACCAAATGGCATATTAGAGTTAGAAAATCAATAAATGTCTGGGAATATGGAGCACAGTGTCCAGTGTCCAGGGCTGCTCCCTGTCCTGGTTAAAGAAAAGAAAAACTTATTAACATGAGTGAAACTTTAAAGGTCCCATATTGTACAATTTTCAATCCTCATGTTTTTGTTTTTTTTTTCTTTGTTTGTTTGTCTGTTTGTTTTTTTATTACAAAGCAACACTAAGCTCTGAACCTCTCATCTGATTGGCTTCCTAATTTGGATTTCACTTCATCTTATAAACAAACAAGCAAATGCGTGGAGGCAATCAGTATCTGGGAATTTTCAAACAGTGTCACTTTAATTATAGACTGCCAGTTAAAAAGCCCATTCACATCTTTGCTGTCTATCATGTATTTAAAAACGAGTAGTTAGAGTACTGAAGGTTATTACTGAGCAAGCTCAGCAGCTGGAATGAATATTGGCATACATTACTTCCTACTTTGGGATAAACAATAGCAGACAAACACATATGCAGTCAAATGCTGGCAGATGTTCACTTGTTCCCCTGAGAGTGACAGAATGGAAATTGATATTCCCACCTTATACGAATGTCATTTTCCCTTACCACATTTAATTGGCAGCCATGTTATTACCAAGCCCACACAGTTAAGCGTAAAATCTGATTTTATATCTTTAAACTGTGATTCAAAAACACATCACAAAACACATCTTGCACAAGACGATTTTTTATTTTTTTTTCTTCCTCCATGTCTGTGTTGAATAATTTCTCCTGCACCCCTTCAGCTTCTCTCTCAGATGTCTCAAGAATTTCCACCGGCTATGGTTTGTGAATTTCTTTAGTCAGGCTGTCAGCGTTCAGAGCCATGCCTGCCAGACGGCAGCCTTTGATTCAGACTACAGCACCAGGGAATACCTACAGCGTGTGGATTTGTGTCTCTCATGGGACTGCCATTTCATTACTTCCTTCCATCGTCATATACATTCAGTTTGCTCCCACCCCCCCTCTAGGCAGAGTGAATCTGGTCTGGGGCCAGGCTTCGACACCACCAGTCCAGCTCTATAAAATGGAGCCTAATCGTCCTGGCCCCTGTAAAGTGCTTTTACCTTCAGGGAGCCATTTTGCTGCGGACAGACGTGATCAGCTGCTGCGGCTGTGACCAATAGCAGCCCTGCAGTGTCATCTAAGGGCAATAGAAGTCTGAGGTGGGGGTGACTCTGTCGCCTTTCAAGCCACATTTCCCACCCCACCAAACCCTGTCCCATAAAAGAGGAATTGTAAATACATAACTATTCATAGAGACAAGTCACTTAGCGCATGAAATGTAGTTATATTTCTTCATGGAAGGTAACTTTTGCCTCCTTTATAGCAGGCCAAAGGGGGAATTTTTACCCATGCTATTACTTGTTGCACTACTAGTAGCTGAAAGAAATACAACACAGCTTTAATAAAAACATATTCTGGGGATTGACCTTAGTCTACCAATTTATTTTTGTAGAATTTGTAATCATCAACATCAGGTTTTGTGACTAATGGACTTTATATTTTACCTGCTGAGAAGTAGACAGAGATGTGGAGGAATGACAATTATGGGTACAAAACTTTGCTTCATCGGTAGCTTTATTGATTGATGATCTACAGGGAAGATACTTCTGAAATGCACAGTTTTATTCCATGAAACGTATTATTCTCGTCAGGAAATATGGGACGAATGAGGCCACGAGGCCTCTCGCATTCACTTCCATATCTTTGTAGCTACTTGTTGGAGCTATGTCAGCACAAAGTGGGGCAGCAAAGTGCAGCCTGTTTCTGTATGATGTATAAACCTTCCCTCACCTTGCCTTTGTAGGTATTTAGCTCAACAGTCCATTAGAAGTCAGCTTATGTGTTGCACCTGAATGCCAGCGTTAATTACGCCTTTAATGGACTCGGTGTTCCTGTGGTTCCGTCTCTGACGACAACCTTCACAGCATTAATTGAAACTCCCCCACCTTCACAAGAGGGAATGCCTCAATTAACCTCTCCCAGTGGCGATAACTGGTCAATTACCCCCGCCTCCCTATGCTACATGTCAGCAAACACTACCACAGTTTGCGTGGCGTGTCATCTAAAGGCCATGCTTCTGAAGTCTTGCGGTCTTTGACCAAGGTTGCAGGCTTCTGCTGCACTGAGTTTGTTTGTTTTTTGCGCCTCTGTTCTTTGCGAGGGTGAATTTCCGCCTGTGTAAAATACAAATGTTTTAATTTAGATGGTTGAGCGGAGTTGTGCCCTTAGTAATACAGCTCTTATTCCTCGTACAGTATGACACTGTTCCCAACTGGCATTCTGACATTGAGTGCCAGTCGATTTCAATTCCCTTTACCCACTTATGCAGCGAAGTTTGATTGCCTCCAGTACCTCATATCGAATGAGACCAATTGTCCTTCAGAGGGAGACTGAGGGAAAGAGACAATGGAAAGAGAGGGAGAGAGAGAAAATAAAGGAGGCCACCAGAGGAGCTGAGAGAAAATTGGACACTGGGGGAGCTAAACAATTGCAGAGAGGACGCAGACAAGCGGAATATACATGGGTCAGCCTTTTGTCCTGCTGCAGAAAGCCGGGAGGAAAGAGGAGTCAGAATAGAAGCCATGTGACCCATGTCAGTTGTTCCCCTAGTTATATCGTCCCTTTTCTTTCTATTCTTGTTGATCTCCTTCCTTGTCCGCTTAGCCTCTTTTTTTTTTGTGTTTGTTTCAAGTCCTCATGTTTTTCCTTCTGTCCATAGTGCTAGATTGGCTTGTTATCGGTTGTGGAGAGCTGTTACAGAAGTCCCTCATGGTTGCACAGGCAGGACGGACGCACACAAATGCACACAGATACCCATACAGCCGCACATCCCACACCCACAACCGCACACACCAGCTGGTCGGTTGCCAGAAAGAGTACCCTGGCCGAGTTTGCTGAGGGGAGAGAGAGAAAGACACCCCACCTAAGGCTGGTCCACAGATAATTCACAACACCTGTAAGTAGGAGGCCTGGAAGATAATGATGACAAAAAAAACAAAACAAAAACTATGTGTGTGCCTGAACATGTTACCGTCAGTAACATGTTCAAGCTCCAAAGCCCGGAGACAATTCATCTGTAAAGATGTAAAAGCAAGAGACTCATCACATTTGAGAAACCAGCCAGTGATTAAACGTTTCTGTTGAATGCCTCATCTCTTAATCAGCAGTGCTTACATATTTGTTCTTTAATGTTATATTTTCCTTTGTCCTGGGATTATCCATGGCAGTGTAGGGTGACGGCAGCCTACAAGGAACTGAATCTGATAGTGCAGGGGAGAGAAAGAGAGCTATCAGGGAGAGTGATTTAGGCTGCGCTGCCTTGGCACTGGATGTGGGCCGGCTATCTGGAGGACATCTCGGTGATCTATGAAGGGGACAGTTCGACCTGGGAAAGCCAATTTTCAACCATTTTCCCCACAATGCACAACCCAAAGAAAAATGGGGTGCAGAGTGACACTGTACAGAACAGTTAGATGAACTTTTTTTGGATGTGAAGAGATCTGTGATTATCTGGCTAATCCGTTACACCTCCTGACTCACCGGGGGGGCCGCTGGAGTGAGATGGAGATGATGATGATGAGGTTGTGCAGGGAGGGAAAGAATTAGGAAAGAGACAGAGACAAAGGCAGAGGGGGTAAAAAAAGAATTACCCTTTCTCCCCGGGTGTTTTATATTGTTGGGAGACAGGTTGGTTTACACCTTGTTGGCTTTGAACAGTGGACGGCTCTTTGGATATCAATTTCCTTTGTTTCAAGGGCTAATCAGCTGTGAAACTAACAGAACCAAATGTGCTCCGTTGCTAAACTGCAAGTGAAAAATCACAGTTACATCATAGGTTGGTGTGTGAGCAGCCGTTTTGAAGCTTTTTGTTTTTGTGATGTGGCCGTCATTCATTTTGGTTTCAAGAAAACAGAAGAAACCATTATCTGACGAGAAGACGGAGATCGGGGGGGGAGCAGATCTCACCTACTCCATACTGATTGTTTTCTCTAAATGGGACCATCACAAACTAGACACTGAGACCATAAACTCTTTAGGAAATTGTTTACTGAAGTAGTAAATCCAGTAAGAAGCAGGGCCACTTTCCCATAGACTTCAATACAAGCTGAGCTCTTTTTACAGCCAGTGGAATCACCCCCCTGACCATCATTTGATAGATTGCAGGTTCAAGGTACTTCTACAATTTTTTGACCCTAAACATAGGAAAGTAAAAAAAAAAAAAAAAGTACACAACACTCATACAAGTTGTCAAGCACATCGAGTGTGTACAAATCATAATTAATTCACTGTATCAACTTTATTTTTCTTTTTTAAGTTTAAGGCTGCAGGGGAAAAACGATAAAGCCTGTGATGATCTTGATTTATTTTCATATCATCCTAAGTCATGTTGTCATGCTTGAAAGTTTTGCTGCCAAGTCCATTCCCGAAAAGTTGTAGCCAGTTTCCACACATCCCCACACACCCCGTGAATCACATCTGCGGAGACTGTAATTATTTGTTAAAATTAAGAATTAGAGCAAAGTCATTATCAGTCCCACTTCTGCTTCCTGCAAAGTTTCAAGCTATTGTGGTTGCCAGTTTTTGTGGCACACAAAGAACCCGTGCTGGGCGCACAATAAGATGAAACACACACAGACACAAGGCTTAGCAAAGTACAGAGTGCTGGTTTTCCTTCAACAAAATTAGATATCCAGCGTTGTCATACTTATTGTTAGTGTCTGATGGCAGGCAGGGAAGTGAATGAAGTGAACTGACGGCTGTAACACCGTGTTCTTTCTAAATTCGATACAGAAAGGGAGCATTCTGCTGTGTTGTTGACGTGAGACCTTGTGAAGCTGAAAGTTTCTGCTGTGTTGATATTTTTTGGGGGGGGTGGTTCATCACCTGAACTTAAAAGACAGCCTTTGTGCACTTGATTGCAAGGAAAATAACATTTGCACAATTTCTTGAGGAAAATTGTCACAGTGATTTTTTTTTTTTTTTTTGGTTTTAATATCTGTACATTTTATTTTCAGGTTTTTAATCTGATTAATGGATTTGCTCTGATGTTTTCTTCTCTTTTCTCTTTCTTCCTTGCTGCTGCTGCTGCTGCTGACTGATGGACACACAAACAGGTAATGAAAGCATTTTTTCCTTTTCCATCTTTGAATATTGAATTTATAATGATAACTGACGAGTATTGACCAGCTACCTCCAGTAATTGTTGCAATAGCCATTTCTTTCCTCGCAAAAATCAAGCCAAGGATTAGGATACTTCAGGCTATACCTGCAGAAACACACACTCAGAGACACACTAGAGTGACTAAATGATAATGAATATTTGCTGTTTTGCAAACTGAACAAGCAGCTTAACCGTTAGAGCACACAAATAGCTGGCAGTTACCGGAGCTTTTGACCTCTGGCTCTTGCCTCCCCTGTCAGTTTCATCTCCCACACTTGCCTCTCTTCTCCCTCTGAAGTGTTGGCCCACCTCTCTATCAAGCTCCATTCAACCATATCGTTTGCTGTCTTTGTTGCCCGACCACAACAATATTACCCCAGACCCCTGCCTATTGGACAGACGCGTCGCTGCGTAGATATACAGTACAGACAACTCATGGGGCAGCAAATCAGTATGTAAGACGAGGACCATTCTTGTTTCCCTGCCACTATATTTTAAGAACGAAGACCTCAATCAAACTGTGGGCCACATCCTGCATTTTCCTTTTGCTGAGTCGGCTCTTTTGACTTGTTCGCACCCATACAAAGAGGGGAAGAAAAATTCAATAATTCACATAAAAGCAGCCAGTGTATGATGCTGATAAAAACGCCAGCCCAGCAGTCTGCTGAACTTCAGTACGAATGTGAAGACGGCGAGGCGAGAGGCCTTTTACCATACAGTACATTTATTCAAAGCACCTCACAGAGCCATAACTGCTTACCTGTGTCCCTGAATAGAGGAAGTGCACTCTCAGATACAGCGCTCTCACTTTATTATGGAGTGCACCTTCAATCTTTGACGTTCAATGCAATTTTTGTGGCATTATGTTGCAGCCAGATTTTCTGTAAGTGTCTCATCTACTTCTGACTCAGATAGTCACTTCTTTTCACGGCTTCTGACACACTCCAGACCACGGGCGCCGGATTTATTTTTCAGTTCGGAAGCCTTTGTTTCCAATCAAAAGGGGCTCCATAACCCCTGTCACAGGAGCGGGCTGTAAACAGAGTTTTTCCTCAAAAAGCTTTTGAGGAAAGTATTTGCGAAGAGTTACCTGTTGGAGCATCCAGAAATCAAGAGAGAAGCACCTTCCTTCATTCAGAATCACGTTTCTGCTCACTTGATGAACATCAGTCGTATTTTCATTATCGTCTTAGCTTTATTGGACTCGCCTCCTCAGAGAAATTGGCTCATTGGTTGTTTGGCACTCCGCTGTGTTTACAAGCTATTTGTTAACTTTTCTTCTTGGTTGATTTATTCCGGGCAGGTTGAAGACTCCTGCCGATGCTGCTGCCGGAAAAAACAATTGATAAAAGCTGTGAGAGTGAAGCTAAATAGTAACATTGAGGGTTGTAAAATCAAAACAAGCCCGATTCACTGTAGGTTTGCGATGACTCCCCTGACCGTCCACATGCAACTTCTGCATGTGGACGGATTGGCTGCTTGCTTTTGTGATTTATGACATCCTGGTTGTCAGAATCTGCAGCTCTTATTATGTGATATGACGTGATGTGTCTTGTGTCGTATGACAACGATGTTGAAAGCTTTTTCATAGGAGGGGGTCTTTAAATATTGGGCGTTCAATGGATAAGTGAAATGTGGGGGATAAAGAACATTTGCTGCAGCTCTTCAATAAACATCCAACACAGTCCCCACATGTAGAAGGACAAAGAAACCATTGGTGCTTTTGAACAGTAACAGGTGAAGTATGTCAGTAGCACAGTTGGCGTGCAGCTCGGCCACCAGTTGTAAAAACGCTGAAGCTCAGTTTCCTGTCCGTGCCCATATAGATGCGCTGGCGGTGCCTGATCTAAGGTGGATTAAACCAATGAGTTTGTTTTACCGAGGGAAGCGGGCCAGCGGAACACGTTCACCAACAGTCACAAAACGTTAACAAAGCCAGCTGCTCCCACAGTGAGTGCGCTCAGCGGTTCCCCAAACACTATCATTTGTCTGAAGCCAGTTAATGAACATCGCCGTTTGCTCCACTCTCTTAATGTCTCAGTAACCTTTATGTCAGCTCTGAGGAGTCATTGCTAGGAAAGAGAAGAGTGATAGAGACATGTATGGTTTGTGGTTTCGGTGTATCCATAGATGTGATGTCACCTCTGATTAAAAAAAAAAAGCGACAGAGGAGAAGAAGGATTTGTTTAATGGGCTTTGAATGCACTTGAAATGTTGCCTGGATCTCTGTTTGGATATCTTAGCTTTTCATTAACTGTTGAAACACAAGCATGGCTGTGATGTGTCCACTCCCCAACTCGGCAGGCTATATATGGAAGGCAGCAGCGACGTTTGACAGTGAGACTTTCAGCAGTCAAACACACTCACAAATGCAGGCAAGATAACAGACTATTAAGAGCCAGAATACACCAAAGTGAAGGTGATAATGACTCTACTAAAAATTTGAATTCAGACATTCTGAAATTATATTCTTTGTAGTGAGTGCATTGCCTCTCTATCAGACATAGAAGGCCTTTAAAGCTCACTAATTAACAGTCTATCTCGTTTGTTTAATCTATGCATGGAAAAAATGCAAAAATAACAAGTTGTGGTTTTTAGTTAGGGTGCTGTAACTGTTTTCAGCAGCTTTGTCTCTGTCTACCTTTTCTTTTTTC
Source organism: Remorina albescens (assembly GCA_034769265.1). Lineage (NCBI taxonomy): Eukaryota > Metazoa > Chordata > Actinopteri > Carangiformes > Echeneidae > Remorina > Remorina albescens. The sequence continues at coordinate 3,632,989 of CM068480.1, forward strand.
TTTTTTTTTTCTCCCCGGTTTCCCTGAAACCTCAAGATGATGACTATTGATCTCATTTAACTCCCAGCAAGATCGGGAATACACTTATTTCTCAGATGTCAAACTGTTCCCCTAATTCTCCTGTTAATGGATTATTCATCTCAGCACTACGCCCAAATGTAGCATTAGCAATGCACCGTAAGTAGAATGAGGTTTGGGTGAGGAAATAAACATTGCCTGACGAGCCAAGTAGGGACATTGGAAACTTTTTCTTTCCCCTAAACCTTTATGTTTTTCACTGGAGTAGAGAAGATGGAAGCCGTGACTCTGGCAGGATGACGTTGTTTGCTTTGCAGAAGTTGGTACCATTTCCCAAGAAGGGAAATAAAGGCAGATTACTTGTTCTCTCCAAAAACCTGCAAAGAGCGTTATGCCCTGTTCCAAGTTGTAAGCATATCTGTAGTGCGGTGTTGCTTCAAATCCCATTACTGCAGCATGTCTTGGAAGCATTTCTGACCGTGGCGGCTGTGAGCCTCTCTCATGGGCGGCGGGCCCCTGTTTGCATCTGCCACGCCGGAGTTTGTTCAGCAATGTTTTACGAGAGGAGATACTGAATCCTGTGCTACGTGATCCACATCCTCCACCCCTCCCCATGCCGCCTCTCTTTCATCTCCCTCGGTCTGTCCAGACTGTTTCAACAAGGTTTCTGTCGTGCGCGTGAAATAGAAATGGAGAAAAGGTTGACGTAGCCTGACTACCCTCATTTTTTCATCTCAAGTCTTTACACCTAAAATGTATTGCTGTTACAATGCCAGGGGCCCGGCATAGGGGACTGGACAGGGTGGGACGGGACAGGACGGCTCAGCATTCAGGATGACAGCCAGCAAAGAAGCAGAAGGGGATGAAGAGAAGACTTGGACAAAGAGAGACAAGGTGTCAGAAGATGGGGGGGGGGGGTACTCTAAGATTGCTCTCACTTTGCATTCAATGGGTCTGCAGAGAGATTGCAATTGAACTCTCATAAGTTGTGGGAGCTCAGCCATAGATAAGGGAGGAAATTATAAGCAGTCTAAATGGAGAGAAGCTGGGAGTGAAATAGAATAACAACCATTATTCAAATAGGGGATTATTAGTTGGCTGAGTGCCCTTTTGCTCACCATGGGGCCCTGACAAATATAAGGCTTACCACCAACCTTGCGCCATGCCACTCCTCTTGCCTTGTGTTATTTTGCTGTTTGGCCTTGTTGTTGATAGCAGGTGAGACCTTCAAGGAAACAGGGAATGGGACTGTTTTGGCGACCTCCATCAGCCCCCCTTGTTGATCCCACATCATCTCTACTCCTACTACATTTCAATCAGATTACAAAAGGAGTTGATGGCAGGACATCTGGCTGCAGTAAAACTCCTTCTGTGGAGGCTTAATAAGGACAGAGTGAAGTTATTCCCCATTTTTCATCTCCTCCTCTCTGTGAACTCCACAGGGATCTAAAGGCAGCATCAGATTTCTGTCCCTTCTTCTATCTGATGTAATGGATTTGCAACAGCCACAACCTCGAGCAAAGACTCAGACAGATCAGCTTTCTAGGGGGAAGATGCCTAAGTCTGAGAAAATCGTGGGAGGTGAGCGAGGAGGAGCATCAGTCAAGATGGACGGCTGAGAGATAGACACAGGACAGCATTTTTCTTTTTTATAGACTGTAAATATGAGCAGCCAAGGGGGAAATAGTTTTCAGGTCAGACTTCTACTTGTGATTATAAGGACATTTGAAGATTCCTCACAGTTGGCAAAACCACCACACTCTGGTCCCAAAATAATGCAAAAAGTTCTCATCAATGGAGTTAGAACTAAAACATTAAACTCACGACTCAAAGGAGGACAGGGTGGTTTTATCAGGTAACTTTTTAATGGGCTAATACGAGTTGTACCGCAGTAAAAATGACTAATTGAGGCTATCTGGATGTTTCCCATTCTTCCCGCTCTGCTGATGTGATGCAACATTTGTACTCATGTCGTCCTCAACATGTTGTCTTCTCAGGTGCGGAAACACTTTGATAAAAGTCTATTGATGGTAGAGAGGGAAAAAAAAAAACATGAATTACTGCAGTGGGAGGATGTAGAGCCCAGAAATGGCGTCATTAGCAATGCTGATGAAAGAATGACAGTGTGAGAGGAGATTACAGCATGTACTTTACATTTTATCATCTCAAACCGTGCCAGGAATTCTCTTTGCCTGCTAGATGGAGTAACTTTCAGAGAGCCGACGGGAGAAAAGACACAGAGATGGGTCTAATTTGAGCATTCAAATGCAACGACTCAAGTGAGAAAGGAAGGAAAGGGTCGCAAAATGAATGTTAACTGAGTGAGTATCAGGGTAAATGTTTTCCAGGTTTCTGCACCGTCATCCAAATTGCATTCACAGTCCGTTGACCTTGCAGGACGCACATGTACACAAGCTCATTGTGCCGTTTGGCTCGATGAGGTCTGTTTGAGCAGCAGTTAGCCCAGATGTGTATCGGCCTCGTTCGATGGCGAGAGGCCATAAGTCTTAAAAACGCACAGTTTGCTAATCTCCCTGTGGCAACTTTAACTATCCCATTTTCTCCCTGTTTTTCTTTGTGTAATTATTCTTTGGTGGCTTTGTGTCATTATTTATCATCACGTTCCTCTTTCATCTGTAGTCTTATCTACAGAGCCAGCTCCGTCTGCCAGCTTCGCCAGGACTATGGCCAGCTACATAAACATTTCACTGACAAGGACGGTCAACTGTTTACTGACAAAGCGAAAGTCTTACTGGCAGTGGCCACAGTATGGGTGTGCGTTCCTGTGTGTGTGTGTGTGTGTGTTTGTGAAGATGAAAGGGGAGGAGAGACTAAATAACAAAGAGAGCCTCTAATGTACAGCCACTTTCGGTTTGGACACCTACAGGTCTCTCTGCGGGGATCCATTTGTTGAATGCACTTAATGCTGACTGTAACCTTGGACTCTACTATGCGTCTGAGCACTACAAAGAAAAGAGAGGAGTTAGTAGGGCTCTCTCTCTTTACTCATCCACTCACATCTTTGCTTTCCTCGTACTCCTTATCCTCCCATCCTGCAGCCTCCTGTGTTCCTCTCTCCCACTGTCGCTCTACGCCGTTCCCACTCCCACTTTCCTACTCCCCATCTTGACTGTCATCAACACCATTGTAAAAGATGGATCAGTCTGGCCGAGCCCCAAGCACCGAGCAGATACAGTCACTGAAATCCCCCCATTAATTTTTACAGTCCTGTTTAGGAGAAGCAGAATCAGAAATATTTTATTAATCTTTAAAATTTGCCAATATTGCCATCATGACAGATGAGAAGTATATGTCAATTTAAGATAAATATAAGCATGTGTTCATTATCTAGGGAGCGACATTATAGTGCCAGGGTTTCTTCCTCTAGAATTGTTCTTGCCAATGCACCTGATTCTATTCTGGAATATGCACACACTATGTTGTTGGTTTAAGCGGCAGATACAAACAAGGACTGAGGGGCTATCCGATGGAGTAGCTGCTCAATGACCCAGTATTCCCATTTCAGCCACTAATTCACTTGCAGCCAGTAACACAGAAGCAGGAGACGTTCCACAGTTGGATGGACCGGTCCACACTTGCAGCATCGTCTGATTCACTGGAGGAAGAGGTGGCAGAGATATTACTTTGAGAAATCGCTGACGTGAAGTTGAGCGCTCTAACCCTTCGGGTAACTCGGGATCTATGCCCTGGTCGAACACTGATAGGACCGCTGTTTTATTGTGTCTTTATGGTCTGCGATGTCTTTGATTAAGTCTCGCACTATTGTTGTTTGAAGATAAATGTTCTTCAGTTCCGGCAGTGGTGTACTGACAAGTGTAAAGAGTGCAAGAAAAAAAAGGAAAGTATAAGCACCAGATGTCAGCTCCAACCTGGACTTCATATTTCTGTGCAGGTGTGTCTCTCGGAGAGGGAGGAAATTGGTTTGGAGACAACAGCTGCTGACATTTGCAAACACGTAGCCATGCCCACACACTGACACACAACACACAAGGCTGTCCGGTGCCAGCGGGGCTGTAGGGAACAACTGCCCAGGTTATTGGGCATTCAGTCGAGTCATCAAGCTGCTGAGCACAGCTAGGCCGCTGGCCTTGAACTCTGAACATGCACCATGCCAGGGTCAAGCAGCGGGGCGACCAAACTTGACTTTCTCTGGAATTACCACTTGTACACTAACACACAAACATATCAACTTGCCTTGAATATATATTTATCCAGTATATAGCACCAACCCTAACCCACATGCAGCATCTCAAAGGGCTTTATATGTGCACAGCAGCAACTGCCCCTAATCCAGCCCAGGCTCGCTAGTCAGAATTTCACAGTGATCCGGTTTTGTGTGGTTAAAACAAAACGGGGGTGCTCGGCCTGTTTCCGTGTTGACTTAAACTGCTTTTACTATTGTACGATCCATCTGCAGCAACTATAAAGGAATAACTCATGAGACCATTTTGTAACCATTGGAACAGGTTTGCCCATCATCTAGTGAGTGTGAGGTGTGAGGTTTAGTGTCCTGCCATAACGTCGTTTTTTTTTTTTTTATGTGACCATCCACTGTGCTTTTTAATTTGGTTTTATTTCTTTCTTGGAGGGGATTGTTTTTCTGTGCATATTGAAGAAGTCGCTGGCCATAATGTGCACCGCGCCACAGCTCTGCTCCAACTCTGGATGTATTTAGCACCTGTGCATATTGACACAGCTGCCAAAATCAGTCTTTCCAGAGGCTGAGCTTTCCTTCGATTTTGAAGTTCCACTTAGCCTCTGATGTAAGCTGACCGCGAGGTGAGGTGACACGCAAATAGCCATGTGTCAATTTGCCCACTCTTGCTTTTCAAACTGTTTGTCTCCACAGGAAAACACCAGCAGTCAATAATCATCATTGCTTGCTCTGGTTCACAGACGTCCGTTAAAAAAACAGACAGAAAAAAAGAACAGGTTGCACGTGTAGACAACGTGAACTTTTAAAAGGCAAGCTGCTGTGATCAGAACTGCCCCTTATCTTTAATCAGCACCTCTATTATCCAACACAAAGGTCAGAACAGTGGAGAGCCGCTTTGCTTTGTGATTGAGCTTCCCCTGCTTAGAGAGGGCACAGCCAGGCTCTGAGAGGAAAGATTGGTACGAGCCGTGACGAATGCAGGGCGACACTTGAGAGATGAAAGGGAAATGAGGCATAGTGAGAATCATATATCATCACTAAAACAAGTGCAATGGGGCAGGAAATACTTATGGCCAGACAATCAGATTAGCTAGATTATCTAAAGCACTTTTGGTATCCATAAAAATTAGCTTATTTCAGATGTTGGTAAAATCTCCCACTGCAAAAAAAAAGAAAAAAAGATATAGAATAAAAAATAAAAAGACAAATGTAATTTTCGACGTGTCGGTCAACACCTCTGCAGAAAATGTCTATAGAATGAGAGAGCCCGTACAGATGTTGAATGTTATTGCCCAGACACCACAGATATTTAGGCTGTAGCATGTAAAGGAAATGTGGAGTCTGGATGTGTGGCTACACACGAGTGCTGCACAGACACACATTTTCTTACACTCAGCCATCTCAGCTCCCTCCTACACACCCGTGTGCGCATGCACACACACACACACACACACAAGTGCGCACACAAACACTGGCAGAGTCCTCTGCCTTGCGTGACTCATAAACTACAGCCCCCTCATTCATCAATAGTGCCAGAACAACTGGGCCAGGGGTCAGCGTGCCACTGCAGCAGGCAGGCAGCAGAGGTAGAGATGGATTTAACAGCAGGCAGCGTGCCCTAAAGAAAGAGGCTCATTCCTTCCTGCTAGATTAGAGCTCCGTTCCATCAAGGAGTCTAGAATCGCAGTGCTGATGTGTGCCCGACTTTGGTTCGCCGGTCAGGTGACACCACACCAGACAGCCGTCGTGCTGTGATGATATTCGTTCATCTACGCTGCATAAATTACAGGGATGGTGCTAGTTTCCCTGCTGTGCTAATCTGTACACGTGCATGTGTGAATGTGTGAGTATATTTTTGTAGGAGTGGATACCTTTCAGGAATGGCACTGGTACTTTTAGTGTGTCCATTCATGCTGATGCCTGGAAGATGTTCTCTGTATGTGTGTGTGTGAGGTCTGTGCATGTGTGAATCCATCTGGTTATGACTCGGACCTGACTGGGCCAGTTGGCTTTGTGCAACAGTGCCATTTCCAAGTGTTCTCTCTCCCTGTCTCCCTCCTTCTCTCTCTGACTCACACAAATACACACTGGCACAGCTGCGCAGCAGTATAGTAAAATCCATTTTACACCCCATTTTATGCCTGATGCATCACCCACTGTCTAGGAGGATAGCTGCAGTGTCTCCCAAACTGTCCAGAATAAACGCCACCCACGTCCAGAGGTACAGGAGATGAATGGGAGCCCTTTATTCTGCTTTTGATTTTTCCTTATATATTGCAAACTAGCGCCACTGTGTTTTATTTATTTTTCTTTTAGGATGTGTAGCTGACCTGTTCCCAGCGTCAGATGGGATTAGAGCTATAGATAATGGATGGATCTGTAGTTTCAGTCCATGCGTGCTGTAAGGGTATAAATCGTATCTATAATTATTTTTAGAGGAATTCATTGGTCTACAAAAATAATATAAACAAATAATATAAACAAACAAAGATGTATAAAGCCAAACAATTGTCATAGGCAGTGTGTCTCTGGCTTTATCTTCGGGGGGGGGGCGGCAGAGCAGCTGGGTCAGTTGTTAGTTGCCAGTCATTTAACATACAGGCACACATAACAAACGTTCCACGACAGAGATCGGATGGCAGACAAACAGGTGATCTGCTGTCACACGTGGTTCATGGCCTTCCTCTTTCATCCCCTCTGGCTTGGGGAGACGACCTACATCGTAAACTTTATTACTGGATGGCAGAGAAATGCTGGATGGATGGATAGATGGATGGAGCAGTGTGTAAACAGATGAAACCTGAGCAGGACTTCCTCCTGGATCAATATGGGCCAGTGTATATATCCAGTGCATTGTTATCTGAGAGCTGTCTCAGGGAACCAAGCCCGGGCACGCGTGTCTATTTTTAGCCGTATAGGCCTCGGAGGTGGTGGAGAGGAGAGTGTGCATGTGTTGCCTTCTTCCAGATAACTGACACGCCGAGGGAAGTGGGTCAGCGCAGATTTTCTTCAAGGGGTACAACTCATTCAGTCAGCGCCAGCAAACTTCCTCTAGGATTTAACAGAGGTGCTCAGGGAAGGGGATGAAACAAAGTCAATTAAAAAGCACCCTGTCCTGCGAGTCTCATTAAGAAAGTGATCTACGCTGAAATTCTGTGTATTTGAACACACGCTGTCTGTTTTTCGGTTTCTAAACGCTCTTTTTGCCAACTCTTTCTTCCTGCTTTTCCGTCTCCCCCATTTCTCCCCCTTGCCTCCCCTTCTCCGGCTCGGACCTCCCTTCCCTCTGCAGCCTCCGTCGAGCTAACAGCGGTGACACTGTGTCTGAGCTATCTCTCCCTGGCAGACCTCGGCACTGTGGAATCACTTTGTCTGGCCAAGCTCCGTGTCATCTGTGTGTCCGGAGAACGAGAGAAAAAGAGCCAGATAGAGAGGAGAAGATAGAAAAAAGAAAAAAAAAAGGGAACAGGAAAAACCAGAGGGACACAGAGACACAGGAACATACACAGACAGGAAGACGATGAAAGACATGAAGATAGTGCAGTAACACCTTTTTGATATATAGAGATTTTTTATTTTTTTTGTGCTGTGAGCTCCTCAAACAAGTTTGTTCACTTCCACTGCATTGGGGTGAAGACGGAGTCAAGCAATGAATAAATAAATGAAAACAGTTCATACAAAACTATCTGCACGTCTACATCCTCTACATTTACCCTTTCATCACTCAGGCTCACTCTGTAACTTTTCTAATTTAAGTTAAAGAACACGTGGAGAGTGTTAACCAGAATATAGGAGTCACACATTTAGCCACCATAGAAAAAGAAAAAAGAAAAGGTCACATCAGCTTCACCTGCAAATGTGAAGACGAATCCAATCCAAGTGTTCTGCTGTTAGTATTAGGAGCTAATGCTAATGGTATAACTGATCCCCCATAGTTACTCGACATACATGCAATACAACCACACAGCATGGTTGAAAGTACAAAATGCTAACACTAACCCAGATACTGATTTAACGGAAGCCCAGTCACCTTTTAGCCTCATTAACAACCACTTATCCAGCCTATAAGTGTCCAAGTTTACTACTACATGAAGTAAACATGTCATATTCTCACAAATGTACGGCTTTGTATTGGATTACAGACTCTTGATACATATCAAACTGTCTGTGAGACAGAGACACGCATTCCTGGAAAACAGCGAGGCTCTAAATGGAATTTATCAAATTCTCATCCACTGTGAAGCTGCCAGGAAGTGCACTCGCTCCAACAGCAAAAATCACATCAATAAGAAAGCTAGCACGGAAATTAGATTTGCCGTCGACAGCCACAGGATGACACAATTTTCAGGGACGTGGCCCTTTTCCGATGGGCACAGATGTAAACGCAGGCGAACATCTTTTCGAAATTTTAGTCGTTGGCTGGAGTGCCAGTCATCACTCTGGGCAGTGGAGGCAACATTTTTCGGAGCGGCACCACATTTTGGATTTTTTTCGATTGTCATTAGGCTTCCATCTCAAGGCTGGCTGTTCTGACTAAATGGGCAGCTTATGTTCCTCTGTTCAAACAGCAAGTCTTTTAACCCTCGCCTTAGCTGGCCCCGTGTGATTTCATTGTGGGCTCCCCATCATGGCAATCTCTCTCTGGTTCCCGCTCTTGACTCAAATCAGAGCTCTCAAAGCCAGGCTTTCACTCTGTTGTCAGAAAGGAGACCCGCACACAGAGGAAGAGAGAGAGCGGGTTATGATAGGATACTTTCATGTCTTTTTTGATTAAATTTTGTTTTAATTCTCTCTCAGATACGTTCTGTCTAGCTCGCAGCTGCAGGCTCAGTGTCTCCAGAGGCCCACCTTGAGATGCAGACATGATTCACTTTCTTCTCTTGCTCCCTATGTTATCGTTTTTATCACGTGTCTGATGTGGATTCTGCTATCCTGGAAAGTGTATGCTTTTAGTCACAACGTCAATAGAATGGGTCATTCCAAAGGCAGAGGAAATTGAAGGGGGAGTGAAATTCAAGATCAGTAGTATAAGACAAAAAATAAATAAATAAGATAAAGTCTTCGCTTTTTCCTTCAGCCGTGTATCTGAGAACATTCCAGTTGGGAAAACAAGATTTTCAATTTTACCACTTACCTCATTTCTAATCTCTCTCTCTCTCTTTTTTTTTTTTTTTTTCCAATGGCAGCTTTGATGTAAGAGCGTTGTTTCTCCACCCAGACTCCAAATTTTTAGAGGGGGGGTGGTGTGGTTGAACAAAATTGTGCCATATAATTTTGCTGTGCAGTTGACCAAGCCGAGCAAATCGATGAGGTTTTCTACTGCACTCAAGAGTCGGACAAAGTGAACCAGCGACACTGACCTGCAGACCGGAGTGTTAGTCCTGTTTGTGTCACAGCTACAAATGGTAAAGCATAGTAAAAGTTTTTTTTTTTTTTTTTGTATTGATTGGCTAACCCTAACCCTGGTCTGGGGAAAAGTGAGGTAAAAATCCAATTTCATCTGGCTCATATCTGCTTTTGCTACATTTAAACAAACCTCTCCATCTATTCAGAAATATATATCTATAACGGGTCACTCAGAGAGATAACAACAGATCAAGGATCATGTCCTGCACTACCTGTAATGGACTGCTGTTTGTAATCAGGGCTTTGTATTCTAGCCAGGAGACAGACTGAACCTTTAACCAGGTCAGGCCTTGGCAGGGCAACTGAAGATGGCCAGCATTTTGACTTTAATACAATAAGAAGGAATAATGGCTCTCATGCAATTAAAAAAGTTTAACCTTTTTTATGTAAATGGAAAAAAGTTTTTTAACCTCGTGAATGTTGTAAATACTTTTGAAGCGTCTCAACTGGGCTGGAGCTCTCTGACTCCTGCCCACAATTCGTCAATATTTTTCTAGTGAAAATCCGTCTACGGGGAGAATAAGATGCATTCGGTATACTCATTTTGAGGTAGTTTATAAGCTTCACTGAGGAGACATGGACTAAAAATGATCCTTATAAAGTGCTTTTAAATTCCAGTGAGTGTACTGATTGGCCGAATCAGAGTAAATACATTTCTCATGTACAAAATTTGCATTGAAATCCAAGGGGGGGGTGCCTATTGCGCTGAAGCCTTCTATTTCACATTCCACTAAAAACATGTCAAAAATCTTTGCAGCAGTTGCTTTGCCCCTCAGAAATATAAATAGCTGCAGTGATCACATGAAGGGATATGTCTCTGTCTGACCTCGGTCCTGTCTTTATTTTTTTTTTTTCTTTCTAACATTTTTTCCCACCACTACTGCGTGGAACATACTGTTCTGCCCCTGCGCTGGAGATGTGCTTGGCCCCAACAAATGTAAATAAAAGAGGGCAGAAGACCGAACCACCCCCCAAACACACAGTCTGAAAACACAATAGTTTCACTATTGTGTTTTCCAGAGCAAATAAACAAGAGGAGATTTAACCATAAATGTTACACGCTGCATTCATCATACGAGAGATGATGGTTAAAGCAGGCAAACAAATTGACAGTGAAGTTGGTTTCACACACAGCGTAAACAGGGTGCTGCAAAGTCAACTCATAAGGTGGCAACAAAGTGTAAGCAAGATTTGGCTCGCTGCAATAAAGTCAGTACTCTCCATCTCAGCTTGTCTTCACACTGTAATTTTTTCTTTTATGTTGTATATGTAATTTTATTTAGTTATTTTTTTACTAAAAAAAAAAAAAAAGAGCGATAACTGCAGAGGGGATAACATTTCTCCATCTCCATCTTCAGTAAAATTGACTTGTTTATATAGATGCTTTCATGGGAATGTTTTCCTTATAGCGGTGCAGGAGCTAATCTAAAAGAAATTGTCAAACAGTGTGAACAAACGCAGACAATCCTCCCATTGTTGGTGCGCTCACTCATTTTAGGATAAACAAGTCTCGGAGGCTGAATACGGGATGAAAGACTTGTTGAGGTGGATGTGTTCTGCACTAGAGCATCACGGACAGCGTCTGTTACAGCCCGATTGCATTTTACACCTGAGGCACCTGCAGACATGACAAAGACATGAGCGTTTTTCAGATATTTTCATCCTCAATTCTGTCTGGACCTACATTTAGCTGTCAGCCAACGTTGGTTGAACTTTATTTTGCAAGCATCATTTAAAATAGATGAGATTTGAATCCCAAACCTTCCTCATCCTGATATTCATGTTGCAGAATCTAGCTCTGCTTTGCCTCTGTGAGTTAATCTTACTTCAGTCAATCCCCGCCATCTCTCACTGTCTGTTTTTCCTTCCATATTCTCTCCCCCGCCCTCATCCCCTGAATACTTGCCCCGAGCAGCAGTTAGATTGATACAAACTTCCATGCGCTCTCCCTACAGCAGCATATCGATCAGCTGCGATGTGGAGAGGAGGAGGCTGTGGCCACAGGAGGTGTGCCGTGCTCTTGCCCGTCTCTTTCCCTCGTTTTTTTTTTTTTACCCTCAGAACATCAATGGGTGGACAGAAAGAGACAGATGGAGGAACGGGATACTGGCCTCTCTGACGGGGCCTTTTCAGGAAGGCACAGAGAGGCAGGGACGGTACATCAGTGAAGGATGCTGGCTTTTCAATGCTTTAAAAATAAGGATAAGTGTAAAGTGTGAAGTCCTTACCAAATTTCCAACCCTAAAAGCTCTGCATGTAAACTATTGTCTGCTGTACTCACCACCGTCGAGGGTTTGTCTGTTGTATTGATGTCGGTTTCAACGTTGGACCTAAGTCACAACATTTTCATCAATTATTTTAAATGGCAGCCTTTTCTTTTTACCAGGATTTATCGTTCACATTCAACCAACATAACCTGAGAATGCTGACTCTTGTCATCCCGGTTCTCACACAAACAGACTGGCTCTGACCTATTTTTGGGTCCCCCACCTGCGATTCTAGCAACGCTGCGTTTTGCAAAGCCTGCATAAGTCAGTGGTGTCTCCAGCTTGGGAAGACTGAGAAGAAAGTATTTATTTAAATGGTGTCAGAGCAGAAGCTCGGAGGGGTGCAGACTTGACTTCTCAGAAGCCTCACTTTTGTTTATATCAGCTAAGAAATTAACAGCCAGACAAATAAGGTTTTCACGGATGTTTCAGCAGCTTTGACAAATATCTGCGGCAGATTTATTCAGTATCGAACTTTCAAACCTCCTCCCCTTTTTGGCACCCTGAAACTGCAGCACTGAATTTACTTTGAAGTATTAAAAGCTCTCGCCTGTCAGAATAAATCAATAGAAGGCTCACATGTTTCACACACAAGCATACATATTTTGACAGTAATTTGCCTCTTGTCTTTTACATTATAAGTACAGAAGATTGAGTTGGTGCAGAGTGAGTGCAGAGGCATTTGGCCCTCCTTATTTGCCTTTTCTCTGCTGTCTCTTGATATGATAGCAGCTTACGTTTCCAAAGATACATAGCAAACATCATTCGATAAATAAATACTGAGGTCTTTTAGCCTGCATCCCCAGTAGTTAGGCACAGGTGGGAGTCAAAATATAATATCAACAGAGGCTGTATGACCTTCTCCGAGCAAAGTTGTTTGCCCCTTATTGAAGCCATTCACTGAATGCACACAACCTCTTCCTGGAGAATGGATGCCGATCCATTGCCTGAGGCCACATAGCCATTTGGCCCACACTGAACCTCTCCTCGCTTTTCATTGTCTCTCTCTCGCTGTTGCTGCCTCGCTCGCTCTGTTGCTCTGCCAGATGAACACAGTCTGCCACCTTGGAGGAGTGTAAAGGAAAGCGAGGGAGGTAGACCAACACATATGATTCTTTCTTTCTTTCCCTTTTCATCATTTCATGTTTCCTTCGTGATCGTACACTGCTTTTTAGCGAGCTGTTGAAGAACGTGCTGCTGATTGGCCAACCATTATGGCATACATTATTGACAACTCCTACAAACAGGTAGCAGGAGTTAAAATAACAGCTGAAAAAGATTTTTAACAGCTGATCAGCGAGAACTGTCACAAGTTTACATGCGCTTGTTTAAAGTTAAGGATGTGCATCAGAGAAACTCCAGCTCCATTTCTTCTCCTCCCCGTAAGCTATGCATATGCATAATTGGCTGTCTCATTGGTGCCAATTCTGAAACTAATGCCAAGTACCCTCTAAAAACTCTAAATGAAATGCTTTCCACAGCTGGACTGTTCAGAAACAACTCAGATACAGTTCTCCATCAATAAATAAATTAGGCAGCATCATGAAGTAATAGACTTCAAAAATGTAAAAGTTAGGAGAAAAAAAATAGATTCCGCTCCCATTTTCTGCATGTAATCATTCCCTGTGTGCAGAAAGGAAGATAGCAGCAGCAGCATTCAAGAGTTGGAAGGAATTTGAAAGGCAGACTTGTGAGGTGAACAAAAGAAAAAGTCTGGCCCTCAGTGGGTCTCTCCATCAGCGTATGATCAAGGCGCATAAATAAATCACAAACCGTCTGTATGTCTCACATTAGGAGCTCTACATTTTGAGTTTACTTGCCTCCAATGTGTCCTTAAACAGCCATTCTGTGACAGCTACAGTCTCCTCTATTATGCAAATGGTAAAACGCACTGATGCTGTTTATTTCTGCAGCTGCATTTGCTTTTATACAGGGAATTAGCCCCTTTTAGCATAACACTGGGTTCATCTATCTGTTACAGTAATAGACTTTTGGTTTTCAAACATAGGTCTATGTAGTGTTGACTCTGTTCAAACATGATAGGGCCATTACAGGTCGAGAGGCAGGATAAGGGAAATCGGCAGTCCTGATTTTCCCCAGTGTGACGGGAGTGTCTCTAGAGAACAGCAGCGAGATGGGGAAAAAAAAAATTTAATCAAGGGGGAGAAGCGTTTGCACATGCTGCCTCATGAAATATAAATCTTATTTTGTGGTTGACCATATGCAGCATCTGCAGGAGTCTCACCCCCGCCTTAGTAACCCTACTAGTAGCTGTCAGTTACCTCCCAAATAAATGTTCTCATGAATTTCATCATTCATCAGAAATGACATTTAGTATTCAGCTGTCTATTCCACACAGCCTGACAGCACACATGCCAATATAGCTGGGCTTAAAAAAATTTGACAGGATGTCAAAGTAAAGTTTGGGCCTATATTTCATTCCTGTTTTGCTAAAATGCAGTTGATTTCTTGAGTGAAACTTTTTCCCTTGATTATTTTTGCATGAACAAACCTGAGGGGAGTTTTTTTTTTCTTTGATGATCCATATTGTGAGGGAAATATGCTCAGTGAAAACACATCTTTAAATATATGCACATTAGAATGACATCACAGGGACATCTCCTTTTAACTTAGACTTGGCAGCAGTGTGTTTCTTAAACCCCCCTATATTCCCATAATCCTCAGGTGTGCTGCATCCTTCAGAAGCTGTTCTTGAACTTTGATTGTGTCAGAGGCGGTCCTATTTCGAAGGTCCCCCCAATTGTGTCTCATAAGTCCGTCCTTCTTTTTATGGGCACCAAAGGGTCCAAAGGGTCAAGCCTTGGTGGCCCAAACTACCCCAAGGCAGTAAAAATAATAGAGAACCAAATCGACAGAGAGCCCTCAGATTCCATTTTTAATGTAAGTCATCATGTCTCAACCTTTAAACCTCATATATTTGTGGAAAAGAAAAAATTCAAAAGTTATCACAGTTGGTGAAAGGAGCCACGTTCACGGAATAGGCAGGTTCGGCCTTCACAGTATACAAAAGGTCAGACATTCACATATTGTGTCCGCAGAAAAATGCGGCCCACAAATTAGGACATAGCCATAGTGACTCACGTAATCTTGCCAGCACTACTCGTGTTGAAGAGCAAGAAGTTCTTTATTTTGATAGTAAGTAATTATTAGTTGCTAACTGCTTGCTAATCTGTTATGGATGTAGTCAGTTAACGAGCTCACTGCATTCGCTAACTAGTCAAGACAGTCACACACTTCACATTCATGCACCGTCTTCAGGCTGTCTGGACTGTGGCAAAATTATACTCCAACATAGCAGGAGGAATTAAAATGGATGGGCAAACTAACTAAGCAAACTAGCTAAGCTACATTCCTCTATTTTCTCCCTGAATGTGGCAAACTTTAGGGGCAGAATTGACCAAAGTTTAACATGACAAAAATAAATGACGGCAGATTTACTTTACCGTGTAAGTGAGTCCACAAATGGTAGATATTCCCTGAGAACGATTTGTTTTGCGAAGTGTGACCATGTAGCCTTTACAGCTATTATCTCCAACCAAATTAAACCTCACTAATTAGCAACTGTAATAGAAAACATCTGTGTCAGTGTGCAGAGAAAATGTTGATTCGACATAGAAAATTCAGCTTTGACTTTGGAAACTGCACTTGACAAAACAATCTCAGTATTAGTTGGGTTTGGCCGCGGCGCCGTGGCTCAAAGCGGGCTGGTGTACATGTTCACCTTCAGAGCCAAAATGGAAGAGGAGTTCTTAACATGCTCAGGAAAAAATGGAAGTGCTCTTTAGTTTCAAGACATCTGAGCAAAATCCATCTGCTTTGTGAGGCGGCTGAAAGCTCCAGAACAGCTACTAAATGTACCTCACTAGTGTCATATTAATTAGTTTTATTTTCCAGTTAAATGGGGTCTTTTGTAAAATTAACAACGCTGTCTTCAAAAGAAAACAAAACAAAAACAACAGATACAGTAATGAGTCTTATTGCAACTAATTCATTACCTTTTTCTTTCAAATGAGAGCAGATCCATGCAATCTGATCTCTTCTATGTGAAAGTTAGATATGCTGAGAAGATACTGAGATGCTTAAAGCTCCACTGTATTTCTTGATATACATGAACCCCAAAGAGGATCAAATGTCTGCTCTGCTGATAGATTTCTTATTTCTCGAAGCCAGGATGCGACACTATCTTTCATCACTTTCGCTTGCTTGCTCATGCCCCCCGCATGTTAAAAGATATATTTTTTTTATCTACACAGCTAAGTATTATAATCTTAATCTGCTGGCACTCACCTCAGAAATACGACAAAAACAGCCCGATCGTGTGACAAAACGCGCCCGCTCTTGTTACCATTTTAGTGACACCGGTGGACACGAAGAACAGATAGAACCAAATGGAAAGAGACATAGCCTTGGCTGAATTGAGCGGCGTACGGTTGGAGTAGTGAGTCCGCAGGGAGACCTTGTCGTTGTGGTCGGGGTGGGGGTTGTCAGGTCCACTTATTCAGACAAACTTCTACTAGCTTAGTCAAGGTACTGGTGGTAGTTATATCTGAGCTGGAACCCCAGGCTTTTAGAGCCCTGTAAACCCAACCCCACCGCAAAAAATGGCATGTCACTCTCCAGAGGTCACAGTCTAAAGGCATTAGCCCTTCATCTACCTCTCTGTCTCCGTCCTTCCATCTCTCGATGTCACCATCAACCCATTACCTCGTCCCCACACCTTAAGAGAGAGGCAGAGGGATGGTCGTCAGGCTCTCAATAGCCATGCCCTGTCACTATAATATCTCGCCTCTTTCCACCCCCCACCCCCTCCCCGGCTTTACCTCTCTTCACACCCATTCTCATTTCATTTTGAGGATGTAGTTGAGAAAACAGAGGATAGAGAGGTGAGTTGAGGAGGATCTGAGGGGTTATCTCGCCCGGGAGTGCACCCAGATGGATATGAAATGGAAAAAAGGATGGGGGGAGGGGGGTGTCAGCCGGTTGTTTAGAAGAGGTGGCAACATTATTAAAGAAATCATTAAAATTTTTTGTTTTTTTGTTCAATAGATTTTTTCTTCCACACACTCGAAATTTTTTTTAAATGAAAGGCACAAAATATTGCACGAAAAGCTTCAAAATCAAAATTAAGGCATCGTGCTGAAGGTTGAAAACGACTTTTCCCCTCCCAGTACACCTTGACATTTAAGAATTTCTTTCAGCTTCTCCTATTTCTGGACAAAAAAAAAAAAACAACAAAAAAAAAACTATCATGTTGCTGTTCATGGTAAAAGCCTCCACTTCAACAGAAAGCCAACAAGTAAAAGATAAAAAGGGGGCCAGGATTTCAGTGATGTGCATAACTGGTTCAAGTCCCTGATTTCACTCCCCTGAGAAGTCCTTGCCACATGTCCATATGTCCTATGAGAACACAATAGGGAGTTTCATAGAAATACTGCTTTAATCATGGAAACTATGATCCACGCTGTTTGATTTTGTCATCAAAGACTGCTGGTCTGCTGGTCTGAGCTGGTTCTTCCTGAACCTGAGAGAGGATTTGTATTCTTCACACAGAATCGACAACAATGATTCATGAAAATTAAACCGAGGATCAGAAAAAAAACAAGCCTTGTGTTGCACACAAAATATAAACAAGCGCACAAACTCAGGGCTCTTCCGGGTTTGTGTCCAAATTAATGCCCGCAAAGGCTCAAGACGAGATGAGATGAAACGGGACAGATTTATGTTGGAGGCTTAAAAAAAGAGGAAGGGAGGGGGGTTGTAAAGAAACCGCAATATATTCAGACCAGTTCTTTTTCTAGACCCTATATGGATGCTGGCGAAAGGATCCCATTTCAGATGGAGGATTTATGAGGCCTATTCATCCTGCGTGGTGGCACAAACCATTGTCTTGAGTAACAGAACACAATAGCACCAATGCCCAGGCACATATTGGCTCTCCTTAGACCGGGGTGGGAGATCAGAGGGAGATTAAAAGTGGATCTATGGTGTGTGGAGGGTGGGAAGGACAGATGAGGAGGACGCTGACCTTCACAGATTTCCTTCCTCTCTTGCTCGCAGACACACACACACACACACACATCAAGACTTGTATTCACGCTCTCTGTTATGGCCAGAGCATGCATGGGATTGCTTTAGTGAAAGTTTTATAGCTTCAGGCCAGCCACTGGCATGGCCCAAGGGGGGTTATGGGTAGTTTCTACTGCTGAAGCCAAGAGCAGCCAACCTCTTCCACTATTCAATTAAACTCCTGGCCTAAGTGATGGGGTTTATTCACTGGGGAGACCTGCATGCATAAATATACAAACACTGAAAGCATGCATGCACATAAACACACTCTCACACACACACTCCTACCTGGAAAATGGTCAGAGCCATCCTTTGAAACACACGCACACGTACACACACTCATAGTTGGCCTTTGTTTTAGAAACAACAAAGGCCAACTTCAGGAATGCAATACACAGTGGATTGTCAGGAGAGGAGAGGGAAAGAAATTGAAGCCATTAGAAGCCTTATTACTTTTTTATCAGAAACTGGAGGATAAGCTTGTAGAATATAGAAAAAAGGAGAAAGGGGTGCTGGGGGGGGGGGGGGGGGGGGGGGTATAAAGATGGGAGAGTGTGGTGGAGGTAATAAAAAGAGAGATGAACAAGGAAGGCAGACCGTGCGAGGGAAATAAATAGCATGGTGCTGACGAAAAGATAAAATTAAATGAGTAAATGAGAGAGTGCGGGAGAAAATAATCAACATACTGCACATCAGCTCAATTCCATCAGAGGAAGGTTGAGCCGCAGATACCAGTTGAAAAAGTCAAAGTGCTTGGCAGGAACTGCAGGAGCAGCTCTGTGTCCTTTGCTCTTCTAACGCCCTCCTTCAGCCCATTTTCTTGGCTAACATAGAGGAAGCTGCAGTGTAATTGTGAGGATGGTAAATGTGTGTGTGCGCTTTGCTACGGTGTCCCTTTTTGGTTGGACAAGTGCGTGCATGTGTGTGTGTGCGCGCGCCTGGAGTGCTAATATTGATGAATGAGGGTGCAGTGGATGACTCATGGGAGAAAAGGGTCGATGCGGCTGTGCGGTGTTTCCATGTACCTTGAGTCTGTGTTTATGCATTCAAGTGCATGCAATTTGCATTTGGAACAGATTTGCATTTCTGTACCTGTCTTATGTTTGGCAATCTGTCCCTGCCTTGCACCTTAACCATTTCCCCGACCTGGAATATAGACAGAGGATGCGAAAGACAATTTTTTTTTTCCCATGCCAGGGTCATGGCTGAGGTTAATGTTGCACTTCAAAGCCTTTACTGCAGAGGGATACTGCATATTCAGCTCGCCTACCTTGACCTTCCAACATAAACCGAGTGTCTCTCGACCCTCTCTCTCTGTCTATTACTCTGTCTGACACACACACACGCGTGCTTAAGGGGATGTATCATCTTCAAATGAGGAGACATTTCATAGGAGACCAGAAGAACAGACCGGAATGCTAATTGTCCTGTGCAACTCCTGGAAAAACCAATAAGAAATAAAATCGGCTTGCAGACACACATGCAAACACATGCTATCTCTCACACACACACACACACACACACGCGGGCAAATAGTGTGCTACTCATAAAGATCTTTGTTTCCTCTTTAGATACCGTGTGTGATAATAGTTTACATACATATTGCACATTTATGTAAAAAAAACAAAAAAAAACAAAACAGCTATAGTAGCGATATGGCTGGTGTTAGAGCCTGCAAGGATTACGCACTCACACACACACACACACAGGCAGTAAACACATTCACACACTTGTATCCAGACACAAAAACCCTTTGATCCACACTGTAATCTTGCTGTGTCGAACACTGGGGTAGTTTTACTCTGTTGACTGAGAACAGATGATGATACCATAATGATATCATAACATGTGTGTGTTTCTGTGTGTGTCTGCCCATTATCTGTGACTTCGAGCCGATCACCAAGGCTGACAAGCCCGGTGGTTAAGTACCTGTAATAAAAGTATTAAGTGTTTTGGGCAAACCTGAAGCTCAGAGGCCCTTTGCTACCAAAATAAAATCAGCTCAGGTAAAAAAAGGAAAGGCCACATTAGTTCTCTGCTTCAGCATCATCCGGTTATGGAGATGATCACATGGATCTCACCCTCGTAAAACAAGAGGAAGCATTAGAGATGCACGGATTGGTGAAATGTAAATAGCTGCCTGGAGGAGACATATTTACCTTTTGCAGATGATGGGACATGATTAAATGCGCAGGAAATGAATGAGGGTGAAATCTGACGTATTTCAGCAAACTTGCGCGAATCGGGTGGAGTTGTTACGGTTTACTATGTGGTCATGCCACAGAGCGGAAGTGACGGGGTTCAATAATCGCAAGCAGGAATTGGATCGGCGCAAGAATCCACGCCAACGACTCTGCATTCATGGCTGGAGTTTAGAAACGGTGTTGATTTGACACAACAACAGGCATGGCACTTCTCCCCCAGGCAACTTTTCAGTATATTCATTTATCCTCGTGTTAATCTGACTGCTATACCTCAGGGCGCTCCCCAGTGTATGGATCAGGAGCAAAGGCCTCACATATTAAAGCAAACTTTATTGACGAGCATATTCATGAATATTAGTTGCTGGTTCTTGCCAGCATATTTATCTATATATAATGTAAATGGATAGATAGATTTTTTTATTTTTATTTAAATTTTTTTTTTTTTTTTTTTTTTGGGGGGGGGGGGGGGGGGGTTGCCAACAGTTTGTAAGCGTGGGATGGAGGAACATGGAGCTCACTGACCCACGCTAACCAGGACACAGAGAGGAAATCGGTTCATTTTTACATTTATTTATTTAAGTTTCTTCTTTTTCTGATTCACTCTCATCACGTCTGGATCCATTTCACACATTCCCAGGTGGCAAAGGATTTAAACTTGCGTTACACTCCCCTCCTCAAATCCCTCTTTTGTATTAATCTTTAAAAGGAACAGGGTTTCATTTCGCATGTAAATGCCTTTGAAGTCTGGCAATCAGACATACGCTGAGGGAAGAACTACGTGAACCGACCACAGGGATTATTATATTGTTTTACAAATAAAACCCCTTCAAGGTTGTTGGCCTCTTTACGTTTCTCAGGAATATCTGTAATGTGTCATGCATGCCATTTGCACACTTAAGCCTTGAGCTGCTGGATCTGCTTGTCCAGCCCTCCTCTGCAAACCATCTCACTCTGGGTCAGAGACTAGCCTAAATATTTCCCTAAACACCCAGCAGGCCGTGCACATGTTGTGCAGAACAGCCCCTTCTTTTCCTTTGTTTATCTCCCCCGTGTTTTGGCTCCAATCAATCAAAATACCTGCTGCTCTACGTGCACAAAGAAGCATTGCCTCAAGCTAAAGGAAATGGCAGCTATATGAATCCTTTGTCACTCGCTGATGTATATACATAGATCGCTCTCTGAGGGTTTAGAGCATGGAATGAGTCACCACGCTGGCAGGATGAGTGAACAGAATGATAGAAGTCCACGCTGGCATAGCACTGTTTTTCCAGCCAAAGATGGCGGCGGATCTGTTAAGCACAGCTCGTGCATTGCATTTTCCCTAAGCTTCGGGAGCCCACTGGTTTAGTGTTATCTCCCCAAGGAGAATCTGGCCCATTCTATGTCTGTTGAAGGAATGGGAACATGAATTTGTAACAAAATGTCTATTATAAAGAAAGAAAAAAAGTCTATAAGTGAATACCATCTCTGTTATTTGTTGGCCTGTTGGATGGAGTTGGAGTAAACAGCACAAACCGATCAGTTAATGGACTTGCGCTTTCTGAGTTGCACTCAGGAACAGTAAAGCTGAAGGAGAAGGGGATTAAAAAGAATGTGTGGTGTTTCTGATGGTTTCTTAGTCAGTGACGGGGCTTTGAGCTAGACCCGTGGATGGTGTAGTGAGGAGGAAGTCGGGGGTGGAGAGGGGAGGGGGGGGATTTTCAGGACATCCGCTTTGTCGGAGTGAAACAGACCGAAATGGGTTCTAAGCTTACCAGAGCTCCCCAAGAACAGAGAGTGGGCTTACCATCCACGGAGGATGAGAGCAGTCATTTTGTTCTCTCTCTTCTTCAGATTTAAATGTTGATTCCTCATTAGCTGCACTGCCCTTGTTTAATTATTCACATTTTTCCATTTGCGAGTTAAGTCGTCAAAGGGCATATTAACACTTGCGGCTGAACTTTGCCTTTTTATTTTAAAAGCTGGAAGGAGGAGAGCTGCTCGCATACTGTGAATCGTGCTTGTTCTGGTCAACCCGGGTGCTGCGGTTCGTCCTTGTTTACAACGTTTCTCTTGGTGGGGTTGTCCTTGGCTTCGCTTTGAGATTCCAAAGGGCAGAGCCATCTCTACAATCTGCAGACCACAATGAGGCCTTGTGGGAGACGGGGGAAGAGGAGGGAGGTTAAGAGAGAACTAAGAGAATATAAAATGAAATCGGATAATAGAGACAGAGAAAAGAAAGAGGCCAATAGATAGTGAGAGTTGAGAATATAAAAGAAAGCTACTTCTAAAGTTAAGTAGTTTGCTGTGGTCTGCTTGTGGTATGGGGATTTTTTTTTTTTTTTTTTTGTCTCTTCTGATACAGCGGAGGTAAAGAAAAGTTTATATGAAAAGTTACATTTGAAAAAACTCACCAGCAGTGTGTCTTTCCACGACTTGAACTGAAAACTGGTGACAGTCCCGGACCACGACTCATCGTCTCCCAAAAGAGAGTTGTTTTTAGTTCAGATAGAGTATTTTAACAACAGAAAAGGTTAAAATCTCCAAATGTCTGCACATAAATCCAAAACAACAACATGCTGGTACAGTTAAAGTAATAGTGCTCATATATCTGCTTGACACAAAGCTATCGCTGGTAAGTTTCCTCAATTTAGAACAGTTAGCACCCTGTTGTTCTTTTTTTTTGGGCATTTCTGTTTTCATAGTATCAAGCAACATTAAAAATTAGTGTGCTGCAGAGAGACTCGAAGGTGTACTTTCTGGAAGGAGCCAATTTATGTGCCCCTCCTTGCTTTCAGTCTTCGTGCTAAATGACGCTAATTACTCATAGGCTTAGCTTCACATTTAGCAGGTCGTCTCATGTAATTATCAGCAAGTTTTGACCTGAAGAGGCAAACTATTCCTTCAAGAAACTTGCTTTATTTTTTTGTGATTTAGGTGCAGAGGATGAACGGGTGCTTTAAATTGCCTTTATAGAGGATTATGGAAACCTGCTAAACGTTTGCAGAACCTCTTTATATCCCGTCTCATCAATGCCTGTCAGGCTCTGATGAGTTTCAAATGATGAGACCTTGGAGAAACCTTGAACAAGACACTCATTCCTTAGCATGCTGCCTCTCTCACTTCATTCCTCCCCAAACAGCTCCCCCCTCCCCAAACTTCATACCCGCTGTCTATAAAAGGGAACGGGAAGACTGAATCATAGTGCTGCTGATTTTGGAGCCTGAGGTTCAGATAAACAGTGAAACAATAGTCTGGCCTAGAAAGTTGTCAGTGGAGATAAACATAGCAGGAGAGTGAGATATGGTATGCCCCGGCAAGACACACTCTTCCACTGTGTTTGTGTGTGAGTGTGTGCTGTGTGGTTGAAGGGATGGGCCACTGTGGTTTACAGTGTCTCCATCTGGAAACACTCGTTTCGGTCTGCTGTTTTAACTGGGGAAGTGTAGGTTAGGTAAAAAGTCACACAGACACACTCACACGCAGACACATACAGTTCAACATGTACACACATAGATTTTGTTTCCCCTTTATCATCTGGAGGACCAACAGACAGACAGCGCGATTGAACGGAGCAACTGGCTCTTAAAATAGAAACTCTGAAGGGCCGCGGGAGACAAGACATCTGCAGATAAGAGACCCGGAAAGAGGGAGGGAGAAGGCGGTTGATTCCATTTTACCTGGGAGCCGACCGAGGAGGAGAACTGTTATTTTTTGCTTCTGAGAAGCAGAGTGCTCGACTCAAGAGAGGCTGGGGATGGAAAATTTGTGTCTGCTCTGCGCGTGCGTGTTTGTAATGTCGGGCGAATGGTATGCTGGAAGAAAATAGCCTGGGTCAGGAGGTGTGGCAGCAACAGGACAAAGTAGTCATCGAGTCAATTATCTCAGAGTGTCTTTCGGTCAAGTGTACACACACACCCTTACTTAGCGCTCAAGCAGGCTGATTTGGAGAGCAGCATACACAGATATATGCAACCAGTGTGCAACTATAGATCCTAAAACCTGACTGAGAGCCAGGCTTAATGAATTTACAGTTCGATATTAAAAACACACTTACTGGCACAGTCCACATCTAATTACCCTAAATACGAATGAAGACAGTCAGGTTGGTTTGTTATTTGGTGAAGTAAGACAAAGAAATGAATATAACATAAAGGCACACCACACTACCATGGGACAAAACAGCTGACTGCTTTTTCTTTTTGTTATAAATTCAGATTGACGTATTGACTGAGAGAGAGAAATACATAAAGAAGGAAGAAAAATAATTTCACCCCGATAGTGTGTTGGGTATTGATGTGTTTTTTGTTTGTTTTTACTTTACTGAGAGGGTGGAAGACGTTTGGTTTGTTTGTGTGTTTTGTTACAGCCCACTGATACAGGTTTGT
The DNA here is from genome assembly GCA_034769265.1 of Remorina albescens. NCBI lineage: Eukaryota > Metazoa > Chordata > Actinopteri > Carangiformes > Echeneidae > Remorina > Remorina albescens. Next base: position 3,657,515 of record CM068480.1, read on the forward strand.
GTTTGTATTGTTACTGTCCATTAAATCAGGGCCGCCTCTTATAGTGGTCAATCCTCCAAACCTTTAGGAGGTTTCCGACCACCAGGTGAGAAGAACCTCAAGTGGCAGGCGGAGACGGCTAATACAAGCCTCAGAGCGTGGTAACGATTTAGGATGGCGAGGGCGCGTACGGCACATGGGCCCGCTTTCTCACACACAAAACTGATTTCAGTGTTGTGCAGACTTAACTAAACTAACCTCCTTTGCTGAAAAGAAGCTTTGAGCTGGGAGTACATGGTCAAGTAGGTGCACTTGGCACACACACACACTTACTATGCAGCACATGTGGCTGAAGTTGTCCTCAAGCAAAGACAACATGCCAGCTGTATGATTTAGTGGAATGAAATCACCTTTATTAACCTGAACGTTCTTATGCATGCATTTATTGCCTGTCATTCTTTTATTGCCTTGATGTGTGTTAGATTTTTTTTAAAAACTAGTCGTTAAGTCGCTGTTAAAACAGGAGCTGTATATCAGCTGGAAGTTGGAAGAACTTCACCAAGTCTTAACAGACTCCACGACGTCTCTTCACCTGTAAAAACGGCAGTAATGCATGCAGCGAATGTCAACTGGGGGGACATCAGCTCTGAATGCCAAATCCAGGAAGCTAAGCTCCATAAAATCTACATGGATTTCATTTAACCTCCATGAAACCCTCGCACTCTGTGCGAATCCATCTCGGTTTCACACCACAGGAAAACGTGATGAAAACTGCAGTTGTCCGTGAGTCACACGCTAGAAAAATAAGAGAACTAACACAGACGAGTGCTGCGCCCTGTGCACTTCATGCACGTTCTCAGTCGATTATCGGTCAGAATTAGATTTTTCCCCACTTAAAGCCTGTGTCACAACTAATTTCAGCATATTTATTTTTAGGAGCCGGGGAAATGTCCGCGCTCGCACACTTTTATCCATCACAATGTAGGATTGTTGTCTATGATGAATCCAGTCATCCGTGCTTTTGCTGTCAGTGCAGCTGTGCGTACCGAGAGTGTGTCGGCGACACTAACCAAGGGCAATGCATACATTAGGCGAAAGATTACTTCAGACAGGTGAGTATGAGAGCGCGTTCTGTTTATGCGTGTTTTTCCGACACGTGTTTGTGCCTCTCCGACACCGGCGTTGACATACAAACAACACATAATGTACCGTCGCATCTACTCTGGAGGAAAGTCAACTAGTATTCCTCACACACAGACGGGCGCATGCGGCGTCGCACAGAGAGTAATCCTGCAACTGGCATGTAGCTGTAATAACTTTGCTGACAGTAATAGCTGATCTTGCTCCCTGTGCAGCAGGGTTAAAGCTGAGGCTTAAACTAACACACAATGGCTCTCCACAGAGCCCCTAAACCTCGAGCCCCCGACGTCTTAACACAAAGCGGGCGAACACTCAAGCCCTTCGAATTCTTACACAGTTAGTCAGCCGGGGCTCTGCCACAGTCCATTAAATGGGTATTAATTCTACTTTCCCCCATACAAGCGTCGCCCTCTAGGCCATTAGCATTTTCGTCTTCGTCACCCCCACCTCCAACCCGTCTCAGGGGCTTTGCTTCTGTTATGCGTCAGCCCCCTCCACCTGATCACAGATGCTGACCTCTCTCCCCCCCGCCAACTTGCGATGAGACGCATAATTCATACATTTATGCATTTATTTTTTGTTTCAGTAATTTCAGGGTGACAGATGAGAGATGCTTCATTTTAGCATCAGGGCTTCTAAACACATACTAATAACAGAGACCCTCCCTCCACCTCCCTCCCAACATGATTAATTCTGCTAAATGGACAATGACCATTAGAAGCTGCACATCGGGCAGCTTGTAATTTATTGTAATTGTTATGGACATTATTAGTGTGACAAAGCCATTACAATTGCTATCATTGTTATTATTTTTGATTAGGCCCATGAAGGGAGCTCCAGCGGGCATCTATTGATCTACACATTGTGTCAGCGAGCATGTTTCACCGAGGGAACACATTTTCTCCTAGAAGAGGTCTTATTACATTACTGTTTTGTCCTCAGCATACATAATTGCTGTCGCTGTTTTGTTGTGTTTTGTTTTTGTTTTGGTTTTTTTTTGTTTCTCTCTCTCTCTCGCTCTCTCTTTGCATTTAGTCCCTGCACCTTGAAGGCCAGGGACTTATTTAATAGTATCGTTGACGCAGTTTCCTGCTCTCTTTCATCTCTGTGTGAGTGCAGCTGCCTAAGTGTCCTGCCTCCGCGTAATTGGACAGTGAGTTTGTTATAATTGTGGACTTTTAAACATAGGGGGATTAGTTCTGCTACGTCACCCTGATGTTTCATTTAGTGGGAGTGATGAGAACTGCTCTCACAGCAAGACGAGCCGAGCTGAAATCGTGCAGTCCGTGGGGATACATGTCAGGAGCATGTGCATTGCTTCCTTTTTCCAGCAGCTTAATATATACATACATGTGACAAAGACCCGTCACTGACTGCGGGCAAGACACTCAATATTCACAACTACACATCTTCACACACTTTAGTCCCCTCTTTCATTTTTGTGAGTGCCCGACACTCACAACTTAACACGCATCCACTGCAACAACGTCTAGTGTCGAGACAACAAAACACGCTGCATCACTGTTTAGTTCATCCACATTACTTTATCAGTACTCGTCTCGAACAAGTGTCCTGTCCAAGTGTCTTCAGTATGTGATGTTCTCCTCCACAGCCCCCCGGCTCTAAAACAGAGCTGACGTGCAGGGCTGTCTTATATTCAGGCTACAGCAGGTGTGATGGTTTTGGACTGTACCAAGTTAATTGGACTACACGTTAGGTTGCCTTATTATTGAGTGGACTGTCAGGTTTTGGGGTTTCTGACTGGGGATGTTTGACTGGAAGGTGTTGAGGTCTGTATTGAGTTATGTTTGTTTAATGGAGAAACTGTCAGTTTGTTTGATATGAAAGATAATTAATGTGACTGGGATTTGGTTGGTCTGGGGGAGGGGCCTAGTAGTTACAAGCCTCTAGCGTCCGAGCCCGGTGACTGCCTCTCCGTATTTCGGCCCTCACCCCATGTTAGCCGACCCCACCGTGACCCTGCACAGATGAGCCGGACAGATAATGGGTAGATGGATGGTTTTAAATTCTGTTCAAAATCAAACAGTCTCATTTCAAGGCTTTATAACGTCGTCATTACTGCTATCACAACATTTTGGGAACTAATGCTGAAGCCGCAGCCAGCAGGCGTTCAGATTAGCTCAGCAAAAGGGTCTGCAATGGGTTTTTACAGGGACTCGTGGGCTGGAACTATTTCTTGGCAAGGCAGAGTAACTTCCAATCGATTTTTTTTTTTTTTTTTATGTCCAATTCAGTTTGTCCAGACTTGTGAGACCATGTTTACTTAGCCTTGCTATCAGTTTGTGAATTAATTAGTGTATTTGTGGAAGGCCAGGCCAGATCAGCTGTTAATAGAACACATACACTGACCTATCCACCTGCATTTGTCGTAAAAAAAATAATTTTTGGTGTGAAACATGAAAAAATAACTTGTTATTTCAGGCTGAGTATTCCGCAAGGACAACACTTTTCCATGGTTTAATTCCTTTTTGACCTCACTGTGTCTGGATATGATGAGTAGAAGTCAACATAAATTACAACATTTAAAAACATCCCCTCAGCTTTATGTAAACTCATCACATGGGGTCACCTCTGCGAACCTCTCACCTCCGTAACCTCGGTGCTCTTCTCTCACGACTCAAAACTCACACAACTTTGCTCCACTTCTCTAAATCTCTCCTCAGGATAAAAAATTGCCTTTTTTGACATGCGAAACACAAACTAAAGTTAAAAGAGCACACAAGGAGGCGTGAGAGTAAGAGGAGGGCTGAAGTAAGCGTTTGTTCCAAAGGAAGCGCCCTCGGCCATGGGTGTCAACTTTCAAAACTCAAATCTGAATATGAGTCCTGCAGTTGAGCGCTGGCGAGATCAAAAATCATCTCTGTTTGTCTCAGTTGGAACTTAACATTTCTGAGCTCTGAAAACTTGACGGTATCTGAGGTGAAAAAGTATTATAGACTGATGGAGAGCGGTGAGGAATGAGGCTGGGTGGTGGGGAGGGGTGGAGGCAGGCAATGGACAGAGTGTTTATTTTTGAACTGTAATCCTTTGATTTGGCAAAAAACATAAATATTGATCTTCTTCCCAGTCCTGGTCCAGAGCAGATCATGGGGGACAATAAGACTTTTGAACTGTGAACATTGCTGGTGTGGGCCTGTAGAGGGCCCAAGGCAAGATTTTTTCATTTTATTTTTTTCTTAACTTGGTCCAGAAATCACATCTTTTACACGTGAGTGAAGTGATGCGCTCTGCCTAAGACTATTATATAATCATAATGGCTAATGCCTGGATTAAAAAAGCCTTTGTGAGAGATATAAAAAAAAAAAAAAGAAAAAAAAAATCACTTTTATTTCTCTTTCCCCTAGTTGGATCCAAGGAAGAAAGATTTGCTTCATTGTTGAATTGTTCTCAATTTTCAAGCCTCTTATCAACAATAGAGGGGATGAATTATCAGCTGCCATCTGCCGGAGCTTCATACTTTGTGGACGATTATCTACAAAGTATGAAGCTCCATTATCCAAGACGAGAAATTGGCGCAGAGCTTCTTTTTTATTTTTAGGCATACGAGTCTCACATGGTATGGTGAGCTGAGCTTCCAGCAACAGGTCTGCATCGTCCAACATATACTAATCAGCCGTCTAGACGGGCGGAAAAGGAAACTGTGGCTCCAGAGTAAAGACAAAGGGAAGTGGGCAGTTGTTAGGATGAAATTTAGTACCGTATCCCTCCGCGCCTTTGCCCACACATTTATGAAAACAGAAAATCTGAAACATCTGACGTCAAGACGAATCTCTCGCACCTCTGGAGGAAGGATGGACGAGTACTTTTGCATACAGATACAAACACAGAGCGGAGCCTGTCACAGAGGGTCACATTTCAAGCTGTTTAATAGAACAGAATGAGTTCTCTTTCCAAAAGTGACGGCACAGACTCGAGGTTATGCCCCGCTCATCTGTTACACCGTACCTACGTGTTAATCAACCCCCAGCATTGCTCGGCTGTCTTTCTCTGCTCCTGCTTTTCCATCCCCACGGCTGTCACATCTTATTCCACACAAGAAGGAGTAGAAAACAGCCCCGTCTTTAACATTTCATATGGCTCCGGGCTACACCTCAGATATGCCAGCAAATGCCCAAACACCAAGGAAGCATTCGGCATCTGATTCCCCCCCTCAGTCCTAATTTTGTAAAACAAAAGTGTAAGCTTCATCGTCTCAGCAATTTATTTTGAAACCAGTTGGCGCTGATGCATGGCTGTATCTCAAGACAAATGCGCTCCTACCTGCAGGAGCTTGGAAAACCTGACCTCGTCTACATGAGTCTCTTATACCCGAGTTTTAAGAAAAGACAGATTTTTGGTTACGAGCTAAACTGAAATCGTTTTCTCAAGCACAGATTGCAGAGTGTGTGTCCATTAATTTAACATCCATCCCCCAATGCACCTTCTTAACCGCCCCGACTCTGCCCTCACATAACAACTTCTGAACCAGGAAGCATTATATCCTCTGTGATACCATTCAGAAGGACTTGTGGATTATAGTACATCACTGGATCAGGGCCATCTCCCTCCATGACATCTGTTTTACTATAAAGTATCGTAGAGATTATACGAGAAACCACATGCTCTGTTATAAACACATGTGCACAAGATGTAATCTCATCAAGCGATTAGAATCTGTGTTCTCTCTCGATACAAAGTGAAAGACGCGAACAAAGAGGCAGAAAAGGAGGGAAAATGATTGAATAGAAACTGCTGAGAATTTGACGTCTGTGGATTAAGTCTGGATTCGAGGGCCAGACTGTGGTTTTTTTTAATTAAAAAGCTGGCTTTGCTACACACATGTGCAGTATGTGTGTGGTCTTACTGCCCCACATTATCATTCCACAGGAGGCAACCACCGAAAAAAAAAACAAAAAAAAAAACATCTCTTGCCCCTTAAGAAAAAAGGTAGAGAGTTTCAGATAATCTGAAATTATGTTGAAACCTTTTCTTTCCTTCCAAACTGGAATGGCTTTGAATGAAAATTCATTCACGCTGAGTGGGGATTAAATTATGACTTTAATGTGAAGTCAGTTATAATACATTGGAGATCAGTGTTTGGCACTGCACTCAAAAATATCCAATCAAAGTAGTTTGGAGATCTGCTCCACAATACTCTTAACTGAGGGGTGGGGACGGCGTATTCATTCTTAGTAAAACAATTTTTATTGCAAGCTAATTTTACATGCTTGGAGGGCAAAGAGATTTCACATTTTTGGCTGGAATATAAGAGCAGAGCCAGCCCTATGATCTGGACTGTCCCTGGGTAACTGGCTGAGTGACCACATTTCCACCACCAGCAGCCTAAAGCAATTAAATCACAGACTTGGAGTTTCTGGTGCAAACATATTTGCGAGGGTGTTTACAAAACTGCAGAGTTGCCAACTTAGACCATTGCAGCTCTCCGGGGTCTTGGGACTACACCTCTGATTAACGGCTAAAGAGACGGATCAGAATGGCACGTAAACAAACAGCTGAAACGGTAACAACAGGGAACCAAATATGCTCACTGAGGAGCAGCAATAAAAGGCTACTGTTATGAAATAGATGGATTTGAATTAATATTACAGGAAGTATTGAGTTTGTGTAAGCACGTCATGCAGTAACTTTCACTTTACAAATGGGGCTTCTTGCTAAAACGCCACAAAGCTGCCTCAAATAAAAGTCTGTTGCCTTCTGGATTTGAAATAAATGAATGCTAAACTATTGTGTATCCTAGAGAGAGGTTATTAATGTGGTAGAGAAAATAAGAGAGCGATTCTGTAGTTTTCTCTCTCTCTGCGCATACTTAATTGAATATAGCTGAAGTCACAGCACCGTCTCTATCTTTTATTTATATGTTTGATAATGGTGATTTTGTCAGTTGATGTCAAATCAAATCAGAATTACTTATATATAGCGCCAAATCATATCAAAGTTACATTAAGGCATATAGAGCATATAGAGCAGGTCTAGACCAAACTCTTTGTCAGAGTTATGAAATCATGATCTGACTGATTTTGGTTGGTAACCTGTAGGAGCCACTGGACCTAGTTTTTGTGTATTTGTGCAAAGTACACACAAATGTAGAGAGGACAAATTTGCAATTTGAATGAGCTGGCCCATATGTTAGCATGCACCCTGCTTCTTCAAGGGCGCCATCCTTATTTTTAGTAACCTATATCTAAGTGCGACGACAACACTTGCACAAGGACGCACACATTCAAACTTCTTCTTCTCCTCCTCTAAGGGAGATCTATAATTGCTCAGGTCAACCTGCCTTTCCTAATAACAATCATATATTTACGGAAAACAAAGCACACACATACGGACGTGCGTACGGACCATCTCTTAAACACACACAAACATGAACGCACATACTTGGGGCAGACAGAGCATATACTCCCCACCATCCACTACTAATTAGAAGCTAATTATCTAGGCAAGTGTAAACAATCTCAGCAGATGGCAAAAAGCGTGGCATTAGCTCTAATGACCTTGAGCAGTGTGAGACCGGGGGCTTCCGTTCACCAACAGCCACTCTCGCTATGATATGCTGCGTTATCATTGTATGGCACAAATATGGACACACAACCGTACGCCGCTTAGGACTAAACCGGTTATCGTTATGATGAAGATGTTGCCTTGTTGTGTTTTCCATACAAACTTTGAAAAAGGGGGTTTTTTCTCCAGAGATTAAAACGAGGCAAACTTTTCAGGAATGGTCTTGAAAGTGTATTTGCAGATGTGATTTAACTTGTATTTCATGCATCCACATGCTGCTCTTGTGTCCTAGTTGGCCACTGATTTGACTTGCTGATGTTGTTGGCAGAGTATCTGGACCCGGAGTGGATGGAATAAGTACTTGGGCATTGTGGAGAATTTATCGCAGCGTGTACTGCTCGTAACTCTTCTGATTATGTATGAGAGCTGTTTCCACACTAATTATACATATGTAACTTCAGATCCACTTACGTCCTGCTAATGTTTCCCCCCGTTTGTTATTGAGCTCTCCTGCTCGAATATTGCTCCTTGTAATTTATAACCTAAGCACGATTGACCTCGTTAGGGGGCACTGTCGTGAAGATGAACGGGAATGATTGATTTTAAATTCTCTCTTGTATATTTATGAATTACTCATTATGTTTTTTGGTCAAACTTTTGCATAGTGCAAAAATAGGATTTTCTGTGTTCTTTACCTTTGCTCTCCATTTGTTGAGTGGTCTGGAATATCGTAAGGATCATTAGCGTCATTCCCACAAGAGCTAGACCATAATGCAAAATCAAAATCGATTATTTTTTTTACATTTGGTTAAACTTCAGGTTTACTGTACTTTTTTATTTATTAATATTGTGTTAATGTTAAATTCAGTCTGAATCTGCCGTCCTCCATCGTGGCCTAACCCTAAACGTACAATTGAACGATAACACAACTGTCCAGGTTTTATAATAAACCTCCTTTCCTTATTTGCTGGCTTAGCTTCAGCCACTGACTTGCTTCACCCTCCACACGATTGCCCAAGAGGCAGCGTGTACAGCATGAGAATAGACTATGAGGATGAGCCAAAGAGTAAACTAATCATACCTTTGATAGAGAGGCTACTGATCTAAAAACATCCCATCTTGAGCGTACACTGTTCATAGACATGATTTTCTCATCTGTGCCTCTGCCCACCACTGTATCCAGAAGACATGTGACATCAACAAGGACCTACAAGCCGCCCCCTGAATGCCTCGTGTCGTGCACCAGATATTTTTATTTTCATTTCATTTGAAACTTCAAATGTGTAAGTCAGACGAATAAAAGCAAAACAACAAATCCATGATGGAAAAGCGCTAACGAACACCTCCTGTACAATAATATAGTCGATGTGAATGCTGTCTCAGTTAGGGCTGGGCGATATGGACCAAAAGTCATATCCCGATATATTTAGGCTGAATATCGATATACGATATATATCCCGATATTTTTTCCCAAAGTCAGAGCAAATGTTCAGTCAAAGTCAAAGCCAAATATGACACGTCACACGGAGTTTTATTGAAACCGGCTACTTCAGTGAACAGCTGCAAAATCAAATGAATAAATAATAAACATATTTCTTCACCTGGTTTATGAATAAATACTCAGCTGTTCAAACAACAAGAGAATGTTAAACATAAATACTGTATAACAAGGAGTACCTTTTTTGAGATCAAAGCTCCATAAGGTGCACATGTAAATAAAAAAATATCTTAAATAAAAATAGCCTATAAAATAAAATAGGCCAACCTTTTTCCGAAATAAATATATTTATATGAGACAAGTACAATATCAAAATTTTTTTTGTTTGACAGCTATAAATGGCTTATTATGTTTATGGCACTCCCTACATATAATGTGATTTTGTTGCTCATCGGATACTTTGAATCAAAGCTATCTCCAAATTACTGAGCCACTGCTCTTTCTTTTACTAACCAATTCCTCCACTGCACGCTCCGCATACGTTGTTGCTTCCTCCATGTTTGTTGTAGAGTGCCGAGTGTCTGTTCCTGCCCCTCCCCCCTCTGTGCATGAAAGAGGAGGGGCGGGGGCGCGGGGAGCAGTGCACAGACCTCCGGGTCAGCAGCTTGCTTGGAGTGAGGATCACAGCGCAAATTTGAACTATATCAATATATGTGATATGGTCTAATTCCATATCACATTTAAAAATATATCGATATATTTTTTATATCGATATATTATATATACCGCCCAGCCCTAGTCTCAGTAGACTTGAGATTAGTAATGAACACCTCCACTTCACTCACACCTCACAAGCAGCTCCAGACACTCAATTAAAATGACCTGAGAAGTGCCTTTCTTCTGCTTCCTCTCATCTTTATCAATGTAAAGTACAGTTTCACATTCCTCACCACGCCAGCTGAAACTGAGCTCATGCTCATCCACGCATACCACAACAACCCTCATCCACCTCTCCCAATTAAAAGAGACATTGTTATCCTCGAGGGGAAATTGTTTCAATATGATGGAGAAGAGCCCCCGCCGATATCAAATCCTTTTCAAGCAGTTTGCGTCATCCTTTTCTATTTCTATCCCTTCTTCTCCTCAAAAACGTTCCCTTGGATTCTCTGTCTTTTGCAACTGAGGCTACATGTATTAAACATAGACCAGACCTCGGCCACTCAGAGGGAGTCCTGCTTGCTCTCTGCATGCAGTGAATTAAAAAGAAAAAAAAAAAAACCGTGGGACAAAGTGATTGCGTGAAAAGAAGTCGAGTGAAGGGAAAGCACAAAGAGAGCATGAAGCTAGGAAGCTGCATCGTGTATGTGTGTGTGTGTCTGGGACATAAATGGCAAAGGCAAGCGGCTTTTGATTTCTTGCTTTTGAAGGATCCTAACCCTTTCATCCCATCCTGCCCGCCCAGCCTCGCAAAGGCCATTCTGCCCTTTTTCCTACAATGACAACGCTCTTCTTTCCAGGACAATGCTTCGAAGGACTTTTGTTTAGCTCTGATCTGCATTATAAAAGAAGCCTGATGGGACAGGTAAGAATAGGACGAGTATTGGCTAATTGTAGAGAGGACACCGGCCCGGCTTACCTGCTGAGAGGACAGGTAGGGGGCGAGTTTGTCCTTAAAAGAGTTTTAGTTTGGAGCTGAATCACTTACATTATAATTGGCTGTGGGAACATTTAGTCCAACAACATATCAAAAAAAATTTAACTACGTAAGTGGGAAGTAGGAAACCAATCAGGAATCAGTATATTGCAACATTTTTATGTATTGATTTCACTTATTACTAATTTTCTTCCTGTTCATAGTGTTTACCACAATTCCCATCTGCAATTATAACTTTGTGACAACTGGGATTTTAACATAAAAGGGATATAGTGGTTCAGCCGCAGCATTGTACTGATAGAGGACCACCTCTTTTCTCACTTTCAAACCTGCAGAGCGGTTCCTCCAGGTGTCTCGTCTCTATGCGTCACCCCCTGTGCCCTGACTGCCACCCGGTGTCAGCAGGGGATGGCTCCTCTTCCGTCCCACCCCGTGACCCCTCCAATGATTAGCAATATAGCTAATGAATGGATTTAGAAATGCTGCATCATCGTCACTGCAAGCTCGCGCGGAGCCAAGAAAGTCCACCAATCACACAGCTGTGCAACTTTGAAACAAACTTCCAGTGCAGCAATGTGTAACTGAAACTGGATACAACGTCCAACAATACCACCAAATATCTCTTATCGTTCAGTTTACTGCCGTCGATGTGACTATCTTCCCCAGACACAGCAACTACTTTGATGAATGCAAAGGGGGGGGGTTCCCATAAGCAGGAAGCTGGTGACAAGAATTGAGAGCCGTCTGATGTACGAAGATGTTGCCGGATAGGCGGCGTGCCGTGTTGTGTTGATGAGACAGGCGGGCGTTTTCAGGACAGACAGGAACTGTGCGGGAGAGTAGTGGGGGGCCTTCAAGCGTGCTACGTTGTTGGTGTGTGCGCAGGCACGCGCACTTTTGCGTAGCATGTATAGCGTTCGTTCTTGAATGTATGGGGATGTAAAAACGACAGCTGATAGGATGTCAGTCACAAGCGCTTCATCTGTCATGGTGGTGACGCCTGTGACAGAGTGAGAGATGGCTCTGACCTTCAGGAGTGACAAGGGAGCAAGGCAGCACAATAATGCTCCTCTCCTACCCTCCCTGGCTACCTTCCTGTTGTCTTTCGTAGGCTGACAGGCCACACCCTCCCCTTTTCAATTCCATGAGTTCAATGACACCTGATAAGTGCTTCACTTCATTTTAAAGCTGCAGATTTGGCGGCACCACAAGGAACAAACAGGGAGGTTTTGAACATCTCCTCAGGTCAGTCAGGTGATTATCTGGACTTTAACATTAAAAACATACACAACTTCCTGGTTCAGCTCAGCTTACTTCCGAATAGATGGTTTTCCTGCTCAATGAGGAATTACCACCAATAGAATATAGGAACTCTCAGTTTCACTTGGAGCTCTAATTAGTGGTGCATATAAAATGATTAAGAAAAAGTTTTGAAAAGCAAACACACCTAAGGTCAAAAATAAAACCCAAACTAAACCGGTCGTCTTTAACTGTCGGGGTAACAGAGTAAGGAGCTTTGTAAGAGTGAAAGGTCAAAGTTGGGGTAGATATAGAGAGAAGAAGCGAAATTAAAGAAAAGCAAACAAATGGAGGGACATCTCGAAGGAGAGGGCAACAGGTCGCTGATGAAAAAAAAACAGAGAGCGACTTTGGAAGGGGTAAAGGACAGGTGAAAGCCCCCGCATTGGCGGGGTATGTGATCTCCGACGGCGACGAGACCGAGACCTCATGATGGATGGTCCAACCTCGGCCCCACTCTGCAGTGTCATTAGGCAGAGAGGGTTTTTGCAGGACTTGTCTAAATGCAGCGTGCGGTTCCACTGGCCATTCATCACAGGGCTGCCACGTCTGCGGAAGCCATCAACAATAAAGTTCCTCCGGTTGGTGAACTGAAGCTCTGAAAAGTGGGGATCTTGACAGATGTAGTCTATAAGTCATCATTTCTCCCAGCCTCGATTCATTTTCCTGCGAAATATGTCTTTTAGGGTTTTTTTTTTTTTTTCTTTCATGAATTGAGGTCAGAGTGAAGTTGATTTATGGGTATCAGATGATAATTTTATTTTCATACTCTTTTGCATACAGCAGGTGACTGTGAAACGTCCACATTAAACTCAGCGGCGATTGGATTTAGTGAGTTTCTACACATTATGATTCAGCGACTCACACTTGTATGATCTGTTCGTATACTCAGCGATACCTTAACTCGCCTCCAGAGTTGACTTTGTTTCGGCTCTTTTACTTCTGTATGAATTGGATACCACTATGTGTCACAGATACAGAGCAAGAGGGCAAACTAATTTTCTCCATGCGCTGGCGCTGAATTGGTCCGAGAATGACTTCCTTCGGCACCATAAAGGCACACATGTGCTTCAGATGATATGATTTTTTTTTTTTTGCTCATTTCTTGCACTGATGTGCATTAACCCTCAGAGGACGATGGGGAAAGCTTGTGGTTTATAAGCTTAAAGCAGATTACTATCCCAACAAATCATGTTGTATTTTTTTATCTTTTTTTTTTTTTTTTTTTAAGACTGCGGCGCTTGCAAAAAAAAAACTCATACTAGATATGGCATCAATGAAAAGATGGGATTTTTTTCGCTTGTTTGTTTTTAGAAAAAGCTGAATAGATTTAACGCCCCCCCAAAAAAAAAAATAAATAGTTGTGTGTGTCCGAGATTTCTTTGGTACATTATGTAGTGGGATGGAAATCAGGCACTATAAACTGAAGTGCATCTTATATAAATCAAATGGAAAAAGTTTTTTTTTTTTTTTTCTGATTCTTTAAAGTGGATGTGGAGAGTAGTTCACTAGGAGCAGTGGAGTGGCTGAGTGTGTGATTTGAGTGTCCACTTTTAGACAGATGCTCATCACACAATGGGAGATGAGGTCACAGAGGTGGGAGGCGAACCTGTCAATCACCGCACAGCCAATACACTTCCATTTGAAGAAGCTGTCAGTCTCCTGAGAGATGCAGTGATGACGCAGTCGCCAACGGCACCCGAGAGAGAGAGAGAGAGAGAGAGCAGGAGAGAGAACGAGCAGGAAGGCTGGAGTTGTTTGGTAAACTGGAACGGGAAGAGCTGCCGCTGATCCTGAATCTGCTACCTATAGCTGTCGGTGACAGTAATTGTCCAGACGTTTAGGTATGTCCTTACATCACCACTGCCATGTACTTGCAAAATCAAGTAAAATGGTGAAGAGAACCCAAAATGGATACAGGGCGTTAGGGGGTTAAATATGAGGTGAAATCTAGCCACGGGTTAGCTTAGCTTTGTACACAAGCTGAAAATAGGGGAAACAGGTGGCATTGTCCCAGTTCAGAGGGCGCAGTCACAAAGGCCCAACTGAAATGAAACATTTCAGCTGTGCCTGCCCTTACCATTGCCTCACAAAGTGTGTTTTTTCTATGTTCACCGTGTATGGCCAAGTCGCACTGCCGTGATGCGATCTGCCTGACGAGGATAGCGACATCCTGGAGCCTTGGTGTAACTCTGAGGTTACCTCGCCCCAAATCTTAGGATATTTACTACACAGATATGAGATAAAAATTTACATATCGCACTCTACAGAACGTAAATAAGCATAACATCAAACATCCCTGTTTTATTCTTCTGTTCTGAAGTATTTGTTCCTGAGGACAGATCTCATCTGTGTTCTGCCTGCATTACATCAAACTTTTTACGAGGTGATGGGCTTCCTACTGGGGCTTGTCTGAAAAATTGGAACATGACATAATTCACTCTCAGTCACTTTGACAAGCTTCTCTGACTTTTCTTTGATAGCAGCTTTAGTGTGGAAAAACATCTCAGAACATTTTTGCACTACTGCTTATTTCAACTCAGGACAGATTAAAGTATTCCTTTCTCACAACAGCCTACAAACTGTCATGAACGTGCATTCGTGATAATCCGTCTGGACTTCAGTGGCCTAATTCTCTGTGCTCTGTTCTCTGGCATCTCTTGTTCTTTGGCATCTGTATAAAGCTTCTCTCCTGCCGGCAGCTTGTCTAAAATGTTTCCTCATCATCAGACCTAATTTTAAGATACGACCGGCTACTTTTACAGCGGTGGTATGTTACCCCAGAAAAAAAAATTATTATTATTATTTTTAATAAGATTATTGTCATAATCACAAACAGTTGAGTTATTAATCATCATTAAAACACACATTGGCTCAGTTTGATACACACATGGGTTTGGTCTGGTTTAACCAGCATGTGTTGGCTTGTCATCCTACCCTGTGATTTTTTTTACTTTCCTGATTGGCTGAGTGATCGCTGTTCCATTGACTGTCTGCCGAATGTCACATGAGTTGGAGTGAGTTGGCTGTTGCTGTATTTTCTCTATGACCATCGGGGTGATTGTGTGATTGGCAGATTGTACCACCAACGGCAACCAAAAAACTCCAGGCCTCAAAACGCATATCCTACAACCCTAACCTTGTTTATGTCATAAATATAGAGTACTTTTATGCTTTGCTAAAATCCAATCACAGCTTTCAAGGAAAATCATTTTACACTTAGAAACCAGAGAGTCGGTGCACATTCTTGATTATTTCGTCCGATACAAAAAACTTTTTTGTTGACTTGGTTTGATGCCGCCCTGCACATTTCCTTCCAACTCTCTTATCTCTGCAATTCTATAATCAATCATGAATGCTGTGAACAATAGTTTGCCACTTCCTACTTGTAGCCACCTTGATGTGCCGTGACAGATTGTCTTGCAGAGTGTGGGACATAATTTTTATATATATATATATACAGACGGGAGACACTGTGTGCACTGCTTACTCCCTGTCAGCCTTTGTGCAACAATATATCCAGGCCTAATACTCATCCAATAAGCCTTGTGGCTTAAGAGTTTTTGTGTGCAGTGATGTCAATAAAACCCTTGTTTTGCCCCATAACATAATCCTTGGACTTTATTATGCAGGGTAGAAATTTTTTTTTGTACACCCAGCGTCATAATCACCCTGCTCCTCCAGCCCACTTTCTTCTTTTCATCCTCCTCTTTTCATGCTTCATCCACTTTCTCTGCTTCCGTTCCGTGACCTCAGTACACCGGCAGAATACCGTGGCAATCATAAATAATAACTAAATTGAACGCTCATTAATGCCAGATTATGGTCCTCCTGAATAGCCGCAGTGGCCTTTTTCTCCATGCTCTCATCTGTGAGAAAGAAGAGAAACATAAAGGGAACAAAAAAAAAGACCCTTGCTGAGCTATGAAGAACCATAGCTGTGCCTTTTTGCCCACATTCAGTCATGCAGTTGAACAGAAGTTGGGACCCTTCTGCTAACAAATAACAACAAAAAAACTTTATGATGTATAATTACAGCAAGTAATGAAAAGCAGATGATTTGGTATAATAGAACATTTAGTTGCTGTAGTACAAAGTACAAAGGGGACAGAGCAATGATCACATCTGACCCAGGAGGAGGGCTTACTTAGTCTGTGTGTCGTTGTGTGTCTCTTTTTATGTGTTGTTAGGGGCCAGGATGAGAGGCCGTCTCTCCCGTTGTATATGCATTTGTCTCAGTGCGAAAGGCAAATGATGAGCAGGAAGGCACCGACATAGACGGGAACAAGATGGATGAGACCGGCGACGTGTGTGAGCATGCAGCTCTCAGCACTGCATTGTGTGCGTGTGTGTGTGTGTATGTACATAACAAAAAAGCCATTCACATTCACATGGCTGTATGCACACACACATGCACAGCCTGATGGATGCTTGCACAATCTTACACATGACGAACATACGTCAAAGTGAATAATCAGAAAGGAGGGACCGTTAAAACGATCTATTGAGGCAACTACAGGCCCCTTCTATCCAATAAACAGCTGCTATGTAGCGATGACTGAGTCTGACTACAAAGCCATTCATGCACATTAAAAGCCTTTAACAAGGCCATGAAGTAGAGTTGTTTCCTGTCGTACTCCAAAGCGAACAAGAGCTGAATTCGAAGAGATGCAGGATAATGGCCTCTCCTTCATTCTACCTCTGCTATCAAATGCTCTGTGTATTGACCTGCACTAATCATCTTCACTGAGTAGCAATTTAGACAATTATCCCCGCCCCCCAATTTCTTTTTCAAAACAACTACTCCCTTGATTTAATTCCTGTTTTCCAGATCGATGTGCCCACGCTTGTCTTTGGAAGACTTAAAATCGAAATCTAGCCCAATTTTTTTTGGGCCAGATTCGTGCTATGTCTGGTTTTGGTAGGTGATTTACTCCTCGACTGTTGATAATTGGAAAAATAGAGGCTCCTTATTCGCCTTGTTTACTCATGCTGTTGATTAGATTACATTAGATTAGAGAGTTCATTTTTTTGACCTCGGAAAGTGGCGTGGCAAAAATAAATCCTAAATGAATGTCTGTTCAGTAA
Source organism: Remorina albescens (assembly GCA_034769265.1). NCBI lineage: Eukaryota > Metazoa > Chordata > Actinopteri > Carangiformes > Echeneidae > Remorina > Remorina albescens. The sequence goes on from CM068480.1 coordinate 3,674,635, forward strand.
TTTCCAATGTAATCACACACTGTTTCCACAAGGACAACACATCATTGCAAACACAAACAGCTGCGTTTCATGAAGATTTCTGCTCTGATAGCCACAATTGAGTCGATGTTAATTACCTTCGTCTGTTTGCTGGTTTGTCAGCAGGATCTATACAAAAGGCACCGAACCAGTTTGGATCGGTCGTGTGGCAAAGAACTCGTTCGATTTGAGAGGCAGCTCTGTGAATTTTCTTAAATTACTTACCTGACTATCGGTGAGGGGATCAGTTTGACCACAGTCAGGTTCTCTGGCAATAATCTGTATTTTTGATGTGAAAAAATCAGGCAAGTTTATGCTGCTGGCAACTATGAATCTGTACATATTGATGCAGATCCAGGTAATAATGTGGGTGTCTCAGATGCGTAGGATTGTTTGGCCTTGGCGGAGGTGTCACTAATGCATGTATGCATGAATTCCCACATACACTGACCTGTCATTCTTTAATAATTCAATATAAACAGATAATTGGGAAATTTGCTTTTCTACTGCATTGAATATTGATGCTCATGCATATTGATGATTACTGTGGCGAGCAAGACACATTTTGAGCATTGCTTATGACAGGATTATGGTAGCTCACAACACTGGTCGTCAAAACCACTGCAGTCGTTGTTTACCACTCTTAATAACTTCCTTTTAGGATGTCTGGCATGAATTCCAACCTTCGAGCTTACAACGGTTGGAGTGTGTAAAGCCTGTGAGGCATTTCAGGCAGACAATCTCTGGAGCATCGATCAAACGCACCCTTTGTAGTGAGGCAGTGCCCACCCTGCCCACACTTGTTCCATCAGTGCTGCTGCAGCCTCCACCTGAGGACTCCTGCTTCAGTCCCCCTTCCCAAGGGAATCAGTGTTTGGCATCTCTCCAAATATCAATGATATTTGCACACGCTATTGTATTTGTGCAAAGTACTGCATAATGATACTGTGCATAGATAATAATGGATCCACTTCCCCAGATTTGGCCGAGTGGAATCGAATGAGCGGTGGCCAACATGAGGGTGAAATGTGTTATTTTGTGGCTGGCAGGAAATCATCACATGAGCAACACTGTCAGTTGGTTCTCACGCCGAACTGTAAACTTGGCTTGAAAAACGGCAGTGGGCACACGGGCAGTTTTTGGAGTTCAACTGACAGCTTGGCAAACACCTTGTATACAACACCTGCATGTTTGTGCACGTCTATTGATATTTCTGTGTGTGTGTGTGTGTGTGTGTGCTTGCCTGCATGTCCCATGTCTTACTTTCCACCCATGGTTATTCTGCAGAGGTAGTGAGCAATAGGAAGAGTAGATTCCTCTCTTCTCCTGTCTACTGTAACCTGCCCATACATTATTGAGCGCCAAAGAACATTGTTCCACTGCGTTAATTTTTCAGCAGGCCAGGGGTGGACTGCAGACACACCCCATCCTTAAGCCTGGGGTTAGAAAGTTTCAGGTCATTGATGCATACTGTCCTCCGCAGTGTGTGTGTGTGTGTGTGTGTGTGTGTGTGCGTGTATTGGCTATGTGTTCAGTCTTTTTCTTTTCTTCTGGCTGTGCTTCTTTCCCCATCCAGCACGAGTGCCAGGTCCAAATAAAACTCTAAAACTCTTTCATAACACTGTAGTCCACCCACTTCCCATTTTAAAGGTCCCGTATTTTACCTCTTTTTAGTGTTTTATTGGAAAATGGTGTCACCTTTAAGAAGATATATTGCAGTTTTAAGAGGCGAAAAACACCTCACTGTAGTTTTAGTGTCACATCTCCTCTCTCAGGTTTCTCTCTGGAGCTCGATCAACAAAAAGGGCGTTGAGCCAATCAGAAGGGAGGGTCTAAACTTCTCCTCTGGTAGGTTGTTTTGTTGTCCTGTATGGTTTGAAGGGTGGCTGCAGAGTGGCTGGGCTTAGGGCAAAGCTTAAAACAGTGGCTGCTTTGTTGTGGCATCACAGTCACAGAAGTTCAGACGGTTTGTTTAAAGTCTTTGAATACAAGCTGTGTGCCTTTTGGTCTTTGACAGTACTGATACAGAACCCAGACTGGAGTTATAATAATAATAATAAAAAAAAAGACACAGAGATCTGACTTAATATGGTACTTTACTCTTTAACTGATGTATAAAAATTCTTTGCTGACACAAATTTGCGTAAAATCTTACAATAGATTGAAATTTCAAAAGGAACAATTCTGTTTAAATCTTATTTTGGTGCACAAGGGCCTCAGAGCTAAATAACCGAGGTTATCTGCAAGGATGCTTCATGCAGGGTTTTTAGCCATATGATCCTGACACATGAGAAGCTTCTCAGCTTTATTGTGTTCCATAATACAGGAATTGATTTGCCTCCGTAAACATAATAGCATAATATGTTCAGTGTGCTGTGCTCCACACTCCACCACTAAGGAGATTTTTCTTTCTGGATCTTGAGGGAAATTAAATCAGCTTGCTCCCAAGCAAGCAAACACGCATGCACACACATTCCTAGATACAACAATTTGCCTGTGGCGATGTGGAGGAAAGAGGCAATTACACAAAAATAATAGGAATGAAGGAGCATCTATCAGCATACATGAAATCATATGTATCGTTTCACTTCTCTGTAGGACATACTTGACACACCTATGTGGCTTTTTTTTTTTTCTTGTTGTGCAGCTCTGTTTCAATGCATTAGCTGCTTAGCCTAGCTTTGCAAGTCATTATAGGATTGCTGCAGGGTAAATGATAACAGTAAGCATGCAAGCTGAGAGCTTAGCCTTTCGTGGCTAAAGGTTAGCTCATAGATTTATGACTGCCACCCCTCTTTGCCCAGGCTGTTTAAAGAGGCAGACACTTTTAATGTTTGAGCTTCTCTGATTGATTGCGGCCAGACACCGCTGTCTTATCCCCACAGTGGAGTGTATGAGATCGGAGGCGAGGACAGGAATATGAGTTATGTGAATTTTCAAACTTTTGAGACCTCAGATTATGGCAAACAAAGTTTTTACCTTTTTTTGTTTTTCACATGGAACTTCTTACATATCAGATGATATGCCGACCTCTGCAGCTCACTGCAAACTCTGCTTGCAACACCTCATCGCAACCATAGTAGTTTATCCCTCTCAGATTCTTCCTTGAAGATTATTTCCTGGTTTAAAAGGAAAAGCCAAAAATAAAAAGGCATTCGTTCACAGTTTTTAGAAATATTCATTAATCATTTCATGACTGCTCAGATTCATCTTGTGACCAATCTGGGGTCCCGGCCTCCATCTTGGAAACTACCATCCCAGAATGAATTACAAATACCAAAACCGACATCAAAAAAGTAAATAAAAATGTCACATGAATAAATGAAAATCACTAAAAAACTTGCCTTGGTCTCCTGGACTCTGCCCGGGTCTTCAGACCAGCAGGCCTGGAAGCCGGCCAGCCGGAGTTGAAGTCGGGAGGGGAGAGCTGACCAGCTTGAGTGGAAATTAGAGTCCAGCAACATGGCCTCATGGGAAATGCAGTGCTACGGGCAAGGAGGAGGAGGAGGAGGTGTCACTGAGCCATGAATGGAACACAAAACAAGGGCCGACAGTAGTGTGCTGAGGACGTGCCAAAAAAACTGTGTGGTTCATTTGACTGTGTGCACAGATGTCTGTATGTATGGGAATGTGTGTTTTTGTGACCACAACAATGAAGAGGTGATTGGTTCTGTGAAATCTTTCATGTGCTGCATGTGTATTTATGGACAGAGGGTAGGGAGGGAACTCAGCAGCTGGCCTTAGTTTTAGTGTCTCTTAGGGATGAGTGAAATATCAGCCAATACACACACACACAAACTGCCAAATCACTCTTTCACACTCAACAGATTCACACACAATGTCCCATTCCATGCTGACACACATATACTGGCACAATTTGGAACGCCTCTATTTCTCATCCCACACACTTAAACACACACACACACACACACACACACACAGACTCCGCAAGAGGGCCAGACCAGAGTACTAAATAAAGACAGACAGTAGAACAGATTTTCACACCCAGCGGGGCCATTAGCAGCTCGGTTAGACCACCAGCAAACTTCCATCCTCATCAGCATCACAAACACTCACACACACACACACCCATAGACACCTGCCATCAAAGGGTGATACAAATCAAATGCACAGTCATAGAGGCATGGACATGCATGTAAACACACGTTCATTACACGTTAGTAATTAATGTATAGTTGGATGTCAACATTGATGATTCTAGTTTTTTTGGGGTTTTTTTTTTTTTGTATACAAGAGTAAAAAAGTGTGTGTGTGTGTGTGTGTGTTTGTCTGGGGGTGGGGCGAGGATTGGGGGGGGGGGGCTCCGGGCTGCAGCTGAAATATGTATGCTGTGTCCAGGAGCGCTGGGCCCCTGAGGATTTTGGTAGAGGGGAGGTTGCTGGTCCTGGCTGCCACGACAGCACTGCAGGCTCCTGGAAACTGTAAAGCAGCTGAGTTGCGTCAACTGCATGACGTCTTAGTGAGAAACTAAACAGAAAAAAAAAACAAGAAACCAGGGGGTTTGCTGATCAAAACTCACGAAAGATCAGAAAAAGAGTCGTCTCTAAAGCTGCCAAGTGCTCAGAGGAGGTGAGGACGATTACTGAGAACCACATTATTGAAAAGACGTCTCCCTGAACAGCGAGCCATATTCACAAGCGATTGAACGGTTGAAATTAATTGAATTCATCTTGGCGGCATGGCTTTAAGTTCACTATCTTATTTGTTTGAAGCGGAAAAAAGTCCAGGGACGATCCTGAATGCAGCGTTACAACCTTTGAGATAAAGGAGACACGGTCACAGAAAAGTAGCAAAAAAATCTGTCATCCCGATGCTGAAAATACTGATCTCAACCTGAACCTTAAAAAAAAAAACTTAAATGTAATTGTGAACTGTTTTGTGGTTCAAGTTCAAGAGACATAATAGAATTGAAAAATATTTCTTCATATTGTTTTCTTTAAAAGTTTTTTTTTAATTATTTCCATTCCTTGAAGATATTAGATATTTTTTTAATCATCTACAAAGCATTTACAGTTTTTATTTTTTCCTTTACCTTTTGAGTTAAGGATTTGGAAGGAAACAGGGGAAATGTCCCGAACGACAGCGTTTGTTATTTTTCAAAATGAATTCTCCATGTTCTTCACAATTATGAATTCTTACCTTAAGGCAGGCATTTGTACCGGGCACTGTTCTCATTAATGAGAAAGCAGATTTAATTGACTGTGTGCAGACTAGGTCGTACGTCTGACACACTAACCTGCACGTACACACACACACACACACACACACACACACACACACACCATGCCCCAGCTCTGAGTCCACCTGGGCTTTGTCTCTGGGGAACATCCTCTGGCTTCGGCTATGCTGTATGCAAATGAGGGGTTTCTGTCACACAATAATTGCACTGTATTGCACAGGAAGCAGGCAATTGGGAAGTTGGGTTGAGCTTGGTCGTTGCGCGCCTGCATTGGAAGTGTCTGGTTATCGCGGTTGTGCTTCTGCATGTCGTGTCATGATACAGTCTATGTACTGCATTACTTTTTTCGTGATTTCACCTAAAATCAAACTTATTTCTCGCCTTGACGGCTCGATGAAGGCAAAAAAAAATTTCATATTATCAGATGTTTTTCTCCAAACAGGATGCGGCGAATGTAGCTTTCGGGGAGAACAGAGGTGGAAGTCTAGGATGAAATTCATTTGACGATAGGAACATAGTTTTACAATAAAACGGGAAATCATTAACAGAAAGGAAGTCCGTGTATGTTCTCGGTCATCCAGGTCAGAGTTATCCGAGAAGGCTGAACTGGACTGGGTTGGAGTTTCTGAGGTGAAACGTCTTCCAGAATCTGTAACTAAGAACCAAGTCACATAAGGGACAGACCATAATAATAATAATGATAATAACACTCTCCTGTGGGTGGTTAAAGTTTATTTGATGTCAGCATCCAGCCATCCTCTCCTTCTGATACCCTCAAGTACTTGGAAAAAATGCAAACCATTTATCACACATTTACTCTCCCTCCAGTTTTAGAGGTGCGCGTAATTCTCTCTGAGATAAAATGACTCCATTTTAAGAATGTGACATCCCCCATGTGCCCTGACTAAGAATGTGTAACTATAATGCAAAGTGTGAATTTTAATTTGAGAAATTTATAAAAGAAAAAGCTTTTTTATCAATCCTACTTTTTGCACCAGGGTTTATTTATCACTGTGAGAGGTCTGATCGTCAGAGGAGCGAGGCGTTAATAAAGTTAGAAAGTTTAGCAGCTGAATGCTCCATTCTGTTGAACAGCCAGGTCCAGTTCTATAAATATGACTAATTGAAAAAAAAAAAAAAAAAAAGTAACTGACATATCAGTAGCTGCAGGGTGCTGATTCCTCAGCTAGATATCACTGATGAGCTCTCATTGAGCTCCTAATGAGAGGGACTGCTGGAGATACTCATCAGTGATCAATGTTTTCTTTGGCCTCACGCCTTCCTGCAGGTAAATGAGTATCTGCGTGGGTGATACCATATGCAATGCTTGCGTTCTGTGTGCATACCCGCCCCCCCCACTCTCTCTTTCCCCCCTCAATGCACCATTGCCAAGCTCTTCCCTCCCCTTTTCTACATCCCTACTTCTTTATCTCCCCATCGTAGATAAAAGCAAAAGCGCACATCGCCAGGGAACAATTAGTCACAGCTATCTCGAATCATTATTGCACATCTCAATCGCCCTCATTTTTGCAGCCTATCTTCCTCCGTGCCCGGCAGAGTGCTAACCCACAATGCTCTGGGAGATGTCCAGGCACTCCGACTCTAAAGGCACATCAGTCTATTCTACATTTTATCTCCGTTTTGGGTCTTTTAAGCCTCCTGCCTGCTACATTGCTTTGTCATATCATTTTCCTCTCCTTTCACTTGACCTAAGTTTTCCTTTTCCGTCTTTCCTCCAGTTCACTGTGTATTTTTTATTGGCGCTGACAAACTTCACAAAAGGTCTTTCTGATTAGCCATGACTTTGTTTCTTTCTTTTAAGCCTCTGCTCTGTGGAGGTTTTCTACACCTTGACGAGCTTAAAGGATCAGATTTTAATTGAACACAGCATGACCAGGATGGCAAGTGGCTACAGTTTTCAACTTGAAAATACTAGGTTTTAATTTGAGTTGAATTGATATCAATACTGCATGGAACTCTACTGAGTCTCTACTGTCTTCTCATATTCGTTATAAATATTTATTCTCGCTGACCGGCCTTCGGGCTGATGCTGTGCTCAGGTTAACAAAAGTCAGGAGTCAGGCAAGCATATAAATATGCATCGGGGGGAGGGAGTGCTGACATCATTTATAATTATTCATGCTTAATTTATTAAGCATTAAAAAATGTTTTAAGTTATATCATTCACTTTTGAACTACTGTAACTTCTGTAAATATGTATTTTCTCCTGATTGTTTTTTTTAAATATTGTTTGTGTTGATTCATCACCTTTGATTTGTTCTCTGCGAAGACAAATCTATTTCTGCTTCAACATTTTACATATAGTTTCCAAGCCCTTCAACATAACTTAAAGCAACATTTTTTTCCTGGTTGCCTTTTAAGCGCATTCATGGTCAAAATGGAGGTGATATTGTTCGGCTTTTATGTACGAGGGATCCTATATTTAACAGTGACGGCAGACTAAATATTTCAACATTATCTTAAATGTGCCTTCGCCTCATTGATCGCCACTATTTCCAAATGAGAGCATTCAGGATGGGAAAGCGAGGATGTTTTACCATGTGGTGAAACATGATAAAATACTATCGCCCGCCTCATAGTATGCTGGCAGTGTAAACACGGTTCTACAGAGTTAGAAATCCTGGCATCAACATGAGCATGGGCTCCACTTCCTGAAGCCTCTGTCGTCATAAATTTGAATGCAAGTGAACATGAAACACTTGTAAATCATATTTGCCTCTTTACCTTCATTCCCTATTTCCCTCATCATGCCTTCACTCTTATCTGTCTACCTCCAGTGGATTTGTCGAGCTGAAATAGAAGAATTAAATATCAGCACTATAGATCATTTTGACAGTTTAATTTCAATGCCTGATTATTAGTCAATTTGATAATTATATTGTCCAACCATCCAATTAATGTGTTCTATATTTACAATGATCATCAAATAAGCTCTCCATTTTTGCATCATTTATCAAGGGTGAGATATTAGAAGCACAAGGGACCTTGACAGTTTGTGCGTGGGTCTTCTTGATTGAGAAAATCCATGTGTGTCTGTCTCTCTGTCCGTCTGCCACGTTCACCGCCCTGTGAAGAAGTTGTTGCTGTTCTTCCTCAATCCACTCCTTTACACTCAGCTGAGCGTACTCCAGAAACACAGAAAGAGCAAAAGACAGAGCGAAACGAAGTGGAGGCGAACGAACGATGAAAAGATTTCATGCCTCCTCCTCGCCTTTACCGCTCCCCTGTCTGCTCTGTCTAGCTGGGAGGAAAAGCGGTGCACTGTGCCAACGAGTTACTGACACACAAAATATGGGAGAGCGGAAGATGCTAGACCGATCCTTCGTGACTTGATGCCCCCTGCTTCCTCCTCCCTGTTAGCCAGACGTCCCTGGCACTCCCAGAGCGAGTCAGATCACCTCAAACAGGCAGCAGTGCGTCGCAATGAGATCAGGTAGCTCCAAATGGAACACATTCAGATTGGGTTTTCCATCTGGAGTGTGGCAGCTTGGTGTTTACATGCCAGTGATAATCAAATGCACCGGTTTGTTTTTGTCTTAGATAAGATCCCAGCATCTGACCATGTGCAGGCTGCTACAGTCAGATATTTGTAAGCATTAACTGCAGTTGTTGCCTCTCTGTTCAAGTCTTCAAATGATTTTCAGTAGTTTCACTAGTAAGTCTGCATCTTTCTCCCTTATCCCTAAAGCTCACACGTTATTTTTCCTGCTGTTTTTTTTGTCTTTGTTTTCATGTGAACATTTGCGGCTCCTGGTTCATGGATGTGTGTGGGATTTAGGAATGGTTGCTTTTCATTGGGATGGTTTTGAGGTGCCCCCCCCTACTCCATCCGCTTGGTTCAACAGCAAAAAAAAAAAAAAAATCTTTCAATTTCAAACTCTGTTGTTTATCCTTGACAGATGACGTGCCCCCCTATTTCAAGACAGAGCCGGTGCGTAGTCAGCTCCATCTGGAACGCAACAGGCTGGTGTTAACCTGCATGGCTGAGGGGAGCTGGCCGCTGGAGTTTAAATGGATCCACAACAGCACCGAATTAACTCGCTTCTCACTGGAGTACAGGTGAGCTCCGCTGAAACTGAATCACTTTTTTTTTTGAAAGAGACACAGATGTGTTTCTGAGTGAGTGGCTGATCCCGCGAGTAACTTACAGTAAACAGAAATTTTATCGAAGTCAGAAAGTAAACAGTACTCTCATATGGAGCCAATGTGTAGTATATAATTCATATACGATATATAAAAATAAAAAAAAAGGCGAAGTCAAATTGACCTGAACTTTGCTGCAGTACTTGCTTCCCATAGTTAAAAAATATACTTTTTGACCCCGCATTTGGTATCTCATAAATGATGTAGCAGCCAAATCAAATTCTCATTAAAAAATAATTCGGCCAAATGAGTCATTCTGCCTAATTTAACTTGCTAAACTAAACTAGCTAAAATAGGGAAACTGCACTGAAGCAGGTACTTCATTATAGTTCTATTAAAGTGGTTGTGATGACCAGTAAGTATGTTATATTACAGGTGCAAAGATAATTTAGATGAAGAAAGGTAACAAGTGTTAGCCTTGTTTAGCACCATAGCAGCTCTTGCTATCTTAGTTTCTGTGTAAAATAAATTCAGGTTGTTTGGTGTCTTTGATCTAAGTTGTGTATTTCAGTTTACTCAATTTTACATGAATTAGTTTTCTAGTGTTTCAGTAAATCTCTTTAATCCAGCCTTGTATGAAGGCGATGTTGTCAGATAAAATTGTGGACATGTCAAATGAAGGTAGAACTTGAACTCGTTTTCTGTATTCTGTGTGGATTTTTGATTTTTGATTTTTTTCCTCAGTGCAGCCGGCTATAGTTTCATTATGAAGTAGCCTGCTAAATAAAGGAACAGCTCTGGCTATTTTGCTTTCTCTCTGAGTTTCGCTCCAGCCTCTGTCCTTTCCCCTCATGGCTCTGTGACCTCCATCAGTCTCTTTCTCTGGAGAGGCGGCAAACAAGTGAAAGGCGTGAATGAGGGTTAAGGCAGGAGATAAACTGTCTTTAATAGTAACTGGATGATCCTAATCGTGTGGCAAACATTGCTCTTATCTCAGAGAGAAGTGTGTCTGCACCAAGTGTTTGCACGGGTGTGTGTGTGTGTGCAGACTGCAGTGTAAATGAAGCTCCAGAGGATTGAAAGAAAGTTCGTTGACACACGCTCTGCTGATCTTAGCTGAACTGTTGTGCTCCAGTGTGAGAGAGAGAGTGTGGATGTGAAAACAAAAGGGGGGTGAACGCTCACGCAACATCAACCTTGTTGATGGAGACGGGCCGTTCTCCTGACAATCTCCGGGGACAGATAAGACCAGAGCGGGAACAACGAGGCAGGAAGGGCAGGAATGACACACAGCTGCTGGAAGAATTGATCAAAATGGACTGTACTTTGAAGTACCGCTGTCTGTCAGCGCGTCGGGGCCCTTTTGACTGTTATTGAGGGATGCAGTGCGTGATTAAACAAGCACTCAGGCATAGGTGTGTGTGTTTGTTTTATGAGCGTGTGTGTGTATAAGGCATGACTATACCTATGCAGATGATTTTGTCACTAATAAGGTGGGGTGCTGTGTAATTGCCACACTGTATTACCTGCCACATCATTCAGAAACATGCAGAAATGTTTCTCTTATAATAAATTCATTCGGCCGTCATTGATTAGCTCTTTATTCAGTACTTAATACAGCCTGTTAGTGTGACGTGCAACAAAAGTATATATTGGTTTGTGACAACTGTTTGTCGAGAAGGTGCTTACGTTTCTTTTCTTTCTTTTTTTTTTTTTTTGTTTCTGTTATTGCGTGACAGCACCAGGTTTGGCTTGGCACATGGTGAACCGCCATGTTTCCACAGAAGCCTACAGGACAAACTGAACAATGGCTCTGCAGAGGGGCTTTTCACATTTCTTACGCTCCACCACTGTAGATTCTCCCGCTGCCTGGGAAAGCGAAGAGTGAGTGAAAGAGGTATTCAGCCGTTTGCCCGTCAGATACCATTAAATCTCCTGCACTGCTCTTTTAATATCGAACACTGACTCGGTTCAAATTACAAGATAGAGTTGCTGGAATTACGTGAATCGTTTGCACTGAAGCCACCCGGACCGCTACAAAACATAAACGATAAGACTTACAAATTCCCCATAATCCCTTACAATCTAACCAGATAGTCTTATCGTGTGTGTGTACATGTGTGTTTGTGTCCTATGCCACCGGACAATAGTTATGTCCCATATTTTTGAGAAAATGATTAAGGATTAGGAAAGTAGTAGTTACGGTTATAGCTAAGATTTTGGCTCTTGGCTATTTGGCAATGAATATAAGTGTGTGTGCATGTGCAGTCTTCCTCATCCTTCAAGTCAGCCATTCTCTGTGCCAGGAGAGAATTTGAGCAGAGCAGACCCCCATATTAATGAGGTTATAGTCGAGGTCCCCAGTGCTGAGTGCTGTTTTAAATATTGACACCATGTGACTTGACCTTGTGTCCTCTGGCAACCGATCAATACTGCAAGGTATGCGCATGGGCGAGCATTACTATTCAACATGTAGCTGCATGGCTTTGTGTTTGTGTGTGTGTGAGAGAGAGAGATTTAAGAGAGTGGCACAGTTTTAGAGATTGGCTGTGGGGGGTGCTGTCAGATATCAGAAGCGTCACATTCGTACCCATCTTAGCGCCAACCAGCCTCACGCACATGTATCAACAAGCGTCCTGCTTTCTTTATTCCCAAATATTCATTTATCTTCAAATTAAAATTCAACTTAATTAAGATTATATCCAGTACAAGTAAGGACGTTTGAACCCATCAGTCATAGAATTAACCCCCCACACAAAGCTTCAGTGGATCAATTTGGTCTATAAATAGACTGCATTGTGCCACATGACCAAAAACCTCTGGGGTGATTACCCGGCACACCAACATTCTTTATAGTGCAGATAAACCCAGAAACATAATTAAAAGAGTTAATTATCAATCAAACCTCAAGAGTCATTTTTGTTTGTCAACCTGTTCTTGGCTGAACCGGTGGAGTGTGGCCTCTGGGAATGATAAACCCCTCCCACGATTTTCATATTGTAATGAGATGGACACATGAATAAAAAATTTAAAAAAGTTTTTACAAAGGCTGAAGGAAAAACTAAGAAGATCTATTCTCATCAGTCACTCCCTGAAGAAAAAGAAATTACATTATGGCAAAGACACGGCATTCCCCGGAATCACAACTCCGCTCTGATTGACTTGTCATCTCTGTGTGCTCAACTGTCTGTTGTTGTTGTCAGCTTTTTGAGGAGTGAAAATGTGTTTCTTTTTTTTTTTTTTTCTTCTCTACAATCACAACAAGAAGAATTTTTTTTTCTTGGCAGCCTTTCCTTTTTAACAATCAAGACAAAAGAAAATGATTTCACCAAAGTGTCTCTGCAATAATGGCTGTAAAATTTGACAACAGTTAGCCAGTGATGCATTTATATTATAGTGTATGTGTGTGTGTGTGTGTGTGTGTGTGTGTGTAAATTAAGCTGCAGTGGTGTATTTCCTGAAAATCCCCCACTCTAACTCCCCAGCTCTCTTCACACTCTCGTTTTCTCTCCCCTCTCTCATCCTCTGTTCATCCTGCGTGCCTCAGTTTAATCCACTCGTACCTGAACTACCAGAGATTCTATATTTTTCCTTTTTTTTTCTTAAACACATATAATTTCATGGTGGCTCCGAACAAATTAACACAAGTTCACCACAATATTATTCAGTGTCTGGAGGGAAGAGATGTCGAGCTTAGCTTGCTAACTACACGGGATTGAAGGGAAAAACAGAAGGGGGGGACACAACATGCTTTCTGTGTGTGCACAAAACGATATCTCCCCATGGACTCCACACACCGACAAATATTCTGATGATTTGATACACGATTGAATTTCAAATTGTTTAGTTTAATGAATAAATATTAGTTCCAAACTTATCTTAGAATAGGATGGGGTATTGTTCTGTTGAATTTATTTTTTATTTTTTATTTTTTTTGATGTTTACTTGTTCCTACTCTTGAAAAAAAAAAAAAAACTAAAAGCTTTATTTTCAGCCACCACGATCAATAATTTTTCATAGACAATCCCAAAATCCAGAAAATGAAAACAAGTTGGACACTGTTGAAATGTCTTCCTCGCATATTTCTCTTTTTGCATTCTCCATGAATAACTTAAACATGCAGCCAAAACAGTTCGCTTGTTAGCAAGTTGCAACTGGTTGGACGTCCCGTGTGTAGGTGGGTGGATCGGGATGAGGGCGGAGGTGCAAGCGCAGTAGAAGGAAATTGGATGAGGAATTAAAAAAACATCTGAAGAAGATGGTGAGATTCAAATTTGCTTTTTCATTCCCATTTTCCAGGTTTAATCCTCCCAGTATATTGTTGTTTTTTTGTGCACTTCACAACCAATGCACTGCTCATACCCCGCTGCCCTTGATCACTTCCACACTGTGCTGTGTAACCAATTTACATTCAACTCAAATGTGCTATATATTATCAATTTTCTGACACCTTTTCTCTGATCACTGCCCTTAAGAAGAGCCTTTAAACTGTGAATTTAAAAAAAAACATAAAAGAGTTTTAAAATAAATGAAATAATAAAAGATGTAAAGCTACTTGACTGGATGAAATGACATTGTCCTTGAGATGAAAAAACTAAGAGATGATATACACTGCAAATCCAATTTTTTACAACACCACTTTTTGTCCAGCTTTTACTGAAATGTCCAGTAAATGACCTCAAATCGGACAAAAGGACATGTTAAACTGCTCAAGGTGAGAAAAAGTAAAAAAATCCCACCTCCTTTTCAGGAGGAAAGAAGTGTTTATCTCACTACTCTCTTGCAGCAATTGAGGCAAACGAAGTGGTGAAATTTAGCCCAAATTCTTAAAGGTTCCCCAGTTTTTGTTGATGACTTATAAACTCCCCATTTCCACAAAGGCAGCACTGGAAGAAACCGTGTTGACGTGTTATTAGGAGAGTACTGTACTGCAGGAAGTCCATCGCTGTCAGAATGGCAACGCTAACAAAGCGAGAGGGTCCGCCTGGTCAGAAGTTCATCCTGCAGCAGGATAATGAGCACGAGCATTAGAAGAAAAGAACTAGCTGGCGGCTTCACACGTGTTCAGAGACTGAATGAGTCAAAAATGGAGACTATTTTAAGAAAATATTCCTTTTCTGTTTGGTCTCTGATTTCATTTCAGGGGGCACTAAAGGTTGGCATGGGCAGTAATGCAGTGGTTTGTATTACTGACTGACAGCAAGAAGGTTCTGGGTTCGAACCTGTATTAGTTTCCTCCAACAATCCAAAGAGCCCAGCCATGAACAGCTGAGCCATCCAGGGTGTACCCATCGTCTGGTATTGGCTCCAGCCCACCTGGCAAAGACAACCAGAACAGATAATGAATGTAGTAAGATAAAATAAAGGTGTTATGAAACTTTGTACTGCTGCCATAATCTCTTCATAAAACAAAAACAAGCCCAATTCAACCAGATGTGAGATGAGCAATTTGGAAGCAACAAAAAGTTCAACTGAGCGATTTATTGGATTTAATTATGTTTCATCATCCTTCTTCATGTTTATCTCCATGTCGCTTTTAATGAGATCAGCGATATTCTTGTTACGCAGAAACATCCCATTACAGGCAGGGAACTTTCCCCCTTTCCCAGGTCTCCATTTGAATCACATATTGTGAGAGCTCGGCCTAGCTCGGACAAAGTTAGCCAGACTGTGTCTCTCTATGGATTCTAATGGATTCCTATCTGTAACTGAAAATGTCCATTTTCTATCTCCCTGGCATTCTCCTCCACAGCCCCCAGATACAATAGATTATTTTTTAACCTCCTGTCCACTCCCTTGCCATTCCTCACTCCTTGTTTTCTACAGCAGAGTGGACTGAGGGAGTCAGAAAGTGCAACTGAGAGAGAGAGAGAGAGAAAAAAAAGAAACAGACAGCATTTGTTTTATTATGCACATATATTGTGTTTGTGTAAGTGTGTCTTTGTGTGTCCAAATAGATTTCATTGTCAGTAGGTGTGACTTCTTTTCTAATGAATGATCATTTGTTCATTCATTGATCCTGTACTGCTTATCCGTTTCCGGATCACGGGGGGTGCTGGAGCCAATCCCAGCTCACACTGGGCGAGGGCGGGGTCACCACGGAAAGGTCGCCAGAGACAGAGACAGACAGAGACCAACAACCAATCACACTCACACTCAGACCTACGGACAATTTAGAGTCACCAGTTAACCCAAACATGATGTCTGTGGATGGTGGGAGGAAACCCACGCAGGCACGGGGAGAACATGCAAACTCCACACAGAAAGGCCCCAGGCCGGGAACCGACTTGTTGTGGGGCAACAGAGCTAACCACTATGCAGCCATGCTGCCTGATGGGTGATCCACTGCTAAAATTATGAACCATATCAATGCGAGCAGAAGGTGGTGTGATTACATTCGCCACTCGTCTGGGTTCTCTCCTTGAGCTATCACGCTGCGTCGACACAGTATGGTGGGATCCTGCATAATGTTGTGTCTGCAGTTTGATACAATGTGATGGAAGCATGCTGGTGAGATTCCTGAACATTTAGCGCTGACCTACATTCAGCGGGTGCTGGCAGGGGTGCCGTGCCTGTCGGCGTCTGCAGCCTCTCAGACTCACACAGTATTCCCAATAACTGATATGGATGAAAGTCCTCTGAGGAAAAAACCTGAAGTCTCTACTCATGTCAGAGATCGAGAAATGTAGTCATTTATACCAAAGTGGCGGATCATCACCCGATTTATTTAAGCAGCCTCTCACAAAGCTAAGTCGGCCGTAATGCAGTCGATACACAGATCCTGTGAAACACGAACAGGTGCTGGACGAGTGAACGAGTGCAAGAAAGAAATATAAAGATCTGCTCTTTTCAGCTCATATATGTATATATATATCTTTTTTAAGTCGACATAGTAAATCTGTTCTCAAATACCTCGGTATCAAAGCTATAAAATGCCCTCATTGAGGAAGTGATATTGAATCTGCCCTCCTTTGGACGGAGCCGTTCTGAACTTTAACACCAGGCCTTCCCTGCAACTGCTCATACTGTTTGAAGATATTTTTATATTGCTGTGGTTTCAATGCACCATTTTCTCTTCGGGTATCCCTCGTGTTGTTTGCTCACATATATTCCACCCAGTTTCAGACACTGTGTTCTCTGTTGTCTATGTTCTGAGTGACAAACACAAGTTGGGATGCAGGAGACTCCGAGATACTCAAAGAAATGACTGATATCAGAGACGCCTCCCGCCATGTTAAAGGTGCGATGTCTCCCCTGATGCCTTTTTTCCATCTTTTGGTATTTGATGATATAAATATAAAAGCCCTCTATGGATATCTATATACAAGCAAGGACATTTTGGCTGAACTGTACTGCTGCTGAAAATCTCTTTTGCTTAAACAACAGATTCGCATATTGGCTCACAAAAAAAAAAAAAATGTTGACACCAAATTTATCAGTGCGGCATTATCTGACAACGTATTCCATCTTTTGCTCATAACAGATAAAGCGGGATTAAACTTTGAATGTGGTTACGTTCAGGCACTCAGACCTAGTTTAAGTTTAGGGGAAAAATTATTTTCCAGGTTAAAATACATATTTAAGTCAAAAGTGACTTTACGGAGAAGGCGCATCGTTTTAAAGGAGTGCGGTAAGATAATTAAAAGTAGTGAACGTAAAAATGTAATGAAAAATAAACCTATTGTAAAAGAAGGGAAAGAAAGGGTGTTTGTTTTGAGGGAGCCGCAGGAGGCCTGTTGGTGTCTCTCTGACTGACAGCAGCTGGCAGGCTGAGCTCCTGTATAGATCTTGTGTACAACAACCGTGACCGATCGAGGCCGAGTAAACAAACGGCTAAGCTTGGAAGGCATGAGCGGACCTTGAGTTGTTACCAGTGGTCGTATCGAAGGGTATGGACCGCATCAGCATCTAAACCAGCTAATCAGTCTTCTAGCCTGCCAGCTGATTTTAGAGCTGAACTCCTCCGCCCCACGAACGTTCCCTCGCTGGCTTATTCATCAGGTGTACGTCCGGGCGTGTGTTCCTGTCTGTCAGCTGGATAAGAAGGAGACTTGAGCAGAAAAGCTAATGTGCTCTTCAGAGTCTGCGGCTGTAGCGTTTAGCAGCAGGCTGATGTTTTGATGTCTGTGTGACCATAAAATAAATTAAAAAAGAAATTTCTCTGAGGAAACAAGAGTCAAACTAATTTATAGTAAACTGGGTGACCGATTGTTTGCAACAAAATGTTTAATTAGAAACAACTTTTTCTCTTTAGAAATAGATTCATGATTTTCCAATGCATTAATTTTCAAATAAAATTTTTACAGACATGATGATTTAGATCAGGAAATTCACATTTTTCATTCATTTAAACACTCTGCAGTTCGACAACCCACTGTGGCAACCTCAGGCTTCAATCAGAAATGTGCTTTAGCGCTCTTTTGTGATGCAACAGGCATGTTTATCAGCCAACTTGTTTAATGTAATATAAAATCACAGCACTGACCCGCTGAGGACCCTCTGATGGCCACCGGAGGACTGAGGCGCAGCACCCAGAGACAATTGTCTTTTCAGATCATGGGTAGTGAATCTTATAGAGAACACAATGATAAAACTGACCAATCGATAGATAAAGAAGAGCAACAAAATACAGTCGGCAATAGTCTGTGTAAGCTGTCCGTCAGACAGTTTTCCATCTGTTGTATCCACCGACAAGATGTGTGCAGGCCGTCCCTCTTGGGCCGTAGACAAATTACCCGCTATTGATTTCCAGCAGGCTAAGCCACATGTTCCCATTACCTGTCATGTGTTGTATGTGGTTGGTATTAAGAGGAGAGACCAATATGAGAATGAAAACTCTTATCCTGTAAAATTTAGGGGGACGTCATGAAGCGTGATACAATACACTTTCAAAAGGACATCATGTCAAAATATATAGTGCGTTATTGATTTTCTTTGGAAAATGAGGAGCATGCTTTCAGAGCTCGGCGAAGAATTGGAAATGTGTGCGTTTGATTTTGTGTCAATGCATTTGTCGCACAGTGGGCATTTCACTTTTCGTCTTGGCTCTGTGTGATGGATTTTTTTTTTTTTTTTTTTTGGAAGTCACCGTGTCACACTGTGCAAAACATATTATCATCCCGTTTTAATAATTGAATACATTAATCCATCTAGACTGGTTAAAATAAAAACGGAAGATAGAGAAACTAGGCTGTCAAAAATAGTAATTTTCCTCCACTGTTGGCTTTGTCTACATGCCGCTGAATGTATTACAGGCTGTTGAAGTTACACAAGCGCTCCACAGTGCTGTGGAGTGAACTCATTAGCGAAAGTAAGGTGACATCCAGCCGTTACAAGAGGGTGATGACCTTTTCATAAACTCAAAACAATAACATAGAATAAAAAAATAAATAAATAAAAGACATCATCACAATGGGGCCAGACACACTGTGCTAAGTATTTGCTTTTGTTCAGAGCTTTAAGATCGACTACCACGTTGGCATGATGCGTTGCCAAAGACGCCCTTTTAGTTTTTAAGTCATTTTCCGTGTTAAGGGAAAAGAAATTACATGAAAGAACCAGTCAATGTAATGATTCTGTAGGAATAAGAGATGTAAGTACCAGGTCATCCCAGATTTATGGTGTTTTATGATGTGTCATGTCATTAAGGGTATAATTACAATGTCCTGTGTTTGAGGGTTTATAATCTTACTGCATAACCGGCAGTTTAAGTCAAATGTTATTGGAGCTAACCTTGGCCACAGGTATGATGTTATTATAGGAACACTCACCGTAAAGTGCACTGCAACCATCTTCAATCAAGGATTATAGTTTTGCCAATCATCCCCTAACCTTTCCCTCCCCTTATTTTACTCCCTCTCCGCCTTTTGGTTCTTTCCATCCCTGTCCCTCCCTCTCCAACCCACTTCATGCCCAGTCCCCCCTTCCTTCTTATGTCCTTCTATCCATCTCCCTGCCACTCCTCCATGTAATCATTTCTCCTGAGTGGGGCTAATTAAAGGGGATCTGACGGAGTGCGCTGACCACAGGAACATCAATCAATCTCTGTCCAACACGGCGAGGCCCCCGCTGACTCCCCCAACCTGCTGCCAAAGCGCAGCTCCGCAAAAGGTTAATTGTATTCATTATATAAGGGACGGAGCGAACGATGGAGACAGTGAGAGAGAGAGCGAAAGGGAGGAAATACTGTCTAAAGTCACCCTGAAGATTCTGGCTTTCGGGGGACTTCTCAGTTCGCCTCGGCGAGGTTAAACTTGGAGCACCGACACCACCTGTCAGCTACTTCTCTCTTAATGTCAGAGTCCTCTCTGCCCAAACTCAGATTTTTTCACTTTCATGCCACCTCCTTGCCTTAAAGCCCACTCCATTATTTATTCACCTCATATCCCTTCCATCGCTGCATAACACATATACGTAATTGTTTTAATTTAGTTGATGGAACATATGAAAGGAGTCACACATCATTAATAGAGCCTTCTGATTAGCTGATTAAGCCTTAACAGACTTTGGGCTGAAACTCATTTAGTCCTTCGGGTCCAAACGACGCAGCCGCTAATGAGGTTTGATATGGCGTCTTTTTTCTTTCTTTTTTTAAGATATTAGCAGGCTTCCAAACACACCCAACCATTTATTATTGCGGCATTGTTTCCATTTGTTAGCAGCTGTTTCCAAATCACAGAGGCAACTTTAATGCTGTCAAAAGAGCACAGGTGAAACTTTGCCCCCGTACTCATTATTAATAATCTGGCACGTTGAATTATAATCAGGACGCATCACCATTTTGTTCATTTTAAATTCAGCCGCAAGATTATGTTCATGTTAGCCATTTTCAGTTTGACATGTTATTTTGTTTTTGGTTTTTTTTGGAGGGGGTTTATTATGAGCCAATCAGAGTAACATATCTGGCCTGCCAATGTTTATTTCTGCCAAAATGGAAGCTGTTGTTGCAGGGAGCAATTATCTTTTCACAATTAGTATCAGAAATGTGCAGGTTCAAGAACTGTTATTTCCGTGAATCAACCGCCAGCAACCTATGAAGATTTGTCAATCACTTCCTGACTTGTTACCATCTTGGCGGCCATTTTTCTCTCTCTTTCCACGGATCTAGCTGAAAGGCTATTTTGCAGCAAAGATTAGGATGATTACATTCACATACGACTCTC
The DNA here is from genome assembly GCA_034769265.1 of Remorina albescens. Taxonomy (NCBI): domain Eukaryota; kingdom Metazoa; phylum Chordata; class Actinopteri; order Carangiformes; family Echeneidae; genus Remorina; species Remorina albescens. Next base: position 3,695,119 of record CM068480.1, read on the forward strand.
TGATCGGTCACTTGTTTCAGGAGAGAGATCAGTGCACAGTATCTATCTGAATCCGTGTTAGCTCAAGCAGGAAGCAGGCTCCCTTGTCCCACTGGTATGAATTTTGTGCCTAGACCTAACCAAATCATGACTGTTAAACAGGGGTTTATTCTTCCTACGACAGCAAAAGTGGAGAACTTTTGTTTACTCAGAGGTCTCCAACCAGAATACTTGCAAGGTATGCATTTATGTGGGTGGCAAAGCAAAACAAAGCAGAGCAAAGCAACGGGCAGCTCAACATGAGTAAGTGGTCTTATATGTTGAAATGGTGCCAGATGTGGAGCTTCCTGACACACACATCACTCATAAAGATGAGTGGCAAGTAAAAAACTATTGTATGAGGAAGGAAAACAAATGCAAATGCTTCCAGACAGAGCATGAAGGGTAACTGAGCGGTTTAATGAGTCATTATATCACCAAATGAGACAAACATTCTATGGAAGAATGGTGATCCATTCAGTTCAGACATGCAAAAGCTCCATCGCAGCACATTTGAGTTGTTCTCATGGCTCCTGGTTGAATGGTAATTTTTCCCCCCTTTTAGTTTGTTACCCATTGGTATATGTATATTTGATCAGTGTAACTTTTAAGCAACATTACTCTGAAGAACCCTAAAGGCATGTGGATGCCTGGTGCGACTTTAAAGCAGGAATTTTGTCAGCCTGATCAAACTCACAAGCACTTCAAAAGATATTCTGGTTCTCTGCGGACAAGTTCATTAGAATATTTAGATTTCGTATTAGGTTTCAATCTGTTAAAAATGTGTTTGGTTGGCTAATCCTACAGTCTCATGGAACGTATCATTTCATTATGCTTCTGTTCTTTTTAGTCTTTGGTAGTCTGTGAAAACTTGTACCTGAATTCTCTTTAGATCTGTTTATACATTTGTTCTGTGGATCCAAAAAAATGGGTTTACGATGTCAAGTTTATGTAATTTTGGGTCTTTCTACAGATTATTGAATGGCCTGAGGTGCATAATACAAATTGCAGTTTTCCCCAGATATATGAAAACATGCTGCACATCAAAAACAGCTATCTCGAAGGGCGTAGCATATACCTGCCTGAGCTAAGGCAGAGCAGAGCACAGAGGTAGGCGAGAGGTTTATCCATTATTGCTTTGTAGATAAAACAACATATCAGATGTATTGCAAATGGGCACAGGTATCCAAACGAACTCATAAAGAGTGTAACATTGAGTAAGAGACTCTGCACTGGCAATAAAACGTATTGATGCAGCGGATCGAGACTCCATAACACGGAGAAGGCTGCAGAAATTAGTTTCTGCCTCAGGGAATCATCCTGATGGCCCAGTGGTCAGGTCACATACCACACAAACCCCTGACCTGCGTCTTTTTCCGGCAAATCCTCTCTCTCAAATGAAAAAAAAAAAAAAAATACAATAACATCAACACCCCCCACCCTCTCAATTTGAGTGTGATCTTTGCTAAACTTTCCACCAAACAGCTTGTTGAAAGTACTTCATCTTGAATTGCTCCCTTTTACTTCCCTTTCACGACAACAACCAAACAATTCTTCAGACCAAAAGTTCAATTACAATAAAAACTTTTCGAACAAATTGGATGTGGTTACTGTAGAAGCCAGTTTATTTCCTCATTGGGGGTGGCACTCGACACATTGTGCTTGATCCGGCGCTGAGCGCTCCAAAGCACATGTCACGTAGAAATGTGACAAACACACCCTGGGTACTGCCAGTGGAAACAGTTTCGCCTCCCACCAGACGCATTTATTTTGACAAGGATGTCTTGTGCCGCATTGACTTGAATTAAACTTGCAGCCACAGCTCAGTGTTGGCTAACTCACATCCTCTATAAGTTGTGATGCCATCTACTAACATGCCATTAGAGACCTCCTGTTCAACCACTTTAAAAGTTGGCTGCTGCATGCATCTCCCACTGTACGCCCATTTATTACTTATAAGAAGACAGCCTGGCTGCCTGATCTCTGACTCGAATGATTCAGAACATGAGAAATCCACTATATATCCTGATGCTATTCAGATTATCTTCTACAGAGAAAGATGCACACACTCACACTGACACTTCACACATGCACTCTAGGAGACACTGATCCCAAATGAGTCTCTATAGGAGTCCCCTCTTTGACATGAACCTGCTGGTTGTTCATTCACTATGATGCTTTCCATCAGTGGAATCCACAAACTGCTATGCTTCTGCACAAAAGAGAATAAGCAGTACTGAGGGAAGTAAAAAAAAAAAGTGCAAGAATGTCATTTTGAAAACTCCCTTGCAGTCATTGTTCTCGTTTCGTTCATCAGCATCAGCATCAATGTCCTCCTGGCTGATTCAAACTCACTTAGCAGCTTTCACTCTCTCCTCGAGAGCTGTGCGTCTTTGTAGTCTCAGCGCAATCAGTCATCCAAATGGGGATGAAAACATTCGTACGTAGTTAAATTGTGCACGTGTTTGCGTCGGAAAGGTGTGTTGATACCTGTATAAATTACGTTGCATGACATCAGTAGTAATCTCACAGTGTGACAGTGACAACGGGCTTTTAATTTAATTTTTTTTTTTTAAAGCAAAAATAAGCAGCAGCACTTGTACCTTGCTCACCTGATACTTATCCTCCGGCCATCAGCTGTGTCACCAGATGTAGCTCAAGTCGCAGCAAAGTGGCAGGTCAGCTGTATAAAGTGTAGGTTGTGCTGCCTCCACATGGCAGGGAGGTGGTACTGCCTTTGTCCCCGGGGGGATTGTACGGATATGTGTATGTTTACATAGAGGGCATTTTCAAGCATGTGTTGCTTGTCTACCTAAATCTGTTTGTGTATCTTGAGGGAGCGCTTCGCTGTGGTAGCTGGGTTAGCCTCTTGAGCATCATTATCAATGGAATAAACAACAGCTAAGCTCCGATGTCCTCTATGCCCTTGTTCCTCTATTAGATGGTCTTAAGGTTGGGTGTGTGTGCGTGTGTGTGTGTGTGTGTGTGTGTGTGTGTTTTTGTGTGCGTGTGAGCTCAGATGCTGAAGTCTGTTTGCGCTTCTTCAGCAAGCTCATGCTTTCATAATTTGCACGAGTGCCCTTTTGATTTCTAGTTTTGTCTTAATTAGTTCAGCAGCCTGCTGTGATCTCAGAGGGTCCTCATCTGTATCTCGTGTTTGTGTGTTTATTCCAGGTACCTCATCCCTTCGCTGGACCGCTCCCACGCTGGTTTCTACCGCTGCATCGTCAGGAATCGAGTGGGAGCCCTTCTGCAGAGGCGCACTGAAGTGCAGGTGGCCTGTAAGTATCCACCTGGGATTTAGGTGAAACCCAGATAAACGGACCAATTGGATGAATAAGTGGATGGATGATAAATAGAGAGGAAGTTTGTGTGTACTTGTTAGTTTGTGTGTGTGTTTGTGTGTTTGTGTGTGTGTGTGAGAGAGAGAGAGACCGCCTGCAGAGTACACAGTGTGTCCACACTATTTGGTTGCCTTTGTATCAAGGACTGACAAGGGAGGGGGGACAGATGCTGGCAGGGTGAAAGATCTACCTGCATCTCATTCGGGGTGTTATCAACCCAGACAGCTGTTCCACTCAGCGTCCTCATTAGATCTATATTGTTGCCGTGGTTGTTTTTAACTTTCAATATGACCGTCGCTTATTTCATTCCCTCTCTTTTGTCAACAACATCTGTCGGTTCTTGGCAAAAATGGGGCTCAGATGTGCCATATTTCTGAAAAATTTTCAGCCGCCACCTTTTGTTTTTTTTTTCTCCAGGCCCTGCTCAGCTCCTTTGACTTGTTAACGAGCTATTACAGACGCGCCGCGGAGGTGTCTGGGGTGTTGTCATGTCAAATTCACCCCCCCACCCCCCAACACACACACACACACACACCCATTATCCCGCCATCCTAGGGTGCGCCAGGTTCATTCGCTTCTTTTTGTTGCAACGACATTTAAGTGGATGTGACATGCTGCTTTACCTGACTGAAGGATGCAGCTAACCAAGCATGAGGGAGGAAGAGATGGGAGGGAGACAGAGGGGATCGAACGGTCCTACCGGTCCACTTCTTTAGTGTTGAGCCGTCCTTCTACATGGTCGTTGCACGGTTCCATTGCAGTTTCTTTTTCTAGCAGCTTTCCTGTCCCCCTCTCTCTCGACGTTCTCTGTCATCTGGCCACCACTGCTTTCTATTTATTTCTTGGCTTCCACCCTGCTGTTATCCTCTTTTTCTTTATTCCCACTGCTTCCCATTTCCATAATTCTCTTATTCCCCCCTCATCAGTTGCTCATGAAGGAGTTTTGGATACTGTGGCACAGGAAAAAGGGAGAATTAAGGACACCTGCAGAAGACATGGATGTGCACCAAGACAGGAGAGGGGGGTGGTGGAAAGATAGAGAGGGAGAGAGATGGGGAGATCTCGTTTGGAAGCTATTCTATTGAGGCAGCACAATTAGGATTGCAGAGACACACCTCGGAGAAAGGGAAACATGCCGAGGCATTAGAGATTAGGGAAGGGGAGGAGGACATCACATCGCCCAAACTGCAGATCAAAGTCAGGGGATTTGCACACTTCCCAGATTTTCATTTAAGCTAAGCACCACTGCTGCACCGCAAAGCCAGATTACCTTTTTTATTCTCTTTGAAAGAGAGAGAGAGATAGAAAAAAGATTGCCACCGATGCACAAGCACTTCAACCTCCCTAGTTCAAAGCCCCATACCTTGATCCCTACATGTTTCAAAAATATTATTATTTCTAAACTGCGTTAGAACATAATTGAGTGTTTGATGTAATGTTCAAATGATTTCGGCAGGTTTCTTTTCTTGTTTCCGCTGAATTGAGGAGGCAAATATGCAATCTTCGTCTCGCCTCTCAACGACCTAAAAAAAACTATGTTGAGGTGTTCAGCTGTCACTTCTTCAGAAACCAGACTCCACTTTCCTCTTTCCGACAACACTGGAGCAAAAAAAAACAAAAAACAAACAAACAAAAAAAAAGGACAAATAGACTATCTTGTTAGCTCTGTCCTATAAAAGGTTTACAGTCAGGGTCGCCTGGTGCCAAAAGCAACAACTGAAGTCGGGGCCAATAAATAGGAAGTCCTTACCTGTCCATAGATCTCACTTACAAACACATATAGCATGGAGGAGGAATATTAAGGTAGTGTTTTTGCCATCTTTTAAGACGTATGGGGCAGGAGAGAAATAAAACTACTGTAACAAATGAAATATATTTGGTGATGATAGAATAGCGGCCGCCCTGGTCATCCACCATGTTGAGTAATGCATGCATTGAGAGTGCGATCAAGATTGATTGCGCTCAACGTGTTCACACAGGAGGATACAGAATATGAATATGAGTCAATTTGGCGTCCTCTCTGTGTCCCTCTGTGAGTCATTACATCTCAGTGCCTTCTAGCCTTTCTTGATATACAGTGGAAACCATGGCAACAACACTGCTCTGTCCATCACAGAAGCTTCGGAGTAACATTGCAGAACAGAAAAGCAGATGGCAAAAGCTCAGTGGGCACCAAAAGTCAGATTCATGAAAGAAGAGGAAAAAACCTTTTCCTTTGACTTTACAAACCGTCTGCTTTTCCTCTCTCTTTCTCTCGCTCTGTTTTCCCATTCACATGTGTGTGTGTCGTTGGTTCTTCCTACAGTTATGGGCAGTTTCGAGGAAGGGGAACGAGCCCAGTCAGTGTCCCAGGGAGAGGGCGCCGTCATCCCGGCGCCGCGCATTCGCAGCTTCCCCCAGCCACAAGTCACCTGGTTCAGAGATGGACGCAAGATTCCACCCAGCAGTCGCATGTAAGTATTTGTTCCTGTTGAGTCCTTTTTTTTTTTTTTTTTTTGTGCTTTACTTTGTGTTTGTGTTGTATGTGATTCTGTGAGCACCTTAAGTCTGTTTTTGTTTTTTGGAGGTCTTTGAGCACCTTAGTTTGAGAGTTACCAGCTGTCGTTTGTCATTTTGTGCTGAAGGAAGTTTGAGTTTCTTCTGCAGTACAAGGGGGTGAGACCGAAGCCGTTCTGGCGTTGCGTGAAATGAAATCGACTTTTTTTTCCCACGTTTTTATTTTAAAAAAAACAACAAAAAAACCCAAAAGCAAAGACTTTTATCTCAACTTATTCACCGTTTGTCTTTGTCTCTCTTCTTTGTTTTCCTCCGCTGCGTCTCTCTTCATTTTGGTCTCAAAATTGGCAAGCCTGCGTTTCCTGAGGTCAGCTATCAGTGTGTGCCAGCCAGCAGTGGTGGTTGTTCATACAGCACCATCGGTGCCTGATAGGGCCGGTGAGACCTGCAGCTGCTGACAGCCTCAAATGGGTTTGCTGTATTGCTTTGCTTTAAAATGGAAGGGTGTAAATGGAGAGGCAGATTGGGAAAGAGGTGTTCTCTCTCATTTGCTCTTTGGCCCCGATAAAAAAAAAGAAGCAGCGGCAGAGTTTAGCACTGAAGTTGCAGGTGTTTTGTTCCTTTGGGCTGTAATTGTAGAAATACAAACATGAATCATATTAATAATGGCGTTGTTTTAACATTATATATCAACACTGTCAGATTTTTTTATTTATTTTTTTATTCTTTTTGAAAACCTGCTACCTAAATTCGCAGCCTGACCTCTGATAATATATTTGAGTCCATGTGACATCCCACGGTGTGATGTCGCTGTGGGGTGTGTTTACCCAGCTTTATGGTCTGTTCTTCCCTAAATGGGACTATAATTTGAAATAAATGAACATCTAGTTGTATTCACGAAGACTTGAAACTAGAGGAAGAGGCCATTCGCTTGTGAAGGAAACCTTTAATGAGCTAATAGATCAAATGAGTTGGGTCATTTTCCCTCAGATTTCAATACAATCTGACTTTTCTTTGCAACTGATGGCATTACAGTTCCTCCACATTTTTTTACAGTGTACAGTCAAATTATGAGCTAAATGATAAATAATCATATCATTTTCCACAATGACGTTACAGCTTATAAGCGGCCATAATCAACATCTACATGTCAAGGAGATAGTACTTCTCCTTCCCTTTCTCTGATTGGCTTTTATCTTCTTCATGAGAACAGTTGGGGTTTTTTTTGTCTTCACACACATCTCGTCTTTGTGTGGGCAACACTTTGTATGTGCATACCTGCGCACGAGTGTGTTAAAAAGGCACTTATCCCCTATCTCATCACATCTGCATTTCTTCATGGTGGGAGGTGACCTTGCCTTCGGCCAGAGTGAATCTTTCTTATCAGCTCCTTATCATCAGTAATCATTCTCTGACCCAGAATGGCAATGAGAGGGGCATCCGAGAAGCCGAGGGCCCTGGATGGCCTTGAGTAGGTTGGTCACTCCGATTCTTGTCTCGCTCAATGATCATATTTTGTTGACAGTCCCGCTGAGAAGGATCTATCAAAGAAATCTTGCACTCTTTCAGCTCATTAAAACGTTCACATCTCTCTCATCCAGCCTCTTCTCTTTGCTCACTTCTAATTTATTTCTTCTGTTTCCCTTTCCCTCACCCCTGGCTCTGTCTCACCCTCCTTTTGTCTCCATTATAGGCCCCCCACTGTGTGTGCTTTGCCTCTCTTCATCGTAGCTTCCTACCTTCGAGCTCTGAGAATGCCAATTCCGCGCGCACCGCCAAGGTCACTGTGTGCAAATCAGCACTGTTGATAACAGGCAGCCTTTTTTATTGAAAATCATTTAATTGAATTTGATTCCTGCCACTAGCGTCGACTCTGTTGAGGCATCAAAGTCTCGCCAGTGGGGGAGATAGGGGAAGAGCGGGATCGGCGCTCAACCGCAAATGTTACCTTGGCATAGGCTCTCTCCGAGAGTTAGTGCACTCCAGAGTCGGGCACAGCTGTGTGGTCTCCCGAAACACTGTTGCATTGGCTTGAATGCATAATGGATAAATTCAATGTAAAACATGGTGGGGCTCCGTGTACTACAGCCACAGTGACCATTTTCTTCTTGATTCATTATGTCTTTTTTTTTTTTTTTTACGTTCCTCCTCTGCTTACTTTCTTTTTCCTCTCACCGTCCCCTGCCCCTGCCATCCCTCCTCAGGTGTCGTAACTTTAATTTGCCGACTCTCCGGGGATTCGTCTCCCTGCTTCTCTCTGTGCTGATTAATCACACCTCGGAAATACTGTAGAGGAGGTTGGGAGAAAAAACAGCCAGAACCAAAATAACTGTGGTAATCACCTTCAACCAATCTAACAGCTAATTAAATTCACGCTTCCTTGGCATGATGTTGTACTTAAAATACACTTATTGTCATGTTGTGTATATAGTCGCTATAGTTTTGGCCTGTAATGTGTATGAAAATGAGGGGAGTTGCTTGGGTTGCTTCTTCCAATTGTGTCATTATATATGTATATATATATATATATATATATAGAGAGAGAGAGAGAGAGAGAGAGAGAGAAAGAGTTAGAGCTTGTGAATCACACCAGGATGCCATTGGTTGCTTGCATAGTCCAACTCTGCACACACTTTACATTCACATCCCAGTTAATCCCATCACAACAAGACTCCTCAAAATACACAGTAGGTGTCATCTTACCGTTACCAAAACACCGGGATCAGGATTTGATAGAATTTATTCAAATCCAATTCAAATATCAAATCCATTTATCAAATGCAAATCCTTTGAACACCTAGGCGGTTTGTCTAAGGGAGAAGAAAAGAGAGTTTCTTAGATTTCGGTGTGTTTAGTCCATTTACGCAACATTGGTTTTTCAGCTTCATCCAGGTTTTTATCAAATTCGGGAATTCCTATGTTTCTCCCCGTTGCATTCAAGTTTCTGATCATCTACAAACAGGTGTGTTTTGATTTCTCACTTCTGTACCTCAGTAATTACTAACTCGATACTCGGCTGTATCGAGTTAATCTGGTCATTGATTAAGGAAAGAAAAATCAATCGCCTTCCTGAAGTCAGACCCTAACCCTTAATTTCATTGTGTTTGTCATCATGTCCCATCACCACAATAGAAGAGGTGACGGGACACAGCTGGCATCGAATTAGAAAAGAAATCAGATTATAATGCTTGTATATAATAATTATTCTCATATAACCATGTTTTTGGTTCAGGCTGAAATATCAACAGTAGATTGCCATTAAACTTTTTCATTCTGAGGGTTAAACCTACTGGCTTTTCCTAGAGTACCACCATGAAGCTGACGTTTGTGATTTTGGGTACAATATCTTGATAACTATTGGATGGATTGACATGAAATATCCCTCAAATTTCTGTTGCTCAATCAATGGGTATAAAAATGCCTGCACAGCTGATGAGAATGAGCATTAGATGTAGTTTGCTTTGGCGCAAATGTTACTATGTCATCACACTAAACATGGAGATGATGGATTACTTGGGAACTGCTGAATATCAGCATGCTGGCATTGTGACTATGAGCATATTTAGTCCTTCACATTTCATTCAAAGCCTGCATTCCGTGACAGAGTTGTTATTCATTTAGTACAATAAAAAATCACCTGGTTTTTCAACAGTTTTATGTTAGGAAATAACATAAAATGTTATTTGTCAAATGTTAATAATGGCTGGGTGTTTTGCACAACGCTTCAAGCCACTAATAGAAAAAAGAAAAGTAAAGAAAAAGGGAAGAAATGATTGGTTTCAATTCATTTCACAGACGCTGATATTACCAAATCCAGTATTTTATCAACTTGAAAAAGGATCTTTCCATTTTTGAACTTTGCCCCTAGAGTCTGAGAGCTTTGTAATTTCAAGCATCGAATAGTGTGAACACACCACCTAGACCATGGATGTGTGAAGGAAACCAGGAGAAACTTGGTGAATGCAGTATTTCTGCTTCCCTGCTGCCAGTTTCCCCCTGGCAAGGCAGCATCTCGCTGTGGGACTGTGACTGCTCTCTCTTTGCCATGTCGCCTCTGCAGCTGTTGTTCTTGGCGAAGACTCTCGTTCTCCGTTACACAGAGCGACCATAAACTTAGGACTCGCTTATTGTCATCTTTCTCTCTGATGGCCTTTGCTGTGCTCTCCTTGGTCTATTTCGGGGATTCAAGAAATTGTGTCCTTGTTTGAATCAAAGCTATAATGTGGAGCTAAGCTTTGGTCTTGCTGCCATTGAATGGATCTGTTCCACCTGGGTCCTTGTCTTTTTGTTGTGCCGTGATATATATCGCAGAATACAAGGAGAAAAAGTGGTTATTTACTGCGAACTGTCATTGTGAGAACGCTGTAGGTAGGCTCTTTTCCATTTGGTTGTCCTGATTTGTTGAAGCCTTAATGTGTTGTACTATCTCTCAGTAAACACATTTGATGGGAATTGTTGGGCTACTCACTCACTCACACCTCTGACAACAACTCACTACCCACCAGCTGGTTTTCTCTTCAGGAAACTTTCCATTGACACTTTGTTATGGATTTATCTGCATTACATTGGAAACAACCTTGTCGAGGTGTCTGTTAAGACAGAACACAGAGGAGTCAGACCCGGAGGAGTCAGTGGGAGGACAACCCTGACGCACACCTATTGTAATTCCCCTGAGTAATCTGTTGTAGCTACTGATCAATTAATGGCCCCTGCCCATGATGCGGGGGGCCTGTCAGTCTGCTATAGATTCCCCATTAGTTACGAGGGCCAGTGAATAGCCAAGCCCTTCCTCTGAATTTCCCTGCGTCCAGCTGCCCAGAATTAGTCATGAAAACAAGAATCTACAGGTCAAACGGAAGGAATGTATCTGTAATGACAACCAATGAAGTTTTCAATGAGTAATTGTATCTGTAGCTGTGTAGTGTGTTTATTTACCTGATGATCTGGTCTATAACACCATTTGCTTGTCTGATCAATGGCCAAAAACCCATTACACAGATAGGATGGCACTTAATCTACAATCTTACACATTTTTAGATGAATTAACAAATTATTACCAGTCATAGATGTCAACACAATATTTTTGTCTTTGTTTACATTTATACACTATTTTCCAGGAAACTGGTGTAAATCTATAAAACTGGATTCACCCCTTTAACCTGATCAGCACTAAACTTTAATGGCTTCTTCAGTGAACACGAATCCTCACCGATGGAGGTAATTGAGTAATCTACTCAATTACTTGGAAAAGTAGTTGCTCAGCACTTCATAATTGTTGCTGATTCATTGATAAAAAGTTCCAGGGAATCAAATCCCAATAAGTTTTGAGCACAGACCGAAATGTGCTTGTGAATGTATCAGTTAGTCAAGATTTGTTTAGGTTTGTTTGCTTACTCAGATTTTTACAATTTAGACTATAATTCATCTGGGGAATAGTGTATTTTGTGGTATTTATACCAGCTTGCTGCTCTTGTATTGGTATTGTATCATACATTTTCTCCAAGTCCTGTGTAGATTAGGGAAACAGCCAATGAGTCACTTGTGTATTTTCTTTATTAATGCTTTTGGTATTTTATCAGACAATAGCAAAAGTTAGTTTTCCAGAGCACAGGGTGATGCTTTTAAATGTCCTGATTTGTCTTGCCAGCAGAATGGAGCAAAATATAAAATTTACGGTGATGTAAAACATGAAAACTCACAACGGAGAAAGTAGACCAAGCAAAAAAACAACTTAAATGATTCATCATTACTAATCATGAATAAATGGTTTTCAGCCCAGTGTAGATAGGTGTGTCGGTTGGTGGAATTATTTAGGGCTATTCTTTTATCTGAAATGGACTTGGGCTCATTTAGATATCCCTGTTTGACCTTGTAACCGAGACATCTTTCATTTTCATTATTCACCGAGGCTGGTTTTCTGAACACTCAACCAACCGAGGTGCAACTGGGAAGTAGAAAGTGAACAGTGAGCCACAAATCTCTAGTTCATGCGCCCAGTGAGAAAACAAGTGGCTGTTTTCATGCGAAACACTCCCTCACCTCGCCTCCTCCATCTCTCCATCCCCAGGAGCTGTGGCTTTTTCATCACAGGTGTGTTGAGCAACAGGGCATGCAGCCTGCTGCTGCTTGCACTCGCTCGTCTTTCTCCCTCCCTCTGGCTCTCCTCCGTCATCATCTGTCTACCGGCTGCGTTTTGACTCATACCTTAGCCAGCCATGTGAGCCGCTTGATCCCGTCGACCCCCCCCCCCCCCCCCCCCTCTATCTCCTGAGGGAGGCCATCAGTCGACCAGGGCCATTCTGCTGCATGTAATGGAGGTCTGAGGCTGTGGAGCGAGGTTAGGCCCCTCACGGCCTAGTAGAGAGGGACAACGGCAACAGATGCCAAAATCCTCCAGAGCGTCTGTGCAGCTCTGTCAACCTGTGTCAGTACTGGATTAACATGATAATATATGCATGCAGACTGACAAATAACTAGAAATAGACACGGAGATGTGCTCTTAAGCTTGTGTTTCAGAATAAAGAGTGCAGCAACGATGTGCTCTTAATTAAAGAGAGCAAGCCTGGATCATTGTTTATCTAATTTCACTGTAATGTAATTTATTTGTAATAATGAAAATTAGAGAAGGCAAGCATTTACTCGCAAATGAAATGTTTAAACTTCCATCTTTCTGTTCCAATCAAACCTCAATAAATCCTCATCACCATTATTGATTAAAGTGCTTCATAATCATGTTAAGACTGGCAGCCATCGAGAAGCCACCCTCGATGCAAAACATAAATTAATTGATCCAAAAGGGAGTAATTGTACATGGGAGTAACGCTGCCTCTTTCTTGAAGCAAAACTGGGGTTGCACATAAAGTGGCACAGTTAGCCCAGAGCAGCCGTCTTGAACTGCCAGGCTTTCTATTGGGCCCGCTGCTCCCTCCTGGAGAACGATAATGGAAACGGGTATTGGATTGGAATAAAGAGAGAGAGCGTTCAAAAATGCAGGAATAAGCATAAAGACCACACAGAGAAAGAGGCATGTTCGCACATATCTGATTTGTCCGAATTTCTCAGCTCTGTGACTTGATAAATCCCTGCGCCGTGCCGGGTACGTGGTAAGCAGCCATTACAAACCGGCCTCAGACAGATGTTCACAACGCCACTGAGAGGCTGGGGAATATGGTTGAATAAGGATGACCAAAATGTCTCCAGACAGAGAATGAAATAGATAAGAATGAGCAACATACTATACCAAGAAATTACTTCAGGCAGCTATAAAAAAAATGGAACAATTTCATTACCTCTTTAAAACCAAATTTTTGTCTTCCTTTCCCTGCTCCCTTGGCGCACATGTAAAGCCATTCTAGGTAATTGGCTTAGTTTTAATTTCTTCTTGCATTATGTGGTCTTTGATCCCCGAGGCCCGGCGAGGCCGGCGAGCCCGGTTTTATCTGCTGAACACGCTGCGTAACAAAGTTTTGCGTGACCCCCTCTCTTCAGCCTGATTACAGGCTGAAGAGAGCAGATGCCCAGCGGGGGAGCACATTAAAATGAACTAGTAGGGGGGGAAAAAAATTGCCTCTTGTTCCCACCACCATTGATGAAATCAGGACCTGCGCATATAATGGGGAAATTAGTCAAAACGCCATTTTGCAGCTTTCTCCGACAGACGGGGTTAGGGGATGAAAACCAAAAGCTGAGAAGAGACAGCAATCATGAGATTGTTTTATATAATACTTAACATTTTCACATCATCTCGCACTGGCCATTGTAAAGTTCTGCCACCTGTAATATAGCAGCACCGGGCTGTATATTCATCCTCAAGACTTTATTAAGCGAAAGGCAAAGAAGTTAAGCCCTGGATTGTGTTCCCGTCTTTACAAAGGTCCTGGGCAGTCACCTGGGATTCATTCAGCGCTTTGGACACTTCCGTTATGCCCACATCCCTGAAGGGATCCATAATTCATAGCCGTGCATCCTGGATGTCACCGCTCCAGCGAGCTAGCATTAAATATTTACCGCAGATCATAAGCTGCAGCCATTGAGGCCTGCCAGCTCCTTTAGGAAGACTGTTTTCAGTCTCAGCATGCACCGGGAATCACAAATGAGCCCAGTGACTAGGACCGCTCTCACATATTTGAAAATCAATCACTCCGGAGAAGGATCTCATAAGTCATCGTACTGTAAATGGTAACAGAACAGGTAGCTGTATGCAGCAAACAGCACATCGCTCTCCCTGTTGTGTGATATTTGTTTCATTCATGCCTGTCTGGATTTACAATTAGAGCTGATAAGGTTTTGGGTTTTTTGGGTTTATTTTCCCTTTCACTATATATATATATGTATATATACATCTATACACATATATATATCCCTTTTTCATTTTTCTTTTTCTCACTTTCTCAGCAGCAGCTGCCTTGATAACGCACAGCAGGTACTTTAATCCCCGCTGTTTAGATGAAGGTCATGATAGAGCAAGAAGTAGATGGAGAGGTAGAGTGCCTGACACTGGAAGTAGAGAGAAAGAACAAACAGGTCGTCAGCCGTGAAACAGGAACACAGACTTAAATGTGCATGACAGGGGTCATAAGTGTGCACTCCTGCTGCGATTGCAGTACATCTGTAGCAGAGGCCGTTACATGCAGGGGATCAAAGATGGGTTTTTTTTTTGTTTTTTTCCCTTGTTATTGATTACTAAAATTGCTGTTATTCTAGATTTTGCGCTGCCAATAGCTCTTGGAAACTTTAAAGAAAATGTGAAAGGAAAAATCAAACAGAAATATCACACGGCGGGGTAGGAAGCCGTTTGAATGACCGTCAGCAGCAATTTTTGAAAGACCAAGCTTCCTGATGGTTCTGTGACTGAGATACATATACTTTGGTGAATCATGACCATCAGAAAAGTCTACTTTTTTAAATATAATTATTTTCATCTGTACACCATGTGTGTGTATTATGTCTGTCAAGGCCAATGACCGGTGACCAAACATGACCACGTTTGGCATCAGGTGGACCGGAGGTCGATGCGAGTCGGTTAGATGGAGCAGGAGATGGGCGGATAAGGTGAGGGTAAAATATATATGCGTAGGATAGGGCGCCCAGTTGGAACGTGCTATCTACATCCAGACTGTTGAACAGGCACAGGAAATAAGAAAATATTGATTGTAAACATGCGGTGCTGCAACATGGAGGAGGAGGCGGGAGGATTTCTCCCTCAGCGGTTGTTAGATAGACGATGGAAAGTCCAAGGGAGGACTTGATAGAGACAAAAACACTCCGTGTATCAGCCCTCATAGGACACCTGAAAAATGAATCACTGTTCATTTATCCAAGCACAGTTTCAGCAGCCGATGTGCAAGATGCTATTGTTGCTTGCCAGAAGCAGTTAGCTGCCAAAATGCAGTCCACGGGAAGCAGAGGGGTACAAATAGCCAATTAAAAGATCTGGATTATAAGGCAGGGCCCTCATATTTTCCAAGGAGACCATAGAGCAAGTATGAACAGGGGAGTTAATCGATATTTTTGCCTTGCTCAGTCAGCACCGATGCATTGTTTACACATTGTTAATCGATACATCTAATGCTGCTTGAATAGTGTAATTAAAATGTTTAATGCCCTTTTCAGCCGTTGAATCAAGTGTGACACTCACCAGACTTTAGCGCTAATTGGTCGGCTACATCGGAAGGTGGAAAATAATTCTTGTTTTCCCCGGAAGCGTTCTTTGAACTCGTGATCTTGAACATGAGCATTAAAGTGTCTCGTCCCGCTAGATTCCGCTCACCTTATCCTGACTTCTCCTCCTAGTTACCGTCTATATACACAAAATATCTTATTCCGCTTATTTTCTTTTTCAGCGTCTTACTTACTCTGTCGTGTCATTGTCCCCTCTGTAGCGCCATCACTCTGGACAACACGCTGGTCATCCTGTCTACGGTGGCCCCAGACGCCGGGCGCTATTACGTCCAAGCGGTAAACGACAAGAATGGAGAGAACAAGACCAGCCAGCCCATCACACTGTCAGTGGAGAGTGAGTAACCAACCAAACCGTAAAACTTTGAATGTAATCAACGGACTGCTTATAAGTGACAGGCTTCAATATATAGTCAGATATTTAAGTGCCACTAGTGATGCTGTCATTTTCCATGATCAACATTTTACATAACAAATATATAGAATATACCACTTTTTATTTATATTACCCGATTATGTAATGGAACAGATTTCATACATACGTAATCTCAACCAGCTTTAGTGCTGAAATATGTAATAATGATGAAATAATCTGACACTTCACTCAAGGAAGAAAAGTAGCAATACCACAACTACAAAAAATATTAGTGAAGTAAAAGTATATCAGGTACTTACTTTATTAATTACAAGGAATATATTTACTTTTGGTGTATTTTGAAGTCAAAATTTCGATGCATCTTCTTATTTTTAAAACAGTAATTTTACATCATTTTGTTGCTGTTTCCTCAATTGGGGGTTTTGAATACTTCAGCTTCAACCGTCCAAGAAATTCAGCCTCCATGATCTGACCTGATTTAACCACTCAGAATGGTCTGTAGTCATAATCACACATAGTTGCAGACATTCACATAGAGGGAGGAAAAGCTGCAGGGGGCCGGGTGAGGAGAGCTGGAGGGGCACAAACGCACTGTACTGCTGCCAAGTACTTCTTAATATTCAGCAGCATTCTTAACAACAACAACAACAAAAAACACAAGATACACAAATCAAACCAATTCAGATAGCTTCAGCTCAGCGGAGTGAAATATAAGAGTAAACCTGACAGACAGCATCTTATGATACGGTAGACTAGAGTTCAGTGTGGAAGTGAATAAGGAGGACGAGGGTAAGATATTACAGTTGACAACACAAGGGAGCAGAAATAGCCTGTGGCACATATGGAGAAGAGTGGCAGAGTTGATTATAGTGCAAGAGCGCACACACACACACACACAGGTTCAGGTTTGATAGAGAGCCTAGTGGGAGGTCTCAAGTCGGCGGGTGTGGAGGAATCATGCCATGCATTTACATGAGCACTCCACACATGCGCCACACATGCACACAAACACACAAACAGTGACGTTCAGGTTGGCTGCACGAGGAGCCAATACAATGCCGATGGTTGTGTGCTTTTGTGTGACTGTGGCCTTTTTTTAATAGCATATGCACGTGTGTGTGTGTCAGTATCGTCTTCAGCAGCTGTTCATCCAGCGACGCTTCTAATGCCGCCACCTCCCAGGAGGTCTCAGGCTCTGACACGATTTGCGAGAGGAAAGGGGGGGGAACAGTTGGGAGACTTGCGTTAAGATAGTCAGGACAAAGTTTAACAACTTGATTGGAGCTTGAACAAGAATAAACTTCTTGTATTTATAAGGAACAGTTTTTGTTTCTTGTTTTTTTCATTATGAACACAATGTTTCTGGAGTGAGATGTGAAGACTTGATGTGAATGTGGGGAGCCTGCCTCTGTATTAATGCCAATGGGAACAGTCTGCTTGTTGAAGTCTTGCCTTACTGTCTCCTTCCATTTCATCCAGCCTTTATGTTATGCTGGGCTAACAATCGTACTCCAGCTCCACACACTAAGATACAACATTAATATTGATATCTTTGCTGCATGACATATTTTTCAAAATTCTGAACTCTCTCTTTAACCAAACTAGAGATCATTAAAGTACTTGTGCTGGTATGAATAAGCAGCAGTGTGTTTTCATGTGGATAGCTGTCAAACCGTGGCCTTGTTTAATACATATGTGTGTGTGCATGAGTGTGGATGTGTGCAAGTGTGTGTGTGTGTGTGTGTGGCTGCAAAAGTGGCAGCTGTGCACGGTATCTAATGACCCAATATTGCTTAGATTGAGCCATGACAGCCCCTGTAGCTACATCTGACATGTTCAGCCACAAGCACAGTCCCAGGGCATGATGGGATTGACGGATCAGTATGAGTTTATCACAGACATGACACAGCTCCAGTAGCGCGCACGCGCACACACACACACACACACACTCACACCCTGGGCTCTCACTGCCATTGGCTCTCTGTCTCTGATGCTCACAACACAAACCCAGAAGCAAATGCAAGTAGACATAAACTAGTTTCTTGAGTTTTATACACATATGAAAACTTTGTGTGTGTGTGTGTGTGTGTGTGTGTGTATGAGCACACACACCCCTTCAGCTGTGTTTTGGTCAGACTTCTATTCCCGTTTGTGTTCCTCCAGTAGACATTTGTTATACACAGTCATTGCACTGTCTTGTCCTATTCAGCCTGTCTCTTTGTCAGAACTCAGATACTGTGTGAACTGGTCTGTTTCAATATTTCACGTGGATGAGCACACACACAGTGCACTGGCTGGAAATGAAATGTATAGGACACCGCCGACCTGACGGACTCGCCACATTTATTCTCTGTTTAATATATGTAGTTCCAGATGTCGATCAAGATTGTTGCTCTTTGCTTAACCTCTGTGTGTGTGTGCGTGCATGTCCGTACATGCTCTGTCTCTCTGTATAGATGTGGGAGGTCCTGCAGACCCCATCGCCCCCACCATCATCATCCCTCCCAGGAACACCAGCGTGGTCACTGGCACCTCGGAGGTCACGATGGAGTGTGTGGCCAACGCAAGGTAAACGTGGAGGTCATAGAGCAGCTTGTCACCTCACTTTGGTCACGGAAGGTAATCCAGAGCAGGAGATTTCATCATTACGACTCTGCTGATGGCTGCAGCATGCTCTACATTTCCCTTCACTATGTGTTAGAAACGAGACAGATTTTAATTTGAATCACACTGGATGCAATTTTTTTTATTACGTTTTTTTTTTTTTTCACAGAAATGAATACATTCCTTGGCTGTTTATCTTTGGGGTCAATTTAACGCCAGCAATTTTAACTTCCAGCCATATTTTACCCAAGTTTGACGACCTAAATTAAATCAAACATAATACCCTTTTGTATATCCAGAATGCCCATTTTGTCGCTATCAAAAAATATGCACGTGACCATGAAATCACGCAGTTTGGCCTGAAATTGAATTCAAAATAACATAAATGCTGGTGGATGTAGCTGATTCCAATATACTCTCTATAGTCCTCGTAGAAATATGTTCCTCAATTCATGAAGGCAGTGTGATGTTAAAACACTCAACATACATTTTACACTGTGAAAGAAACCAAATTTAGATCAATGTTGCTGAACCCAAATCCTTCTATCATCGCCCACGCACCCAAAAAAACACACATCCTCACAGGAGATTCGCTGACGCTCCGCTTTCATCCTCCGTAGACCTCTTATCAAGCTGAGCATCACTTGGCGTAAGAACGGCGTGCTGGTGACCAGCGGGCTGAGCGACTTCAACCGCAGGCTGACCATCCTCAGTCCCGTGGTGAGCGACTCCGGCTTCTACGAGTGCGAGGCCATTCTCCGCAGCAGCAGCGTCCCCTCAGTCAGCGCCGGGGCTTATCTGCATGTGCAAGGTAAGAATTAAGAGTAAAAAATGTTCCTTTACTTGTTTTCTTTCACTTAGTGTTATCCCTGCACTACTTTATAGTATCATGAGATAAAACTCTATCTTCTCACTTTAGAGTCGCCTCCTTTTCAGGGAGTACAAAACAGTTAAGTCACCCTTGGCCGCCAATAAAATGGATTTAATCAGACTCAATGCATTGCAAGCAGTAAGTTGTTTACAGCGGCCCCTGAGGACAAAAAAACCAAAAGATGAGTGAAGACAGAAACACTAAAAAAGACAGTTTGAAATCCAAATGAGACTCATATTTTTTGAAAATGGGTTCATTACCCCTCCATATTTTGTTTTGATATCTTCAGCCCTTACCTCAATGTTTGTGATTTCCCTGTTTGTAGAAAATGTGATATATATTTTTTCATTCCTCATGAACTGAATGTTTGTGTGTGATTGTTTGGTCCTCAAGGTTCATAGCTTGATATTTCTTTTGGACCTGCTTATTATAATGCTGTAGGCAGAGAGAAAATATTGTAATTAGGTGCGATGCATCATTTCTGTATGTGCTTTCATATCAGCACAACAACCTAAATGAAAGGAAACAGTGTTTCTACTTTTACCCTTGTACAGTACATCAAGTGCGCGTGTGTGGGCGATAACTTCACATTTAGACTTGCAAGTTCAGACAAAAAGAGCTGGCTTGAAATGAAAATAAATATTATTAGTCTCCCCATATGAATCTGGCAGAGGTATAGCTGCGGAATGGAAAGTGGTGAGGAGAAAGTATAATTGATTTAAAAGGGAAGAAGTTAATGGTTGGCCTCAAGAAACACTTTAATAGCATTGCTTGAGTCACTTTCATTCCATCCCACTGAAACACTTTGATGTTTTCAAGGTTGTGATGTGATTGAACGCACCAAGGTGTGGTGAACTTTTCCCCTTGAAATAGCTCAGTCTTTCCCTCGCACCAGGAACAAATTTAAACCATTACAGAATTTAATTTCTAATTTCCTTAATAAGACTGCTGAGGTAATGTTGTTATTTTTTCTCCAGAGAGTTTTGTTTTTTAAAATCAATATGTTTCAAAGCATAAAAAACATATTTACAGTTCAATAGGGTTGTAATCCAGTGTGGTTCCTCGTGGGCACTGTCAGTAATTGTTCTAAGATCACACGTTATCACTCTTTAATGTGTTTTCTGTGTCGTTTAATTACGACTGCATGTTTGCAATGTTGCTTCCTATTTTGTCAATTTGTCCCCCCCCCCGTCTTTTTCCTCTCTCTGTCGCTCAGAGCCACCGCAGTTCATAAAGGAACCAGAGAAACACATCACAGCCGAGATGGAGAAGGTGGTAGACATTCCCTGTCAGGCGAGGGGTGAGCGCAGTATGGATATGTGCACATTTTAGCACAAGGGTGTCAGGGTGGATTAAGTAATTCCTGTCAGAATACCCAGAGGTGTTAAACAAACAGTGAATTTAAGTGATTTTATATTGGAAGATGATGTTTGAGGACGGCTTAGCCTCACCCTCGCCCCCCCTCTTCCCGCCCCTCTGCAGGAGTGCCCCAGCCAGACATCGTGTGGTACAAGGATGCTTTGCCAATTGACCCAGTGAAGATGCCCAGGTACAGGGTGCTGGTGGGGGGAAGCCTGCAGGTCAACGGCCTCCTGCCTGACGACACCGGGATGTTCCAGTGCTTTGCCAGAAATTTGGCAGGAGAAGTTCAGACCAACACATATCTGGCTGTTACAAGTGAGTACTTAAGGAGCTTGTACATTAAATCATTTCCCAGCGATAACTGCTGCTATTAAAAGAGACTGCTTCAATATAATATAACATCAACATTTTTTATTATAAATGTTTTTCCTCGCGCAGCTCTGTTGAGCACCTTGTCAAGATTTGGAAAAGGTATAACTACTTTACAAAAGTGGAAAAGAAAATGAAGTTGAAATGCAGAGCAGCTTCCTCTGTGTATTTAATTAATGGAGGATGACATGTTATATTTCATCAGTATTAATAATAATACTCTGAATGACTTTTTCTTCCAAAAGAGATTAAGAAATATGCATTATTAGCCGTGCCAGTAGGATGGCAGTGCTACTGGCTCCACTGGTCCAACGCGTTGCTCCAGCAACTATTCCTTTGCCATCAAATTTTCTCTCAGGATGAATTCTAGTAAGTCTGGGAATTTTTCATCCAGCATCATCATGAGTTAAAGGATTTGAATTCATCCTCCAAATTTCCTCAAAGCTCTGCAGACCTATTGTTGGCTGTGTTTGGGGCTAATTAACAAACGTTAGCATGCAAAAAGGAAAATGAAAACTGAGGACTACTGCAAACGTCGCCTGCAAAATACTTGCGTGGTAACATTATTGTTGTGGGCATTCTGTTCTTACTGCCTCGGAAAATGTATTGTATATCTGCAAAATGTTGTCATGGAAGGACCTGAGTCAACGTAAACTGCAGTGATGACGATGAGAAACACTGCTGATTTAAAACGTAGATGAAAACTGGTTGAGAATACCATTGCCGCAAAGTTTTTCCCGAAGGAAACACACACTGGTTTTTCCTGGCACCATCACGCTGAGAAGAATAATTCCAACCTTGTCTGGCTTTGTGCGTGATGTGAAAGAACTAGGGAAACAAAAAAACATGTGGCTTTCTTCTCCAAGGTCCAACTCCAACACTTGCCTGTACGTTATTGTCAAGGTCTTGACTCCTGCCTCTTCTTCCTGCATCCAACATGTTGTCCAGGACAACCGACAGATACTGACATCATCATCTAATACGTATCTACCAGACCCAGACGGTGGCGTACATCTTACACGATTTTCACAGAAATATATAAAATCTATTTGCGCTACGTACAAGAATTGTCTTAACAAATAGGCTTATTCTGGAGTTTTAGTCACCACATAATCAGATTCCACTTTAATACCCCATTTTTTGCCATAATTCTAATTTTATACACGTGTTTTGTTTTCTTTTGTTTTTTGGGGGTTTTTTTTTTTGCCTGCATTAAAAAAGTGAAAATCGCTGGTAATTTTGCTTGTGCTGTGCGTGTTTGACAAGTTTCTGACATCTAATTTTCTGCACTTTGTCTCACTTCCTGCTGCCTTCACTCCACGCCGCAACACATTAACAGAATTCATGACGTTTTCTCTCTCTCTCTCTCTCTCTTGCCAACTCATCCCCTTTTCCATCTCCATCTCTCCCTCTTTCTTTCCTTGATTCCCATTATTGGTTTTTTCTGAACACATTAATAGCCGTACTTCTCTCTCTGTCCTGAAATCAACACTCTTCTATGACAAACTCCCTCCTCCTCCTTTTTCTCTGGGGAGTGATACAGTTTTCTGTCATCTTATAAAAGCTTTGATTTATTGCATATCGCAGAAAAGGATTTTAGTTATCTACATAGTGCCTTCTCTTTCTCTCTGAGCCTCTCCCTTCCTCCTCTCCTTATTTCCACCATTACTGTGGATGTGAAAAAAAAAAATAGACCAGCCGCAGACAGCTATGGCATTGAGGTGAAGGCTGTGTCAATCCGTAAAGAATTAGTGGGACAAAGCGTCGACTAAACACTGAGATGGCGCCGGCAGAAATACCGTTTGAAGTGGGGCTTTTTTGCCACGGACGGTTATTCTCTCGTCTCTATAACCCTCTTACCTTCACCCATTACTGTCCTCAGCTTTTTCTTCATTCTGCGTGCATTTGATTGTCTCCCCTCAGGCATCGCCCCGAATATCACAGCCGGACCCTCCGACAGCACAGTGATTGACGGCATGTCAGTCATCCTGCACTGCGAGACCTCTGGTGCTCCGAGACCGGCTATCACCTGGCAGAAAGGTGTGTGTTACACACATTGCACACACACACTGAGGGATTATGATGTCTGTTATCTATTACACATGGGACCATAGTTTGCAATGGCTTAACGAATAAAGCCTGATTGGATTGCTTTACCAGGATTTACTCTTTGCCCAGGCTTTCTGTGTTTGCATCCCAATAGCAGATCAAGTAAACACCGTCCTTGTTTTTTTATTATTTTATTTTTCTCTCTTCCTTCATTGATTATCTGTTTTCCTTATATTTTCTACCTATTCGCACCCTCAGGCGAGCGCGTGCTGGCCAGTGGTTCGGTTCAGCTGCCCAGGTTCACCCTTCTGGAGTCAGGCAGTCTGCTCATCTCCCCCTCACACATCTCAGATGCCGGGACCTACACTTGCATGGCAAGCAACTCCAGAGGCATCGACGAGGCATCTGCCGACCTCGTGGTGTGGGGTGAGTGTCGCGGGATTAGACAGACATGGCTCTTTTTTTTTTTAAATAATTTTTCTTTGAAAAACACGCGCCTGATGTTAGGTGTCGTAAAAGGACAAGCAACACTTCACTTTTGTTCTGAAACAGGAATTTGACAGAGGTGGAGTTTTATTGAGAGGCATGTCTGTTTTCAGAGGTTGGGGGTTGTGCAGTATTACACTAAAGCTGCATTCATTTCCTTCACAAACAAAAGCACTCTTTTGTGCAACTTTGGAGCCAGACTCTTCAAGCAGTCGTGAAGAAACAAAATACAAAACTGCAGCATGTCATTTCAACTGAAATGAGTTTTCCTAAAATTTGTCTCTCATGTTTCCTTTTTTATGTATTGCTCTTTCCAGGAAGGTTGTTTCATAAACTGTTTTCTCTTCTCACAATTTCCTCATCTCTTTCTCTTCCTCATCTGTTTTGCTTTTGTCTCTGCAGCTCGCACCCGGATTACCACCCCCCCACAGGACCAGAGCGTTATCAAAGGAACCAAAGCTGTCATGACCTGCGGAGTTACACACGATCCCAGTGTAACTGTCAGGTAAGGAAGCATTCCCTTGCAAAGAAGTGATTTGCAAAATAGTTTGATTCATACTTCTTGGACCCGTATCAGGTCCCACACTGTAAAATCAACAGAGATGAAGTCGAAGCACAAAGAAACAAACAGAAGTGCAAGCAGGGTGATTTTGAGCTATCATGACAACAAGACAGTTTTTTTCCTCTCAACAAAAAGAAAAGATCATAACGAACAGCATGCTAATCCGTCTCAGTAGTTTCTCATCTTTAATAAAGCCATTCACTAAAACAGCTGGGTCCTGCACTTTTAGAAAATGTTAGTCAAAACAAGTACATTTGTTGGGGACTATTGACTATTTAGTGCAGCACAACGGTGTACATGAGACTGACCCACCCCCCTCCCCCCCACTGTGTCTACATGATGTGTTTTTAATCATTTTTGGATGACAATGAAGCTCAATGGCACATCTACAGCTGAACAGACAAAATCTGTTAAATCCACTGTCTGTTATGACCTTTCCTTTGTTTTGTTTGTTTTATACTAACAATAAACCTATAATTAGAAGCCTCATCTACTGAAGGCATCCACAATTGCCAACATCTAAAAAGACTGTCTGCAGGAGCCAGACTCACAAAGGTGTTGTATTCTCAGAAGATCAGAAAGGTCATACAGACATTTACCAAAGTCAGCAGACGCCTGGTCGTAGGATTCTGAATTTGGTGGCTACTCAGCGAGTGATCAAGCAATGTCTTGCATGCAAAGCTACTCCATCCAATAGCCCTACCTCTTATCCGTCATGGGAGGGATGGCGAAGGGATTGGGACCGGCTGAAGTTGCCTTTTACAAAAATCCAACAAACAACATGGCAATTTTGGACAGTGAGAGGAAGTTGAAGTTTTTCGGCGGGTACAAGCTCATCAAATTCAAACTCATATCGAAAGATTCCAGATTTGAGCCCTAGAACCTGCTTGCTGTAAAGCTTCAACACTAACCACTATGCTACTGTGCCACCCTTGTATGTATCTTTATTCGCTTGCTCTCTTGTATACGTGAGCATGAATGACTAACAATGCACAGCGGTTGAGCATGCATTCGTTAATGAAGAGGCTGCAGCATCAGCTAGTTGTTGCTTTACCATTCTCTCCACCTTTGGTTGTTAATTAGTCACTTGTTATCCTGAGCACAGAGTTTTTATTATTTACCCGTTGCTATCTTATTATTTCCATGCTTGCTCCATGCTCCAGTTCCCCCCCACAGGAATGTTAAATGTTGCCTGGATTGCACATAAACATTGAAATAAAAACGCTGCTCCAACGCAGAGAGCTGCATCTGCTGCTTACGACCGAGACTTTCCATTTATAGAAAACCAAACACCGGCACATTCTGCATGTGTTTGTTGACCGCAGGTGTGTGTGTGGTCGCTAAAGTGCGGTCCAAACCGGAGCTGCACACACAACAGAGGTTTCGCTGAATTCCAAGCTTGCATCCAACATCAGCTGCGATCAATAGAACATTCTGTCCCTTTCTGCTCAAAAGAGAAGGCGACATCTGAAGCCACATTTGAGCTGTGCAGTTTTGATGAGAGTGAATTCATCGTTTGATATGCAGCCGTCAGCTGCTGTGATATGCATGCAGGGGCCGCTCTGACGGTGAGTGTGAAGAGACGGGGGGGGATGAAATACCTCACTAATAACATATTCCTCTGACTGTGATGGAACAAGACAATGCAAACCTCGGTTTACTCCATGCTTTACTGTCAGTAAGAGTTAACCCACCATCTGAAGCTGACGTGTAAGTTTAATCACTGGTTCGCATTCCAGCAGCGGGGCAACTGAATGATGTATGTCAGGTTTTGGAGTGGCAAAATGTGTTTTTGCGTTTATAAAGAACAATGACTGGAAGTTTAACTGCACAAAATCAAACTAGTTTTCGGTCAGACTCATCCAGAGATGTTATTAATGTTTTCATACCCTTGGGTATCTTGTGATTTATTCTCACTTTTAAGCGTGAATGAAAAAGAATATTCCCAATATGCTGCAGTGCCTGTAAATTAAAAAAAAAAAGTAATGGTAACAATTAATTATCCTTCTTGACTGAGTAGGAGTCATTTGATGCTAATAAATGAAGCTGCGTCGTGTTTTCTGAAAATGTGCACAACAGCAATGTTCCACTGTTGAGTTCACAGTGAGGATGAGTGGTATGCAAAGATCCTGCAGCAGCCTGCTTACTGAATAATGGCTTTATTAGCAGTTCCTTGTTATGTTTGTATTCACTTACAATAATGTTGGTCTAGAGGCTTATCTTATCTGTTTCAAAAGTTAGAGGTACATTCAGGCAAATTTTCACCTTGCAGCATTTGTTCAAATCCTGATGTACGGCTAGAGAGGGCACCTCCGTGTTTGCTCACTTTGCTTTGTGTTTTCTAGCTGTGTGCAATTGCTCTGTATGCAGTCGGCCCACTCCCAAAGCTTTTGCTGTGTTTCGTAGAAGGGAAAAAAAATTAAGTCAGTATTTGTCAGCTTGGTTTTTACTTTCAGATTTCTGCTCATTATGGCTGCTGCCCGTGATAGCATATTTCTCAACCCCTCTACAATTGTAATTTGGGAAATGGAGACTTTGGCAGGAGTGATGTTGTTGGGGATTTCCAAGAGGCTATTTTTCGGTGTTTCCCTCGGGTCTCAGACTTGCAGACGAGTGTTTTGTAATGATTTCTGTGAAATTGATGCATTTTGGAAAACTGTAGGAGGCTTACACTCCTTGCCTTCTCTGATAGCGATGTTGCCTGAGTCCAAATGTCCGAAATCTCCACATGGTGAGTAGTCTTGAATTGTAGTGGTGAATAATGCAAAGGTTAACAAAAACGATGATTTTTCTGTGTGTTTGAACCGACTCCTGGTGGAAAAGACTGTGACAACGTCGATGATGATGATGCTGACGATGCTGACACTGTGTTCCAGGCACGTCTGGGAGAAAGATGGTACAGCTATCAACGTCCAATCCATTCCTCGGATGCGGCTGGATGCAGATGGCACCCTCCACATCGCTCAGACTTGGTCGGGTGACATTGGCACATACACGTGCAGAGTCACCTCCGTCGGCGGCAATGACTCACGGAGCGCACACCTCCGCGTCAGGTAAACACAGCTCCTTCGCCTTCCTTTCTATTTCTTCTGTGGTGGGAACGTGTTCGCACCTGTGCACACATGCAAGTGCCAGTCATATGCTTTCCCATCGCCAGCCTTTCCTCGCCATCGCTGTCTGTTCTTATTGACACCTCTGACTCATTTCCACTTAAATGACGCCTGTTCTTCCTCACCTTCCTTGTACTCATTCTCACCAGAGACACTTCTAGCCCCAGAGGGCCCATGTGTGATACACACTAACACACACTCTGCCTTTTCTTTAGTCATCTCAAATCTGCTCTCTCTCCAAAACTTTGCCTGGTACTGTTGCACACTGCAGCAAAGGTAAATTGAATATGAATGAGACATCTAACTTTCTGTTTGCCACACTGACTGACTGATTGTTTTTGTCTCTCTTTGTCACCCCCCCATCTGCTGGCCTCCTTTTGACTGAGCTACTGTCCATTTTCTGTCCTTTGCTATAAATGTTTATCTATCAATCTACGTCTGCTTATCTGAATTTGCAGCTGAATGAATTAATGATCTCTCGCTATGGCTTCATTTATTCATGTCTTTGTGTGTTTTCCTCCTATCTGTCTCCCCATGCCTTTCAATCCATTTCTCCCTTCCGATGATATCCATCTCATTTTATTCTCCCGCGTGCCCATCTTGACAGGGAGCCATCTTTGCTGTCTTGTCTCACCACATTTCATCACCTGTCCGACTGATCTCTCTGTTATAAAAATGTTCAGCTTTGCTTCAGATTTGTGTGCGACAGAGGGAGAAGTTCAGAGTGGAGCAAAATGCTTCAGTAACTCTGTGGCGCTGCGGAGGATTTGCTGTGCTGGGAGATAGTCTTTTATTTATCGAAGTTGTCCCTGCTGCTCCCTGCAGGCAGCTTCCCCACGCCCCCGAGAACCCCACGGCCATGCTGAGCACATCTGAAAAAAGAGCCATTGACCTGGCCTGGGCCAAGCCTTTTGATGGCAACAGTCCCCTCATACGTTACATCTTGGAGGTCTCTGAGAACAGTAAGTCACAGTAACATCCTGCCTTTTTCCAGTCCATGCCTCCTTCTTTGCCTTTGCTCACTCTGTGTGCCTTGTTTACAGTATTTTATAATGACGCGGCTGCTGTTAGACAGAACACATGGGATCGGTGTTGCGGCAATGAGAGAAAAAGACATTAAATGTTGCTTGTTTAGATTCTTTCCCCCCATGCAGCCAAGCAAAGCGAATACAGAAAAGTACATGAAAAAGAATCTGAAAGCAAGATCGATAAGACTAATTAAGAATGGCAATCATTCCTTTTAATCTTCAGCAGCAAATAGAAGCGGTGCGGCAGTAAATCCCAAGACAGCTCTGTATGTAACAAGTATGTTCAACTTAAGTCGATGTTGTGTAAGAGCTGTGTTGGGCTTGTAATCTCTCCTCTTACTATTCTGTTCCCCTTCACTTCTTTTCCTCTCAGCGTTAATTAGTAGTTTTTAAAGAACTTTAATTTTGAAATGTGACCCGCTATGACAAAACGAATACCAGCATGACATAGACGATCCCTACTGAAGTGAAATTACTAGAAATGTTAAGACTCCTCCCTTCCTTCCTTCCTCAAAAAAAAAAGAAAAAAGAAAAAAACGTGTCACACTTTTTGGGACTCTAATATGAAGGTTAGCATTGCAATGACCGGATTTTACTTTCTCTGATCCAGACGCCCCCTGGGCCATCCTGCTGGCCAACATCGAGCCGGAGGCCATGGCGGTGACAGTCAACGGCTTGATCCCGGCACGATCCTATCAGTTCCGCCTCTGTGCCGTCAATGATGTGGGGAAGGGGCAGTTCAGCAAGGAGACAGATCGGTGAGCTCAAAGCATACGTCACACAGCCGTGGCGAGGTCATGGAGCTCACCATTCACTTATGTAGCTTGTTTGGTGAACTTCTCCGTTGCTTTCAGCTTGGGGAGGAAAACTATGTATTTCTAGTGGTTTAAAATTCCCCAAATTGGTGGCAGCACATTGTTAAGAACACAAAAACACCTGCTGGGGAACATCGTGGCTCTCTTTGATTTGTAAAAATTGCGCTGCTGTAATCTGTTTCCAAGATGACCATTTTGACTTATCCCTTCAGTCGACAGTCAGCGTGCAGGGAACGATGTGCAAGACTACCAGAGCAGACAAACACACACACACACAGACACGCAAACATGCACAACCACGTGTAAACACACTCTCGCTCTCAGGTCTGAAAGCCTGCAGGAGGGATTTTAGGTCTGAGGTGAGATTGGGGTTTGGCCTCTTTGCACCATCGCACAACTTCAAGCACTCCAATTCCTCACACCCCACCCCTGCCTCTCCACCGGTTCGATACACCTGCTAGCTGGATGAGAGCCGCCGGGGGGGGGGGGGGGGGCAGGAGGCGGGAGGCCCTGTTTGTGTGATGCAGGAGCACAGAGAGAGGCAGGCACTGATCGCTCTGTGATGCCATTTGCTACTGATCTCACTCCCATCTCCTGTGCTTATCTTCTCCCCAGGCGATCGGGGTGTTTTTGTCAGGTTAGATATATGGTGTAAGGTGGGCGAGTAGCTCTCGCATCCTTTGACTGTGTCAGATTGTGGTATCGAGGATGAACATCGCTCATAGTTTGGGGGTCAAAAGCAAACCACAGAGTGGCCAGGGAGTTTCACAAAGAAATTCAAATTGGTTAGAAACATTTGAGGGGGAAAAACAGGGTTTGCTGAAAGTGCTTTAAAGTTTATTTTACATGTGTTAAGCTTTAAATGCTTCATTAGAGCCATAAAGCTTTGTGTTAATTACCTTGAAATAACTTAAAGTTTGTGATGATTTTCAGGGAGAAAACGTTCCTTTGAACCTTCTTCTCACTGCCCTCTCTCTTCATATCTGTACATGCATGCATACATACATGCATGCGTGTCTATGTGCGTATGTTTTACAGTGTGTCTCTCCCAGAGGAGCCCCCCAGTGCTCCTCCTCAGAACGTCATAGCGAGCGGTCGCACCAATCAGTCCATCATGATCCAATGGCAGCCTCCACCCGAAAGCCACCAGAACGGCATCCTCAGGGGCTACACCGTCCGGTAAGACCCTGGGTTCATCCACCGTCCCGCTGACGCCTGTATATTTCTTGCTTTTTATGTTGAACGGGGGAAACTGCAAACTTTGGTAATCAGCTTCGCTCAGCGTGAGGGCCAGCTGGATGATCTCTACGAGCTGGAAACGGAGCTGCGCTCATCTGATACCATCAGTTTCTCTGTCAAGTTTTTTCGTCTGATCTTTTTAATTTACTTGCATTTCTGTGGAGAACAAATACAAAGAAACTTTAAGACTATATTCTGGTAAGTGCTGGAATTCATTCACATCCAGTGCCAAACCTTAGCTCTCCTTATAATACTCCACATTTAACGAACGAGAACGAGAAACGAGAATAGTTTGAGAAAAAAGCCGTATTTAATGACTGGTTTGACTTTAAAAACTTTAGCAACTCTAATAGACAGAGTCAGCAATATGCCAAACTTACTGTAAGTCTTGTAAACATGTAATTAGTTTCGTTTTCTGTTAGGCTTTTTATTCATTACGTCCAAATGAAACAGCAGGTGTTTTCCAAACAAGTCAATGCCATCAGTGCTTTTTTTAATTGCTCGTTTGCTGGTGCTTTGTCTCCCCCTAGCAGGGGGTCTAGTGTACTGCAAGACTTGGCTCAAGCGACAACAGCAACAAAAACAAAAGGAAACCCAAAACAAACCAAAGCGCTGCACTGTGTCCTCTGTGTTAACATTTAAACTGCGAGGTTCATTTGGCAAACAGCACAGCAAGCACATCAACCCTCATCCACATGTAAGTCACCCCTTTAAGCTGCCTGTGAAATGTGTATTTCAGATACCGCCTCACTGGGTTGCCGGTGGACTACCAGATCAAGAACATTACCAGCCCTGATGTGACCAACCTGCTGCTGGAGGACCTCATTATCTGGACCAACTATGAGATTGAGGTGGCCGCCTACAACGGGGCAGGTCTGGGTACATTCAGCCACAAGGTCACCGAGTGGACCCTGCAGGGAGGTGAGAACCCACATAAGCGTTTTATCGACCGACAGCGGGCCTGATGTGCTGACTGCTTTCTTTCCTTATTATTGAATGTGCCATTGTCAATTAGTCTGAATTTATATGTGTTAAATTAAGTTGAGCCTCTCTTTAAAACATGGTGCATGTTCAATAAGCCCGGGCACGGTGCCAGCTAAATGCTGCGATACAAAGGACAGCTAGTGAGCGTCCGGTTTTATTTGTCTTTGACTGATAATGTTCTACCAGACACGTCTTTAAGAGTTCCCTTTAACTCTTCTTTGTGAGGACCACACAAAGGCGTGACATTCCCCCTAAAATCCATAAGCAGCTCGCACAGTCACAAACAAACCCACGGAGAGCCCTGGTATTAGGTGTCAGTGTCATCAGAGAGAGAGTGATGGCGGCATCTGCCCTGACCTGTAGCAGCAGCGATCAATACTGACATCCAAATAGATGCAGGCAGACTTCCACCAGTCAACTGGAAGGCACTCTCTCACCTTTGTTTTTGTTTTTTATATGTGTTTTTTGTTTTTTGTTGTTTTTGGGCTTTTTTGGTTCATCCTTCTCTCCCTCCTCTCCCTTTCTGTCACCCTTTCTCCCACCTCTCTCTCCCCGTATCCGTCTCAGTGCCCACCATCGCCCCTGGCAACGTGCAGGCAGAGGCGGTCAACTCGACAACTATCCGCTTCACATGGACGGCCCCTAACCCCCAGTTCATCAATGGCATCAACCAGGGCTACAAGGTCAGTTGCCGCCGCGGCGGCGTCCCCACTAGCCATCACTTCCATTGACCAAGCTGTCAGAGCCGAACTTGTAGAATCACATATCCTGTTAAACAAGAGAGTGGGGGGGGGGGGGGGGGGGGGGCAAAGATGTTGGTGCCGGTGTGAACGATGGACTTAGATCTCCCATTTGTCAGTCGGAGGTCATTCTCTTTGTCTTTGTAACAATTTTTCATATGTTTTATCATTGCTGCGTGCACATGATGATGAATGTCTTCATTATTTTGTCATGGGCTGTTGAACGCAGTCCATCTCTCAGTCTCTTGTGTATACTTCACAGAAAGGAATGTAGCCCATGGGGAATCATAAAGCCATATGCAATGGAGGGAGGGGGTTCTATTTTTCCATTGACACTATTGAGGCTTAATTATGTCATTGAGGGCTTTTATCCCCTCTCCTCTCTCGTTTTTTTTATGTGTGCTCAGCGGCGCTCCACAGGCCTCACTCAGTTGGAACGGAGGAGACCGCTGTACAAAACCAATCTGAATTTTAAACACCACCACCTTTTTTTTTCCTCCAGGGAGGTAAAA
Source organism: Remorina albescens (assembly GCA_034769265.1). Classification (NCBI taxonomy): domain Eukaryota; kingdom Metazoa; phylum Chordata; class Actinopteri; order Carangiformes; family Echeneidae; genus Remorina; species Remorina albescens. The sequence goes on from CM068480.1 coordinate 3,727,762, forward strand.
AAAAAAGGGAAACGCAGACTGTGAAAGGTGATAGAGGCCGAGGCAAAGGAAGAATTTCATGGAGAGAGAGCGATAGGCGGTGGCAAACAGTCAAGCATCTATCTGTCTGACATCCCACTGCCAACTCTTTACTTCCCTTGGAGGCCTTTCACCACAAACTGGAAAAAAACCCAACAGACACGCCCCTGGGACTAATTACCTAAGCACCTAATTGGTCAATGCAGGTCCCATTTGTGCATGCTATATCTGCATCTGCAATCAACGTGCGTAATAAGATGCGATCATGCCTCTCCCGAGCTTTAGCTCTCTTTTCCACTCACAGCTTGTCTTGGTGGAGCTATTCAGCCAATCCCTCCCAGTCAAAACCTCTTCAGGGCATCTCTCTAAATATATCTGGGAGATCCATGATGCTAAACAACTCCTCTGAGTGGCTCAGGACTACCAGAGAGAGACACTACTGTTAGTTTTTGTGAGAATAAATGTGTGGGAGCCATTACAGAAAAAATTATCAGCGGTTTTATTTCCAACTCTCTGAGTAATTTTCTTTACCTTTTTTTTTTCCACTTTTTCATTTGTCTGTCTTAGCTGTTGGCCTGGGAACCAAGCAAAGAGGAACAAGTCGCTATGGTAACAGTGCGACCAAACTTCCAGGACAGCGTCCTTGTAGGATATGTGGCAGGTCTGAAGAAGTTTACTGAGTATTACACCTCCGTGTTGTGTTTCACTACACCCGGAGATGGCCCCCGCAGCCCGCCCAGAGCGCTGAGGACACACGAGGACAGTGAGTCACTTTGCTCTCTCCCCTGCAGTGGCGAGGGCAGGCGAGTGTCTCCCTGTGACACATCCTTTGGGCAAGATCTATTATTCATGTGCAACGAAATTGTGGAGAAGTGCTAATGAATGAGTATATTTTGCATCCAGCTCAGATCATCATAATTGGGACTCAGTTCCCTTTGAGATTATTGTTGAAGGTTTAAAAAGCTCAAAATTTTCCTCAATTTGTCATCATACAGGTTTTAAGCAATTAGCTTGTTTTTCTCATCTTGTTATGGACACATTTAAAATGCCAATGCTTGTCTATAGAGTCCAAGCATACCATCTAATCAGTTACGAGCTCTAACCATATGTAAAATAGGTCATTTGCCCATCGGCCTTGGTTCATTATCCTTATTTGTCTCCCGTCCAGCCCCCGGCGCCGTGGGTCACCTGAGTTTCACCGAAATCCTGGACACCTCACTCAAAGTCAGCTGGAGCGAGCCGAGCGAGAAGAACGGGGTTCTCACAGGTACAATCAGCTTCACTTTCAGAATAAACCTTTAATGAGGCAAGGAGCGCAAGAAATAGCAGTTTGTCTGAGGAGGTGTTTATTGAAAGAGACCAATCACAGTTGACAGCGCTGAGCTGGAGCTGAGACTGGAAGAATATGTTGTACTTAGCTTCACAGCCGCTTGGCCTCGTTTAGTGATCTAAGCATTTTGCAGCTCCTAAGGTGCATCTGCTTTATCATTAGTCATCTATTGTATTTGGGTCATGCGGATGGGACCACCAAGGCAACATGAGCTTATAAGACACACAAATGTACTACAGCAGGGGATGGGGGGGGCGACATTGTTTCATCTTCCAAACTATGCACAATAAAGCTGCCATAAAAAGGCTGCCTAAAATCATTGCACTGTATAACATCTCATCCAACTTACATAACAAAAAGTCCTCCTCAGGGAGACTATTAAACCCGTTTCTGTTGATAATAGGTACGGACCAGAATGCAACAAAGAGATCTTTGGCTTTCTGACAAAATGGCTTCTTCTAAGACTCTTCACTAGTTTACAATTCTTGTGCAGTTTGTTTTTGTACCACACATCACCTCTTTCTCTATGCATAAGGAACAATTAGTGTCGAGTGTTGCAAATATTAAATCAGGTCCAGTTATGAAAAATAATCAAGCAAAGGATGTAAATTAGTAAAAGTCAAGTCTCGTTAATCCAGGGACGTAAATACAAAATTATATTCCTAGTGAGTCGGTGGTACCGCTATTCCAGTTTACCTAATGCTCTTACATCATTTTGTGCAAAATTCAGCCAAGCAGTGACTTTAAAATTCAAGTGTTTACCGCGGGATGAGATTTAACAGCATATTGTAAAGTCTTCTTCCGAAACATTTAGATGTGCTGCACATTCCCAGGAGACAAACAGCGACATGCCATATGAAATTATTGATTTGGCAAGAAATGCCTCCTGATGCCTTATGCAATCACATGAAAAGAGCTGCTGGCCAAAGAGCAAATTGCATTAACTTTGGGAGGCTGAATGTGTGTGCGTGTGTGTGTGTGGTGGATGTGTGTGAGCTTAGGGAGGTATAATCACAGGGTGGTTTAATTTGCTATATTCAATTTTTGATGGAGTTTATTTAATTTCTCTGCTGGATTGCCCCGTAGCACGTGAGCAGAGAGCTGCTTTTATTGTAAATACTGCTGTCCAATTTTACCCCCCGACATGATTCCCTGTCTGTCACTGTGTGCCTGTCCCCCCACCTCCCCCAAACTCCCCCGGTCTCCAGGCTACCGTATTTCTTGGGAGGAATACAACCGCACGAACACCAGAGTCACCCACTACCTGCCGAACCTCACCTTGGAGTACAGGGTCACCGGGCTCACGGCTCTCACCACCTACACCATCGAAGTGGCAGGAATGACCTCCAAGGGTCAGGGCCTGCTCTCCTCCTCCACCATCTCCTCAGGCGTCCCGCCAGGTCGGTACCTAGACCATCAGTCGAGATCCTGAAGAAACATCAGCACACCAAATTACATGATATTTTCTCCTTTGAGATTCTGAGTTATCTGCCTCCACCTCATCAATGAGAATTCATTTTGTGGTGCTTGCAGCACTAAAATGTTGCATGTGGCATCTCTTTCCAGACACGTGTGTCTCCTAGTTACTCTGTGTATTAGATAGACCTCCTATCAGCGCGCATCATTATGTTCCCCTGAAAGCAGTGCTTCAGAGACTTTCTATTGCTCTTCCATGAAGTTGTGAGACTCCAGAGAGACCAATTTAAGTAAGAATTTTAAAAAATTGAAGCAAAAGACACTGAAATATTCTGCCTTTTAGTTTCTAGTATGGATAAAGCACTGATAAGACACCGAATCCCGAAATGCAATTCAGCTTTTATTAGAGCCTCCCTGTCTTGTAAATTCCCTCTTTAAAATGGTAATTTAAGCTTTCTGTTTATATTGTTTAGTCTCAAACCCTGATGATATCGTTTAATAAGTTTCCACTTCCTGCATAGTTACTGTCTCACCTTGAACTCGGTGAACGTGCTGTCTGGGGCCAGATGCAGTGAAACCACCTCAGCTGGGAAAGGGGGCCTCACCGATGTGCATATCTGCCCCACAAAATAAACAGCTCCCAACAGAGCGGGGGGTACAATTAGAGAGTTTAATGATTTCATATTTGCAAAATCATGTTAGAGAGATACAGCGCTCATGTCAACTCGTAGAGCAGCGTTCAGAGCAGAGCCTGGCCACCTGTGAAATGACAGGCTGGTAATTTGAGTCCTCAGAATGGTGATTAATCACTTTGTGTATGTGTAAAGAAAACCCCCATGAGCCCTGCAAGCATCCAGCTGAAAGCCACCTCAATAACCAGCCATGCAAATGATTTAAGGGTGGTAATTTCTACCACAATGCGTATAATCTGCATTTCATTAGGGCGGAATACACTCGCATTTAAGCAATCTTTGAAAAACTGCTGACTTGTGCCGCGGGGGAGCGATTATATCTTCTTTTATATTAGACCTCTGTCCACACTCCAATATGCCACAGTTTGGCGTTAATATCTTCATCCAGGATTTATGTAAACTATATTGTGCTTTGGAATGGGGATATGTTATGGTAGGCTTAATGTCTACCTCGAGGGGAACATTATGGAGGAGAAGAAAGAAAAAAACATGATGAATGAATTATTTAATCCACAGACACTCTCATACATGCCTGCCTAGATACACAAAAACCATCCCAGCATACGCAAACAAGCAACGATATTCGTATACACAAAATTGGCCTCCCGCTGTTCTTTGAATTCACCATTTTCAGATTTGTCTCCCCTGCAGGATTTCCAGGGAACAATCCATTCTTATTGTTTACTCAGCTCAAGTGTAAACAGTGGGATATCAGATTGAATCGTATCTCCAGATAACTGCAGTGTAATTGACATTCATGGCATTGTCTCTGCCTATGTACTGTGTAAGCATCTTTTTCAAATCTGATCTGCTTCTGCTGCCTTAGCTCAAGTCGGGGCAGGAGGGGGGACTTAAGGGAGACAGGTGAGAGACGTATCCGTGTGTGGTATCTGTACGGTCACAGGGGGGCGCTGCAGTAGATGGATTTTTTTTCTCCAGAGTGAGAGGCTGCAAACCAAAATCACTCTCTGCTCAGAGGCAGCATGACAAACTGCACCTGTGTTGCTGTCAGTTATCTGTTCCGTCAGTCTCTTTCTCCTCGTACAACTTTTTTTTCCCCCTCCCTGCTTCTTCACAGAGCTCCCTGGCCCCCCCACCAACATGGCAATTTCCAACATCGGCCCACGCTCTGTCACCCTGCAGTTCAAACCTGGCTATGATGGCAAGACTTCCATTTCCCGTTGGCAGGTGGAGGCCCAGGTGGGGCTGATTCAATCTCTTTTTCTTAATCGTGTGTTACTTCTTTTGGAGACTTTCTTGCAGATTTTGGATCGATGTTACAATTCCAAGATTGACACAGAAATCTTGTTGGCTCTTTTAGATGGAAATTTTGTCCTTTGCTTGCACTTTTGTTCATTGCAGACTTCTGTTTGTGTGCGTCTGGCTCAGGTGGGCGTGGTTGGAGAAAACGAGGAATGGGTGATGGTCCACCAGGTGTCCAACGAACCCGAAGCTCGCTCCTTAGAAGTGCCCGGTCTCAACCCGTACACCTTCTACAGGTAGCGTACTGCACGTTGTATCTGAGGCATTATTGACACCTTAAGTAGACGGCCCAAAAATCAGGTGTGTTGAGGACAGCCTCCTCTGCTGATGTCACCGCAACGGTTTAATACTCATTCATTCATCTAGTACCGCTTTTCCGTTTACGAGTCGCAGGGGTGCTGGAGCCAAGCCCAGCTCACATTGGGCGAGGGGGCGGGATCACCCTGGACAGGTCACCTGTCCGTCACAGGGCCAACACACAGAGACAGACAGAGACCAACAACCACTCACACTCATACTCAGACCTACAGACAATTTAGCGTCACCAATTAACCCAAACATGATGTCTTTGGACAGTGGGAGGAAACCCACGCAGGCACGGGGGGAAAATATGTACTCCACAAAGAAAGGCGCTAGGCCCTGGAACCAGACCCACAACTTTCTTGTTGTGGGGTAACAGCGCTAACCACTATGCTGCCGTGCTGCCCCAACGGTTTAATGATGAACTGAAAATATGTTCATATTTCAAACCCCTGCTATATCGCTCTCATCTTCTCACTATCACTCACTGACAAATAAACAGAGACATCTTTATAGTGGGTTTTGATAAGATGCCTGGTTAAATAGGTTTTCTCAAATCAGACTAAAAATAAAATAAGATTACATGACATGTCTCAAAAAGTAAAGTAATGAAAACTCTCATTAAGGTTGAACCTTCTCATGATTTTGCCTGTTAGTCAGATCACATGGGTCTTGTGACAAACAACAGATAAGGTGCACGCGTGCTTCAGGATCTCAGCTAATTTCAGTTTATCCCAGGAGCTTATCTTTTTCTGTTTTCCTTTGATTTGGATACAAGCTTGTTACGGTAAGTGTGTTTTTTTGAAAATTATTTTGCGGTTCTCACATGATCTTTATCTCAATGCAGCCGAAATTCAATATAAGCAATTAACATTTCACAGAGGCAGTCCCCAAAGACCCTCTACAGCTCCAGTTCTCATCATTCTAACTTCAGTGCTGCCACTTTACATTTCACTAAATGCTCACATTGGATACTTTTTTTTTTTTTTTGCATATTCAGGCTGTAACACAATAAATGGCCCGCTCAGCATATTCATGTTGTATTCATATGCAGTGCTGTGATCTCAGTTCAAACGCAATAAGCCTGATGTAAGAGGATGCTCACTGCAGCTACCGCCATGATGCTGGGAGTTTGTTTTTGATCTGCCAGATCCTGAGGTGTGATTCGGTTCAAATTAAACATCTTTTTGCAGAAGTTGCACTTTAAATAAAGTTGAACTTCCAACTACAGGTTCCGTATGCGTCAGGTGAACATCGTGGGCACGAGCCCTCCGAGCCAGCCCTCCAGAAGGATCCAGACCCTACCGGCTCCTCCTGACATGGCGCCCGCCAACGTCACCCTGCGCACAGCGAGCGAGACCAGCCTTTGGCTGCGATGGATGGTAAACAAGAATCCGTCACCTTTCCCAACAGTGATGTTATCATAAATATGACCTAATTCAAGGATTCTGTCTCCGTTCTCATCTCCACAGCCTTTGCCTGAATGGGAATACAATGGCAACGCAGAGCAGGTGGGCTACAGAGTCCAGTACTCCCGTGTGGGCTCACAGAGTCGGGCTCTGACCCATGTCATAGCTGACCGCCTGGAGAGGGAGTTCACCATCGAGGACCTGGAAGAGTGGACCGAGTACGAGGTCAGGGTCCAGGCCGTCAACGGCATCGGGATGGGGCCCTGGAGCCAGCCGGTCAGAGGCAGGACCAGGGAGTCCGGTGAGTCAGCTGAACCCCCCTCGATGACAAACACTGCTCATCCATCTTGTCAGATAGCGCCGGAGCAAAAAGACAACTGCACATTGTTATTAGCATCACAAAACCAGGGCAGGGCTGGTTTAATTACTCAAAAGCAATTTTCTTGTTTTGCTGCCGGGAGCCAAGTTCTTCTCAAGAAACAGCTATAAAAATTTGAATTTATTATCGCCAAGGTGTTTGTTTTATACCATATCTGATTCTCAGAAACACAAAATCCTGTACGAGCACCATGTTTCTATGGATTTAGTCAAAATAAAAGCACCTTGACTACTTTTATAGCGTTATATTCAAAATTTATGAGGAATATATGCATAATTAGTCATATCAGAGGAAGCAAACACGCAGCCACAGTTTACACTTAACCATATGTTGCACTTGTCAGTGAGCAGACTGTTTCCTAGTCTTTTAAGCAGCCTGCTTCTGTTTCAGACTCTTCTTTTCCCTCCTCACCAGACGTTGGGTCTTGAGGAATGGAAGGAGTCTGAGGAAAATTGAGAACACATGGACTTGAATGTGAAATTCTTGTGCTCTTTTTTTTTCCACTCACTCCAGCAAATTCTTAGGAATCAGGGCATTATGTCCAGGGATGAGTTCCAAGGAAGAGAAAAGGCCTATTCTTGAGTCTTTTTTTTTTTTTTTCTCTAGCACACCCTGGAGGGTATACCAATGATTTCAGAGGCTACGTTCACACACGAACAATACAACCATAGCGGATCGCTGTGTCGTACATCCACATGTGGAGAGAGAGCATGGCGAATGAATTTTTATTAATGTACATGAATCAATGGGCCGTTCAGGTGATGAGTTTGCTTTTCTTCTCTCTTTTTCTCCCAGTCCCCTCCTGTGGACCCACCAATGTGTCTGCCTTCGCCACGACCTCCAGCAGTATCCTAGTGCGCTGGTTTGAAGTTCCTGAGCCAGACAGAAATGGTCTCATTCTGGGCTACAAGGTCTGTCAGTGCTTTTCATGTTTTACACTGACCAGTCAAAGAAACATCTAGTTCGTTCTTCTTTTTTGTTTGTTTTTAAGAAATCCCATCCATTGTTTAGGCGGCGTACACAACAGTGACGTTGTTTCTGCTTCATTTCCAAATTCCAAATTCCTTTTCATCTACTGTTTCCTCGATGGGTCAGGTTGTGTACAAAGAAAAGGACTCAGACAGCGCCGTCCACTTCTGGTCAGTGGAGGGAAACGCCACACACAGCATCCAGCTGACCAGTCTGGGGAAATACGTGCTCTATGAGATCCAGGTCCTGGCCTTCACAAGGATCGGAGATGGGCGGCCCAGTTCTCCACCCATCCTGGAGAGGACTCTGGACGACGGTACGGCAACACCGAGCAGCGGGATAGCTCTAGGCAAAACCTGAATACACTTGACAGCAAGAATTTCTCCTGGAGAAAAACACAAAAATATGAACCTGTGCTTTATTTTTTCTCAATCCAAAAACCTGTATGTTTTAATTTTCTTCACCTGTGGGAAGTATATCTGAGGTTTGAAATGATTTCCGAGTTCTGAGTTGTGTTATATATTATGCCTTTTGCTTTCCTGCAGTGCCGGGACCTCCGGTGGGTATCCTATTCCCTGAAGTGCGGACCACCTCAGTGCGTCTTATTTGGCAGTCGCCCTCTCAGCCCAATGGAATTATACTTGGTTAGTAATATACAACATCCTCCTCATTTCTGGTTTTATTCTTTGAAATGTTCAGGTGTTGTAGTGCAACTAAATAAACTGCAAACCACCAAACACGGCACAAATAAGCTAATTTATTTGGATTTTATACAACATCAGGCCCACAGGTGTGATTCCTGATGGCTCTCAACATACTTTTGTAATGTTTTTGTTTTTGTTTTTCAACTTGATGGGCCAGACAATATTAGCTGTGTGGGGGGGGGGATCAAATCATGTTATTTTCCAGCATTGCTGTAGAGGGAGTGAAATTCTCTAATTAGCTAAAAGGGGATTTCCTTGTGAGCGTTTGATTCATTACACATCTGTTAGTTAATTTGTTTTAAACTGCATAATATGACGGAGCCACACAGCAACGAGCAGGAACATATGGAAGAAGTGCAGAGGAGACAAAGCTCCTCGCCGTACATTTTGCTCTCCGTCGCATTGTTCAACACAAAACAACAAATGCTTTAAATGCCTAAAATACATGTTTTCTTTAATTCTCAAGATTTAATCTACCACTGAGCTTCTCATGAACCCCCCACCACCCCCCAAATAAAAAAGATTGTTTGTCCCCCAACTTCTTTCCAGCCTACCAGATCACTTACCACCTCAACTCCACCAATAGCAACGCAGCCACCGTGGACGTCCTGAGCCCCAGCGCTCGCCAGTACACGGTGACTGGCCTCAAGCCAGAGTCCATCTACGTGTTCCGCATCACTGCGCAGACCAGGAAGGGCTGGGGCAGGGCTGCAGAAGCGCTGGTGGTCACAACGGAGAAAAGAGGTAACAGAATCTGCCTGAACATCTTATGTTTAAATGGATATATGACTTACCACAAGTTAGATGAAAACTTAAAAAAAATAAAATAAAATAAAATAAAAGCATTATATCTGAGTGGATTGCAATTTGGAAGTGTAACAAAATTTGTAGTTCACTAGCAAATAAGAAACACACTCAGTTGTGTACATAATTGGGAGAGCAGGCAGGTGTGTGATCGGTGTAATAACACTACTTGTATTGTGTTAAGCCTTCATTGCACTTAGTTTGCTTCCAGTGAACAGTCCAGTAAGCAGATGGGCTTTCTGAAGGGGCGTTCATGCCCTTGGGGTGTTTATTGGAAACACTGGTGCAGTTGTGAGAATGAAATCAGTCCATCTGCTCCCCTCGAGGCATGTTGCAGATTGTGTACTCTGCAGCTTTCACTCCACAGCTACTTTCCATTCATCAGTGTTGTACTTTTTTTTATTCTTTCCCTCATCTCTCCAACATAGCTCAGGCAAATGTGAGCGAGCCGAAAGCAATGAGTAAAAGTATATTTCTTTCAGCTCCATTTACGTGAGCTTTCGTTCTTTTATTATTCCAACTTTATAACATTTGGTCTCATCCAAGCTCTCTCTGTCTCTCTCAGCGTGTCTCAATGCGTGTGCTTCTGTCTCCCAGCTCGTCCCCAGCCGACCAGCCGTCCCATGGTTCCCCAGAAAGACGTTCAGGCCCGCCAGGTTTTGCTGTCGTGGGAGCCCGGCAGCGATGGCTTGTCCCCTGTGCGTTACTACACAGTGCAGCTCAGAGAGCTTCCAGAGAGCAACTGGACGGTCCACTCGGCCTCTGTCAACCACGAGGCCACCACCTACCTAGTGTCCAGGTAAAGAGTCGACTCTGGGGACAGTCTGTGGTTCATTGTTGTCCCAATCAGCGCAACAAGGCGTCTTTACTTGCTCCATTAAATGAAGAGGATAATATTTTCACAGTGCCTATTGCTAAACTGACTTAAATATTCCTTAAATATGGCAAATCAACATTATCCTTAAAAGGAATAATGTTTCCTGCATATTAAGGTCTAATTTAGACCATAAACAATGGTATGAGCTAGTCAAAAACATATTCAGCAATATCCAGCACCCGCAGAAGGTTTAAACTTGCCAAGTAGTTTGCTTGAAAAACTTGCAGCTCTCTCAGTAAGTCTACAATTTCTCTCTATGTGTCTGCGGTTTAAAAGGTTTAAGATCCGCTGCCATAGTTTATCATCGAGATTAATGTGCTTTCCTGTGCCTCCGTTCCTCCAAGGCTGAAGCCCTTTACATCCTACCAGTTCAGAGTAAAAGCCACCAATGACATCGGGGACAGTGAATACAGCGAGGAAAGTGAAGCGATCACAACTCTACAGGATGGTAAGAGTGAACATCCTCATCCACAGCGGAAATATTTGATGAAAGAATTTTATGCTTTTTTGCTGCCAAGAGTCCAATGATGTTTCAGAGCTATATGTGAGGCTTGGTTAGCTTAGCATAGCGAAATATTGAGCTTGGTTCTATCGATGGAGCAACAAAACCTTCGCTACATCTAGAGGTCATGTCATTTGTTTGATGTATCTAAGTGTACAAATGGCATGCTGCAGTTTTATGGGGATTTATGAGTTTGGATCATTTCTTGATGATTCCACTGACTTTATGTAGTTGCATGATAACCAGGTGAAACTTTGTTTATTGAATATTCTAAATCTTAAATGCACTGTGCAAAAAAAAGAATGGCTTTGCTCTGTTTCAATGAAAAGAGCTGAATGCATGAATTACCCTGTTGTTGTGATGCAGACACTTTTGGCACTTGTGGTGATGTGATGTGCTCGCCATCCGCAGTTACCATGAGACAAGAGGTCAGCTTTAAAACATTAGTTTTAAAGTTTGCCCAGTCTTGTTTTTACCAACATAAGAGGTTTTTTAGGTTTTTGTTTTTTTTTTCTCTCCTCTGTCAGCGGCTGTTCTTTTGTATCTTTTGCTGTCCTTTATGCTCCATGAAAGTCACTGCACATGGGTGGATTGAGCACTTTGAATTGTGCACATTTTCAGGTCAATTTAGCTCATATATCTCCCTTTTATTGCCCCCACAGCGCCTGATGAAGCGCCTGCCATTCTCTCCGTCACGCCGCACACGACGACATCTGTGCTGATCCGCTGGCAGGTAAGACAAGACGTCATGGTCAGGTGTTATTAATGTTTCATTGTTCCCAAAATCCACGAGGAAGGTCTGAGAAAGTGGCCTCTAATGAAAGGCTGTGGCAACACCGAGGCTAGGCCTGTACTTGCAGAGTGAATGCTTCACACGCTTCTCAGTAATAAAAAAAAAACAAAACACGCACTCACGCCTGAATTAACGGGTCATAAAGAGGAAAACAAGAGGCTCTAAGCCACAATTTATCTTTTATAGAGAACACTTGTGGAGTTCATAAAGAGGTGCTTGTTTATCTCTCTCTGCTTCTGCCCCCTGGGTTTTGTTTTCTCATGTTCAACCATGGGGGGATTTCTCTGTTGCTCACCTGTGGGTGAGCTCATATTAGAGCTTTTTGTTCTCAGTGTGTGCGTTCCACTTCCCGTAAGTGTCCTTAGTCGGAGACGCTCGGTGATGAAATTATACAAGTAAAAACCACCTGACAATGTGAAATGATCCATTTCTATGACCTCATCATGTGAAGTATTTTAGGCTATTTCTGGAGCAAAAAATCTGCATGGAGCTGCCACACCAGACCTTAACCTTGACCTCCCCCACCACCACTTTTTCCTTCAAAGCCCCCCTCCGAGGAGAAGATCAATGGAATCTTACTGGGCTTTCGGATTCGATATCGTGAGCTGCTGTATGACCGCCTCCGCAGCTACTCCGTTCACACCATCGCCAGCGTGTCCACCTGGGCTGAGCTCTCCGGTGAGGAATAAACACAACAGGCATCACTCCAACCGCTCCCACTCTTACACAAACACATTTCCCAATGTGACATTAACATTTCAGTCAGCCATGTTGCATTTATTGCAAATGTGCAGTATGTGATCTGAAACACACATCACAACACATTCAGCAGAAGTATATTCAAAGAAATGGGGCTTCTTTTCTTTTTTTTTTAACCTCTCCAACACTTTCACACAGTTATGAAATGCCCTCCACCGTGGTTTATTGTTCCGACATAGTCTTTATATGTCAGCGGCACCATTATTTTCATCACGCGGAAAACTTTCACGCATGCCATTTCAGTTTCCCAAAATCGCCCCGCTGGTCTTGACACTTCACGGTAAAACATTTCATCTTGTGATTAGTAGCTATCAGCTGCAGGCTATTATTAGGTGTAACTTGGGAGCCGCTCTGTTTCTACTGCTCCATGCTACTCAGTCCATAATTTCACCCTCGTTGAGTCATTCTGGGGCTCACTCAGGGCGATAATCACTGTGATTATGTGGGTTTTTTATGACAGCACTGATGCCCCTCTCAATGATGAAAATATTAGACTTGGGACACTAATACTATTGTCTGTCCGCTCACCTTTTTTTACCTTCTATATTTTTTTTCTCCCTCTCCCCCTGCAGCCCCCTACAGCATCCGAAATCTGAGCGACTCAACTTTGACCCAGTATGAGTTGGATAGTAAGTGTTGATGTCTCTGACTCACAAAAACACTACATACTCCATTGTGAATTCAAAATGATTCAATCCATAAGCTAATTAAGGGAGAAAAAAAAAAGACTTTCTTTGAATATTGCCATATGCCTGGACGAACTCGCGCTGTTTTGAATGGTGAAACAGGAAAAACAGAATATCAAGCAAATTAACACAACATTTGGCTGCTTATATTCACATCACATTGGTGTAAACACTGAGTACACAAGCCCATCCAGTCCAGCACACTCATCTGTTTATTTAGATGAGCACCACAAAAAGCAGATGGTTACATATTTCTAAGCCATTCGACAACCACACAGTTGCAGGATATCTGTATATATATCAATGTATAATTTTTCTCACCCAATGTTAGAAAATTCATTGTAAGGGGAAGCCAGTAAGGGATCCCGTCCTTGTGCTGATTGCCTGGGGTATCTGGAGGAGGGTGACTGACCTCCTCTTTGGTTCACAATGGTGCAGCGACAACAACTCCTCCGAAATGGGATAATAAACAGCAGAAAAAGAGCGATTCACGATGTGGCGTTTAATATAATTCCAAACTTCTTTTTTTTTTTTTACTCCTACCTGCAGAGTTAAGTAAACACAAGCGCTATGAGATCCGCATGAGTGTGTACAACGCCGTGGGCGAGGGGCCGACCAGCCCGCCGCAGGAGGTGTTTGTGGGAGAAGCAGGTATGTACACTTCCTGCGATTTCAGTCAACGCCATCTTGAACACAAAGTTACACACCTGACCGCTCAAACTAAGAAGCATTGGTCCAGTTGTAGCTGCTCTGGACTGGCAGTCCTTGTATATGAAGGCCTTCATGGATGAGGACCAAGCTTCACTGCTTACCTGCTTTTTAAAAGGGAAATTCTGAGTCGATGTAATAAAAAGCATCTCGCTGAGTACATTTAAAGAAAACCTCTTTACCTTTTCACCTCAGTCTCTGACACATCCTGATATTTTGCTCTTTGCTTCACACTTACACTGCTCAGCACTTTTTCTTTTAGAAGCTGCTATCTGTCTTAAGGGCTAATGCTTAATGTCTGATTTTACGCTGTCTATCTGATCCATTCTCAGTTAATTTTAATCATGATTTCATCTATTAGCGTAAAATTTTACTGCCTCATCTCAATTTAAATTGATGCTTTTTATTCAATGTAGTTTCCCCTCTATGTATTTCCATGTAATGTAATTTCTTTGCTGAAAAGCACTTTGTACTGCTTATGAATGAAAGGTGCTATATATGTATAAAAAGTTCATTATTAGTAGTTGTTAGTTAATTCCTAATATTATTACTATTTATTGTTACTATTAATGCACGAAGATTAGGCCCTTTCATAAAGCTGCTGCTCTCGTCAGCCCATTCTCAAATGATTTCCTTTAGATGATGCTACCTGTCTAAACAATGAGCAGGTTACTGATAACAGACTTAAATGAATATTTAAACGTCCTGTTTGTGTGACAACAGTCCCCACAGGCCCTCCCCAGAACGTGGCCATTCAGTCCGCGACAGCCACGCAGCTGGATGTGACGTGGGACCCTCCACCTGTCGACGCTCAGAATGGAGACATCCAAGGCTACAAGGTCAGTGCTTTAATTTAAATCTCCGAGCACAGATGCAACACTTTAAATTGGCTCACTTCTTCATAAAATAACAATATCGTGTTCCATTTTTATTATAATATAAATATTCCAGTGTTCTTGTGGTACTCTACGGACCCCATATATCAGATGTTAATCACCATTAAATGCGCATTTTTTGCACTTTTAGCCGACACCGTTCTCCACAGGGGCTGCTCAATGAAATGTTTGTTGCTCAAGAAAACATTTACGGGGGAATAAAATGAAATTGTGCATCTCCCTTAAGGGAGTTTGGAGTGGGGCTGAGTTTTATAGAGGCAGAAATAGTTGTGGTCTCTGAGCAGCGTCTGTAGACAAACGTTAATATTTATTTATGCTTGCTTATCCCATGCAGGTGTACTTTTGGGAGTTCCAACGCAAGAATGAGACAGAGCGACTACGGACTCTGTTCATGCCTGAGGCAGGTGTGAAACTGAAGAATCTCACTGGTTACACCACCTATATGATCAGTGTGGCCCCCTTCAATGCTGCCGGGGATGGACCCCGCAGCCCGCCCACCAGGGGCCGCACTCAGCAAGCAGGTAAATCAAAGCTCTAAATACCAATAAACATGCACAATCCTTATTCTCCATGAATGAGTGCAGCAGTCATGGACTGATGCAATCAAGCAATGGCAGTAAAACGAATATTTCTGTATGTAATGAATGAACGTATGATGGAGAGGTGCCGAGGAAAAACAAGACAAGCTGCAAACAAATGAGGAAACAAGACGACACAACTTGAGCGGAAAAATTTAGAGCGCGTGAAGCCGCGTTCATTCATTTGTCACATTTATATGCTGGTGGCGGTTGTGGCGTTGCTGCTGATGTTAGCTTGGAGAACCCTGAGAGTTTTCTCAGAGTATGAGTCAGCCATGAGGAAAGAATATAACGTGAAGATCATGCTAATCGTTACTGTCAGCATGCCAAACGATGTTAGCGGAACCACACACTGAGCAGAAGTTCCTAATTAGCAAACCCGCTCTAAACTCCAGCACTGATTCTCCTATTTTGTCTGGAAAGTAGATGGTATGAACATTCTTGAGGCAATTTTTCCTTCTGCAGGCATGTTATGTCTACATAATCCCCCCTTTCCCTTTACTGCTTATACATCTCTCCATTTTTCTCTCATACAAATTTAGACGAGCAGAGAAGTAAAAAGAAGGTATTGACAGACTCTTGGTTCGCCTTGTGGGGCAGTGTCGTGAGAGGGGGAAGCAAATGACGTGCCATGAGGGGGGAGGAGGGAAGAGCACTATGGAAATAGCTACCCCATCTCGGTAGATGACAAAAGGACATTGTCTTGAGCAAGTGTCTCGACTCGACGAGTTTAGACACAAGCGGGACAAGCTGTGTTTATGAGCACTGGCGGTGTCACAAGCTCGACCAAGCTGCAATGGGCCACTGTGATTGGGAATTAATTTGGCCATCTGACCTTTTTAAACTGTATGCAGGTTAGCAAAAATGATGGTGTTGACTTAATCAAGATGCTCTCAAACAAACAAACAAACAAACAAATATTATGTAGGCCAACTCTCCTGTGATTCTAACCCTTGGTCATATGATTAGCCTTCAGCAGCAGCAGCAGCTCTGTTGCTCAGACTTTTTTAGCTTTCAGCCACACATGCACGTTGAATAACCCTGAAAAAAATTCCTACATCCATACCGACCCTATTTGCTCCTACCCGTGTGCCTTTTTGACCTTTGACCTTCTGATGTTTCAGCTCCCAGCGCTCCCAGCTTCATTCACTTCAGTGAACTGACCACCACCTCGGTCAACGTGTCCTGGGGCGAGCCCACCTTCCCCAACGGCATCATTGAGGGCTACCGTCTGGTCTATGAGCCGTGCACGCCGGTCGAAGGTGAGCCCTCCCTCTCACCTCATCATGACCCTTTTCTCTGCTTACAATGGCTGCTGGCTTCTATGAAGGCTTTATGAACGGTTCAGTATCATTCAGGACTATCAGTTAAAACTTTTCCTTTTGATGAGATCCATTCATCTCAGCATGATCATAATCTCGTAGCGTGCATTTTCCTTGAGTTACACGCTAACCATCGCCTTGACCCAAACGGCTCATATTTCATGCAACCTTAGCTTCTTCTGCCATCATTAATACTATGTGACTACTGTGCCAATATTAAAGTTTCCCACTACTTTTTCCATTACTGCCCATGTGTGTGTGAGTGTGCGCTAACATTGCCTGGCCTGTGTAAGACCTGCTCTAAATGTGATGTGTTTGTCTAGACTCTTCAGTGGCCTGTGCCGACTGTCTTCACTCCCCCTCCCCCCCAGGCGTCAGTAAGACAGTGACGGTGGACGTGAAGGGGAACGGGCCCCTCTGGTTGAAGCTCCGAGACCTGGCTGACAGCGTCACGTATAACTTCCGCATCCGGGCTAAAACCTTCATCTACGGGCCCGAGGTGGAGGCCAACATCACCACCGGCCCGGGAGAAGGTCTGTTAAATGAAAATTGAAACGTTTTTAATTGTTGCTCTTACACGACCTTGACTCAAATACGTCATCATTCTTTCACAGGAGCCCCGGGACCCCCCGGAGAGCCCTTTATCACACGCTATGGGTCAGCCCTGACCATCCACTGGACCAGTGGGGACCCAGGACGCGCTCCCATCACACGCTACGTCATCGAGGCCAGGCCTTCAGGTACAGTCTACGCCTCGGCCGCACAATACCAACCAGATGATCACCACTTCAGTCGTGGAATTGTAAAGCCTGTCGCGTTGATATTTTGATTTAGGAAAGAGTTGTAAAGTGTCAATATCTGCTGCCCCGGTGTCAGTGTCTCTGGTATTTTAATGGCTTATTGACCGAGGTGCTAGAGTTGAGATAATTGGCGTCCCGTTTCATCTGTGATTGACAGGGCAAAGGGAGTGATGGATGGCTGGTGAGTTATGAAGGGGCAGGGGGGGTACTTTTGAAACTTTCAAGTGAAAATTGAGGTGGGACACTGAGCTTTACATTTTAAGGGGTATTAGCCAGAGCTGTTGGAGGATAATATATACCTAAGGGTCAGTGCCCAGGGGCCAATGAAGACATTTAAAACAGCACCCCCATCTCCCCCCTTATCTTCTCTAACCCGTATGCCGAGGGCCATAACTCTCTGAGGCCTCGTATAACTTGATGACTTGTTTTTGTCTCTGCGTCGAATTTCATCAGCATCTCAAACTTTTTTCTTTTTTTTTTTCCACCAGAGTTCAGCACCGTGACAGATGAACTCTGGTGCCTGTTTATGTTTGTGTAGCCCATTAAAAGAGTCAAAACTTACACTGGTGTTTACAAGCAGCGACGTGTAATAAATGGGAACGCAGAGAATTTCCAAAGCCAGCAGTGAGCCATCTAACATGGCTTCATTTGAAATATGGCCGTGCTGCTATTTATGATGTAGATTTGGTTGCTGTAAATTTTACGAGAGCAGTGAAATTGATGGATTGTGTAATATTTGTAGGAATTATGAATTACCCCAGGGAGCTACCAACCAGATCAGAGCCCTATATCAAACAAACAAACAAGCTGTTAACAAAGACATATTGACATTGTTTTAATGGTTTAGCAAGTTTCGTCGTCTCCTTAGACCTGAAATTACAACTTGAAACCTCCTTTGCAGATGAGGGATTGTGGGATATTTTAATCAAAGACATCCCCAAGGAAGCGACTTTGCATACATTCAGCATGGACATCCTAAAGCAGGGGGTCAGTTATGACTTCCGTGTGATTGGAGTGAACGACTACGGCTACGGCTCTCCAAGTCTACCCTCTCCGTCTATATCTGGTGAGCTTTTTAAGTATTTGTTGAAGAAATAAATTGAGTTTCATAATTTTCTGACAACGTTCCCTAAGGTCGCACAGACGCCACAGAAGTACGTTCAGATTTTTTTCAGGGCAGTGAATTCCAATTTCCCGTCTTTCGCACAGCACAAAAAGTGGCGCCGTTCTACGAGGAGTGGTGGTTCCTGGTGGTGGTGGCGCTGGTGGGGCTCATCTTCATCCTGTTGCTGGTTTTCATCCTCATTATCAGGGGACAGAGCAAAAAGTACTCCAAGAAGTCAGAATCAGGTGAGTGCTCTCTATTTCGCGATCAAACGGAGGCTTTAGTGTGTTATGGTAGTGCCCGTTGGCACTAAAGGACGGGAATCTGATGACTTGACTTTTCCAAACGCTTCAAGTGGGGGATTTGATGATTTGCAGTTTTCAAACACAGAGCAGTGAACTTGAGCAAACTTGCAAACTTTTTTTCTTTTTCTTTTTTTTTTTTTTTTTTTTAATGCGAGAGGGGTATGTTCTGATTTTCAATGAAACAGATGGTGAGTAGCAGAGGAACAAAAAAAGCAGGGAGGGAGAGGGAGTATGGAAGGAGGAGTAGGGGGGGCATACTTGTCCATTCAGCGTGGCTCTGACATCAGCGGGTATTTCCCTCAGCTCAGCACTTCTGCAGCGGCTGTTTAGCTGCCAGGCAGAGGAAGGGAGGGAGATGAGGGGGGGGGGTCCCTGCGGGTCACTGCCCATTCCCTGACTGACAGGAAAAACAAGAGGTTCCCTCTCGCTCCGACACAAAGACGCTCTCAAAGCCTCCACTAGGAATCTGGCCTAGGCCGCTGGACCTACCCAGCAGCTTTTCTTTTTCTGCGTGTTTGCGTAACCGCCAATTGACCTCAAACGGCCCTAGAGCAACCAAGGAGGGCATCTGTCCTGTCCTGCTACCCCCCACCATCAGTCTTAGGATGACAGAAAGTGTTTTTAACCTGTGACGTGGTTTCGAAACATTAATCTACTCAAAGGAGCTGTTTGATGAATCGCAAGGGACACTTGGAGCCGAGCCGTGTTTCTGCACATTTTTGTGCGTTTACACTAGGAGGTGCGCTCATTTATCATGGTCTGACGTATTTTCGAACATGCATTTCTGCTAGTTTGTGTCATTTGTTGCTTTTTTTGTTGTCTGCTTAATGCATTACGTTATCTGTAAATTGTATGTTTGTGTGCTCTGATTATTTCCTTCATTTTCTGAGTTCTCTTCTTTGTAATTGTGTATTTTACTTTAAAATAAAGCTGTAAGGTCTGAGACTTCATTTTATCATTTTGGGACATGGAGCTATTTCATTTTTGCCAAGAGGCAGAGGAGGAAGCCAATACTGCTCCATATCTCTGTTAAAGTAGCCCCTAGTCTGTTGCCTTAGCTAACAAAGGCTAGAAACTGGAGGGGCCCAGCTAGCCTTGCTCTGGGTCAAGGTAACAAAATCCACCTACTAGCACCAAGAATCCCTGTTATTAATTAACACCCCAAGACAGCTTCACCCCGCTGTTTCCCTTCAGCTTATTCAATGCTAAGTGAACCACCTGCTGGCTCCACCTTCATATTTGTGGTATTCATATTTTCATCTAATTCTGGGCAGGCTAATAAGCACATTTCCCAAAATGATGAATTATTGCTTTCAGTCAAAAAAAAAAGGAGTAGCGGAACATTTAAGTGGAAATCAGAAACAAGGTTTGACCAGTTAAAGTCTTGGAGTAATGATAAAAGCCATCACTTTTTAATGATCTGTCATCTCGCTCACTGTTCACGTCATCGATCCAGTCATTCATCCTCCCACACACTAACCTCCCTGTCCGTCTGGCCTGTGGTCACACAGTGTCTCTATACGTGTGTCCAGGTAACAACTCCAACTGCAACGCGCTGACCCACGGCGACATGGTCAGCCTGGACGAAGGACGTTTCCCGGCCTTGGAGCTCAACAACCGACGGCTTTCCGTGAAGAACTCTTTCTGTCGGAAGAACGGCGTCTACACCAGGTCAGAAATCCGCATGTGCTGATCATATTTAATTTACAGGCTTCATTTAAAGTCAGACTGAAGTAACCATATGGTAAAACAATAGCGTTATCCACAGCATGATGTGAAAACGTCTTCGGCTATATGGAAAAATACTTCATCTTAATTCCGCTCTCATTGCTGTTTAAAAAAAAAAAAAAAAAAAAGCACAACAAGCAAAGAGACAGATTTTCTCTTAATGAGCTTCTGCATGTTCGAGTCCCCAGCTGTAGGACATTCAGCATGTGGCCTTGTTTAAAGCCAATCACTCAGACTGACATGTGCTAAGGAGCCTGGGGAAGTATGGATCAGACTGTATACTCTAGATTATTCCTGTTTAGGTAAGAGGTGGATTTAAGAGACAGGTGCAGTCAAGAAGTTGTTGAAGTATTGAGTGTATTTTATATGAATATACGTATCATTCTGGCTAGAAGAGACAGGTGTGCTCCTTCTAAGCCTCCTCTCCGTGTGCATATTCATCAGCCTCCAAATCCATAGCGTAAAAACCTCATTGTTTTGTGAATGAGAATGTGCTAAATAAAAAATGTGTGCATCTGTGTTTGTGCAAGCGAGTGTCACCTTGAGGACAGATCAAAGCAGGGCCCGAGTCTTTGAGGAGCTTCCAGGCAGCTTCCTATTATATTTGCCGCCTTGAAGGGAGGAGGGAAGCAGGAGGGACGGGGGGGGGTAAAAGAATGTGGAGATGCACTTTCAGGATCATCACTCTTTCAACTCAAAAATCCCAACACCTGAGCCTCCGATTATAGATTAATGCCGCGTCTTGATCTCCGGTCTCAGAAAACCAAAGGCGGGATGAAGTCTTCGGCTTGATACCAGGATCAGAAATCAAACACATTCTTAATCTCGCTGTAAATCGTTCGAATTCGGAGCTGTGTCACAGAGCTAATGCCATCTATAGCTGAATTTGGATGGAGATTTGCTCTGCGAGGAGATCATTTTGTCCAGAGCTTAATGTGCGGGCCAATATACACGGCAGTGAATTCAATCAGCGTCAAAGCGAAATCAATACAGTTCACTTTTAAGTGACATCTTAATCGCTCACTACTTAAAGTGCCAATATGGCTTTCTAACACTGCAGAATAGTTACACTTACATACAATTGGCATATGTGTAACAGAGCACAGCAGAGCTCAGGCTGCACATGAGCCTACAGTGACCGAGCACACGTGTGTTCGTCCCGTAGGGGAACGTTTTAAACACTGGTATAATGAAGAGGGAGAGATTAACAGCGTCACTCCTGTGTGGCTTTGTATCACTCTCTTTAAGAAGTTTGAAACTGACCCTGACACCGTAGTTTGAGGTTTAAAGAAGTCTTGGTGAAGTAATTCAATGTAGATTAACGTGGTTTTAAACACTCCTGAGTGACAAAGCTGTTGAACACTGCAGACATGTTAATAAGTCCCTACAGGCAACTGTAGCAAGAGGAGAGCCTGATAATGAGTAAAGACCGAGGGCAGATTTTATTTCACCCCCCTGGTTTCTCATTCCGTCCCCCAGCGTACCACCGACTGAATTTTGCTACGAGGGGATTAAGTGGACCCTTCTCTGCAAGAGAGCTGATAAATAATTTACGCTTCGCTCGACGACAGCGCATGAGGGTCAAGGAGGAGGGCTGGAAATGGGCTGATCTTCCTCTGTGTTTTTAAACAGGCAGTTTATCATAATGTCCAAGTGTGCCCGGAACAGCATCTCCTCAGATCGGCTTCGGCTATTTGTCTTGACCGCATTTTAAAGGGCTTCCCCAACAAGAACTACTGAGGAATCCGAGTTGATAAAGGTCACAGCGAAGAGGCCGCCAGGGAAAAGGCGAAGATAGGAAATAAGAGATGTGATTAAGACTCGACTGTGATGTTGTTGTTTTCTTCTTACTATAAGGATTAGCCGATTGATGAATATATCAAAAGAGAACATTTCTAGCCAAAAACTTTTTTTGTGATTCGTTATCGTTGATTTACAAAATAGATTATGATATTATTGCATTGATAGCTGTCAAGTATCAGGAAATATATACCTAAACACAGTATATATACTGATATAGATGAATATATGAGATATACAAACACCAATACACAATTAGCATCTCATTTCTGGCGTACGTAATGAATTCGCTCAGTAATCAGTGATTGGAATAATTATTCATTGCTGTAATTTTGTTTATTGTATTTGCCCAGTTCCATCTTGATATGTGTTTCCAACATTTCATCAAGAGTGATCCAGCACTTTAAGAAAGACAGAAATATTTGCTCTGTGTGATCCTGATGCAGCAATCATCACAGTCCTCCATTCGTTTCCAGACTCTTGAGCTCTGCTGAACAACCTCAAACATACAGATGCTAAGACACACCACACAAATGCATTGTATGTTCTGTACATAAATGGTTCCCTATTTTACACCCTCAACACCTCCACAGAAATTAAATGAATTAACCTCCTTAATCTACTTTTAATATAACTCATTGAGGGTAATTGAATTACAGCTTGCTTTGTGATTTCCCCATGGAGTTTTTCTTTCTACATTCAAAACGCCACCCCTTGTGAGAACTGCTGGAATTCACCCACAGCATATTTGAGATGCTTTCAGAACATGTTTATTTGGAAAATGCTTATGCAAATGTGGCTTGTTTTTTTGTTTGTTTTTTTTTCGACGTGCAAAGCAGCAGCTCTGTTGGCAGCGACTGGCAGCCGATACTGTGGCCTGGAAAGTCAACAGGAATCAGTATATCCCACTGGTCTTAGCCAAACCCGCACCAATCAGCAGAAACAGATGGGTGTTTGTTTAGCAGGACTGGGGACACTGGAAAGTACGGAGGAGCTTAAGCCCAGGGAGCGTTTCTTTTTCTTTTTTTTCCCTCATATTTACTTAAAGGAGCTCTGGGAATAGCGCGCCATTTTAGGAATTGTTTTTCTAGTATTTAAGCCCTCATTTTTCCTCATTCCTTCTTTCTTTCAGCTCTCAGTTTTCCCTCAGCACCTCTCCCCGACCCCATTCTCCTCAAACACTCCCTTCAAGCATCCTCTTTTTGTTCATTCACGTCACTTAGACTCTTTAAACTCACACCTGAGCAATGTATTGAATCACCGCAGCACCGCTGACAGTTTAATCCATGCCATTGCTCATGCAGGCCCTGATAATATTTGCCAGAGCAAAATCCTGAGGCTGCCGTTTGTGTAATGACCCCTTGAGCGCCGCACAAGTTCAATTTATAATTCAGTCACAAGGGCCCGGTGGTTTGACATTCCACATCCCACAGTGAGGACCGAATCAGGGGGAATCATTCATCCTAGGAGAGACTGACTGTAGGCTACTGTCTCATGAGTGTCCCATGATTCTCATCAAGCTGCAACCCAGCACACACACACACACACACACACACACACACACAGACAGACTGTGATACATTTGAACTTGAGAGGGAGTGCTTCCTGTAATTTCCTGGAAATTAAATGACATTAAATGAAAGACAGACCTCGAGTCATCATGAATCTGCTTTCATTTTGTTTCTGGATACAAATGAAAATATATTATTATTATTTTAGGATCATTATGACAACTGATTTGCATATTTTCTTCCACAGTTTCTGTCTGTTGTGAAATCAATGCATTCAGTAAAGTAATTACTGAGATTTAAGAGCAAGGAGGACATCGATATAGAAAGAACATCACGCAGGCTGTAAAAAAAACAGTTATTCTTTTTTTTGTTTGGTTTCTTGTGGCAGCTTTTATATTTTGATAGTAGAAGGGACAGACAGAAGATATGGAGGGGTGAGAGGATGGTAATGATAACAGGAGTAAAATATAAAAAAGTGTCCCAGCAGGCTGGTGTAATAAATGAATAAAGAGGGCGCGTTGGGCCCCGGCGGTCACTGCCTGTCAACAAATCATTAAAAACTAATTCATTTCTGCTCCCAGTAGCAACTTCAATTTCAACACGGGTCATGGTGGGCGGTCGGCTGGCTTGGTGTGACCCTTACATGCAGGCCGTGGCATGAATTTACCGTGTGACAGTGTCTTATTGGGCTATAAACCTGACATTTGTTTGATCAACTGACTGTATAATAGTTGCTCCGTCTGACGTTTTATTTAGATGACCTTGTTCACAGATCTCAGAGCACAGTGTTATAATTACAGATAGAAAATTATGGTAATAGTTGTGTTGCTGAATCATTCCCATCAATCCTTTCCCCAGGTCTCCTCCCAGACCCAGTCCAGGCAGTCTTCACTATTCGGACGAAGATGTCAGCACAAAGTACAACGACCTGATCCCAGCGGAGAGCAGCAGCCTGACTGAAAAACCCTCTGAAATCTCAGACTCGCAGGTGCAGTAGCAGCTTATCCTCTTCTGCTCGTCTCGTATGGTCTCTGTATGTCAAACGTCCACTGTCTGTCAGCATAAAGTGTGTGTATTTGTTGTGTTGTGTACCCGTTTGTGTTGCACATAATCACTGCTCTGTTCAAGCCCTTGCATTGTCGGCTGCTCGGTGTGTTGTGTCAGTTCATACCGTCCACATGGGGTCCTCTCTGTCATTCACCTGGCTGCATTTGACCTGCAGAGGTGCAGCCACAGCAGCGCATGGAGAGATGAGAGATTAATGGCTCTGCTCACTGGTTGTAAAGCTTTTTTTTTTTCCACAGGCAGTGACCTGTGGACAATGGCTGCTGCACTCAGCCACAGCAGTTTTTTTGTTGTTGTTGTTGGTTTTTTTTTATGTCAAAAAACAGAATTTATTCCAGAGCTGGTTGTTGCTCCTATCCAACTTTCCTGCCGATTTTTTTTTTTTTAAATACGGTCAGACTCAGTAATAAAACTATTGGCTTTCCAACTTGCTTCTTCTTCTGTGGTGGAGCCCAGCCTCATTAGTGTTAAAATCAGAGTTTTCAATCAAATTTTTGGGGGTCCTCTGAGCAGACCCTGCCAGGACAAATACATGGCTAACATGTGGCGTCTGCTAAGAGCTGAGTTAAACTGCTTTTTTCCATTGAGTCAGTGTTATTGCTAAGTTGTGCATTTCTCTATCTCTCCATTGATCTGTCTGTGCGCTGCCGGCCTTTGTGTCTCTGATTTTCAAAATGTTTTCACTATGGATTTATCCTTTATCCCCCCTTGTGCTTTGGACATCGTCTCTTCCCCTCTGTGCATATATGTCGTGTCTGTTTCTATTTGTCACCCCATGCTCCAGATACACTGTGGTTCAAGGTAAAACCACGTTGCAGCCCTAGTCAGACGAAAACATCGAAACGGGAAGTGGTCCCGAATTCTCTGGCTTTCAGACTTCCTTCAAGGTTTTTCTTTCATCCAGGAATTCTTCATTGGAGCCATTTCCTAAATTATCTTGGAATATTTCTCAGCTAAATATGTGTCTTGTGTGAATTCCACAGCCAGAAATCTCTCCCCACCTGACCTTATCGAGGCCTAAGTCCTATATCCAGATCAAATGAAAATCTCCTTCCAATGAATTGCTATGGACAGGACCTTTCGCAGTATGATAGAATACCCTCAAATGAAGCATTTTGACATTTCATCGCCTGTGTGACATATCTACCGTTCGCACTTGTGTATTGTCAAACATGGCCTGAGTGTAGTAACCGCCTGGCCGCTGCCGTGCTGCACATTCGAGCTCCCGATGTTAGCTCTGAAAACACACAGAGGTCCGACTGTTACGCCATCGCTCCACGGCCTCTGACAGGCCACCGTATCAGCACCCAGTGGTGCTTTGGAGAAATCCAGGAATGCTCTTTGAAGTTTTATTGAGCGGATAACTCTGAACTATCAGTATGCCTTTGTGCTGTCCGTCCTCATTAATCCCCGAGGCCTCTGCCAGCAGGTATAAGTTGACTATTGTGCTGCTCTTCAAGAGGGGATTCTGAGGAAGCTAACATTGACTTGGCAAGACAACAAGCCCACCATTACTGTTCTGCTGCCCTGCAGGTAGATGCCTATTGATTTTTTTTTTTTTCTTCAGTGTACAGGCTTTGTCACTCTCTGAGGTTGTCTCTGTTGCACCATCTTTGTGTTTCATTTAAGGCCGAAACCAGGCAAAGACGAATGATCTCATCTGTGATTCAGAGACGGATTGTAGATTATACTCTCTCAGCAGAGTGGCATTCCACCAGAGAGACATGAAAATGTCTGCTCGCTCTCACATGCTTTTCTTCTTCTCTCGCCGTCTCTCTCTGAGTCACTGTAGCTTTTTTGGCCACAGCTCAACTGAGAATACTGTCTGTGATGTTGGGGTTTTCTCTAGTGACAACGAACCGCTTTGTTTTGACTGGATCCAGTCTGATGTATGATGTCATAACCCAGAATAAATGCGAATCGTGATCCCAAATAAATTTGAATGAATATTTAATAATTTTATGGCACACACAAGCGTGGACGAAAGGACGGATGGCACAGATGAAAACTAATAATATTTAGTCGCTTAAACGTGTTGAAGGAAAAAGCAAAATAGATACACACGTTTCTGTTGCTCTCAAGTGAGCCCACTGCTCTTGGGCAACACTAATGTTGAACAAAATCCCGCAAACCCTTTGATTATTATTGTTCTGATGAATCAACATTCAGTATCAAAATGGTGAGAGGAGTTTGAAGCTGCTAAGGAGGACGATCTCCCTGGTTTGACACAGCCAGCAGCTTTGTTTTCGGCCACAAACACGTCTCCTCATTCCCATTAGTCCTCCAGTCCTTTTTTTTTTTTTTTTTTTTTATCTACCCCGGAAATAGTTTAGAAAAAATTGCATGTATTGTGAATGTCTCTGGACTTTAATCCCCCTCCAGCTCCACATATATTGTTATTGTCTTTGTCTCCGGGCACCCCCTGCTGTGTTCAATTCATCAATGAGAGTGACATAGACAGCCCCCCACCTCTGCTCTCTGAAATAATCCATAACTAAAGGACAAAGGACTGACCCACTCCGCGGTATTGGGGTTTACATCAATGTTTTTGTTTGTTTGATTGATTTCTCAGTCTTGTTGTGCTACTTTAAAAAAAAAAAACTAATTTGAAAATAAAGTTAAAGTTAAGTTTAATATTCAGTTATTCTTTTTAAGTATCCGTAATTGCAAGGAAAAGCAGGAATGATGGAAGCATATGGTGAGGTCAAAGGTCAAAGTTCTTTGAGATTTGTTTGAACATCTGCCCCGTGTGCTGATAATGATCCAACCATCTCCATCAAATAGCACTGTTGACCCATATTTACTCCACCTCTACTGTTACGGTTTTCTCCTTAATTCCTGTCTCTCGCATTCTTCCTCTTCCTACATTGTAAGCAAATGTAAACACAAACACAGTGCAACTTTATTATGCTGCTGATAAAATAAACTACTGTCAAGAGGTTCCTCCAGTTAATTAGATCTGTTTCTCTGGCAAATTTAACATTGTAATGATGAAAAAATGTTTAATAATTGACACTGGCAGGCTGGCATATGTCTGTCTTACCCTTGCATAAACAAGATGGTGGTTCCCCGGAGACTGAAGTGCAGCGCTGCGTTTCATGCCCAGAAGCCTGTTCCCTTCACAGAATTCTGCTCTGGTAATTATCTTGTAATGAATTGAAGTGAGGAGCTGCCCTACCTGTCATGCTGCCCCATAGGCAGATTCTCCGCATTGACGCTGCATCATGAAGTTATTTTTATGAAATCGAAAGCAAAAGAGAGGGTGGATTTTCCGAGGTGTGTGCTCGTGCACAGAGTCGGAACATCTGTTGCACACACTTCACGTCCAAGCACCGAAAGACAGGAGTAGAGGAGGCAATCCACCGAGTCAATACTTAGTCTGCAGTCATTCTTCCCCCACTACCTCACCACACACAACCAGAGTGGTGTTTAATCTCCCAATGCAGTGTTAATTCTTTTAGAGTGAGGTAACACCACTTGAAGTGTCTCGGTGTGTCTCCTCGGCCCACCGTGAATGGATCTTGCTGTGGCGTTGTTGTGTTGCTTAACACACTGGCATGATTGGAATGCCTTTTCAGCGCTGGTTGGCCTCAAGTGTTTACAACAATATCACAAATGGACACAAACACACGCATGAAACAACGATGCATCTCGCACCGCAACTCTCCTCGTGACGCGGAATGACCGTATAAAAAAAAGAGTTCATCTAAAAGAGAAAGAATGGAAAATGTAATAACTGTGATCGACTCCAGAAAACATTGCTGTGCGCAACGTCTGCCTTTGATTAATTTGAGGAAAAGAAGGGGGGAGGACAGTGTGTGCGTGCATGTGTGTATATCGGGGGTTGAGGGGGTACTTTCCTTTGTTTAGAATCAAAGAGGGTGAAAAAAACAAACCAGAGCCTTTTTCTTTTAATTCAACACGGGCATTTTCTGTTTGGACATTTATAAACTCAGTTGACATGCGACAACAGAAAAGCCTTTTATATGGGGGGGTTTGGCACAGGAGGCACAAACCCACATCGAGGCAGGGGGAAATCTGAGACGACCGCCATATGTGTCACATATGTGCTGCACAATATCCAGCAAAAGATCTGTGCTCTGGAGTGTATTCTTCGAGGAGTGCGTGCCAGCAGCCATGTTTCCTTTATGAGAAGATGGAACATAATCACAGGCGAGAGAGCAACGGTCAGAAGAGGAAGAAAGACAGACGTCTGTCTAACTATAAGTTCCCTCTTAGAAATCATCCTGTGACAATTTTGGCAAAGTGGACTGTGCATTAGTTCACCGTGGCCTGGTGATTAATCAAAGACTGGCCGGCCAATTGGCAGCCGGCTTTTATTGCAATTAGTTGACCATGACCGATGCTCCCCAGGCGTTCAGTGATCACGTTGCCTTTTGGTCCGACACATGGGATGTTACTTGATGTGCATACAATGGTGTTTCCAGCTCAGCCTGCAGATAGGTGGAGGGTCGGTGAGAAGAATGTGCTGAGGATTATGGTCATTTCTTTACAGATGGCTCAGGTGGAATTCAGCAAAAAAAATATATATATATATAAAATAATATATCCTTCCTCCTTCTTAGTGAACTCTTAAAATGAATCTTGTTTCCTTTACAGTCTGTTTTTTGTTTCTCTTTCTTTTTCTTTTCAATCTTTTATCCGATTCTCACTCCATTCACACACAGAGGCGCACAAAGGACCTACACATATATATGTATACACAGTTATGGTATGATCGTCGTCATGACTGGGCCATTTGAATCATTCTGTTATGGTGATGTGCTGTAAAACCCCATTGTTCTGTTCACCCATAGGAGGCGCTGGTGTTTTCATATGGGACAGGTGGCCTACATACACTTCCACTGCATTTGGTGAGGTTCCTGTGGCTGCCTGCTTTCATTGTATTTTATTTTTGAAAAAATCCTGATAGGTAACTGGTTCCTATTGTAACTCCCCCCTCCCTCCATCCAATCCTTTCCCTGAGATTCCCATTAAGGGTTTTTCTGTGGTACACTGTGCTGTAGGACACCAAACCCCACCTTGCTGGCGTGGTGTGGATACAAAGATCTTATGTCAGTGACTGACTGGTTAAAATGCTGTAGATCAACTGAGCTTTGCCATCATGTGTCGATGATCCATTTTTCAGTGCACGCTTCAGTAACAAGTCATCCTTCAGTGATCATGCTTTGGCCATCTCTGACCATTCTTGATGTACTCGTGTTGTGTAGTAAATGTGCGTTTGTGTGTGTTGTGCATGTGTGTGTTCTTTAGAAAGGGATGATTGTGAATTGATGACTCTGCCCAGAATAATTGAATAACTTCATGTTCATTTACATTTATAGCCTCAGCATCTCTAACCGCTCCCCATGGAAACACTGCTGAGCCCTCCCGTTCTGACGCCGCCGCTCAGTGTTTCTTCTTCTGCCGTCTCTTGCAGGGCAGCGACAGTGAGTACGAGGTGGACCCCAACCGGCAGAAGACCCACTCCTTCGTCAACCACTACATAAGCGACCCCACCTATTACAACTCTTGGCGCCGCCAGCAGAAAGGCATATCTCGGGCGCAGGCCTACAGCTACACCGAGTCTGAGTCGGGCGAGCCAGATCACTGCGCCCCGCCGCCGCTGCCTCCTCTACCACCGCTGCCACCCCAGCTCAGTTCTCCGAGCCCTCAGCCTCAGCAGGCCCAGGGCCAGCCGCAGGGCCAGGGCAGCCTGTTTAGGCCCAAAGGTAGCCGGACTCCCACCCCTTCCCAGCAGAGCTCCAACCCCCCAAGCCAGCACAGCACCCTCTACAGGCCCCCCAGCAGTCTAGCCCCAGGCTCACGGGCCCCCATCGCTGGCTTCTCCTCCTTTGTGTGAAAAACGCTAAAAAGGACATAGAAATTTCTGGAAATATCTACCCACCCAACTTGCATTGAAGGAGAGTATAACATTACATAAAGCGCAGTCAAACCCAATCGAGTAACATTCATTACTTTTCTTTTCTTCTTTTATTTCACATTATTTCTATTATGAAGCCTGGATACCTGCGGAACAAGACTATGAGACTATTTGGAGCACTTTTTTTTTTTTTTTGTGTAATGTGTGAAAGTGTGCCAGTGTAGACTTTGATTTCTCTCACAGGTTGATAAAATAATCCGCTCGCTCTGCAACATCACTTCACTTTTTTTGGTTTTTGCTATTTGAACTATTTGCATGACTTTTTCTTACATTTTGTTTCCTCTCTGTTTTTTTTTTGTTGGGGTTTTTTTTTGTTACTGTTTCTGGACCACAGTGGAATGGTAATCTCTTTGATTCTGTACAAAGTCACAAGAATCTTTGGAAACACACACATATAAATATACATATATATAGTAGATGTACCTAGAAGACAAAATCCTGTCAGTGGAGACTTGTGCATTGGCGGAGACTGATAAAAAGACACGATGGAGCCATACTGTGGAAGATAAGGGACGAGCGTTTGCTTCGATGGCCTGGATGTAAAAACTAAGAAAAAGAAGAAAAAAAAAGAGGACGAGATAAAAAAGACAGACCTGGATGTGGAATTCATGCCAAATCAAACAAATTTTAAGATGCGGGCTGGAAGAGTCCGAAGTTAACATTTGGAGAAATAATCGTGTGTTTTGATGGGAAGTGCTCTCCGGCCCGGAGCGCACAAACAGATCGAGAAGTCAGAGGATAGCAGAGGCTAACAGTTTGGCCACGGCGGGTCAAATGTCAGTGACTGTGCTGTGCCTGAGGGACCCTTCGGATATCGGAGTGTATATCTGTTAAAGTGAAAGTGTTTAAAGTCCTTTTTTGTGAGTGTGTTACAGTGAATCAAAGATGCCTTGATAGAGAAAACACTTATTTATGAAATCTGGCACCACTCGTGACTGAACTGCTGACGGTGCGTAGTAACGGCTGGCCCTCGCGCTACGAGAGCGATCTTTTAATCCTGACAGATATGCGCAGTGAATTCAATTGCATACTTTTTCCCCTCCCACCCTTTTTGCCGGCTCACAAACAAATTCTGTCTCATTCTGCACGTCTACTGAAAACACTTTGAGAATCGAGTGTCAAAAACTTTTTCCGAAGTAGCGTGGGACCGTCACGTTGCTGTGCGCCGCTCCTGGTCCCGCTCAAATGTTTAACCTTGTGATTTCTGATAAGAAACAAAGAGGATTTTTATCTGTTTCCTCCCCTGCTGGTATAACTCCTGTCTATCACTGACCACTATCAAGGGGCAGCGCCGAGCCTGCACCCGAGAGATGATGTCATTGAATTGCCTCACCTCTGTCCCCTTTTTGTGTAATCAACCACTCTGTACTATTCAGGTGTGAGTGTATCGTCCCAAATGCTAATGCATTTGTGCACACGTGTGTGTGTTGGTATGCTTGTGATTACACTTCTTGTGTGTAAGCTTTATAGATCATTCACTGTGTGTCTGGTTATAAAGAGACTGTCCTGCAGCAACTGTAAACCTGCCTGGAGTTAACGCCACAGAGGGCCTGCACCGTGCGGCCGCCTGCCGGGCGCACTCATAACGCTATAGTGACAAATCAGTGGTGTGTTCCTAGTTTCCATAGTTAAAAAAAAACAAACAAACAAAACAAAAAGTAAAAAAAAAAAAAAAAAATCATCTACTTCTTTTTTTTCTCTCTCTGTGGGGTGATTTCATTGTACGCAACAAAAGCTTATCATGCAGAATCTGAATGAATATATGATCACAGTACATTTCTGAAATAAATTATTTTTCAATGTTAGCTCTTCTGGTGCTCAATTTTAAAACTGTGGGTGATGGAAGGGGCGGTGGGGAGGTTTGCTGATGGGGAAATTCAATTCATATCACTATTGTAACATAGACTAAAGACCGACAGTAGCTCTCATTATGTCTGTCCTCATTCATTTCAGATCAGATCCTGGCAACTTTAGCCACGGCCCAGTGATAAATGGCCTCCACTGAAGTCCTCTCGTTCTCAGTAACTCATACCTGGCGATGGCCCTTCGAATGCAAACCTGTTCGCTGCAATCAGCCCCCTCTGTCACAGCAAACCAAACAACATAAACACGCTGATTGCACAGCAGTAGTCGCCTACTCAGTATTGAATCCGGTCCTAGTTGCGCATGTATGTAAGTCCACATCACAGTAAGTGAAAGAATGTAAACACAATTACTCTCCAGAGTGTAATCACAACATCATTTCGCTTTACAGCACATTCTTGCTAAATCTGATTTCATCTTGTTGTTGGCACCTGTAGCATCACGTCCGCACAAACACGACCTCCTGCGTACAATCTGAGTGTGGCTTCAATTTGTGTTTCTATGAAAACAGTGTGTGCATTAACCACCCGGGGTACGTCAAACGTTTCGCATCAGTTATGAATACAATCAGAGGAGAAGAAAAAGCTGTGGGGAAAAAAAACAAGCACGCAAATCAGTTTGTGCTTTAAGCCCTTCAGACTGCACTTGAAGTGATATCTGTACAAAACAAGCCACGGAAATACATTTTTTTGCTCAACGAAGCTCAACAAGAGACAAATACTTGTATTACAGACACGCATTTACAGTTTCAGATGGTGTTCGATGCTAATTGGATCACAGTCAGCTCAATCCAGAGCTAACCTACTAAAGACACAGGCCTGAGAAGAGAGGAGATTAGATGGGATAGGACAGAAGAGGGAATTGGAGCGAGGGTGTCCAGAGCGGCTAATCCCTTTTTTGAAAACACATGGGAAATTTCCCTTTGACAGAGGAATCACAGACAGGAGGCATTTCGAGCTGAAACGTTCATTTCCCTGTCTTTCTCCCTCTCTCCCTCAGGAAATGAGCGACAGAGAAAAGAGCGAGCTGGTGGTCCCCGTTAAATAGGGAGACCACGGTACTAAAGAGCCCTGAGCTTTTTTAGAACCCACAGTTGAAATATTAAAAGATTCAGACAGAAGGTGCAGTTCAAAGGAGTTTGAAACCCTGAATTTAATTGCCTCATTTGTGAGCTTCTCTGAGGGTGGTTGGGGGATTTGAAGTGGATATGCTGGCAGTTGGCGAAAGGATACTAATTTGAGAAAAGGGATGTTCCCCGAGTGCTGCTCATGAACGCCTCCCTAGTATACAGTTTGGTGGATGCTTAAATTGGTTTCTGATTTGATGTGCATTATGGGAAATACCACTGAAATGGCCGTAGTCTTTTTTTTTTTTTTTTTTTGGTAAGTATATTCAACTAAACCAACCTCATTTGTCGCCCTCCTTACAGTTTGGATGTACGCTGTTTTCCACAGCGTGTGGCTCAAGTAAGATCTAATTTGGGACAAAAACTGTGATATAAATTGCTGAAATTGTTGGATGAAGTCATCTTTGCTCGCAGTTATTTCTATCACGGTGTTTGTTTGTCCAGTTGACAAGTTTCTACGAGGAAAAAAAAAAAAAAAAGGCTCCCTCATGTCCTCATTTCTTACTGTGGCCTTTCCAGGCTGCAGGGATTATATAACATACAACACAAAGACCCTCGAGGAGGCCATAACTGAATGAGGGGCCTGATTCAGGGTAATGCACCATCAAAGATTTTTGTTCCTGCACGGCCTCACTGAAGTTCTGAAGGATCTAAACAGAGCTGCCCATAAAACTCTCAACCAATAATGGCCTGTGCTGTAATGATGTAAGACTTGATGATATTTAAAGGTGGGGGGGCTTTAGCAGACAGGTGGGGGGCGGCAAGACTAAAGTTCACACCTGACGACCAGATGACGGTGATAACCACACAAACTCATTTTGACGCAACCGTTGCACATCAGAGGTTCTACATTTGCTTTGCGGTGTGAGATTAGACGCCATTTTTAATGCGATCCGGACATTGTGAAAAATAATTTGACTAAAGGGCACAAAAGTTTATCCTAATTGCATTCATAGACATCAAGAGCTGGTAACACCATCAATGTGTCAGAACCTTTGATTACTCTGATGAGATGCTTATAGCTGCTAATGAGCACATTTGCTCTAATGAAGCAAATAAGTAGGAAGAACATTCTGCTTATTTTGTTTCCTGTATTTTATTTTATTTTTTAACAGCTTCATCTGTGCTCAGCAACGAAGCTGCGAAGCAAAATTCAAGGTCAGTGTTACCTCGCACCACCGCATCCTTTTTCTTTTTTTATCCAGTTTAAATTAGTTTAAAGTGGGGCCTTTGGAACTGGTGGAAACTTTACTTTTTATTTTATGTTACTTTATACTTCTACTATACCATATTTTTGATTTCTTTAATTATTGGTTAGTTTCGTTTGTTTATATAATTGATGATATTTCAAAGTTATTAAAGTACAATGCACATAAATACTAAAGATTGAACCAGTGCTTTCAAACCTTTTTGACCTCTGTTGTCAAACAAAAAGCATCTGGGGTCAGGGGTCACAGTTCAGATGTCCTATCAGCTGTCAACAGCTCCACCAAATAGTGATTTGTGTGTCCATTGTCCTTGATTTCGACTCAATGAATGTTCAAATCCAGTATTTCACCAGAATTTAAAATAAATAAATAAATAAACAAACAAAACAAGAGGAAAATGTCCAAAAGCCATTAAAACAGATTTGTGAATCATCCTATAATCCCTCACATTAAACCCGGCAGATAAAGTAGTTCCAGGTGCAGCAGCTACAACTAACCATCTAATGATGTCATATATGACCAAACCCTTCTTTTGCTTAAATACTTCATCCGTGGCAACACTTATCCTCGTATTAATGTAATATAATGGACTACTTTAACATAGCTGTGTGAGTACGTTTGCTCTATAACCTTCTGCCTCCCCCTGGGACGCCACACTCAGCTGAACTTCAGCTCAGACAGATGTACTCATCTCACAAGGGCAATTTATTTTCACAGTCTACCGAGACTTAAGATACCGGACGAAAGAGACGAATACGGTCACAGTTTGGACATCTGAGTGACAGCAGATCAGCAGACGGGCCAAAGGCAGAGGAAGAATACATGTTCCTAACAAATACATCACCACTTATAAATCAATAAAAAACTAATGAAATGTTACTGCCATTTGTACAGGCTGAATTGGAAATCTGGGGGGGGGGGATAGTGAGGTGGTTAAATGTCCAGAGATCTTCCCCTCCTTGATGAAATAAACAATAGTTTCCCTGACAGCTGTTATCATCCTGATATCTGGAGGACTGAAGGAGTTCACATCATCTCTAACTGCTTCTCTGTGGATAAACAGGACTCTGGCCCTTTAAACCGCAGCCGGAGGTGGTGCTCTCTCCCCGGCCAGGAGGGGAGGGGAGGGGAGGGGAGGCCGGGAGGAGGCGGCTGGCTTTGTGCGACGCACCGAGGCGAGCTGGACTGGACTCCGGAGCGCCGAGACCGAGGGGGGGTTGAAACTCTCCGGCTTCTCCCCGCTGAGGAAACTAAACTTCACCTCGGCTGGCAGACGGACTCTTTCCTCCTTCTGCTTCTTCTTCTTCTTCTTCTGCTGCTCGGATTTATAACAGAAAGCTGAAAAACTTTCCCAGCTGGCTCCGGAGAGGAAAAAAAAAAAAAAAAGAAAAGGTAAGCTCGCTTCACTTCATCTGTAATATTAGTGCTGTTTCACTCTTTTTATATCAGGTGGGGGTAGTTTTTTTTTTTTTTTTCTTTTTTATGTTTTTAGAAAAAAGAAGGAAAAGTGTGGTTGGAGTTGAAGTGAAGCTCTCTGTGTGTGAAACTCCGGCTGCCCCACATGGAGCCGGAACAATGAGCCCTGTGGCGTCCTGCGTGTCCCCAAAACATCATAACAGAGTGAAGGGATGGAGGAACTTATCCTGCTTTTGGTCAAAGCTGAGCTCCTTTTGACTCCAAAATACTCATCTTGGCTTGTTGTGTGTGTGAAACTTTTCTCTCCGCTTTTAATACAAGAGGTTTTTGTGTGTGTGTGTGTTTTAATCTAAATATTCAGTTTGGATCTTTGCCATGCACTTGGGGCAAAGCTCCTCAAACTTTTTTTTTTTTTTTTTTTGTAGGCTGTGTCAGGGGGGATCTCTAAGTATGGAAGTGCTAGATAACTGCCCTCATTAGATTTTGGCACAGGGGGGGGGGGGCCCACTCCTGCTTTGGATAAATCATTATGAGATTACGTAACAATCTGTTTTCAGCCGAAGCCACAGATGAAAGGATTCATTAACTGGGTTAAAAACCAGTGAGAATAAACCAGCCAGCATTTTGGCTCCCCATTAAGAGTCCCCAAGAGTTCAGAGATCTCTGGACTTGCATATTGAAAATCACTAATAACTTCACTTATTCGGTTTGTGCACTTGCTGGGTAGAAAGAGTCTGAAATAAGCAGCCCATTTCAGGCCGCAGGAGGCGATATGGTTTAACGGATTTGAAAGCGTCACTTCTCTTTTGCTGACTGTTCCGAACGTTGATACTCTGTAGTGGGAACATAAAAACGCAATAAACTAACATGGCTTCCGTCACCTCACCCCCTTCCACCCCCCCCGGGTTCGTCCAGCTTCGCACTTCATTAGTGAGTCGTCCCTGTTTGTGTTTACAGACCTGGCACTTGCCTCTCATGGTCATCATGCCTGATGAACTGGGTAATTTACTCCCAGAATTGCCACTTTGGCTGTATACCTGCCCGGCCTCATTCATCATTCTGTAATTGAAGGCCGTTTAAGCGTGTGCCCAACTCTCAGCTACACTCACCGTAAAGCCTGCAGGTCCGTTTGACAGCATTTGGTGTCATTCTTACTTGATGGTCGTCAGTAATCAAAGCTTTGCTCTGGTTGAGCTGTGAGTCTGGACAAAAAGTAGGACACGTTGACGAACGAGCTTGGCTTTGGTGTTGTCTTTGTACGACCTCTGACCTCTCCCCACGCACACACTAACACACAACCACACCCTGACAACAAGCCTTAATGTCGGTCAGTATTGCAGCTCGATGAATCATTCACCCTACGCTGTGCTGGTAACCCTGTGATAAAGAGGCACTTGAGAGAAAGGGGGTGGCGGGGTGGGAGGGGAAGTAACTGCTTGAAGTTGACTGCAAAGATTTAGGCCAAGGTCATACTCTTGCCTGAACGTCGCTTCTCCTGGCGTCATCTTGCCCGCCTGTGACAAAAGTGGTGCATTATGGTACGCACACTCCGGGCCCTTCAGCTGCCTCGGTGTATGGCTTCTCCAGAGCTGCCAGGCAGATATCTCTCCATCAAGATCTATTGTGTGCGCTGCTGGGTCAGAGGGGAGGGGTGTGTGTGTGTGTGTGTGTGTGTGTGTGTGTGTGTCATCTCTGACTGTGCTTTTTTTTTTTTTTTTTTTTTTTTTAGCTATTTCAGTTTGCTCTGGAGGATTCTGCTGCTGCGTAGTGAGGAAGCTGGCTACCTGCCCGACTCTGAATGCGCTGAGGTCATAACAGTTTTATACTGGAAAGAGGGCGTGCAGGAGTGGGGGCTGGGGAGGGAGAGACAAAGAGAGAGAGAGAGAGTTAGACTCATTTGCACTCGCGAGAGCACCAACTTCAGGCTATTGGTTTAAGTGGAGGGCAGGTCATTTTCTTGTCAATGTTTTATTAGTGTGCGTCTGGTTTGTGTGCGAGTTTAATGCATGGAACATAAAGATTTTTATTAGTTAACTGGAGTCAGATGCGATAACTTAACACATTATTGTGTGTTCCTGCCCCTTCCCATTCCTCAGGAAATGCCTATGTAAATAGTCCGCAGCCTCAATAATCCACCCACCTTTATCCCAAGCTCCACGGGAGACCCAACAGGGCATGATGGGAGAATGCCTTGACATTTTGCTCTTGGCGTGGTTTCGTTGCAGTTACATGGACCTGTGCAAAAGGTCATCCACCATGAAGGGCCATAGAAAAGTAATTGTTATGGGCTGTGGTTAGTGTAGAAAAAAAATTGATGGATCTGAAGAGACTGGAAAGTTGTCCAGAGGAGTTGTCACCACAGAGTAATCACATTTTGAAGTACTAATCACTTCAGAAGAGGTTGTGTGATTGACTCGCTGGCTGTTGTTACTGGGAGGCTCATTGAGGCTCGTGTCGAACTTCCCAACTCGAGTTGTTTTGTCTGAGACAATTACAGGATTCACCTCGCCTGCAAAGAAAGCAGTGTGCTTTTTGAACCTTCAGGAGCAATCATACTGAGGATGTTCGAGTTCATGTAGGATCAGACTTCTTACGGAAGAGAAATCCAACATTAGGTCAGTTCCAGCAGGCTTATCGCAGGAAAGAGACCTTTGAACTTCAAACAAGTGTGTCCAAAAGTCCATCAACCAGGCCACGTGCGCAGAAATGCATTTTTCATTTTAAAAGCAATCTCAGTCCAGCTGAGCGTTTTTACTCCATATCAGAATTAAACTCCAAATAAAACCAACACTACATGTCTACTGAGACATGTTAATGTTATAGTTCAAATTGAACCGTGGCATGTGTTGAATTTTTAAATTAAAATGTATCAGAGTGGACGTACATAGTCACGCTATGTCGAGGTCACTCTTTTTAGCTTTCTTTGTGCAGTTTTTAGAAATAAAGTCATAAAGTACTTCACTGTTTAAAAAAAGCAAACGTTTTAGGGGTTGGCCTGAAAGAATTGTAAGCGACAAACATTATCTGTTGTAGCAGACACAGGTTTTTACTGTTTGCCTTTCCCGATGATCATCTTATGATGCTTCAGATTTGTCTTGTGACCCAGGTGGGGAAGTGCTGACGCTCAGTCATGATTTCTAGAAAGTTTGTATTGTGTATTGAATAGCTGGAGAGCTTTTTTAGGCCAAACTCCTGGAAATAGAATCGGGCTTCAGCACTCCGTTGCACAAACAGAAACCTTATCTGGCCCTTTAGCATCAACTTTCACAGCAGAATATCTTTTCCTTTTGTACAACAGCCCACATGGACCTGACACTCAGTCACTCCAATGTGCGCCTGCTTTGGGTGCCATCAGTACAACCTGGCTATTGTGCAGGAAAATAACCAGTTCACCAGGAACTGTTTTTCCATGACATGTAAAAACACTCCTCACTGAGTTCGCTTCTCTCCTGCCTTGCAAACTCAGATGACAGTCGGCCTCGAGACTCTTATAATAACCTATTACAGATTAGAAAAAGGAATTTGCAGCAGCACATCGTGGCTCTTGCGGCACCTGTCACTGTTTGTGCCCTGAAGCTCATTGTTTTTAAAGCCGTGGAACAAGTTTGGCTAATAATCAGGCTGTCCCAACCCTGTGCTGGGTTGGTCCCGCATTGCAAATATTTCAGAACAGCTTCTGCAACTTACATTTTGTTGCGTTGCAAGGACATCATTATCATGTATCATCAGGTGGCACACCTGTCCAACCCCCATCCCTGGGAAGCCTCTGTGATGACAGTACATGATCATACCAACATGTTTAGGGGCATGCGTCATAGTTTTTGTGTTGTTGTCATTTTTTTTCCATGACTTGTCTGAAGGGGAATATCTGGACTCCAGGAAACACTTTTTGCTGTTTGCTCGTTAACTCGGACTCGGGGTCAAACGTTTAAGATGATGCCTTTTGGTTTGAGGTTTGTTTTTTGTGGTGTTGTGTTTTGTTTTGTTTTTTTCAAGCAGCCTTGACTTATCAAAGTTTTTCTTATCTGACTCATTTCTTCAGAAACATGTCATCATGACCAGTCAGCATTAGAAAAAAAAAAAAAAACAGCTGAATTTCTCCAATCTGAAAAACCTCGTAGCATCCACAGCATCGTCAACACACTCTGTATTTAGACAAATTAGAAAATCTGTGGGTGCACATACATTAAAACAATCCAGCTGTAGAGGTGTGTTTAGAAGAGACTCACCATCTGAATCTGAATGAAGTTGTTTCCACTATCAGCTCTGTCATTTACATGGAAAACACAAGTGACTATTCTTAACGCTATCGGTCTGCATTAAGTTAGTTCCCTTGTCCACCCTCAGCCACCGACTCAGCATCGCTCTTAGCTGCAGCAGTTTTGGTTGTGCAGTATATGTTGACTTGACTCCCGGGCCGTGTATTGACCGGCGGTGTGCAGCTGGCCGTTGTGGTCCAGGCTTTGCTGTGTTTACAGTCCAGCGAGTCATCATTGTTTTGTGGCTCTGTGCGGACACAGCGACAGGTGGTCTCTGGCTCTCATGCATACTGAAGAGACAAAGGAGGACTGTTGGCCCAACCGCTCACCTCTGTGCTCACTGGATGACAAATTCATGCCAGGAAACTAGTTCAGGAGACGGGAATGGTCACATGAACCTCTGTGGGGTCTTAATCACGATTGTCTGACGACCCTGTGAGGCCTACTGGTTTCCTTATGAATACACGCTCACACATCTTCCTGCACAAGCCTCTGGAGGACTCTTCCAGGTCAGCGATCCGGTGCTGAGAATGGACTTTGGTGAAACGTTAAAACACTTTGACAGAAAAGCATCTCAGGCCTTTGTCTCATTGTATGATGTTCATGTGAATTACCGCAAATAGTAGGTGTCAATACATGTGAGTCTACCATCTTGTGTGTGTGCGTGCATTTATCTGCTGTGTGTGCGCTGTTTGGGTGTGTCAGGGTTGGTCACTGTCTTCCTCTATACTGCTTTGTTTTTTTGTTCTTTCAATGTTTTGCTTTGTGTGACACATGAGAAAAGTTTTCTGTCATTTGGGAGCCAACAGGGTGTGTGTGTGTGTGTGTGTGTGTGTGTGTGTTTGTGTTTATAATAGTTTTTGAGCTGTGTTTGACTTACGAGCAGAGACCAGCTCTCTCCGATGACCCTTGAACCTGTTCTCGGCGATTTGAGTCTGGACGGTTGATGTGCTTTGGACTCACACACACGTGTATAAACAGAGTCGCAGCAGGAAATCGACATGTTCTTTCCTAATGAAAACTTCATGCTTGCCGACATATATTTCCAGGATATCAAAGTTGATGCATATCAAAGAAGCATACCAAATGTTTGGTATGCTTCTTTGATATGTCACTGTTAAACCAGCGAGTAAATCACACAGAATGATGCTGACGGCACTTCAAAAGACTTTTCCTGCTGTAAACAGCTCTGAGAGAGAACTTGGCACTTCTATCATCCAGCCAGCCGATCTTTACGTTTCAGAAGAGTCGTATGATCGGTGCTGGTCAAAGGTTTTAATACAACTCCTGTTTTCACAGCCGCTATTTACAAAATTCAACATCTAAGCATTTCTGGGATTAAACTGTCGGGAGCATAACAAAACCAATTGGGAATGACGTTGATTCAGAGCTTGCGAGTCGTTTAGCAGTTCAAGACTTTGTGCCGCGGAAACTTTGGAAAATCCGTCCCAACTCTGTTCCCATAACCGTGTTTTGCTGGCAGATTGCATTGCTGTCACCTTTTTGTCCGGTCGATCCCAAAACCAGCTCCATGCTGGTCGTCCAACGCACGAAGCCACCGGCTTGTTCTTTTCTTCTCATGCTCTCGCTCATTATCTTGCTGCAGGACGAACCTCTAACCAACCAGAGCCTCTCCCTTTGTTAACTGCCTTTTTTCTCATCATTCTGACAGCAATATACAGTACCACTTCCTGCAGCACAGCGCTCTCCTAATGATGCATCAATGCAGCTTTTTCCAAAGCTGCCTTTGTACAAAAAAAAAAAAGAGTTGTCTGTCATCCAGAAAAAGTTTGCCTTTAGGAACTTGGATTAAATTTCTTTGCTCTGAAAAGCAGACATGATTTTTCAGTTTTTGGTGAGCTGAATTTTTTTGTTTTTCTAACCCTGTGGTTAGTTTCAATTACCGTTGTACCATTCAGGTCATTGGATTGGATTTAACTTGACATTTCAATAAAAATCAGAAAAATGGGGTCGTTCTTAAAACTATGACCAGTAGCATAAACATGAATTTATCTTAAGACGCGGCTTTGTGTTTTCTGATGTAATCTGCTTCCCGTTCTTTTAGCTCCCAGATCCCAAGGTGATGTCTTGTGAATTTCGTGTTTTATCCGACCCCCGGCCGGCATCCAGCTTGCCATATCTAAAAGAAAGCAGTAGCGAGTGCATTTTAACTCAAATGAGCATGAATTCAGCAGCTCAGATGCCCTCGTTGGATTATAGCAGATAGATCGGCTACATCTCAGTGAGCTGAGCTGCAGATATGTAATCAATCCCTGTGTTCTCAGTTTGACCTCCTTCAAGAGTCACTAAAAGAAGAAGAAGAAAAAAAAAAGAACGTACTCAGATCTAGCACGCCCCCCCCACACACACAAGAAAGATGGATACAATTACATTAGCACTGTGTTTCAAAAGTTCAGGAGTTGTGTACGTGCTCCCAGTCTCTATCTTTGTGCTTTGTCTTCTCCAGCTTGTCAACTGTTGTAAATGACTGCTGTCGGCTCAGAAGTGGCCCTGTGTTTGGGCCTCTGTGCCCTTTTTTCAAATCAAATTTATTTGTATAGCGCCAAATCATAAGAAAGTTACATCAAGGCACTTTACACATGGAGCAGGTCCAGACCAAAGTCTTTACGGAGTTGGCAGCAAGTGTTTTGTTGCCTGCTGTTGGTGTTTAAAGTTGGCACCCTGCGGTTTCATGAACTCATCCTAGTTAGGGCCTTTTACAGCCAGTTTGTGTTCGACTTCTGATAATTAAAAAAAAAAGAGAGAGAGAGAGAGAGAGAGAGACCATTAGCCGCTGACAGGCTGACACTGTGCAGAAAACGGTCACTTATCTTAAAGACACACTGAGAGGCCTCACACTGATCTCACCAAGATTTGAGTGTGTGCGTCCTTTAAGTGCGAAGCCAGAAGTTTTTTTTCCAGCTTATCGTTTTTGATGACCAGGCATGTTTTGTTTGCCAGTGGCTTAGTCCTGAAGATGTTAGCGGCTCTGCCCCTCTGGAAAAGCAGCAGCAGCAGCGTAGCCAGTATAAATTTGAACTTATTAAATCCAAGTGTGAGCTAACTGTGACAGCAGCTTCCCCTTTTGTAACGGAGCAGTTTGTATTCCATGTCTGTCCTTTTTTTTTTTTTTTTTTCGTGCTGTCCTCAGTAGAAATTCGTCTTTGTTTCCTCATCCAGCAGCTATTGGACGCTCAATTCAACCACTTGGCCCCGATCCCACACTCTGTCTCTGGTACCAGGCGTGAATGCTGTCTGTTCGTCAGAGACTGATGGGACGGATTTCAGAGATTAATTAGACATGTACTCTCATGTGCACACACTCAGACAGGCACACATATGGCAGAGTACAATCCCTCCACTGTAGAGCATAATGAGGGTTTGGGTGGATTTCACGCAGGACATGGTGAAAGAAAGTCTGTCGCTGTGCTGGCATGACTGAGTGAATTCAGTGTGGTGACACCCTCCGCTGCCCCTCTGAGAGTGCGTTTCTCTTCAGTACCTCCATCTGTGCCGCCCCTTTTGCAAAACTCCCCGCGGTAATGCTGCTCAATATGGGAAAGGTTGTGCCCCTACACATTTTTAGCCAGGATATTATTCAAACATGGAGAGAATGAGCTTTTTTTTCTTCTTCTTCTTCCCCAAAACAAACTCTCAGGGGACTTGTTATGGGTGAGGTTTTATTCTATAATGTTCATTATCTGTCTGTTTGGTTTCCTTTTCTCCGCGGAGCCCAGCATGGCAGCCCAGCCAGTATCTGATGAAACACTTTGTCCTGCCATGCAGGAGTAACAGCTTTAGAAAAGGCCAGCTTGACTGGAAGCACAGAGAAGTCACTCGGTATTTTGTCCTCCTCTTCTTCTGGATATCAGGATCAATTTTTAATTTTAATAATAATCACTCAACGTAGGCATGTGGTGATTGTGTAACAGGGTGTTACTGCAGCTTTTGCAACATCCAACAGGAAGAAAGGGTGAATTTTGGAGTCAAAACAGAGCAGGGCTCCCATGTGAGGCAGTGGGAGGTTAGTTTGCATGTGTGTGTTTTTGCTTGGTGGACAGATGTGTGTGTGTGTGTGTGTGTGTGTGGTGCTCCTGTCAAACAGTGCAGAGAGAGCCTGCCCAGGCCTGCTGGTT
This sequence comes from Remorina albescens, assembly GCA_034769265.1. Taxonomy (NCBI): domain Eukaryota; kingdom Metazoa; phylum Chordata; class Actinopteri; order Carangiformes; family Echeneidae; genus Remorina; species Remorina albescens. The sequence continues at coordinate 3,772,433 of CM068480.1, forward strand.
TTACTTGTTCATGTCGTGTACGCATGCCTTTAATCCTCCTGTGGCTTTGTTTCTGCCTGTGCAGCACTGGGGCCCTGGAGGCCGGTGGACTACGCTCTCCAAAACGCACACAAACACACACAGAGGGCCTGTAGTACTTGGGCAACAGTCCTGCTGATGCAGGTATATTTTCCCAGTGCAGCTATTTTGAACTTGTTTCCCGGAGCCATTTTGCGTGAACATGATGAGTGTTCGCTATCCTACAGGTCCACTGCAGATAAATACATCAATAGTTCAGGGTGATCACAACACTTAAGCTCCATCCAAATCCAACCTGTTGCATGCTTCGGGCTTAGTGAAGCTGATCCCCCCCCCCAGCATCTTTAAATGATTTAAAGCATGCTTGCTATATCGCTCACACTTCAAATGATGCAGCACCAGAGCCTGCTCGTATGGAGCAAAGTTTGCTGAGCATAATGCTGTAAATTGGATTGTTACACATTTACCCTCTAATATTATTTATGATAGAAACTTCTGTGACTCTGAGCTGCTTGAGGGTGCCGAGAGTACTTTAACAGCACACATGTGAGGACAGGCCCACTGACACACAACATTTTGCTAATTAGCGTTTTAAACAGGCCCGAAGGAGATTTCATTTGAATCAAATGAGGTTTACATTCAGCGTTTCTCACTATAAACGTTGAATTCATATTTAATGATCAACAAAGCATCTTCTAACATAAAAAAAGCTTCATCTGGAGCTTCCAACTGTAAGACAGTCTTTCTCTGAGGAACTTGATAATTGATTAATAACGATATATTGTGCAGAAGCAAAATGAGTTGCAGGAGGAAGTCAAAAATAAATGTCAATCTTTCTGCTTCCTACTTCTTTGAGTGTTTCAGGGGCAGAATAAATATTTAATCTGGTCCAAGAACACCTGTACAAGATAACTTTTTTAAATAGCTTAGGTGATGAATTCATTAGGAAAACAGTAGTTGTGTTAACGGTGATGACACTCGATGCAGCTGCAGCTCGTTCTGAACATTTCAGATACGGTCAGCGGTTCTAATGAGTTGTTTTGCCCTGAGGATATTTTTCATCTTCATTTGGGCTTGTGGCTCAGTTCCGACCTTGGCAGTCGGTACAGACCGTTTCCTCCATGTTTTGTTAGCATTGCATAAGTGAGAGCAGAATGTGCTCACTGGAGAATGACAATCAGTTACAGCTGTGTGAAATGCAGCAGGCATGTTCCTCGACACGCAGGCTGTGGTGAGGCCTCCTCCACAAGATACTTCTGCCGTTTGTCATGTAGAGGTTTTAGCCTTGAGGTATGTTACCGGATCTGGAGTTGAACAGGAAGAACTGGTTCCCTCTCTAGCAGGAAGTAATCTTCTGGATAGTTTCATGGGTGGTCATATTGTCTCATCAGATTCTTTTGTTTCCCCATCAGACCTCCCTCTGATTCACCTGTGGATCTTAGAGGTGTGCTTGGTGAGTTTAGAGCTAAATAAACAGCATACTCCTTCATCTATTATCTTTGGGAGGAAGAGGACAGTCGGCAGATGCTGGACTGGAGGGATCTTTTGAGGTGCTTGAAGCACAGCGAAGCGATGTGGGGGCTCTGCTAATGAGTTCACACCACCAGATTCATGCATAGTTGATGAGCTCCCATAATTCCTTCACTTGTGGCACATAACTCGTTTATTTCAGTCATAAATGTAACTTACAAGCTAGCGAGCAACCTGCATTTTGTGTTGCTCCTTTTTTTTCTTTTTTGCACCGTGATGAAGATTTTTGTGATGTTAGTGAAATGTTATTATTTCAGTGCTTTTGTCACCGCCGCCCGCCTCTTTCCCACCGTGGGAATCACGAGATTGGGCCCCACAAAGCTGGGCCAAATGAAATTTGCCGACCTTTTTTGTCACAGTTTAGAACTTCTCCATTCTTATGCAGCCCCCACTGATTAATTGATTAGCAATGTCATATATGCTGCTGGGTAACTCGTAGATACATTTGCATATCAATGTTGCTGACAATGGGGTTGAACAATAGAGATTGTGGTGAGTTCAAGGTTAAACAAAGCAGGACTTTTCTTATTGCTCACCCAGCATAGTCTCTGTTGAACATTATCTTTTCAATGAGAAAATGTGGACTGTTAGAGTTTTAAAGTCCTCTCACTGTTAAATTTAAGTCACAAAGTTATATTTAAGTCACATTTTCTTGCCCAAGTGAAAATGGACACATCACTGTCAACATAGTGGTCCTAATCATTTCATATTATTTTGGTATTTTAATCTGGCCATTAATTATTCCTTTGGAACTACATTTTCTCAATTGTCATGCTACCATATTCCTATGTACGATTACTCCTCCCTCCTTCTGTCTCAAACAACATACTAATACAGTAGTTCATCAGTTGCTTAAAGGCTGCAGATAATACGACAATTATAGAGAAGTACCTCACACAAAGCCAAGTCAAATAACTATCACTTATTGATACTTTTTAAAGTTTAATTGGAATAGTACTTGTGTTGGCCCTGTGATGGATTGGCGACCTGTCCAGGGTGTACCCACGTTGGCTGGGATTGGCTCCAGCACCCCCCGCGACCCGGAAACAGAAAAGCGGTAGAAGATGGATGGATGGATGGAATACTCATGTAGATTTTATTCACAATATATAATGCCACCATTATAGATATAGTGGTATCCTGCCAGACGTTACCCAGGGTTTCATATCTGTTATGTAATAGCCCTTTACCTGAGTCCGTGTAAAACTTGAGTAGTTGCTTCCGCCTTGTAAATAAATGATAGAAACTTTCCCCCGCTCTCTTTTAAAAATTAAAATGCAGGCAAAAATAAACCCAGAAATCTTTGTGTGGTGGTTTCGCTCTTCAGCAGCGATCTGTGATTGGACGGGCGACCCCAAGCCTCTTCCCCACCTTGTTCAATGAGTGAAAGGGAGAAATGGAACAGCCGGGGAGTGCACGGTGCCTGAGATCCACGGGATTACAAGCGGGGTTGAACTCTGACGAGCACGGCGGTCGTTATGTCATCCTACACGCATCATTCTTCCGGCGATAGAAGATGTTTTTAATCATTCATGGCCCTGTCACCACTCGTCTCAGTTTAAGCTGCAGTCACGTGGCACTTTGAGTGCTCGGTTACATAAAAGCTTCGTCACCAGCTGGCTGGGTGACTGATACTTATTACCTCTCTCATCCCATATTTAGCGCTCCATCACAAACATATTTGGCTGTAATGTAATGTGTGTTTGCGTCTTTATCAGTAGATGTGTAATTGCGGTGTGACATGTTTGAACCGCTCAGTTGGGGGAGCCTGAGTTGGAATTTTGCCTCCAGCTGGACTGAGAGTATGTGCAGATTGTTGGCCACACAGGCTAGACTGGAAACCCTGGTCATCACCTTCAGCTCAATGTAAGACAGAGGCAATGTTTTTTTCTGTCTGTCTAGACACTAGGGGTGTGACCATTCATCTCTTCAATCGATGCATTTATTCCTATTCCCATGAACGGAAAGGTCAACAATCCGTTGTATTGATATTGAAAATTTGCACGTTGTAATTAAATTCAACAATGTTCATTGAAATGAACCTTTAATAGTAAAGAAATGCTTATCATTTCTCGAAAGCACCAGCAAATCAGAATATCCGCTCTAATCTGACCTCACTTCATTCCCCAAACCGTAAATGGTTAGAAAAACATGAGAACAGTCATCTCCATTGATTCATTAAAGAAATAGAAGCTTTGTTAATCAACGGTAAAATGAAAGGGGCCCCTGTGATACAGCGGCGACTTGTCCAGTGTGTCCTCCGCCTGGGGGATGCTGGGATTGGCTGCAGACATGAAATGGAAGGGGGGGGGGGGGGGGGGGGGGGGGTTGTGACATAAAGACTAAAAATCGCTGTAACAAAAGAGCACACACAAACTTGTTTACCTTGAGCTTGTTGAACATTACAACTGTGTAAGTCTACAAACTATTAGAAAGAAAAGTGACACAAAAATCCGATTTGCACAGCTGTAATACCCGATCGATGTATGACTAAACTTTGGAGCTTTAGTTTCCAAGACAAACGAACAGATTTCTTTTTTGCTCAAGATGCAATCCCCATTAGTGTTTTGTCATTTCTATTATAATGATCAGACATTTTATTTTAGCGGTATAAACAACGGCAGCTCGTAGTAACAATACTTTAATCCCTGGCATTGACTCAGAGAAATTCATAAAAGAAAGATATGTATCAAGAGTTTTTCTTAATTTAAAAGCACATTATGAAAGTTCTCTTTTTATATACAGAACATTGAAAGCCCTGACAGAAATTTGAAATCGTGTTTTTCATGATTTATACTTTTACTACTTATACTTTTTTTTAAGTTCTGAAAGACTAGAAGTGAAATGAATATGACAGGACTGCCTGCAGGTCATACTGCATCTTTTGTCACGCCCATTATAATGTAGTCTTGATGATCCTGAGGGGAGGGCGGGGCTGCCCTCATCAAACACCAAGCCCCCCCCCAGCACATAAAATGGGCCATTTCCTTGAATGACTTAAGTTGTGAGGTTTTCACTTTTTTTTTTTTTTTTGATATTTGAGCACCCGCTGATGAGGGAGGTTGAATGTCTTCCACCGGCGTGTCACATCAGAAGCATTCCCCTTCAGCTACGGAGTGCTGCGGTGATTGTCTTATTGCCCTGCATGTGATCACTGGGAAGGGTTAATCCTTCTGAATGAGCTAATCTCTCCATGTAGGGGATAAAATCTTTTGTCGTGTGTCTCCGGCTGGTTTACAGAGACAGGAAGCTCTGCTTGGTAGCCGCCGCTCTGCTCTGATGTTGCCATAGAGAAATACAAAACTGCCAGCAGCAGGGGGGAACATGTCACTTGGTGACTTGTCTCTAATGGTTAGTCATACATTTGGGACTAACTGGCTCAAGTGCAGGGCATAAAGTGATAAAAGGTTTAGCAAAGGATAGACCATAATGCATCAGTCTAACCATTATGGTTTATTTTCTTTAAGCGTTAATCTGATAATTTGGCCTCCAATTGCTGTTAAAATACCTTTCGTAAGAGTAGGTCCATTCCGGCTGTCTGGTATGAAGGTGTGCACTTGAACTCAAGTGACATTCACAATAGAACTATGAACCGCAGAAGAAATCTTGAATGACATTGTTCAGTATGAAGGATATAATATTGGCAGTGGACAGAGTTCAGTCCTCTTTGGGGATGATCTGTATTTTTAAAGAGAAGAAAAAACAAACTGGCTCTTTTTTTTATTTATTTCCATCGATAAAAACACCCCCTCTGTTCGCTCTAGTGCTACAGTTGGCTTTCCCTTTTGAATGGGTTCTTGTCAGATGCAAATGTTTTCATGGATGACGTTGCTCTGGAATATTGTTGAGTGAAGCCTCCATTCATTCATGAGGGAGGGAGGGGGGTTTGCGCATTCAGGCTCAGAGCGTGGGCTTTTAACAGCTCCCGTTTGACAACACCGAGAATGATGGGATTGCTGTCTGGCTAAAACAATTGCAACCCTTGTTAATGTCAGTAACACACGGAGTTGGTGGAATGGAGCACGCATGCAAGTGGGCGTTTGAACATTCGACTCTGTTGATGTTTTTTGAGATCACGTTTCAAGGCTCGAGTCGCTGGTTCGATCTAAATGTTGAAATTAACCACCTTAGCATCTCATTGATTCGCAGAAAATCAGGATCCAAGTGGCCCTGGGTTGATCAGGAGGAGCCCGCCGTGTTCCTCGTGTTACACAAATTCTGGTATCCGTCACTCAGCTATCGGTGAACCTGAAGGCTGTCACCGCTTGATGTGTGTTCAGTGAAAAACCGAGACAACAAGCAGTGATAGATAAAACAAAATATTCTGTTTGTGCTGCTCAAATGTCTCAAAATCAAGGCCGAATAGACGAAAACCTAAAGCAAAGATAAAAACACAAAGAGGGAACGATGACGGAAGGTTCATCAGATCAGGACTTTTCTGAGCTGTGCTGAAATTCGATCGATGCTGGAGAAATGCTGCTCCTCTTCATTCTTGTTTTTCCTTTTTCTTCATTTTTCCATTCCTGCACGCCGAGTGGAGGAGTGGAGTCTTGGTGGTTATGTAACAGTCGGGGGCCTAAACGGGAACTAAAGCGCAGCAGTGTTAGCAGACACTGCAGCCACTTGAAAAATTGAATTTTTTATTTATTTTATTTTTATTTTTTGGCAAAGAACTTGAAAACGTCCCAGAAGAGCTGCACCAAAACATTTGAATGGGAAGCTTTACTGGGGATTTCATTACTGGTTCAAAGTCAGGTGTAGCTGCTGTGAACTTTATTCCAGTAAGCCTTTCTTCACTGTTACACAACACCCTCAGACTTCTACATATTGTATAAAGCTTTTGCTAGTTTAGAACCACTCAGGTGGGGTTTTATTTTGAAGCACAAGGAAGAAAGTCTTCAATACACATGCACATCATGGCTGAGGAGGTAATGTGATAGTGAGAAATGAACAGACATTGCTCCTTACAGAGGAGTATGTTACATTTGCTGGAATATAATAGTGTCTGCTGTTATTTATTGCTCCGTTCCACATTGTCTGAGATGGCTCCTGTCTGGTCCTGGTTTATATAAGCACTGATGTGGCACTAATATTATTTTCTTCTTCTTCTTCACAGATTGATCCAAGTGTAAGATGAAATCTGAACTGGATGACCAGAATGGCTGCTCACATTGAACACCTGGAAATGTACTTGCTTTGACAACATCTCATTACGAAAGCCAAAGAACTCTGGAAAGAACGCTCCAGGAACGCCTACAGGATATAGTTTTTGTTTCCTATCTGTGGATTTTAAATAACAGACCCTGCCATCATGCCCATTCTCAAGCAGCTTTCCAACCAATCAAAGCGGCGGTCCCGGGCCGACCTGACCGCAGAGATGATCAGCGCTCCGTTGGGGGACTTCCGCCACACCATGCACGTGGGCAGAGGAGGCGACGCCTTTGGGGACACGTCATTCCTTAGCACCCGATCGGGGGAACCTCCCAGGGAGCCAGACTCGAAGCAGGGATCCCCGAGCTCCAAACCGGGGCTGCTGTCCCGCACCTTCCGGAGCAGCAAGCGCTCTCAGTCAGTAAACCGGACGGACAAGTACGAATACAGCATGACGGCACCTTCCGGCGGCTCATCCAACTTTGTGAAAAATGCCATATCGCTCCCCTACCTGAACGATGAGGAGACCAACAGGAGCAACCAGCTGCCAAAGAGCGTTTCCTCCAGCCCCATGAAGACACTGACAGAGATCGAAAACAAGCCGATGAACGGGGCGGCGGCGATGGCGACGCTTGATGCAGAGTTTGATGAGCGCAACTTTGGCGAACTCACAGATTTGCCTCCATCTATGCCTAAGGGAGGCGGGATGAAGCATGCGGAGTCCATGATGTCCTTCCACATTGACCTGGGACCCTCTATGCTCGGGGATATTTTGAGCGTGATGGAAAAGAAAGGCTGGGAGGAGGATGACCTCGGGTACGAGGAAGGCAAGAACAGCGAGGGCCGCGCGTCGCCCTCCATCATTCCCCACATAGATGACGACAATGCAGAGGAGCTGGCCCCTGCGAGGCCACCTCGGAGCATGTACCAGCAGAAGCCCATGGTGGATCCCTACACCCCGGACCTCCACACCCGGAACAACCACCACCACAACCTGGATAGCTGCTCCGTTTCCAGCTCCGACTCGGTCGCCGAAGAAAAAGCACAGTACCATCTCCACGACGGCGACACGGACAGTGCAAAGTACAGCTCGCCACGCGGGGAGGATGACAGAGATTTCACGTTCATGGATGAGGAGGATGATGATGAGATTCGAGTGTAGACAAAGCCGCGGTGCCAAAGGGTCTTTTCCAAGGACACTGACGGAGAAGAGCAGGCTGTCAGAAGCTGGGAAAGGCAGGGGAAGGTTATAGAGGCAGGGCCACATCTGCTTTAAGCTTCTCGTAGATCAACCTATGTCTGCACACTTTGTCAACATAATAACGTAAAACCAATTAAGCCTTTTTCACTGTGCTGTAGCAAGGACGTATGTGCTGAGTATCCAAGAGTGCAGACAGATGGTTCACGAGGTTGCACTCTTTAAATGTCTGGGTTTGTTGATTGCTGCATTTTTTTTTTTTCCCATAACATGAAACCGAACTTTATGAAATCGTTGGGGAAAATTATGTTTATAAAAAAAAAAAAAAAAAAGGAACAAAAGCAAACATAGGCTGCTGTGCAAGGAGCTGTCAATCAATTGGAGTGTGGCGGCGCACGTGTGTGGAGGTGTAGTACAAAAGACGTGAAACCTGGCTTTGTCCTAAGTGTTGGAGTGATCGTGAAGCTTTGTTTGCCATAATGATGTGCTGGCATAGACACTAAATAGATAAGAATCCATATCTGACTTCATTGGGGGGGGGGGGGGGGCTGCCGTTTTTTTGTTGTTGTTTTTTTATTTCATATTTTATGTACATTTAGTTTCTGGAAGTTGGTCCCCAGTAGTCTGTTGTATTTGAGCTGGGTAGTTTATCATGTGCCTCTTTATCTCTCTCGCTTTTTTCGCTCTCTGGCGGTCCTTTCAGTTTACTTAGATATGTTATTTATTCATCCATTTTCAGGAGAGATGGACTGTTCCCATTGTGCACTGCTAGGGCTTAAGAGTTGTGTTTTTCTGACAAGTTTAATTTCTTACACAAATTTAACGGTACCACACAAGCAGCCAGCTTGTTTGAATAGACGTTGGCTCGGTAGCACTTAACTATTAAACTAAAGTGGACATCATCGCTGCCATGCTAAGGCTTTATTAGTTGATGATAGCTTGTGTTTTTACAAAATCGCTTGCTGTTAGTGTTTGCGTTTTTGTCTTTTTATTATGTGGAGAAAAAAAAAAAAGAAGAAGAAGTGAATTGTCAGAATTGTCCTTGTTGTCGTTCCATGTCATTACTGAGGTTGGCAGGATTAGCAGGTCAGCAGAGAGATGTGAGAAAAGTTCAAAAGGGAGTTTCTGCTGCAGGAAAGAAAAGAAAAGATATTATAATTAATGGCTGAGCACATCTTCCACCGTGCAGACATGTGTTCAGGCGTCTCTTTAAAGGGCAGAGACAGGATGGAACAACGCGTACAAAGTGTTATTAGACTGCAGCTACTTGATAGATGGGCACCGGGTACGTCTCAAGGCAGTGAGAGTGAGAGAAGATATTTCCTGAACTGGTCCCCGCAAGCGATAATACACACCTCCGCTCAACAACTAGAATCACACTGTAGGAACAGATGATTAAATCAACCAATCGTCTGGCCTCTCCCAGTCTACTCATTAAATGTGTTGGAGTTTTGGCTCCTCACCAGCTGGAAGTGCTCCAAAAGCAGCAAGGTCAAGAACAGACAGGTGCGCAGCCTTTTTTTTTTTTTTTTTTTTTTTTTTTTTTTTGTGGATGTGTGTGTGTGTTTACTTGATTTTTACAATGCAGGCTCTCAACAGTCTTCCTCCCAGTTATAAATTAGGCAGGAAAACGTGTGCTTTGCTTTCCGGTGCCCGTGATTAATGTCTGACCCATCTTCTGTTTTTTTTATTATTATTTTGTGTTAGAGAGCTAAGTGCCACATTTGACTAATTGGAGCGTTGGATTTCCTGTTGTGGCTCCGACGCACGGGGGTGTGTACATGGAATCAGGACGCCATGCCGTTCTTCCGCAGGTTGTTGTGATGATTTTAGATTTTTTTCTTCTTTGGAACCATGTCGACAAGCACAGGTTGCAAGAAACTCTGAATCTTTTGAAGAAAATTGCCAAGTATGTTTTTTTTTGTTTGTTTGTTTTTTAACCTTATTAGCAGGTAATGTTAGCAGGATTTTTTTCATTTTTTTAAAAGAAATATCTGTGTAGAAAATTCATGATGATTTGAGTCAGATCGCTTCCGCATTTTGAGGTAAACGGGCCAAATTTAAGCTGTTTTGTATTTAGTTTTTTTTACATTTTTCTTGGGGGGGGGGGGTCCATCTGTGGTTTGTGGAGTGTTTGGGCAGCTGCAATCCTTCACCGAGCAATGGACACTTTAGAAGAAAGAAGAACGAGACTCCTTATCTGCCATCTTTCCAATCGACTAATGTAAATATGAATTGTGCCATTGATGATTACAGTACACAATCCTTGTTAGCAGCAGTGCGACTACATGCTACGAGTGTGGGAACCGGAGCAATGTTAGTGATTATAACACTGAACAGCACATTTGTATTTGTAACTTTCAGCATCCAGACGTGGGGGGGTTGCCAGGCTGGCGGAGATGGAATTCGAAAGAGGTAAACTGGGGATTTACAGAAAACAACCCTGAGTGACGTACTTTCTTGTAATTGTCTTAACTCTCAGGCTTTTTTTGCCGTGCTCAGCTGTGGGAAACTGCAAAGTAGGACAGAAGAAACCATAGAAAGGAATTTGCAAATACTTCTCTGCCCCAGGTCTGCTTAAAAGTTTTCCAGGCCCCGACAGCTGCGGTCTGTTGAGTGGCAAAAAAGAAGATAAGGAAAGCAGAAAAAAAAACATCAACCCACAACTGGCTCAAAGTTCAGCTGTAGAATGTTTTTTCTCTTTTTCTATTAAGTCGCTGTAGTGTTATGCCAAGTATGTACTGTTTTCTCTTCCTTCCATATTCTGGTTTTACAGTATATTAATATATTTACCTTTCTCACTTTCCTCTCTTTGAAATAACAGCTATATTTTTCAATAAAAGAGAAAGCTGGTAATCTTGAACTACGTGTCCAGTGTTTTGTTTTTAATCTTTTAAATGTCTCATTGCTATAGGTCTGTCTCCTCATTTTCCAACTCACAACATACGGCCACTGTTTAACAAACACCGACTTTAGATTCTTCTATAGAAATAACTCTGAAACGAAAGAGAAAACTTTCTTTAACAGATTTTATATCACACATGGGAGTAGTCTTGTTGGCTAATTAAAGCCCTCCGGCATTGACGGTAATTTTAATTTGCTTCAGTACTTGGCTGAAAAAATATAAAGACTCTTGAAAGATAAAAAAAGAAAAGAAACCTGCGGCATGACATTACAGGCTCCATGACAGGCTGCAGGAATTAGATACAACATGTAGAATTTTTGACATAATCCAGCTCGTTTTGTGTCTCTGAGGAAACGTTGGTTAAATGATGCATTAACGATGAAGAGAGAAAAGTAAATTAACTGTACAGCCGAAATACATCACAGCTTTCCTTCTCCCTAAGCATACATCCAATATCTGCTGTTTAAGGCCATCTGGATCCGTGATAATCATCCCTATTATTTCCACGTGGAAGCTGTTGTGTTGTCAGTTGGTGTGAGCCAACGTTGGGACATCGACACATACACAACATTTATGACGAGCATCAGAAGAAACTAAACAGTAAGATTATTTTCAAGAACGCTGCTTTGGGCTCATTGTCGAAGAGTTTTACTTTTACACAGACTGAAGTTATTCAGTTCGTTTGTCATTAAGATGAAGAGCTTTCATACCAAACATAGAAACAACTTCCAAAGTATGCCACAATGCCGCAGGCAAAACTTAATACTTACACAAAGTCGTCACAATTACCTCGACCAACAACAACATTAAAATACAGCTGGTGTTAAATTACTATCCAATGATTTGATTTATTATAATATTATGATAACGTGGCCTTTAATAAATGCTTTTCTTAGTTTTTTTTCATTAGTTAGTAGTTTTATATTTAACTTTGTTTACTTTTACTTTACTCAGACACTAACTAATTTATATGATCCTCATTAGCGTTATATTAAAATTATACACCATAATAGATTAGTTGATTATATTTTGTATTAATCATCTCAATATTTGAAGTAACTAGTCATCTAAGGGCCATGTAGCGGTATTAAAAAGTAGAATATTTCTCTTTAAAACAAGTAGAAGTATAAAAGAGAATAAAATGGAATTGCACCAAGTACAAGCAGCTTAAGTTGTTGGTGAGGAAACGCAGAGATTTACATTCAACTACTGGCACTAAGGACTTTACCACCACTGCTGTGAGCTGAGCTGCCTTCACAGCGAAGGTTTAGCAGAAACTGCAGTCTGACTCAAAAGGATAACTTGTTCTCATCTTCCTCACCCTAAAGCTGTCCGACACAACATCTACAGAGCAGTGGGATTAAATTCTGGGGCCTTAGACAACAAAAAAGAAAACACTTGTTGATTGAATTATTTATGGCTGTGCCACTACTGCTCTCTTCTGGCACTTTCATAGAAATGCAGGTGAAACTCCTGTTTTAAGTTTTAGAACAATATTTTCAACACTTTTTCAATCTTGATATCAAATAAATTAATCATTTGCTTTGCTTTAAAATGGAGGAAACACAAAATGTGTGGCACAAATAAATCCAGGTTTGTAAAAAAAAGTTGTTATTTATACTCTGAATCCAGTCCTGCTTAATTAAAGCATACATGGCTGATATAAATGCCACATTTCTCTCCAGAGATATTTATTCTCTTTGTTTAATAAATCAAAAATATGTAGTTTTTTTTTTCTTGTTCATATCTTTGCCACAAAAAGGTTTCCCTAATGGCCAATTATGAAAATCCTATGGCTGGACTATGGCTTTTCATTTACACAATCTGCCAAAAAAAAAAAAAAAAAAAGCTCATGAAATGTGTTTTCATGGGCAGCTAAGAGGATTTTCTAAGTTGCAGCCTTCAGAGATGTGTTTCCTTTGTTTCAGTGTGGAGGAGGACAAATAGCTGGATCAGAGCAGTGACTCACTGGAGCGACCGCATGGGAGCAGGCTGCGCTTCTTGCCAGCCAGATGAAATATCCTACTGAAAAATTTATATCTATGTGCTCTGCTGTAAATATTTACCCTGCTTTTCCTCTTGTTTGATGTACAGTATGATGTCTCATCTATCTGCTGAACATCCGAATTTACCAGCTACAGGGTCGCGCAATTATGCAGCTACTTATTTTCTGTGTGTGCTATTTCAGAAACTACTCGAGATTGCTATTTGTAGATTCTTTATATTTTTTATATATATTCAAGAAGATTGAAGAAAATCAGACTTACCATTTTCTGTGTGGATTATGAAGATTTCCAGACTAAACATGGAGAAGCAGCATTTAGCTGTTATGCTGCAAACAAATGGAACAAACTGGAGGTTAAATCTGCACCCAATAAATCCAGGTTCTTTTCTCTTATGCATTAAAACCTGCACTGTATTTTTTTTTTTTTTTTTAAACTTATCCAGACTGCTGCATATTCTTTTAATCATTTAAATTTAGTTATTCTGTGTGATTTTATGATTATGGTTTTATGTCTTTTTAATTATGTTTTAAAGGGATCTTTTATCGTTTCATTTCTCTCTGTATTTTCTCCTTTTTATGTAAAGCACAGTGAATTTTCCTTTGTGTATGAAAAACACTATATAAATGTACTTCCTGCTGGTATACTATAAAGATTCAATCATTTAACGGGGAGACTAATGACTCTTTTTAAATGCAGACTAGTCAGTGAAAAAAAAAGATGAGTATATATTGATATCTGAATAAAAGATTTGATCCTCTTAGATTGTAAACGTGGTTTCAATAAAAGTATTAATTACAACTTGTTTTCTGTGGACCAGCAATCAAAAGCCTGGCTGTAACTCCTACCCTTTTTGAACCCTGTGATTTTCAGTCATTGTTGTATCAATAAAGTCTTATTTTACTTAATTTGACTAAAATATTTAGGTAAGTAAGTAAATAAGTCAGTAAATAAATAAACAACTAAGTAAATGTGAATATGAAATACAGAAACTGAATAAAATGACAAACTTAATTTCAGCTGAAAGCTAAACTAGAAAGAGTTTAACTTTTTAAACTGTTGGGGGGAACTATTAAAATTTTTAGTTGAGAAGTTGCTTTGAAATGATTTTATAAAACATTTTTATTCCATGGTAGTTCCAATATGTTTTACTTACCACAAGATGGAGCCGTTGATTGTTTTGGGTTTTGTTGGATAGGTCACATTTTCTTTTTTCCAGTCGCTGATTCTTCCTTCATCTGTTGAAAAGCACAACATTGTACAAACGGTTAGTGCATTTTCCATTAATCCGTTTTTCTGCAGCTGCAGCACTGAGAAAAAAATGGGGTCATTAAAGTTTTCTGAAAGTCCATCAGTATTGCGGTAACCCCGTGTGACCTGGGAAGCTCTTCCGAAAACATTCACGTTCTCACAATGCAGAGGAAACGTTTCAGAACCAAATGGGGAATTCTCTGCGTCTCCATTTTTATTTTTTGTTGGCGCCTCTTGAACAGTGAGCTCATTTGAGCATCTCGCTTTTCGTGGAGCAAAAGATATGACGACTAAATCCAAGGCTGTCTGTTTCCCTCCCTGTGCCTCTTGATAAATCTCAGCCATTTAGATTCAATAACTGCCTCAATGCAAGTTAAGAGGTTCTTCTTAAGAGGATGAACAGCTGAATGAAGGTCAACTTTCTGTAACACACATCGCCTCTTCTTAAGTGCTAATGCATCGATAACGTAGAATATTTAATTCCACTTTGAAAATTCATATATATTGCATAGAAAAAAATCTATATATGCATGTTTTACATGTAAAATCTATATATTAGACGGGCATGACAGACACTGCAGCTGTGAAAATACTTCAAATGCCAAATATTTAGTAATTTTATGACATAATCTTTACATGCATCACCACATTTTCACAATGTGGCTATGCATGAAATCACTACATAGTTTTATTGTATTATCTAAATGGATAGTGAGAATTTTTACACCCTGTGTCTCATAGTATCTCACAGTGCATGATGAAAAGTGTGTACAAGCTACATATCCCAGTGATTTGCACAAAAATTACCCAAATGCTGCGAGTATTTTTTTAATTTTAATGATGAGTACGAATGAGTGAGTGATTTTAGATGATGCCCTCTCAACAGATAGGTCTACTTGGGAAAGGCTGAATTTAGAGCTTACTGCGTTGCTATTCTGGGTCAAAATTATAGTGCATTTCTGGTGCGATTCTTGATAAGAACCTGGGCCGCATCACGTAAACGCACTGTTCAACAAACACCGAAGACCTTCCCTAGACTTTCAATCATTTCTTCCCCTGTTTAGTCTGAGCGAACACATCTTCCTTGTAATCCACCATTTTGTCCTGTAATGAGACAGAAATTGTGTTAACAAGCAAGAAGTGAATGGAAACTGTAGAATAACATGCTGGACTGAACGGATGTGATTCCCTGAGACTTTTTTAAAAATTATTGTGTATATGAGCAAGATAGGAAGTTGCCATTGCAAAGCATGTGCTGGCCATGTGGGCTGAGAAAAACAAAGCATGTGCGAGTTTGTACCATCTTCGAGGGGTCTGAAGCTGACCACAGGCACCTCAGAAACGTAAATATTTAGTTTAGTCGAGCTGAGCCGGTCCGAGGCAGCCAATTAATCTTTTTCAAATGAGAGTGTGGTCAAACAAACTGAAACGGGGGCCTAATTAAAGCAGTTTACATAGAGATGTGATTGAACTTGCTGCGATGGACATCCAAACAGCGGCTCGTGACAGTGAAGGAGAAAACACTGACATTGGTATTATCTGCTTGGCAAAAGATATTTCAAGAATCAGAAAATTTGATATTGAAACTATTCTGTTTATAACCTCAATCAAACCTTCCATCAAGTGCAGGTCTAAAGGGTGGTACTCATCAATTGCAATTAACGAGAGTGGCAGGTGTTTCTTTTTGTTGGTTTTTTTGTCGTTTCTCTCTTCTTTTTTTTTTGTCTCAGACATTTTCAGCTGAGGGAAGCACATTGAAGTGAGGGGATAACAGCTGCACATTAAGGGCTTTCAGCGGAGCACTCTGGAAAAACAGAAGTTCAGAAACGGCCCCCTTGTGTAAGGTTTGAGTGCAGCTCTGGTTCTTTCAAGTGTCAAGTTCTGGGCACGCTGAAACCAAAAGGAAACCGGGCCTGACTAGCTTCAACAATGACATTTTTAATATTCACCTTTTTACTTGAAGTAATACCAAAGCAGCGCCACAGAAGGGGGAAAGAAGTTGCAGAAAAAAATGCAGACACTGAGTACACTGATGTAGTTTAACTTGTAATTAACTCCTCGTATTGACTAACATTGTGTATCCAGATCTTTAAAGTTAAACATGAAATTACTCTGGTTTAAGCCTCTCTCCTCGTGCTCTTTAAGAATAAATTGGGCTCTTTTACTTGCTTCTAAAGCTCTTTGGGACTGGCCTACATTGTGGATTTTTCTTGTCATTTCACATTCCTTCAGGGAGCTCCCAGCTCTTCTAATATCAGGCTTTCTAAAATTACCCTGCAATGAGAACTACAAACCAATTGATTTAACTATTGTTATTTAAAGTCATTGGCCATATTTAATAAAAACTCGCTGGCAATTATAACCAATGAAAAAGTTCAGAAGGTTCAGAAATTGGTTACATCAGAAGTTAAGTTATAACTTATCACTACTACTCTCAAGAACCAATGAGATATTTCTCCATGTAGCTCAGCTGATTGGAAACCAAAAACGGTGACTTCTCATCCACACTGTCAAACTGTATCTTGGGATGGAAAACTGCTGAATGTGTCTGCGTTTTAATGCAGTCGACAACATGTCAGATTAAAACTGCTGACAGTTTCTTTGTTTGGACTGAATCCAAAGAGGAGTAAGGTAACACGCTGTACAGTGCAGCCTCAGATGGGGGTTGGGCTCTAGTATTCATGGTAGTGCTGGTTGTGATTATTTTAATGGACCTTGATGATGGTGGTGGGCACTTGGTGATGTACGTTCGATATAAAGGGCTCCTTAAGGAAACATTAAATTGCAAAGCCTTTTGTATTGACCACAGCGTAGCAGTGTAGGTATTTCTGAACGGAAATATGAGCCACTCTCGGTTTGAAGTGTTTTGTTTGGGAGTGATTTTTGAGGAAGGTCATAAAATGGAGCTCTGTCATGCCAGGAAAAGACCTCCTCTTAAACGGACTTGTCCGTAGAAACAGAGAAAGCGTTTCCACAATGTAAGGTCGCATCGCCCTGACATGCCACAGCTCCACAACACCCTTTCGACATCACACATCCTGCCTGTTAAACAGACGCACAACTCCTTTCTGCTTCCTCCATTTTCTCCGCATTTCCTGCTGTCAATCACACAGTCTGGGCTGACACCCCCATCCACCCCCCTCAGGGATTTAACCTGTCACTAGGTGGAGAGGGTCAGCTTCCTTCCCATGAGGAAGTTTGGGGCGGGATCGCCGGCTCCATCTCTGCCCCAGAAGGAGGTGGTGAACAGGAGACCCGAGGTATTAACAGAAAGCCGCACATTCTCTCCCTCTGAATGAAAAAGCTGGGGTGGGGTCGAGAGGGATGACGCGTAGAGGAGGAAATACATGGACGGATACATCCCTAATCCATCATCTGCACTTCCCTTTTCCTCCTTGAGTCTATTTTTCCCAAAGCTTTGGCCAAAGCTTCAACATTTGAAGAGCTACAGAAAAAGCCCGATATCCTCCATGATGGCCTGACTCCACCCACTCCTCAGCCTTTCTCCACATTTGTTATCTAATGACTGCAGAGCTTTAAAGTCTTTTATGGGTTTGCTTGTGGCGAAGCATAATGAAATGAAATGAAAAGCCGAACTGTACAAAAGTGAGGCATCTTCTGCAAAAGCACAGACGAGACATGACGACAAAACGGTCTCTCGTCTGGACTGAAAAAGATACACGAGACAGACTGTCGCCAGATCAAAGATCCAGGGGAAAGGTCAAGCCGAAAATCTAATTTGCTGAGATAAATTAAATAATATCCTAAAAGGGTCAACGTCTCCACTTCTCCGTCACGCTGTAGATATGAGAGAGAGTCGCGCTGAAATCCCTGAGTCACACATCTGCCACCTGCCTGTGCATTCTGGATCGCTGCCTGAGAATTTGCTCCTCGTCGCTGCTCAGAGGGATTTCCTGCAGGGTGCGGAGCTGAATCACTAGACTTGCTCCTAAAGTTATCCCAATTACAAGAGGGCCGCATTCTGTTTGAGGATGACCAGCCCTCAATTTGATTTTATGGGCCTTCTTATCCTCTTGAAAGTCTTTGCCTCATAATGGGACAAAGGGGCTTACGATTTAAAATACTGAAGCCATAAAAAAAAAAAACTACTCAGGTAATACAAAAGGAAAGTAAGTGTCAAATGTAATTTAATGTCTGAGGGAGTAAAATCTTTCCAGTGTGCATTAGGAACAAGAGCAGTTCGGACCATTTATGGGCTGGATTCATAATCCCTGACATTTACTTAGCAGACTGAGCAGGCCTCACGCTAACTGATTGCAGTAGACAGCCACTGGCGGATTAAAGAGCCATTAAGGCAGTCATTCAGGGAGCTCCGGTTGGCCCGCTCAGTCATGCATCACCGGATGACGACTGGCCCTTTGGATGGTTTGGCATAGCGATGGGGTCTTTAAGTGGCCGTTAAAAACTTCTAAAGACCTGGAAAGTTGCAGAGCAGGAAGTCTGACAAGTATATGAGGGAGAGAGCGAGGCCTTTGCTTGAGAACTGCATCTGCAAAAGAGAACTGATGGTGACGGAGTGCCCCCATTGGCCCCCGCCTTAAAAAGATCGTAGAAGTACTTCTGGCAACACTTATTAAGCAGTCGGTACTTTGAATGAGGAGAAATAGAGAAATTTTGTTAAACCGCTGTGGAATTAAGAGCGTGCCGATCTGTCTCATTTCCAGGAAGCTTTTTGTGTGAGTGGCTAAGACGTTTTCCACGCAGACCACACACAGTTGAATCCCACACCTCCACTTTAGGTAAAGGGTTTATTTACATGGGCGCCGTATGTATCCTCCAACTCAGAGAGGAATAAAACCAAATACATCTGAGAACAATTTCTGTTATGAACCAAAACATTGCAAATAAAAAAAAAAAAAGAAAGAGAGAGAGATGAACCAATCTTGCATATCTGACAGAGCTGAAAGCCTCAGCAACAGAAATTCACCGTCTGTCATGCTGTTTCCCTCCATGTATTTCCAAACTCGCAGAGTGTGTAAGCTTTACGAAAAACACTGCGCCAACACACACATACATACGCACACCGTACACAAGTATCAAATAACACAGGCTGCAGTTTGCCTTATGTAAAGTTTCCACTCACACACTAACAGCATCGCACGTCGCAGATTAGCAATGTGTGCCAAGCAGCTTTCGCAGTAGTAGGCCAGGAGAAGCTAATAGAGGTGCTGCTGAGGCAGAGTGGGCAGAGAAACGTTTAACTCTACACCGCTGAACACAGCTGGTCAAAAAGACTGTAAATTTGGAAGATAGCCAGTTTATCCTGCTTTTTTGAGCTGCACTTTTCACGTTTCATTTTTGTGTTATTTTCTTTTTCCACAAAGTAAAGACTGAACTTTGTCTGTCATCTTTCATATTTCCGTTGTACTATGATGATTTCACTTTCCGGCAAGTAAGGAGTAAGACAGCGTGGGCAAGGTACTAAAACAGATCAGAAAAACAATCCGAGCATACCCTTTGAATTGATTGAGCTGTTCTACCTCGGGTGTAGATGCGACCTACGGGTCCTGCAGTAGAACTGAGTGATGTGTGTGTGCGAGCCACAGTTACATAAATCCAGGATAGCTTTTCACTGGCTGTAAATACACAAGTGGGGAGCATAATTCATGATGACTGTTTCTTTAGACTTGACCTGTCAGAAATCTTGTTGACTAGTTGGCCTGACCCATCCGCACACAAGCACATGATAAACACAAATACACACGGGCCTCCTACTTTGTATTATTCGAAGGGGTGAACCTCGCCTCTGCAAAAAGGCACACAGTGAATTTCGGACATGTTTGGAGGGGTGTATTTATAAATTGCGAGCCCACCCAGCCTGGAATGCTTTGGATGCTTTGGGTGTTACCAGAACTGGCACCAATAAAGGCCAGCGGCATTCCTAAAGCTATCGATATTAGCTGCAAAAGAGCCGGCTTCGAAAACATTTTCCTGCTTCCAAAAGCTTTTGTTAGGTCTCTTATATACAAGCAAAAACATGCTCTGTTGTATTTGTTGATGGCTGATGTGAGCTGCTGTCAGAGGCAGCACCTTCCTCTTCAGTGTGTCCAGAAAATAGCTGCCCATTCTCTCTCTTCCTCTCCCTCTCTCTCTCTGTCTGTCTAATTTCAAACACAAGCACACATCAAAATTTGGCTGCAGTCCCACTGATGCAAACTTTCCATTGCTCAGTCCATGGTTTCAAATAAAACATCCACTGTACTTATTTTTGCTCTTGCAAAGCTTCATCAGATATAAACTCTCCGATGCACCACGACACTATGCGGCTTGATAATTTGATAGCAGCTTTGAAAAGTGGGAGAATGCAGAGGGCCTGCCTCTGATGACGGGTGGACCTTATTTTGCTTGTTTGTTTGGTGTTGTTTTTGTGTCACACTTTTCAAAAAAAGTTTAAGTTTAATTAGATCAGGCCTGACTTCATGAGTTACCTTCCTCATAACGCATGAAATATCAGGGGCGCAGCACGAATCAGAGCATTTTTATGTTTCAGGATATAGGTTGTGATTTTGGGAAACTGTTTAAATAAAATAAACAAACTAGAACCGGTAAAATACTGATGTTTACAAATTAGACCTATTTTTCAGTGTGCCAGATTGGGCTAGCCAAAGCTAACTGCTCCCCGGCTGTAAATTTTGTATTGATATTTTTGAGAAATCAGTTACGATGGGCTGATCAACAACTCTGCTAGATTTAAATCTGTTCTATGTCTTGGCCACATAATTATTGTCGTACATTCAGACTAAAACACCAAATCAGGCATAAGTTTAACCCTAAAGAATCTGTTTTTGAAGCTCAAATCGAAACGATCTAAACGGAGCGCTGACTGTCACTGTAGCAGGATTGGTACGGTGCACTATGAGTGAAAAAACAGAGAAGCAAGAAGGAAGAAAAATATCCTGTTCCTCCATGAAAGAGGGAGATTATGACAACAGGCATTGAAGCTGAACTGTGGCATTTACTGAAGTTCAGGAAACACAGTATTGATAAATAAGAATATGCTGTACAGTATGTGAGTGTATACAGCGCTGCGTATTTTGTTTTCTGGCGACAAACTGCAAGACCGAGTCAGGAAACGAGATTTAAGGGAGGCAAATTTTCTCCTCTGCTTTTCTTCTTCTTCAGACAGCAACAGAGAGGCCAGAAGAAAGAGGCGACGCATGAATCACTAATGCATTTTCATTAAACCCAAGCCACTTGGATGAAACTATGAGTTTAGATCTGGCTCAGTTTTATATTCATACTTTATCCACAGCTAATGCTTTAAAAAAACCAAAAAAAACCACACAAACAATAATCTGAATAACAAGCACAAGGAAGGGTGTTCACATTCATGTGGAGATAAAACTCCTCGTTCAAATGAGCCATTTTATTTGAATATATCAAAGCTTCTTGTTGTGGATTCTCAGGAGTTTCAGACAATGTTGGTCTTTGAGGCAGAGCAGATTCCCTTTGAGGGGTCAGCTGCTGCTCTGTCTGCTTCTCATTACCGCTCTAATGATAGACCAGGTAGGCTGGAGCTCACTTCGCTCCCAAATCCAACATCTTTTTGCCATTTTTTTTTTCTCTCTCTCTTCTCTCTTCCTCCTCTGTCCTTCCTTGATCTTTTTGTGCTCGCTCTAATTGTCCTCCTGTAACTCCTGACATAACGTCTGGTGCCAAAATCTTCAGACAGCAAAAGCCTACAGCTCTCACCCACAGCTATGTGGCCGACACAAGAGTGAAGCAGACAAAGGGGGCTTTGTGCGACTCCTTCCTGTGAGTGAACTACAGGGGGTGACAGAGAGCTCCGAACACACTGCTGACAGGAGACGGTACAACAACCAAATTCATTTTTCTCTCACATTGACACCTTTTTTATATTTATGAGAGAATTACTAGTGTGTATTTTTTACTTGTTTTTTTTTTCTTTTTCTTTTTTGCCTCTCTCCCTCTCTCTCTCATATTCTTTCTCCCTCTTATCCTCTTTTGGTATTTTCACCCCTTCCTTTCACTCCTCCCATGTGAACTTCTCATTCATCAGCCCTCTGCTCCCCTCCTTCCTCCCACAGTTCCTGCAGATTTTCCAAAAGGACTCGTCCCCACCCCCTAATGCTCATGACTGCCACGCCCTGACAGGGTTCTCATCTGCAGACATAGAGGGGGCTGGACGAATTATTTTGTAAATCTCAATTACATCATAGCTGCTTCACTGAACTGCGATGAGCGCTGAGATGACATCCACTTGCCCTCGTGCTGATTTTGAAGTTTGCGAAGCAGCAGAATAACAGCCACAGTGGGATTATGGTATGATATCAATTTGCAAGGTGGGAGAGTGTTGGGTGTTGGCTCATCATTTTTTCTGCTCGGCCCCGGCAGATAGACGCATACGTGACACATTGCAGCTCTTTGTTTGCCGGGGCAGACAGGGGACACTGGGCTGCTTTGCCGCCTCCTCTGTGCCCACGGCACAACAGGAGCCAGGATGGCAGCGAGTCACGGCTGACAAACTGCACATCATAAACAGTACAGCAGCACCTCCCTCATACAGGCAAACACTAAAGTAACAGCCCGCCATCTGCAGACCTTCTAAGGACAAGAGAGGACAATGTGATTTCTTTTCCTGTGCTACTTTTTTTGTTTGTTTGTTTTTTAACACAGATGTGCGTTCAGTCTAGGACCACTCAGCTAAAGTGTGTATTTGTGGCACCGCATCACATTTTTTACATTCCTGCACCAAATGAATCACTGTAATAAACTATATATAATCTAAAATTATCATTTTGTAAAGCATATGCATAATTTTTCATTTTTCTGTTGAAAATATGAAGGTTTTGACACTCCTGACAACTGTGTGTGTGTGTTGAAGAGTACAGAGCTTAGATGAAACACTGCTGAATGCCGGAAAAGGTGCGCAATAAATATTGGTGACGATTTATGCGTGTCTTTTCACACATCTGGAAACGTTTGTTTTTGTCGATGTGTCAGTGGTCATACATCCATTTAAACCAACGGATGAATGCATCAGGACCAACTCAACATAATGAAGCTACAAAACAGTCAGCGCCCATGGCTGGTTGTCTCCAGCCGCCCAGGGAAGAACACCAAGAGGTTTAACAACGCCAAGGAAGTTGATAACCAGTCCAGTGCCGCAGCTGCGCCCTGCTGTCCTCAGCAGCCTGCTGCGTAGGCACGTGATGCCCGTGCTGGCTGAGCGGGAGGACAGAGAGAGGAGTGTCGAGGTCTCCCTCAGCTTTCCGCTCTGGTTGGGAACAACATGTGGTCAGAGGACTTGGGTGGTCACCCCAAAATACTAGCTTGGGGAAAAAAAAAAAAACTGTGTTAAACAACTGTAGAGTTCACCACAGCAGCTTGTGTTACACACAGACCCAGAACCTGGCAGCACTTGCACAAGGGAGTAAAGATAGAAGGAGCTGGAACAGAGACAGGTGTTTACAAAAACCTCTAAATATGTTTGGATATTACAAATGCTTGACAGTTCAGCTCTGGAGAAAAGCGTGCGCTACAGCAAATCTTCCAAAAGTCCTAAATGCTTTTAAACAACATAACACTAAAGCCTCAAGACGCTGAAACAAAACAAGGCCTTTAAAATGTTTGAAATGTGAACATGAAGTATCATCAACGCAGGTTTCATCAAAACTTTGTCCGAGGTCCCGCCTGCTCTCGATGACCTGACTTCTAGGCACAGTACAACCTCACTGTCGCTGACCTTGGCTCCTCCTCCTTGAGGTCAATACACATTCCCAGCTGCCACGGCCCATCCTGTCGGCGCACAAGATGAGGGCATAAAACTGCCACAGATCCACCGGAGCCACGCAAGGGCCGGCTCACAGCTAACGGCGGATCCTCACGTGGCACACACACCTGACATGGCTGCACGGCACATGCACACATGCTATCATCATCACAATCGCAGTCAGAATGCACACTGATGAGGGTCATTATGATATTTTGGGGGGGAGTTGGGGATTTGACAGGGGAAAGTAGTCTCTGTCAAAGCTGCCACTTGGCATTCCACTGAGACATTTTTACAGCTCTGCTCTCTGCGTAGTGCCCAAATTGGGAACCATGAGGCCATAATTGTCACAGGCCTCCTCCATTTATGCTACCCTGGCACCTCTAAGAGAATGAATGCCATATCAATAACCCACAGCCTGATTGCGATAAACACATCCAACATCCCAGAAAAAACAATGGGAAAAAGCCACATTTTGTCCAACAAACTGGAGAGATCCAACTGTGTCCATTTATGGGGAGGTGAAGCTGCCAGAAGAGAAAAATTAATTTCTCTCCCATCCGCCGAACACACTGACAATGGTCCTATTCTAATTCGGCCCAATTTTGGGAAACGGAGAACAATTTGAAAGCTTGTGAGGAACTGTCAAGCAGATGCCTTTGGCATTTCAGAGGGAGAGGGAGGGTGCCGGGGTTGGAAAATGCTTCTGAACAAAAACGCCATGGTTTTAAATGCCTTTCTCCGCCTTGCAGCGGTAAATCTGAATATTCCCTGGCCTTTTGTTCGGCCGGCACAATCTACAGTAGAAGAAGTACGTGCGCAAATAGATTATGTTTTATGCAAAAATTAGTTTCATGGTCACACTGGTGCATTTACACAAGAGAGAGACAACTACAACTGACAATAGAGTTATAATGGACTGATTAAATCATAAAAGTGGCCCGTGGCAGCCAGTGTTACACTTGTTGCAGAGGTTCATTTGGGAGTAAATGTGTCCTGGCATGGAATAACTAAGAGAGAATAATCGCAATGCTAACTTTGTCTTCTCTAAGTCTAGATGGAAATTTCGAAATGGCAGCAGTGTTGCATTGCAGTGGGGCGTGTCGCTCTGGAAGCCTAACATGACAACATGCCACTGAATCTATCTGATATCTCACTTGATGCACTCTGACCTTTGGCAGCACACAAAGGGAATGCACAAGCAGGGAATGCTTCCGTGTGTACGTCGAATGTATATGTAGCACGTACGCTGTCACTACAGAGCACACGTGATTGCAAGATGAAATCACCTTAGCCTGCAGAGAGTTGCTCCCTGCGTAAATTGAATTTAATTACAGTTAAGTGCGGCTGTTCATTAAACTAAGTGTCACGCCCTATAAAAACATTCATTTCAGTGTGTTTTCAGATTCTTATACTAGTGACTGCAACCAATGGGCATAGACACTGAGTAAAGTGTTGCCAAAACAATTAATTTTTCTACTGAGTTCCTATTTCTAGCCAAATGCCAGCCTCAGCTTTAACACTTCTACTGGCAATGACTCCAAAAACCAATGTTGAAACAACTTTAAAAATAAAAAAATATATAAAACAGAACATGGCGAGACTCCAGCCTTTCCAATAAAGACATCAGCAAAAACCTTCGGACATTCAGGCCAAAGAAGCGAAGCTGTTTTGCTTTCAGGCGCAAAATTCTCCCTTTGGAGACAACAGTGTGTTTGGAGGGCCGTTAATCGTGCGGTAGAAATGGTCACAGTCAAAGAGTCCATGTGGACCCAGAAGCCCCCGCCTCACAAAAGAAAAATCCCAGTTCCAACCCTTGTTCCCAAACTGCCAAGGTCCAGCTGTGCACAGTCTCACATCAACACTGACAGACACCTCTTTGTGTGAGAGGACATAGACTGTGGCCAGCTATAAAAAGGGGCTGTGAGAGAGCTGCAGTGAATGGAACATTTAATAAGTGATTAAAGAGAATGAAAGGAAAGGAATATGGATGAGGGAGTGAGGTGTGGAGGGGGGGGTTAGAGGAAAAAACATAAATAAAAGGAAGCACAGGAAATTAGACCTCTAGTTTCCGTGTTCCCTTCCTTTTTTTTTTTTTTTACTTTTCGCTGCAGTTCACACATCAGATGGTCACTTGTTGAACATGACTCATTTCACACCACCACTGCTTAGTGGCACCAACACGAGGAATTTTGGGGTGTTTTCCTCGTGATTAAGGCTCCAGATATTCATCTGATCGGTGCTTTGCATGATTGTGAGTCACTGTGCAAACAGCTGAGGTTTCTATCATTCATGTTCCCTTTCCTGTCTTGCCTGGATGACAAGCACAAGCTGCATTTTCCCTAATTTGGGGTGGAGGTTTGTGTGTGAGAGCGATACTCACACACAGGGGTGAATAATTCAACTCCTGAGTCAGCACGGAAACATTAGACCTCGCTCCCCTTTATAAACGTTTGGCCAAAAATAGCTTGAATTACAAGCCTGTTGTAACCTCAAAGCACATTGTCAACTTACTTTATAGACACTTGGACAGCTTTTTGAAAAAAAGCTCATAAATTTGTCGAGCAACATGTAACAAAACCTCAAAAATGAAGTCGATTTTTTTTTTTCCCCAAAGTTGTATGAGGCAAATCCAGTACTGAGAGGACCAGCTTAACAATGGAGGTGTTAATGGAAAGCAATCACTCGGCTGCTGTGTGTGGTGCATGTGGACTGCTCTGCATCAGCAGCCCGTTCTCTGCCGATTCTGATGACTCACACCATCCAGGCCGGTCAGAGAAAACCACATGAAGCACCAAATTACTGCAAATCTGAGTTTCCAGTTGCAGTTAGTCAATGCCACATTTCCTGAGGTTGACCAGGTTGGAAAATGAACAAAACAAGAGATCCCCTACATCAGCTTTATCAATGGTCTGGGCTGAAGCAGTTGGCACGGAGAGAATGTTCAGGAAACTTTAATGTACAATTTGAGCATGTGCTCGAGTTTGACATGAATGACACAGAACCACAAACATCTCTGAGATTATTGTCATGTTGCATGACAATATGACAGGCAGAGAGTCTGGTCAGTGTTTCCCCTCTGTTGCCTTGTCCTGCCCTGGCCTGCCCTCTCCTCCGCTCTGCAGCGCGCCACAGTGTGGCTCCAGTGGAATGTGATGACCACGGACCAGACAAAGCCCTGCATTCATGCCCCCCCGCCACCACCCCCCACCATCCCCCGTCCCACTCTGGAAGTTTGCGACTGGGAGCCTTGATCACTGAATGCGTTAGGGAGTGATGGGGAGGGTCCATCCAGCCCTTGCCTGTCCTGTCAGACATACATTACCCCTCCCGTGCACCAACACATGACTGCCGGGCCGCCGCATCAGCCGCACACCTCCGCCTGTCAAGTGTAATTTCTCTTTCTTAACTGTTTTAATTCACGTCAAAGGCGACGTTGATACCCGACCACGGTGAAAACCTAGAAACACATGCTGCAGCATGGTTACAGTGAAAAGCCCTCTGGGATTTTTCCTGCATCTGTTTGGCCTGACTTGATAAATGGAAAGTGTTTGGTGTGGCATTACATGGGGGGGAAAAAAAGAGAATGATTATTTGTGCATGCTGGAAACAAAACAGGTGGCAAGAAGTGAAACCAGCGGGTGAAATTCTGCTTTTAATTGTAGAATTTGTGATTTGAAACAAGCGGTGAGGGGAGGAGAGGTGATTGTGTGTCATCCTCAGTTTGGCCTAATGTGAGTAATAAGTGATGCTAACTCGGTCAAAGAGAGACAAGATAGCACAAACACATGCACATGCATCCTCTGCAGCCTGAATGTCTGCCTGGCAGCTGTTTCCTCTGTCTCAGTATCTAATAGATAATCCATTTGCTTCCTTTGTGTCGGTATAATGGAGCACTCAGTGCCTCGGAGGCATTTTCCAGCTAAATTCCAAACAAAAAACAACAAACACAAAACTTTCCATGCCAGTGCACGGGAACATGCAAGCATTTTGACGATTTCTTATTGTTGTGTAACTTGTGTATTTTAGCTGGACTAAAAATATATTTCTGTTCATGTCATCACTATCATGACATCATCGCTCTCAAGAAAACACAGTAAACACATCAGTGAGCCTCGGTGTCTCACTGGGTGGTAGGTTTCTTTATTTTATCTTATTTTGAGGTGACACACACATAGATACTCTTTCTCATTGCTGTAAACTGGATGTGGACACAAGGACTGAAAAGTGGAGGCTATGTGAAAGGAACTTAAATGCGAATTCTACCTTGAGGACCATCAGGCTGTATAGAAGTCATGGCTGGTTTATTAGCTCAGTAAACGTTTTCCCACTGAGTTTATGGTCTCAACCGCTCGTTTCAATCTCCCAAACAACACAATGTTGTTTTTTTTAAGGCGATGGTGCCATTTAGAGGAACATAGACGACAATCAGGATGGAGGACAGACCAAGTCATATCCACTTTTCACTCCTCCTCAGCTCCACCTTCTCCTCCAAAAAATTTTTCCTCTGTCACCAAAAAACCAACACAACCAGTTAACAAACTTGAGGCTACTAAACAGCAGTTTATGGCTAAAGTCCCGGTGGGTGGGCACTAGGTAAATACGCACAAGGATGGCAAATCTGTGGCTGAAAATAATCCAGAAAAAAATGTCCAGCCAGCCAGCCTTATTTGTAACTAAATGTAAAATGTGAGGTCAAACTAGGCTAACCTCATTGGACTGTATGGCTAAACAGCAGTAAACATTACCAACCATAACTCACACAAAGAATCATCACATCTAATGGAAAACCAATCCACGCTGGTGTCCATTTTTACATTGAAATTTATGTCACTACACCGCTAACACTGACACTGCAGATCGATCTTGGGCCCTTTATGAGACGAGGAAATGCTGCTTCACTGGCTTTCAGTCCGGTCTGCAATTGTTATTGTACAAGACTAAATTGCAACATCGATAACAGCAGAGAGGTCCCTCTTTGTCTCTTCGGCAGTTATATTTCAGGCGCATTTTCATTCCATCCCTGCAAGGGAATTGCTCAGAAAAGTCTGCCCACATGGTCGTGGTCAGTGAATACCATTCTCCCTTGTTACCAGTGGAGAAATAAAAAGTAGGCCTCAGTGACAAACTGGAGGATAGACGAGTGGTGTATCGTGGGTAATCACACCCACCCATCTCATCTGAGCCGAGCCCAGGGCGCTCCTGTGATTTTCCCAGCAGGACACAGCATTATCTCAGCAGGGGCTCTTTAATACTGTCATCCGATTTAACAGTTCATTTCCTCTCCAGGTGCGCCCACCCTCCTCAAACATTGCTCCATCCACAGCCCGCACGAGGAAACCGATGCCATTAGTGTCCCTTATAAGTACTACAGTCAGGAGAGGAACTAGAAGAAAAATTCTGAGAAGAGGAAGCTGTGGCGTGACCAGGATACTTGGCAGCTTGACACCGGGGGGGGGCTGGAGAGAAGAAGTGAAAACACCAGAGAAATAGACAAGGACTTGTTTCCACTGGGTGGGGATGTTTAGAAAAACACCCCTGACCCCTGCCTCTAGTCTATTCTTACCTGATAAGGTAAAGGTCAATGGTGAAAAGTGAAGGATGTGTCAAGGCCTTAGGGTGTGTGTGTGTGTGTGTGTGTGTGTATATGTGTCGCTTCATATAGCAAGATATAACAGACCTGTTGAGAAGTAAGTGAAGGCTGCGAGGTTACAGGCTTTTCTATCGGTGAGAAAATGAAGAATTGTGATCTCTAATGTCACAGAGAACACGCCAGATGTTCGTGCTGCAAGAGAAAGCAACGGGAAAGTGTTTGTTTTGGAAGGTGGGATGTATTTTTGATCATAAGTTCGAGTCCCACACTGAGACTACAAGACACCCGCCTCTGGTCGATGGCGTCTGGCAGCTTCGTTATGAGTGAAGAATTCTTCTGTTTGTATTTGCCTTGGCTTAATACTGAGGGAGTCTCTGGGTGTCACACAGGCCTGAGAAACAGGCTGCAGTCTGTAGACTTATTGTCATATTAAAAGACAACTGATACAAGGCACCATTTGTGTCTCCCATTATTTATGTTGCATAAGATAAATATGTTTCTGCTGCAGCCAGAGAAAAGCCAAAGTCCTCTCTCGATCACTAATCAGTGAAATCCAAACCACTGTGTGTCCAGTCAGCTGAGAGCGCTGACTGGAGATCCAGTGCATCGTATTTTCGTGTCTTTTGTTCAAACGGGATGAGAAAATGAAAGAGTCCGAATGCCAAAAACCTCTCAGTCAGCCGGACCACATGACATAAACATCTAGAAATTATGACACTTTTCCGTTCCCGCTCACTTCATTTTTCATCCCCAAACTATACAGCTTAACTGCTACGACGCTTCAATACCACAAACATATGGAAGCCATTTTTTTTAAACTGAGCTTGTTAGGCCAAAGCTGAATTAAAACCCTCTTATTTACTGAGTTTTCATTCCCACTGTATGAGCACTGCTCCCTTTGGTTCTGTGTGGCTGTGCTCTGAGAGCACTGGACAGCATGTTTGCTCCCACAGATATTTCCACTATGCAGTAATTCACAACACACTGTCATGGGCCACAAGGCAAGAAGTATATATAGGACCCTCTAACATTTCCCTCACATTCTGAGGAACGTTGACAAGGAAGCACTTTTCCAGCGGACGCTCGCAGCTATGCATGGAGGAGGAATTTCATACGAGGACAGGCTTTTTTTTTTTTGCTTTTCTGGTGTGTATTTATAGTGGTTGAGGTCAGGGAGGCGAAGGCATGCGGGGTGGCCTTCTCCAATCTGGCCATGTTAAGCGATGCCGCAGGCCACATGGGTGGAGCGATGACACGTCTTTACACTCTAAATCTAAACCTGCATGTTTATGACAATAGCAGCCTCTCCACACTCTGCAGAGTAACGCCCAGAGCAGCGTCTCTGAAGATGTCACCGAGCGCTGCCTGTCTAACAGCGGACGCAGAGGCGGCTTCAGGGCAAAAGTTGTAAACCTGCACAAAGCCATCAGGAATGAACTCCAGATCACATGGCATGTTGTAACAAGTGGATAGATCAGATACTGCAGGTTTACACCCCCACCAACACATTAGCGGCCTGATGTTGCTGATGGAGTGCTATTAAAGGCACAACAGTAGAAAATTGTCATATTCTCTGTTTTGTTTTTTTGTGATAATCCACTTTTGTTTTAATAGTTATTTTAATTGATTGATTGATATACACATGAACTTAAATGTAATATGTATATATATATATATACATACAACCGCCTCATAACTGTATTGGAAAGACCATTTTTGTGACCTTTTTCACCACTGACCCAGTGGCATAGTTATATAGCTAAATATTAACTGCTAATGCTAATTTTAATTTAATTTTGCCTGTCAAGACACTGTAAATAACCAGAAAATGGACCTTTAATATCCCACTTTGTTCTGGTCAAAGTTCTGTGGTGAATATAAACCAGCTGAGCAACTCCTGGCTACAGCTTTGCTAGTCTCTGTGGCTGAAACCGGGCTATCATCTGTCCAGCCTCACCCCTTCAGAACAGATTAGTGTAAACGATCCTCATTTCCAATGGTAGGTAACACAACACAGATTATTATTCTGTGCTACAGGGGTTTGTGTGGACTCTTCCTGTGGCATGAATCATTAAACAGGTGACTGTAATCCATACAGACAGCTAGGTCCTCTGGGTGACAGCTATCTGATGCTGCTGGGGGACCAAACAGACAAAGCTCAGATTGCTCCCCTTCTAAAAAGATATTTGAAGGTAAACTGAAAATCGAATTCCCCCAAAAAAACAAACGAAAAAAAAAAACAACAACAACAAATAAATAAAATAATCTCTTAAAATCCTGTTAAACAAATCCCCTCAGTTTTTTTAGCGGAGATTTTACTTTGCATCACTTTGACGTTCAATCAAGAAGCAAATGTTACCAGCAAAGAAAATGAGTTGCAGGACTAATGTGCAGCATCAAGACCACGGTGGTTATATGAACGACTCCAAAGGATCTCTGGGTTTTTTAAAGGGCCAAGAACATGTAAAAACACGAATCAAATTACTTTTAAAGAAGAACGCCAAAATTCCCCAATCTATCTTCAAAGTAGTGACATTTTAGAACCCAGTTAAAGCACCTGCTTGCCATTAATTTGAAAATCCTAGGCTGAGTGCTACAGTAACCTATGGCAACTGCTTCTGTGTCAACAGAAATCTTGGATGGGCCAGCTCGGGCACCCCAGGACTGTGCACCACCATTGGCTGGCTGAATGAATGACTCGCAAACTTGTCCATGTATTATGCATGCGAGCATACCTTTAGTGCGTTCTTGAGCTCATTTCCAGGTACACACAACTGAGGGGAGGCCTGCAGAGAGAAACCAAAGGAGAGGTTCGGTAAGGCTCCGCTTTAACGTTTTTTTTTTTGTTGTTGTTTTTTTTTGTAGCTTAGTACATTATTAATCTTTGATGTAATGTCTGAATGTCTTGGGTCCGTAAAATTTAAATGTGCCTCGGGTATTTGATGCATTGAAACCAGCAGCACTCGAATCGACAATGGAGCTGATGGGATCCACTCTGACGGCCACATATGCCCGGCCAAAAACCAGCCACTTCCTCCCCGCCATCTCCACCATGGCATCCAGCTATCGCAACACCCAGCCTGCCTTGGCCATGAATCCCAGTGCCAACCTGTGGAGGACCAACAGCTATTACAAGAGCAGCAATTTGCTCCCAACTGCCTCTTCTATACAGCGAGAGAATGCAGATCTGTTTCGAGCCAAGACCGTGCTCTACCCATCCAACAGGACGGCACTGACCACCCGCTACACCCCAGAGGACTGGTACAAGTCCAACCAAAACAATTACATGGAGTCCGAGTCATCCCGGAAAAGCGCTGAAAGGCTGAGGAGAGACACCATCAGGCTGATGCAGGATAAGGAGCAGCTGACCAGACGAACCCAAGAAAACACCAGCAAGAACATTGGCGAGCGACTCAACGACATCGTCTTCTGGAGGGCCGAGCTGATCCACGAGACGGACAACATGGTGACGGAGATAGCTGCTCTCGCTGAGGTCAAGAAGAGGCTGGAGAGAGCTTTGGCAGAGACTGAAGGACCCTTTCAGGTGAGGATGGAAGGGCTAACATTCAGTGAGTGCCTGTTTCCTTCAATTTTCTCTCTTCTAGAGAAAAATATTTTAATTTTGAGGAAAATTGGTGAAAATTTTGCATTTCCATAGGGACAAATTGCTTTTGGCTTGAAATATTAACACTGTGTGTCTCGCTATTCAGTGCGCACATAATATTATTCATGCACATCATCTCACTGGGTCTCTGTGTCTGCATTGAAACTGCGGCTCAACTGGAGCTCTTAATTAGATCACCTCCATGTCCTGTTTGAGCGTGTCTGCTCATTTGTTTCACTCAAAGAGGGTGAACTTAATCTGTCTTGAGATGTGATGAGGCAGACACCTTTCTAGGGCTGGATCACGTGGCAGGAGACCTTCTTAGAGACTCTAGGTAACTGAATGCTGAAGAACGCAGCCGATGTTTAGAGCTATGCAGAAAACACACTGGTTAAATTACTACCCCACCTATCTGGATGGCACAGAGAAGAAAATGCGACCTATTGAGTGACTTTAAATTCTGCTTGCTGTACAACCATCTCAAGCTTTTTTAGTCATGATCGCTCTGTCAACAGGTGTCTCAAGAGTGTTTGTACCACAGAGAGAAGCGGATGTCCATCGATCTGGTACATGACGATGTGGAGAAGGACCTCATAAAGGTAACATTAAGTCAGCACTGTGAGCGAATGTGTGCGCTACATCTGATAGCAAATTTGATAAAATAAAACAAAGTGCTTGAATCTCTACTTACCGGCTTTGTGACAAGGAAGTGGAAGTCATCAAGTCGTGTCAAGAAAGGATGAGGCGACATCTGGACCGATCCGTCTCCCAGCTGGCGTGAGTCTGAAAATTGAGATGACAAAATGTTATTATAAACAAGCCGTTTCCAAAACTGTTCATTTTGGCATGTTTTATATTCAACTGTCTTTGTGTGGCATTTCTTTGCGGGGATCTTCAGGTCTAACAGGGCAGCCCTGCATGAACTGGAACGAGACATGAATGACAAAGTGACAGCCCAGAGGATAGATGACAGGTGTCACCATCTGAGGAACACATCGGATGGTATCGGCTATTACAGAGGGATTGAAAGACTAGACCCTTCGTGAGTTTAGCTTGATGTGATGAAATATTAACAGTTTCTCATGTTTGTTTATACCAGCTCAGACTGGACTGATAAATTATTGATCACAAGTTAAACATTGGGTGAAAATCTTCAAATTCTATTATTAATTGAGAATGTACTCTTGCGTTTCAAGTGGACATTTTTGCACCAAATTTGACAAATATGTTTCTGTTCGATCAACAGAACGACAATGATCTTGCGCAAATCTTTCCCATATGCAAAACCGAAGGAGTATAAACCGCAAGAAATATAAGTAATTGTTTTCCCTCTCTTAGGCTCTCTCTGCCAGATTCGTGGTCCAAGTTCACAGACGACAATATCTTGCACTCCCAGAGCCAACGGGCTGCTTCCCACAAGCTCCGGGATGAGATAGACATCTTGCTGAACACCACATCCAATGAAATGTGGAGCCAGTTCAGCAACGTCAACGTGGCCTTCACCAACCGCATATCAGAGACCGCCGACGCCAAGAGCAGCCTGCAGACACACCTGGCTAAGGTTTCCTACATTTTGTGTACCAACAGCGTATTTTATAATTCCATGTTTTTGATAAATCCCTATTTTTGACAATTTTTTATCTCATCAAGGAAATTTTGTTTTGACGTTTATCTATTTGTTAGCAGGATTGTGCAAAAAGTACTAAACCATTCAGCCAGGGATGAACCGATTCAGAAATATTCAGATTATTAATTATTAAAGGGCTTTTTTTTTTCCTGAAGTCTGATGGAAGTGGCCTTTGCAGATGGTTTTGGCTCTTCGAGTGGCTTTTTATTCTTGAATTTCATTTTGTCTTGGTCAAGATGATGAAGTTTCATGATCAAAAAGCCTGAACTCCTAAAAAAAAAAAAAAAAAAGAAAGAAAAAAAAAAGGCATCAAGGGACAAAGCACATGACTTTGTGTTGAGTGGAAAAAGAGAAACATGCATTCACTGTCTTCCATCATTGGCTCACTAAATTTGCCACTAATTAGGAAGACATTGTGTGTTTGTGCCATTCATTTTTCCTCATACTATATTCAGCAGCATATGATACAGAAATTGTGCACAGATAAATTTATATTACCTGATTCATGACCTGAAGGGAATAATTGTCTTCTATAGTGCATTACGTGCACATTGACTGTAAAACACTCCTGTCAACAGAGAGGAGCGGCAGCAGATACAATATTCTACACTGGATCTTATTGCTCTCGGGTTAATTGTCAAAGGTTACCAAATCTGAGTCCACGTCAGCTCTTCAACGGGTTCAAACACTGACGGTAGCTGTGATGTGAGGCACACAGTCATTAATAAAACTCAGCCTTTGTCAAAAGCGAGGAGAAGTGATTTGCTGGGATTGAATTAGATCAAATGGGTCTGGACAGAGCAGGCCACTGTGGTCAGCTGATGCGAAGCCTGCAGCAAGCACTCTTTTATTCTTTCCTCCTTTCAGATTCACCCTTTTCCTTTCTCTCATCAGCCTTTCCTCCTTCGCCCTCATTATCAGAATCTACATTAGAAGCCCTGCTATTCTTACGAGAAAAAAATAAATAAATCAGCTGCCACCGACCAACGTGACTCCAAACTGAAATTACATTTATTTCTCCTCACCCAGACTCTGCAGGAGATTTTCCAGACCGAGATGCTGATTGAGTCTCTGAAAAAGGCCCTGAGAGACAAAGAGTGCCCTTTGAAAGTGGCTCAAACCCGGCTGGAGGAGAGGACCCGCAGGCCAAACATAGAGCTCTGCAGAGACAACCCACATCATAGGTAACTCTGCAATTACTGCTCTGCCAGTGGGCAATTTAAACATTTATGCAGTGGGCGACAGTGGGCGCTCTACATGAATGTTTCCTGAAATTGATCACACGTGCCAAGCGTGGTGAATCTTGTGGTTGGGGGTTGAAAGTCACAATTCTTTAACAGCCCCGTCACTTTTTGTGATTGGATTGGATGTTAACTAACAGTAACTGACAACGGAGGAATCGCTATGCATCTGAATTTAATTTTCTCTTCAACTGCGAATTCAATCCACGTCGTATTTTGCGTACGGAGTGGGAGCACACCGGCATTCAGGAGGAGCTCAGCTGCACCAGCACTTTTTCCTTTTGCACTCTGAGCTACAACGATGAACACAAGGAAGTACAGTGCTACGCGTGAAGTTATTAAGATGCACTCAAGAAAACAGCAATCTAAATGAATAAATACCAAGCAAGCTGTTACAGACAACCAGTTTAATGACAGTGTAATTGGTTCCTTGTTGCTTAGCTACAATCTGTCTAAGCTCATTTGATGTTAAGAGGTTTATTCCTCACTATTAAGTATGAAAAGATATCCAACGTTAGCCACATTAAAGCCACTATGTAAATTTTTTAATTCTTACCATGGAAACATTTGGTTGTATTTCTAGGAATTGCACCGTAACATGCAAACACGCACGCGTCACCGCACCAACCCGTGTAGACTTGTGAATCTTAAACTCACGAGATTTACATCAGTGAGCCTTTTAACTGATTGTTCATTTCCGTGTTCAGACTTGTGAGTGAGGTGAGAGAGATCGAGGACACCATTCACAAGCTTCAGGAGAGGCTGATGGAGGCTGAGAACACTTTGCAGACTCTGGTGAAGACCAAAGTGAACCTGGAGCACGACCTGTCCATCAAAGCCAACTCACTCTTCCTGGACCAGGAGAAGTGCATGAGTATACGTAAGAGTTTTCCCAGCATGCCCCGTCTGGTGGGCTACACCTAAATCTAACCTAAATCTAACCTAAACCTAAGTCTTAAAGAGGGGAGCCTTAATTCAACTCTGACTGTTTTTGATGATTTTGGAGTGACTTAGTTGGTGGTGCTGGTGGGCTTGACCACAAACAAAATAACTTAACTTCATAGGCTCTGATGTCAACAGCAACAGTAGATCGTGTTAGTTTTGAGCATGGTACCAGTAATCCATTCACAAAAGGTACAAAAGAGCAGCCGTGCACTTAAAACCTCCACTGCCTTTCTGATCGATCAGACATAATTCAACCTCTCATCATGTTTTCATTTTGCCTGCAATTACAGACATTGTTATCCTTAAAAAATGTTGTAAACTCATGTGTTTATATTTGAAAATGATCTATTAAAGGCCTTGTTAATGATGAAAATGAACTATTGTTATGTGCTGCATCTACGACCCCTCACCCACAAGTTTCTGTCTCGACGGACAGCATCGTCACAAGCATGAATGAAGAATCACTGAAAATACTGCACAACAGCATCTGGAAAAATTTTAATTTCATCTACTTTTCTGGAATTCAAAACCTTGATTTATAAGATGAACCTTGCTTTTAACACAGTGTTATCTGTAAGAATTATTTGGGGCTGGGAATCTATCTGAGCCAGGGTTTGTGTTTCTGTTCAAAGTACACTGGCAACACGCCACAGCCCAGTAGAGCGCAAACAGCGGCCGTGGAAGCACACGTGACAGTAACCTCCAAACAAACAGCAGAAATTAGCTCGTACGACTTAGCCGGTGACAGAGACATGAGCCTCTGAAGACCTGAGCGTCACCTCAGATAGAGCGGTGACTGTGATTTGACAGTTTAAGACTCAGAGCAAACCCTTCAGCTTGATTCACACAGGACTTTACTGCCCATTCTTCTTCTGTTGACCATTTCTCATCACCTCACCCAGAGGAGGAGCTGGGCAAACAACTTCTAAGTTATGTATAAAACCA
The DNA here is from genome assembly GCA_034769265.1 of Remorina albescens. Taxonomy (NCBI): domain Eukaryota; kingdom Metazoa; phylum Chordata; class Actinopteri; order Carangiformes; family Echeneidae; genus Remorina; species Remorina albescens. The sequence goes on from CM068480.1 coordinate 3,810,198, forward strand.
ACACACCCATCCTATAAGATGTATGCCCCCCCGCACTCTTCTGTTCCCTGATGCTCTTATGCTCAAGTACATGGAGGGATGGAAGCGGAGGAGTTAACCAGGACTGGATGCCATGTGAGGAGTATCAGTTTCATTTCATTTTATTTATTCAGTTGACCCAACAAGCTACTGACACACACTGCTGTAAACACCATTACACTTATTCTGCCACCCTTCCACTGGTGCATCTCTTGCACAACCTTTGGCTTCACCAAGGAATGTAAACTTTGATCGCCTGCACACAAGTGGCCGTGTCTTCATTCATTACATTCATCAGAGTTATCTGACTGACTATTATCTTAAGGGGCTCCAGTGGGAAGAGCACAGCGGCATAGTGTTTAGCGCTGTTGCCCCACAACAAGAAGGCCGCGGGTTCGGTTCCTGGGCCCTTTCTGAAATATGGGCCCTTTTTCTCCCACCGTCCAAAGACATCATGTTTGGGTTAACTGGTGACTATAAATTGTCTGTAGGTCTGAGTGTGAGTGTGAATGGTTTTTGGTCTCTGTCTGTCTCTGTGTGTCGGCCTTGTAATGGACTGGCGACCTGTCCAGGGTGTACCCAGCCCTCACCCAATGTGAACTGGGATTGGCTCCAGCACCCCCCGTAACCCGGAAACAGATATGCTGTAGAAGATGAACGAAGAAATCTCTCAGGTTGAGGGAGTGAATAGAAGTTGGAGACAGGCGTTGGACGGCTGGACTGGGATAATAACCAAAGATGTGTGAAAAGGCATACAACCAGGGATCTAAGATGTAAGATCTGTCTCAAGTCTATCACAAAACTGGCTCCACCTAAATCATTTTAGTTCAAGTAGAAGCATCAACATCTCTCTGGTAAGTAGGGAGTAGTTTCCCTATACAGGCTCCTGAAAGGATGGAAGGAGTGACCAAAAAGATAAACCCCTCGTATGAGTAACTTGCACTTTGATTAAGGTGTGATGTTTTACGACTGCCTTCCCCTGCTGTGCAAACAGTATGTTATTTAAATACAGCATAGAGGAGGCAGGAGGCCTCTGCCTTGGTTTCCTACATGTATGTGTGGGCCTCCACAGTCCCGTGCTCAGGCACATTCCTGAGCCCTGGAATTGAAGGAGAAAGACCCCGTGTTGTCTTGTTTAATCAAAAGACCCTCTGCTCTCATCACCTCGTAATTAAACATACTGACAGAGTCGAGGGGGTTTTCTTCCCTTCGTCTGTCCTCTTTCAACTCCCACCTTTACAGCTCAGAAACACACAATGGAGACACCCATGAAAACATTTCATTTAAATAGGATTGAGTTTTCTCTGTCTCCCACATTTCATTTGAGGTTGCAGTTCCCTTTCTGGGTGGGACGCAAATAGGCCTTCCCATTTGACCTCATCTAACGCCCCTGCATATGGGGAATGTACTCTGGAATTTTCCCCACACTCCAAACATATTGGCAGTTTATTTTTAACGCCCACTCTCGTTATAGATGCCCTGTGCCCCATGTTATTCTGTGTTTCTAGCATACCGTCATGCCATACTAAAGAGCTGATCACAGATCACTTGAGACTGGTTTCGGTCACTGAGGGTCTTCTACTCTGTGCTGCAATTACAAACTTGGACTTAAGTTTGCTTCACTCAAGAAGAAAAGTGGGAGACTATTTGCTTCACTCAAAGTATAATGAACACTGATTACCTAATTACACTCAATCTAACGTTTAGCTGATAACTTGATTGCATTGTTGCTTGTATGTTATAATTCTGGGCCACAACTAAACCAGACACAGCCCTGACATGTTATCACATTACAGAGTCGGTATGGCTAATATGTTAGTAAAGAGCCACGTTATCACGCTACAGCCTCTACGTTCCTTTTCTGTTTCCACCAACATAAAATGCTGCTCGCTGTTCCACTTTTCACCGGCTACCGGCTAACATTATTTATCTGTTGTCTCAAATTGTGCACATTAAAATTTTTGTTTGTTTATTGTTTGTAACAACTTTTGACTCACTTGATTTTGTATTCTGATCTGTCCGTAAGCTTTTCCTGCTCTACTCTTTTGAACTTGCACTCTCCATGCTGATTCAATTTAGGGCTTTTGTCCAACAACCCTGTCACCATAGTGACACAAGTTCTATTAAAATGAATCTATTTCTCTGTGTCCATAGTCAAATTCAGAGCTAATAAAAGAAAAACTACAGTGTAATCTAGAACTGGAAGAGCAACACTACATAATAACTGGAAACATCCAATTATATTGTTAGCTTTGTAGGAGTGGAAGAGAAATATAGCTAAGATGCAGCTAAGTCAGGAACAGAACGTGCAAAATTGTGTTTGGGTCATAAATATTAAAAACATATCCGCCTCCCCTGATGATATATTCCGGTATTGTTAATCATATTAACTGGGATATCTGGTTTAAATCCCTCTGGCTTCATGATATGGGATATTTAAAACTTTGACCCTGCTCAGTTCACGCTGCTGGAGAACTCAGTTTGAACTGAACACTAAACATTCATGGGAACCAGCTCTTCCTGCGGCTTATGGGATCTGCGCCAAAACTGTGACTTTTCTCAAGAGGCCTTTTGGCGATTCCATCGTTGGGCCATGACGTTTTTTCTCTTACTGTAAGGCAGGATCTACCCCCCCCCCCCACAAAAAAAAAAAAAACAGAAAGTAAGTGTGAATCCGTTGACTAATCGGTCTGGAAACTGCTACGACCAAGAGAGAGGAAGCTGGAGGCAGACTGATAACACATCACACTCTTTGTGGTTTTCCATTCTAACTGCCAGCCTCATGTACAGTGGCTCTGCGGTCCCATGTGGCCGTCTCGCTAATCCTCTCTCACATGAGAAATCTTTACATCCTTAACCTTTTATTCAATCAACATTATCTTCCCCCGGCATTCTGCACATAACTCTGACCAGGGAGTCGCGATAAGCTGGAGAACTGGCCCTGCTGCCAATCGCAGTTCAAAGGTCAACCACGAAGACCGGCACGACATAAAAGACACAGATGACTCGAGGGGCCGTTGGTGTGATAAAGTGGAATTCCAGGAGAATCCATAACATTGATCTGGGAGTCCAGAGGCCAGAGAGGCGTGGGTGGATAACAGAGCGACACAGACGTTAAAATGCAGTACTGCAATTTTTCCTGCTGAATCATAGTGATGTGAGGACGGCGAGGTCTGCACTGTAATCTGATTTAGAGCCACATTTATTAGACTTTATATATTCCTTTATTTTTAAGCACAGTGCTCATGAGGAAAGGACACAAGCTGAGTTCTGAAGAGCAACACATGATTCATGCTTACACACCACCATCTCCACCTCTTGACAAACTGGATAAAGCAGAATATGTTAATCGTAACCGTACGAAATGTCAGATTATATGATTTCTTTAATGGATAAACAGTTTTTCTTAAGTGTTTTATTTCAAAATGAATGAAGATGAACATTTAAAAAAATAGTGAGGTTTTAAGGTTGGACTTAACATTATGTGCCTAATTTATTAGCATAGATTTGACATGACCTGACATAATACAGCGGCTTTTGTGCACTTTTAGGAATGAAACGTTTTCCACTTGAGCCTCCATCTGAAACTGACCACACTGACGACACATCGCTGCCAGTGTTTTGGTATATTTTGTGTGACTTAAAGGACGGGGATCGGTTTACCCGTCGGTTGTCATCACCCCATATCTCGTCTGATTAAAGGGTGATGACAACACAAAGGTTGTGAGCAGCTTAAAAGTTATCAGCAGACAAACAAACTGTATTTCCATATTTATCTCTTTCTCTGCCTTTGTGTCTCTGCTATTTGCTCGCCTCCCCCCCTCGCATCTCCACCTCAGTTTTTATCCACAACCACTTATATACAATTTGCACACTTATTATTTCTTGTGATTAAACTAGCTATTGTTATCATCTCTTCTCTATCTTATCATTAAACAAAATCTCATTTGAGCATGCAGGTCCGTCTGTGCAAGTTGGTTTGGCTCCAACTAGCCAGGACTATAAACAGTTAGATAAAACAGAGCCATGGGAGTCCACTGTGAGTTTAGAGAGGGGCAGTCTGACTCCAACACGGCTGCCGTAGGAGGGGAGCTATTAAACCAGTGCAGCTCAGTGGGCCGACAGACAACGGCACCTCACATAGTGACAACGGGACTCGAGGGCTGAGCCACCTTTGACCGACAGCTGCCACCACCCAAAAAACGCGAGGCAGGAGGCCCGTTCTTTCCCTGGAGGGTGAGCAGTGACGCAGACAGGCCTTACCCCTGACCCGTGAGGAGCATCAGCTGGATCCACTGCTGTGAGTGTTATCTACTTATTCATCACAGCTAATGGATTGTGGTTCAAGATGAGCAAAGTGGCATAACAAGCAATCAAGTGAAAGAAAGTGGCCTGTCGCTCACTTTTAAAATCAGCAAGAGGGGGAATCTAATTGGGTCAAACACGAGGCCCCATCTTTCTGCTACAAAACTGCATACAATACTGGTTTACTTTACAGATTTTAATCAATAGGAATTACTAGGCATCATTTATGACAGCCGCATCTGTTTTAACACTCTCCTCCGTGTTGGTATGTGGATGGAGTTACTGTAACTCAATCACGTCTGCTCTCCAGAGTCATGCCCCTGCTGGCTGAGGTCCTATCCATGGCTTTGGTATGTACTCTCACTGTCTATCTCACAAACGTGAAGATAAGTCCTGCCATCTTAACGACGGAGGTGAAATCTTAGACACCGCTCCAGATGTAACATTATTCTGGGTCTCAGTCCGTATGTTTGTTATGTGGCGCTCCCCTGAAAGTTTGGTTTCATACCCTCCCCTTGGCTTTGGACATGCAGTAAATGTACCACTCCCACGCTCACTTGGCCCGCTGATTGTCATTCTTTCACAAACACTGACAAATAAGGGATGTGAGTGAGGCGTGCACAGCTTTAGTTTTAAGAGGAGTTCTCCTCCACATATCACTGTCAACCAGCCCAAATGATCCGTTAAAGGCCTCACAATTCTGTAAACACCGCAGATACACTCTTATGTACACAAAGGATATCAGCTGCAAACAGCAGGACAATCATATCAGACAAAGAGGCGGCGCGGGCTCAGAATTTCACATACTCTGAGCACAAGGCTCTCACTCAGAGCAGCACTTCAGGGCTGTGATCTGCTCATGTATTTGTCCCTTTAGTTTGAGTGTGTGTGTGTGTGTGGTGGTGGTTGTGGTGGTGGTGGTGGTGGGGGGGGGGTGAATACAGCAGAAAGGGCCTCCAGCTTCATCTGGGCGTGAGAAACACATGCAGAGGCATCCAGGAAGTGTGAGCGAAGTGGTGAAGAACAGAGAGTGGATGTTGACAGGGGTTATCTGAGGTCGGACATCTCCCCTACCAGCCTGCTGATGAGGAGGAAAGTGTGCCGCCGATCTGGGTATTTTCTGTGCAGGGTGTGAAATCAGTTGCTGATATTGTGCTGCAGAAGGAGTGTGCGCTTGGTAGCCACAATATGTCCAGTATTATCAGCAACCCATAAACATCATACTGTACTAAGCCTTTAACCTGTGTGCCGAAGGAGAGGTTCAGCCAAAAAGATCCCTCTGTTAAATCATAACTGAAAGGAGGCTTTTGGTTAATCTTCTATCTCAGCTCAGCAAAGCAGAACATCCAGGAAGGAAGAGATAAGGCAGTCAATTCATATTAATATCAATTTTGACCCCTCCCTTACTCCCTGAATATATTTCCTGGAATTCCATTCATTGCAACACCCATATTTATAGGACTAACCTCAGCGTGTAGTTTTCAACAACAGGGGCCACAGTCCCCCCCGGTCAGGGCAGGACCCCACCTCACTCCCTGCTGTAAATGAGTCATGACAAACAGAGGAGAGCCCCAGATGCTATCTGTCACTGGCGGTGTGTTGAGCATACCAATCCACACTTACACACATAGGATGAGTCACGAGGCCAACTACATGAGTGCCGCAGGGAAAAGACCACCGCACCGACACACTAAATAGTGTTTGTGTTTGGAATTTCCATGGCAACAAAAAGATGAGTTTACCCTGAAATGTTCTTCTTTGGATGTGGTCCAAAATACCATTTTATTCTGCTGTAAACATTAAAGATGTCATACTCATAGCCATATATATATATATATAATTTTTATTTTATATTTTTTTTTGGGGGGGGGGGGGTGTCAAATCATCTTAAACTAACAAAAAAATATTTATAAAATCCACAATAGGGTGGTTTTAATCAAGCTGTGTAAACTGCTCTGTAATCCATGATCTATTTTGACTGCCTACTAAAATTAATTCAATGACATTTGTATTTGTAAAAACTATCATTTAAAAATGTGTTGCAGGTATACTGAAAATGCAGAGCAAACAGTGATAACTGAAATGTGACAGAGAGAAAAAGAAGAAAAATCCTCGACAGCAGATAGCTGCTCTTAGTTACCACGACAGCCAAACAATGATCAGTCACTTCACTACGCATACAGCAAGCCAGTAACTACAGCAAAGCCATGCGCGATTACGCACGGCGCGTCTATATTGGGAGTCCTGGCCGCGGACCAGAGGGTCACTCCATGACGCAGCGACGCACGCAGGGCGTTGTTCTTCCATAATGAGACACTTTATAACAGCACGTCAGGCCTGGCATCAATCTAGTCTGAGCGAGACTCTTGAGGACTGACGGACTAACGCTGGTGGACTCTGTGGGGAAAAAAAAACAAACAAACAAAAAAACAAAAAACAACTTGCTTTTGCTTCTTGTGAAAACCTCTTTCTGTGGAAATACCAGATCTCCGCTCTCAGTAAGTGGATTTTGCTCTCTTCCTAACTTTATTACGCTCAACTGATCTCAGTCCTCCAGCGGATTAAACACGGAAACGCGCTTTTCTCTCCTGGATACGCGCCGCTCCTTTGCGCGCAGACACGGGAGGACTGAGCTGTCATCGCAGACAGCCTCACATTAAGATTATCCAAACATTTATTTTTACTAAAACAACACATCATTTTACATCCGATCGCATTACTAGTTAGTTTTTTCACATCTGAAAATCTAAATCGTCGGTGAATTTGTTTACAATTTCTACAGGACACGTAGCTCATTTAGAACCAGTCACCGGGGAAAAGATGGAAATGAACCAAATCTCGCGAAAGTATTTTCAAAGAAAACGTGATTTGGAAAGAGTTTAACTTTGGAAACAGCTGTGAGAAAATAAAAACAGATGCAGATTTTGGGAATGAAATATTCCTAAATTTCTCTCAAGATCAATAAAGTTTTTTTTTTATCTACCTATCTATCAATCTATCTGTCTGTCTTTCTCTAAATGCTGTGTAAATGCTGATCACCTGACAGACAGGTTCTGATGAAGTTTCTGCTCTGTGTGTTGAACGTCCTGCAGCGACACACCCATGACCCAACAGTCTGACATCCACACACACACACACACACAGACACACACTCCCATACTGACAGAGACCGACCATCTCTTCTCTCCATTGTTGCCCAGATCTTTTGGAAAGATGCTGATCTTACTACTGGGAATCATCTTCCTGCACGTCGCTGCTCTGGTTCTCCTGTTTGTGTCAACAATTGTCAGCGTGAGTTAAAGCTGTTGTGTTGTCTGTCTTCACTCCAGTTACAGCCAGACAATCTGTTGCCATTCTCTGACTTATTCCAACACGTGTTTCTGATTAGTAAAATCATATCATTTGCATGCCTTTACTTTGAATATATATGTGTATATATATATATATATATACACAAAACTTTCTCATCATCCGTTTGGTGATACTCCACAAACACGGGTGTCATGTTGTTCACATCAGGTATGGACGACAGGTGAGACCAGCACCTCAGACCTTTGGATAAACTGCTCTACCGCCAATGGATTCCAACGCTGTGACCCAGCATCAACCGGAGGTCAGACACTTTAGTCTTTGCCTTTAACTTAACTTATTCAACTTGCTTTCAATGCAGTGTCTAATACCAGACCTTCATTCAACAACAGTCATTCTGCTGTTGTAATAAACATGGGGGATTTTCATTAATGAGTCATTTTTTTGGGCTTGTTTTGGGCAGCATCTACTCAATTCAACTGGCAATAAACAGACTTCATACCATGCACATTTATTTTAATGGACGGGGAGGGCGGGAGGGTTGAACTGTGGAAAATGACTTGCTGAAATCCAACATTTAGCATGTTGCTGAGGTGGGTGTGTCACGGCTCCTCTGGGCCTCTGGTGCCATCTAGGGCAGAGAATGTGGCAGTGCTGCTTGGAGGCAGTAGCTGATAGGCTGCCGCTGTATAAATAGTCGTGGTGTGATGTCCATATTCAGGACCCGTGCTGGGAGTCCATAGTAACAGGGGTTTAAAGAGCCGTGGACGATCAGGGTGGGGCCGCAGAGGGTATTTAAAGTTTTACATCTGTGTGTGTGTGTGCCTCTGCATTTATCTGTTTGACAGCAGGGAGACCTTGGCATAGCTCACATGGAACATGGCACACTGACGTTTGGGTCACGCCCTGTGTCAGATCACCACGTCCAGTGTTACTGTTACAATTTAAGGCAGCAGCTGCAGTGTTGCCTTTATTTACACAGTCAGCCTCCTCCACATGTTTTGAAGTACAGTGATACACAGACCAAACAGAGAATTACATGGAGTCCACTGTCAAAAAAAAAAAAGAAAAAGCCAAATGATGACAGAAAATTTCCATCGCCTTAAAGTCAATGACTAAATTCATGTGAGCTCACTGTTTGACCGCTGTGCCATCACAGAGGAGCCGGAGCTGCTGGCTGCAGCCGGCTCGGGTGATGTCATTAGTCTAGAATGAGCCGTGCTCAGCCAGTTGTGTGTTTTGTCAGGCCAGCAGCGGCTGCACACTCTGCCAGGTAGTTTGATGGTGCAGCCAGTTTGTTTGACTTTGCTTTCATTAGTCCACTGACGCACAGTGTTTATACAAGGCAGTATATGTGCTGTGCTCAGGGAGGGACGGAGGATAGTGGTCTGTTCTCCTGTGAGATGGCCGCACACACAAGCTTGTGGCTTCCAAAGGGTGTTTTGTTTTGTTATATTTGGGTTTGAAACTTTGATGAGCAATCAACTTCCTCCTGAGATGATTCATAATCATCACAGATATTTTTAGGGTGAATTTCGGAACGTCTCTTTTTGTTTATCTTGGTTACAGTAACACTGGCTGTGTTTGGTTTCGATAACGTCACCGCGAGGGACGCATGTCGCAGTTATCACATGCTGAGCTTGGGTTAAACATGACATCCCCACAGCCGTGGAAGTGGCTTCATAGAGTTCAGTCACTCTAAAATTAACTATTGAGAGAGAATGTCCTCTGCCCCTCCAGAGAGGCCAACAGCACAAAGACAGTGAGGTAAATACTACAGCAGTGATATTTTTGTTGTGCTCTACTCTGCAGCACAGTGCCGTGTTTGGGGCCTCAGAATAGAAAGCAGTAAGGAGGGGAACATAAACAGTTGTTTTCCTGTTTGGTTTTTTACGCAGGCTTCAGGAGAAGCTGAAGGTTTCTGCATTGTGATCCCACAGTTGTGTTCAGTCGGGGTCAGAGTTGCTTATCGGTGATATTCTGAGCTCTGAACTATGCCTTGTGGTAGGAAATGCCCCATGTCACTGCTTCCCTACTCCTGCTCAGTAGGAGGAAGGATAACAAGAGGACAAGGGAGGAGCGTTTTGCCCATTTCTCACAGTGACTATCACATCATATTACGTAAGATCTGAAAATAGCGGAGTCTAATTGTTGCTCCGATGAGGGATTGCTCTGGCTCTGTTCGGCGGATGGAGATTTGCAGCGTGTCATGTTTCCTCCCATATCTCATCCCCCGAACCGACAGTCATCAGGACACACTGTAATGCTGTTATTGTGGGTAACCTGACTCTGGGACACCAGCCCTGTGCAGTTGGACACTGTCTCCTTCCAAATCTATAGAGATGCAGAAATATTTCATCATTTTGACAAACTGCGCGATTATCCTTCTAAATGGCCGGAGATTGAAAAGGTCAGAAGTTTTTATTTTCTCCGGCAATGTTAAAATGCAATCAGTCAAAACATCACACAATGAAAGCAGTTTTATCACTTAATGATCCATTATGTTTGCGAGTATGAGCTGTTATAAATTATGCACTAGGCTTTTTTCCTTGAGTTATTAGTGTCCCACCCATTAAAACCACAACATGCCTTTCATTTACATAATACAAGAGACTCAATAAACCACAGATGAAAGAATGTCGAAGCAAATTTGGCAGTGGCCTCATTAAATAAAATCACACTGATGCTAAGGCTGCCTATGCAAAAAGACGAGAGCACCCTATGACACCCAGCAAATTATTGATGCCAATGGCACAAAAATGGTACAGTAACAGCAGACCGGCCTGAAGAGGTGAGGTGGATAGATACAGAGAGGGAACGACGCGAGTGCGAGCGGAAACCCGAGAGGATGGATAACGCTCAGACAAGAAATAGACCATGCCTGAAAATCCTGGGATTTTTGGCATGGCGGCACAGATGAAGCACAGAAACACACGAGTCAAACAGACAATAACGTGCTCAGATAGACAGTACAGATGCATTAGATGCTACTTGGGCTTCCTTGTCAATACAGGTGACTAATGGTTTAATGGCTTCTGGCAGCCAGGCCTTGCAGGACGAGCTCCAACAATCGATATGGTGCATTTAGTGGTGGGTCCAGCTGTGAGGGGTGCACAGAGCTTTTAGGAACAAGATACCTGGGTTTTCATTGTTATGGATCCATTACACATTCCCAGAAGCGAACATGGCTGACTCCAACTCATATAATCTCCTTGAAAGGATGCTTAAATTCAGTAGAGACAAGATTAGTGAAACATTTTTCATTTGTTTTCCTCTTACTCTCCCCCTCTCATGCACTCATTAAGTCGATGTTATATATATAAAAGACACTTTGGCTAATGATGTTTGTCATCTCCTTTTCTTATTCTTCCCATACAGAGTGGATTCAGGCGGTCCAGGCTCTCATGATCCTATCTATCATCTTCAGCTGCATCTCTCTCTTCCTTTTCTTCTGCCAGCTCTTCACTTTGCAGAAGGGCGGACGCTTCTTCCTCACTGGAACCTTCCAGATCATTGCCGGTGAGTTCAGTTGTCTTCACACACCCTCACAGATCCACTGACAGCACAGGAGCAGTCAGTAGACACGAGAGGGACCAGGAAGACACTACAAAGGCAAAACTTTAGCTAACATCGGGGCAACAACATAAGGGGCTGCAACAAACAGGTCGTTTTTTTTCCTCAGTGGATTAATTCATTGTTTCATCTAAAAAAGTGACAAAACGAGACAAAGAGGTTTAGCTGACATGCACAATAGAAAAACGCAGCAATTAGAGACTGAATAATCAGTTGATGACTCAATCAACTCAACCAGAAGAATCATATTTTCAGCTTGACTATAATGTGCTTGATTTGTAAACCAGAACTCCAGTTTGAATATACACCATGGACACAAATCCACCTACGCAGGCAGACCCACAGCGGATGCTCACAGTGCATCTTCTGTGGCAGAGAATTAAATCAAGAGAGTGTCAGCCAGTCGCTAATGGTTTTTGTGCTCCACTTGTCTATTGTACTTCATGCCCTTTGGCCATAAAGCAGCTCAGCAGCCAGTCCATTGTGTCCTCTCTTGGCAGCCCTTTTCAACATCCCAGGTTCGCTCTCTATACTGTGCCAGTGCATTGCCTGGCACCCAGGTGCCCACTCAGCCAAACAGGAATGACATCCAGGCAAACTGCCAGCATCACAAGTTGAAATGTCAGGAAGGCTGGCAGTGCGGGGGTCTGACAAACAGATCATTGCATGTCAGACCAGGCAGGTGGGCAGGCTCAGGCAGACTTGCAGAGGTTTTTTGAATGGTGTTCAATCTGCGAAATGCTGATCTGCTCACAACCGCTGGCAAGACAGAGTTCAGCCCAGGACACAAGACTGCAGAGAAACATGACCTGATAGGCGGACAACACCATGACTGCTTCTGTTTTTGTTTTTTTCTCTCTGCAGGTTTGTTTGTGATGAGCGCCGCCATCATCTACACGGTGATGAGTCCGGGGTGGGTGCCGGAGACGAATGTCTTCGGTTACTCCTATATCCTGGCGTGGGTGGCCTTCCCTTTGGCGCTGATCAGCGGACTCATCTATGTCATCCTGAGGAAGCGAGAGTGAGCCGTCACTCCATCCCAGTGTTCCCAGTAACCCCGCGCCCAACTGCAAGCATCATCAGTTCCCCTCTGAAGTATAAGTTCTGATGCCTAAAGTACCAATGGAGCCACCAGGCCAATACAGCCAGGTCACACCCAAGAGGGGAGGGGGGTAATACCAAAAAAATCAACACGCAAACCAACACAAAAACAACCAATACTGTCTCATTTAAAAGATGTATATAGTATCTATGGTTTAAAACCTATTTATAACACTTTTTACATATATGTACATAGTTTTTGTGTTGCTCTGTCAACAGATACTTGTATGAGCTTTGTTTTAGCTGATTAAGTGCCTCCGTGTTTGTTTGTAATGATAAAATAATAAGATGTTATTTCGTTGTCGTTCGTTTTTCTTTTTTGTTTTTGTTTTGTTTTTTTGTCTTGGTAACTGCCAAAGAAAATTATAAAATGACAAAAATAAATCTTGAAGTATATTAACAGAATTGCATGTATAGAAATAGAAGGGTCAGGAGAAATTTTTTTTTGTTTGTTTGTTTTTTGTTTTGATCGGCTTGCTTTACAAAAACAGAGTGGTAACATCCATGGATGTAGCATAGCCATGAAAGATTTGGTCCTTTTTTATTTTGTGGATTCGCAAGTCTCTTTGCAAGTGTTTTTATTTTCGGTATTTTTTTTTTTCTATTACTTATTTTCAACAAAAGATGGTGCTATTATATTTATCATTCCTATTACTGATAGCAATCATTTACAACAGAGTTGTTTTGTTATTGTTTAGAGTCAACCAGCTTGCCTTTAATTACAGTGAGAACCAGAGAGAGGTACATCTGTACGTACGGTGCCTGATGGCTTCTTTTAGGGAACATGGCCTATTTTACATTGCAGTGTCTGACTTTTTTTTTTTCTTCTTTTTCCATCAGCTACTGTAGAAAAACGAAAAATTGAGCTTGGGGTGGAGCACTGATGAAATCAAAAGTCATTTGGAACATCAGTATTATACTGTAAGTTCTTTAAGAGTTGGATCAGAGTGAAATTACTTTATTTTAGCCTCTATATGCCTTACTTCTCCCTCACTCGCCCTCCTGTCTGTGCTCACCTTGTGACCATGGCTGTAACAGCCTCAAGAAGTTAGTACCATGAGTAAAGTAACACTATGGGACATTGTAGCCTATGGAAAAAAAAAAAAGTATAATTCTAATATTACTAGAAACAAATGCCACTGTTGAAGCCATATATGAAAATATCAGATAGGAAAAACATTTAGTATTAACTTTCTATGTGAGAAAAACGACAGAAAAGTTTGCAGTGATGACACAAATGTCTGTTTCACATACTTGAAGTTTGACATGCTGCAGTCTTTGCCCACTGTCGTTTCTCTTCTACTGTATAAAACACTGTTTATATGTGGTGCATAACAGATGTTAATGACCATCTCGCCTAAAGACACTCACGTACTCAATAAAACTACTCTCGCATTACCTAATACTGTGTATTTCCACTGTTACAAGGGACTGGATTCACACTAACACTTGATGCATGAGGAATTTGAAATCATTTTCTGGCCTCATACACAGCCTGCCTGTAAACTATGAAACATGCATATCCAGGCTATGAAAGCATCGTGTGGAAAATCAGCCAGTAAACGGGGATAGGACTTGACAATATAGGCACATTCTTGACCATTTTGTGGTGATGAATCTTTTGAAAACTGACAGTAGCTGCTGCAAACTGAAATGCAAAGTGCGGCATGCAAATGCAAATTTCTTGTTTACAGTCAAGCCAAGCGAGTCTGCCTTACAGCTGATCGTACTCCAGTAGATCAAATGCGCTGCCTTGTGCATGCGGCTGCAAAATGCTGTATGTGACTTGTGTTACACACACTTGTGGGGGGCAGGGGGTAAAAGGCATGGCGCATGGGTTGGCACCTGATGCCAGTTATTCAAAGCATGCAGCTTGTGTTCTAGTGTCAATATATCATCAGAAATAAGATGACTCGGATGTGTTCTGAACACTGTAAGCAGGCTTCTGTCCTCCACTTGACATCTCTGGCGAGCCGCTGTGGCCTTCCCAAACAGAGCGATGTTGTGGTGGATTCAAGTGTTTAATTCAGAGCTTCTACTAGTCAGCCTGCAGTGGGTTTTTAGATGATTCTTAATGGGTTCAGTTAGAAGAGATTTTCTCTAATGACAACTGCCCTCTTTGCTATTTTGTGTAAAGCTACAGAGTTCAATTGTCTGTACCATGTTTACACCTAAACTTCCAAATGCTCTTGATATTACCAAAGCTACTTTTGAGTTTAATCATTAAAGGATGTTTCTTACCACCACGATGGAGCTTTTTGTGTTTTTTCAGTACCACCACACACACACACACACACACACACACGCACACAACACGCCCAAAATACTGCTAAGCAGCCCGAATCTACCTGTTGCGGTGACTCGATTGGCACGCTGCCTGTGTGTACACATTAAGGCTAATGGTTTGTGATGATATTGATTGCTTTTACAGACAACAGTCAGTCCACAACCGGCAGCTCCCCGCTACGGAGATGATGATAGGTATCTAAATCTCCGGCAACGAAAGAGTACTCTCAGAAGGAGGATTCTTGTTGCAGGCCTGAGAGGTCAACGCCTCCCACTGCCTCCCTCTCTGACATACTTAGCACTGGGTGAACTGGGGACACTGCATTCTCTGCTGTGTGTTTGTGTCTGTGTTGTAGTTTCCAGCAGAGAAACACTGTAATGAGGTTTGCAAAGATTTTTTTTTCCTTGGATGTCCATATTTTCTATGTTTTAGGGGGACATTAGCTGTAAACTCTTCATGCACAGTTAGGTTTGGCAGGCAGCTCATCGTGTGCCGGAAAGCGCCGCCATCTTGTGGATAACTATGGTAACAAGGCCAAAGTACACACAGCACACCAGCTTATCAAACACTGCCTCTGTGTGGTACAAAATGAGCACTACAGTTATATCTAGTATCTACAGTGATATTGAAAACGGACTTTAAGACTCTCAATGACCCCCTTGGGTTTAGCAGATCAAATTTTTCTTGCTGAAGTGTGTTAAAGCTCATTAACTCTAAATGCAATCATCAAGCCTTCTCTGGAGCCCAGCTTGTTTGCGAGGGTGGATACCCCTTTGACATCAGTATGCACGCATGAGATAGAGCAGGGTGATTTCTCCTACTTGTCTCCTCTCTATTACCCTTCAGTCACTCTAATGAATGCTCCTCCTCCGGAGCCATTATGAAAGCTTTTGTGGCACAAACACATCATTAGAGGTAAAGGAATAAGATAAATTCCTTTTGTACTTGTGATGAATTTCTGGATAAATTCAGACAAAGGGATGCAACTTCCCTAAATCACAAAAGAAAAAGTGCATAATGACATGTCTTATTTATTTTATTTTTTATAGACAGATCTAGCAAAGCTTTTCTCCAATTCGAAACAATAAAAAACATTGAGATATGGAGGATGAGCCAGTCTTCAGCTGCTGACATATGTTGAGATGGAGCTCAGTTCAGATAAAAAAAGGTGGGCAACGCAAACAGTTCTAAGATTTAAAATGTGCTTTACTTAAATCACAATATTCTTCAATTAATCGTTGATGTATTTTATATTTATAGCCAATATTTGGGAGATAAACGCAGGAAACAAATGCAAGAATTCTCTCACCAAGATTGTTGCCTTTTTGTTTCCCCTTTAAATGTGAAAATGTCTTTACGGAGTGAACGGCAGGCCAAATCCACGCCCATCATTCGTAGGTATCCGTGTACAAAAACACAGTGGCTACAAATGTGTGGTGGGACAAAACCAGACAGGCACTAGACATATTTGTCATGTCATGCTGAACCAACATCAGTCTGGAAAAGACTTGTCTGGTGCCTGTAACATTAACTATGGTGATGATGACAGATTAACAATCTGCCATAGCTTGCCGTTTGATTTAACCACCACCTGAAATTTGACAGTTCAATGAACCTCATAAACTCCAATCTTCTGCTCCCAGGCAGCACATTATATTACTGTATATGTTAAAAAAAAGGGAAAGGAAAGACTTAAAAAGCAAGAAAGCCCAAAATCAAGCAAAAATCTGTCAAATGTTGACTGATACGCATTATTACCTTGGTGCTTTATAGGTGTCTGGGGGTTCCATGCATCATTGTCTTGCTATCACGGGGTCAAGGACGAGCTTTAAAAAGCCACTTTTAAACCACTTTCTCATTAATGGCATACAAACTCCCCCAGTCTTGTCTGTCTTATCCCACCCAATGTCACTATCACCTCCTGCTCCCCCTTCTTTTCCTACTTTGAGCCTATCGGGAGATAATATTTTCTAATTTCTGGAACACAATGAGGGGGATGCAAACAGAAGGTTCACCTTAATCTATCACAGCTTCTTCAAGGGGTTCAGGGGTGCACAGTGACAGGCACAAAATCGCAGAGCCGGTGGGGAGGAGGGCAACAGACGCAATTAAGGCTCATGAAATGCAAATGGCGCTTTATATAAGGGGCTGGCGTTGGGGTGGAGGGCTATGTCTCTTCTGGTCTTGCTGCCATCTGCTTGCTATCACCACTGGTGGAAGAACCTCTGGGTCTTGGTAATTTGTAGCTTTAATAATTTCTCCCTCAGCTGGAGAGGAAAGTAAGAGATGGGGCTGAGAGGACCGAGGACATGCAGCTGGGTAAGATTAGATTTAGATTAGCTGGTAAGATCACAAGGAGATCTGACCTCTTAGACTTTAGCACGGGCATAAACACACTTGTATGTTCACACGCAAGCATGGCTACACATGCATCACATGTGCAGGCACACAGGCACACACACACACACACACACACTTTCAGTTTCCACTTCTACACAATACTTGCCTATACCGCATCAAAGCTGACCCTGATCCAAGTTGTACTCCTGGCTCATAAATCCCTAAGGACGTCTGGAGGTTATTTAGGAACATGATCCCTGGCCGCTGGGGGCTGAGCTATGACCCCGAGAGCAGATTTAGGCACCAACTTTCCTCGGAGCACTGTTAAGAGAGGTCAAAGTGGACACGGAGTGTTTTGGTTTTTTTTTCTTCCCCCCCCCCCAATGACAAAGCCATTCATTTGTCATGTGGGAAAGAAGGGGCTTATTGAAACGACAGATCCAACACCTTCTAATATCCATCATACCAACCCATTCCCAAGGTCAAGACTGGGCCAAGGTCATCACCACACAAAGCTGACCCCTGACCTTTTAGGCTTCCATCATGCTTGGGGACTAAAGATTGGCAGCTGATGGAGTTCCGGACTAAATCAACCTTATTTTGCCATACATCAGGATCATTTACGGCGACATGCACTCACACTGAGGGCCTAATCATTTTATCGGCAATAAAAGAGAGGATGAGGCAGCAGATTGGATGCGGCACCATCAGATGGATGGAAGCTTGGTGGTGGGTTTGCCAGGAATGCAGTGGAGCAGAAACGTGCCTGTAGGTCCCTCAACATGGTTGGATGATGATTTAAACATCAGCACACGCACCTTTAGCAGCTGGGAAGCATCAGTGTACATGCGATATCCAACAAAACAGTTCACTCTCTGCCACATGAAACTGAAGCAGCGCTTGTAACATTTATATCGACAAAGAAGTTCAGCTACACACTTATTTCATTAGGAGGATTTTTTAAGAGCAAAAGGTTTGAAGCCTAAAAGCCTTTGACGGCGGAACATCTGCAGCATGGATCCACCCAATACAGGTCATGTGTGTCGTAAAATGTATAACTGACGGTCATGCATGAGCAACACGATAAGCACATGCCACACAACATGCTCAAAGCACGTGCCCGCGCTGAGTTTTCATCTCAGTGCAGCGCGTTCTGAAAGGGCTGCGATAGGAATCTGTCAGCTCTATACGGAGCAGATAACACGGACAATGTGATGATGTAATAATAGCTTTTAATACTCGTGCCATACACATGTACAAAGGCACAAAGACATGTGGGAGGGCTGAAACTGCATGCTGGGTTAGACAGACGAGAGTAGCTAGAGAGTCTCAGCCCAGGCATTAGGCAGTGTGAACAAGGTTGCTTTTAATCTCTGCAGACAGACCAAGACAGAGACACACAGACGGCTCTCATGAGGTCCAGTAAAGCCTCATACTGGTCAGATGGACGGCAGTAAAAGCTCTCCGAATGGTGTTGATGAAGCCTAATAAATTCCCCAGGCAATAACAGGGCCTCCTATGGGAGTAGAATACTCAGCAGTTGAGTTATTCGGAGCCGCGCTGCATTTTAAACGGGCAGATTTGTGCAGCCCTATTCAGTGGTAGTTATATAAACATATACTGAAATCCATACCAACCTACTTCTACAAAGTCACAGAGTATTGTACACACGTATATGTGAATGTTTGCATGCAACAATGACACAATAACATCAAAGCAAACACAACACTGTCCCCAACAATGCAGCAAGTTGTCTGCCCATCGCCGAGGGCAATAGGCTCTAAATCAGCTGGATGAAGCAGGAGCAGACAGTTATATGACCCACAGATAAAACCTCTGGGATCATTCTGGGATGATAGAAAAGAATCAGGAGCTCACACAATCGCAAAGTTCAGCAAAACTTCAGGCACCTTCCAAAATGCAGCAAGCTTGTGCACACTGCAGATAATGTGTAGGTCAGTAACACAGAAAAGCCTCAAAAACAAAACAAACTAAATTTAAGCAAATACACGGAAGAACATCATCATGTGTTCTGTTCTCTCTTTGTTTGGTTTTTACCAAGCGCGAGCTTTGCTGCCACTATCTGGACACTGTGTGTCTGACAGCATCATGGTTTGTTTTTTTTTTTTTGCTCTGACGAAACAGCAAGGGCAGCTCAAACACAGCATGTCCTCAAACTCTTATAAGACACTGAAATGAAAGCCGAGTGCTTTATTTGCAGCATGAAAGGTGCATTCACAACGATATCATTCTCCGTCTGAACATCTTAGCTGAACCAAAACAGGCTTTTAAAGGGGGAAAAAAAATCTTTTCTGTCCTTAGAAAGAGAAGAATATAGCTTCAGACCTAAAGGCTATTGAAACTATGATTAGTAAACCTAATTAGTGAGCTACCCTTCTAGCTTTTGCATGTCCTGAAATCACTATTCGTGAACTTGGAATAGAGACGGGTGATTAGTAGAACAAAGATGAGGATGCCATAAGCTTCTCTCAGTGGAGTGTCTGCCATGGCCCATCAGGAGATAGCAGGCCTGGGCTGATAGCAAGGGGACTGTCGAGATGGTGAGTGCCAGAGTAGCTGGGAAAGCAGAGGAATCCCAGGACAAAGTGCTGAGGGAAGATAAAACTGGACACAGCAGCATGATTATCTACCATGAGGGCCATACGCTGCATTATGCACACATGGAAACAGAACAAAGTGAAACCATATATCATATGGATACAGTGCATAAGCTCCACGCATTCAAAAATACATTAAAAAAATAAATAAAAAAGATCTGTGAAATCCAATCACCACTCCGACTACATTTTTATCAATTGACGTTTCCGCTCCTGTTTTCTGCTGCAGGAGGAAACTACTCACCAGATTACACAAAACAATTCTTTTCTTCCAATTGAAAAGGCTCAAAAATGTCTCCAGTGAGACAAAGTCAGGAGAAAAGAGGAGGAAAATGCATCTGCTGATTATACGCCATGAATAAAAAAAAAAAAAAAAAAATCAGCTGTTCCCAATTCAAATCACATTTCAGTTTGACTTTCAGCCTTATATTGGTGGTTCGGATTTTTCTTTTAGAATCCCAACACATTATTGTTTTGACAATTTAGTTTTATTATCTATTGGATGGTGACTTATTTATTTATTGTTATCAATTAATAGTTAATGTGAACAAATAATAAGCTGGACACCCCTTATCATGGTATCATGGTCTATTCATGTTTTGCCCATAACTTATTTTTTATATACATCACGTTTTAAAAAATTTCATGGCGATTTACATGTAGATTTATGACCAGTGAGCAGTGCACACCCACAGATAGGACTTTGAGTTCATAAATATCAGTTTAACCCGTTCCACTGGTTTGATTTTGCTTTTAAAAATTCTCCGACGGTGAATAATTTCTCAAAAAGACATGTTGATGGGCTTCAGTCAGATTGTGTCTGACCATAAAGGAGTGTGTGTTGGGAAAGTCTGAGTAGTTCTGCGCAGGATTGTTGGTTTGTGTAGCCCCCTGTTGGTCTGACCCTGGGAGGCTGCATAAAACCCCTCACTGCCCCCACATCCCTGGAAACACTGTTGCACTTGCAGTTCAGCGCCATAAATCTCTCTCTTTTTCATTCTCTCTCTCTCTCTCTCTCTCTCTCTCACACACACACACACACACACACACACACACTGGAGCATCTGGATAATGTTCACACTGCTGCCACTCTCAGATTGCCATAGAATTTCGAGGATATGCACAAGACACACAAAGTTGTACACTTATCTTAAAAAAATGACATGATCCATTCCCTTGACCTTTAGCACAGACTTTTGTAAGCCTTGCTGCTGCTACACGGCCAATGTTAACGTTAAGTCAAGGCAGTTTACTTGCAGTTTGGAGACATTGGGAGGTACGCATTAAAGTTCAGTCCTTTACTCATGTAGTATAACATTCAAAAACTTGTGCTTGAAAACAGGATTTTGCATTTGTGACTGTAGTTTTGTAAACTGTTTTTGGCACACAGTATGTGAAAGTGAGCTGCCAGTGTCTGAATTCACAGACTTCAAGCAGAAGTAAAAAGGAGGATCCAAGTCTACAAAACTGAGCTTCAGATACAAACTTCAATGCATAAATTGGCAAAACTATAAGTTAAGATACTAATTCCTGTTTCACGAGACTTTTTTGATCCCTGCTAACTTCATATTATTCTGAGGTTAGCATGCTAACCTGCCAGCCCTGGCCCTGCCACAGCGTAGCATTGATGCTCGGAGGATGTGTTGGCTAAAGCACTCCATGCCAACCTTAAAAAGGCCCCTTAACCCTTAAAAAGCTATGTAACCTCATGGGGTACAACGTTTTGGTCCCCAAGAAGGCGTCAGACCTTACAAGTACCGTGGTCTTCTAGATTTCTGACCCACGGATAATTTACAACATAACACCACACACTCACACCACTCATCCTCTTTATGCTTTCTTGCTTTCTCTTCCTATTTCCCCTCCTAACAATCAAAGGCCATATGGCAAACATATTCCTACGGTTCATTGGCTTTTATGGCTCTTGTTTAAAGAATGGGCCCCGGCTTGGTTGAGGGGTGTTCTGGGGGCCAGTTTGAAGGGCACAATAATATAGTCTGCCCTCGGTCCATTAGGGAGCCTTTATTTCTATTAGTCCAGTCACGAGACACTCTGGGGCCATTGAAACAACCCTGGTTAATTAAGAAAGAAAAACATAAGCACATAAAGTGTTTTAAAGCAAAGCAAATGGCACACTGATGCCGATATCTTCTGCACCTCCTCACTTGTTCCCTGGGCATCAGTCCTTTTATGCACCATTTGATCACTTCACTGGAGCTAAATGTGCTTCATTGGGGGATTTGGCAGTCATGTCAAATAGATGGCCAAACAAAAAGTGATTACATTCTGCTTGAAGTATCTTAATCATACATGAAAGTGACTTTGAGGCTTCTGTTTGGAGCTTGCATAAAAGCAACTTGCTTTAATTAACTTAAAAAGTTAATGGTCCACAATATTTTGCAAGAGTGCCCAAGACAACAAAGTCTCACAAAAACTAAAACACAGTGGAGGTGTTAACATGAGTATATTTGCAGCAGTGCTTTCCTTTACTGACAGGGAGCAATAATTCAGCCACATTTGGAAACCTTAAATTGCCACTGAATGCTTTCCGCTGATCAAGACCAGAACTTCTGGTGACAACCCTCAAACTAACGTGTCAAATTTTTCACAACGTTAGAACTCAATCTTCGGGGAATTTCATGCCTATCTGGCTTATTCTGCAAGGTGGGGTTTAAGGTTTAACTTCTCTCCTTTCCCTCCATCCTGGCTTTTTACAGCATGCCGTAAGTCACTTGGACAGCGTCTCGCACCCAACCATTGACCTGCATCTGGACAGCATCTGGGGTCGCCAAAGTCACCCTGACAAGTGCTAAACCATCTGGACACTCCCTCCTTCACTTAATGGGGGAGTCACTGAGAGGAAGGGTGATGAAGGAGACTTCTGCGATATACGAAAGAACGATCTGATGAAATGAGAAATCAGACTGAAGAATTGGCCACAAACGGATACGCTGTGAAAACTAATGTTTGCTAGAGCTGATTTTAACTGGTGATGATTATCATACAACTTATTCAGCGGCATGGAAGATTAAATACGCTCTCACAAACCACTTATCACTAAGCACTTTAAAAGTAAGAGGCCCTCTATTGAGAAATCCTCTACTGTTCTGGTCTATTAAGTACTTTTGGAAGATGAAAATGATTAGATGTAATAGTTACTACTCCCCAGGGGTAACCATGTCAAAAACACCCTATTCTTCCCTTTGGAGTTCTCCCATTTTGTCTTGCCTCTCAGCCAACATGGACCATGAAAGAGTCTTTCTATATTCAAATATGCAAGCAGCTTTTGGTGAAGGGTGAAGAGTCAAGGGGAACATTTCACACCAAATAGAGAACAAGTGTCCTTTTAAAGATCTAGACACTCTCTGCACTAGCAAGTGCAGTATGCAATGTATAGAAACACAAAGGGATAGGATAACAATGCACAGACAAAAGGGGGAGAACAGTGAGGGGGGAGCTCAGTGCCTTGGACTACTTGAAACACTTGAAAGAGTACTCTGTGGAGCCCTGGAGTGGACTCTGCACTTAGGATGAAGGAGCCTGCTACAGGAAGTAAAAAAAGCCTGCTGAAAGCAGAGTAAAATGTTTAAAACTCAAAGGATGGACTGAGGGATGAAAGGGGTTACTGAGGCAAAAAGAAAGAGGGGTTGTTCATCAAGCGATGAGGAAGTTTGACAGTGAAATGTGAGGGAGGATGGGATAGCGAAGGGCAGTCCTGGATGGGGAGGATGTGAGCTGAAGGAGTGATAATTGATAACAGATCCCACGGTCGTTAGTCTCAGGTGCAAGCTGCCGGACACGTTGGGATGATGTATCTGGAGCTAATTGCACCATGGGAGGTGCAGTCACTGAGCGCTATTGTTCCATGACTGCTGCATCTCCCAATCTGGTAATTAAAAAAATCATTAGGATTTGCACAGACAAAAAAAAAAAGATGGAATCAGACATCAAATATTATGTCATTGCTCAAAGTCAGTGAGCGAAATTGAATCCAGAGGTGTAAAGTATTGGTCTTGGTACGTTATCACAATGACATTGTCTCCAACAGGAATGTGACTCTTTAATGACCGTGTGCATACATGCAGAGAATGGACAAGATAGTTACACTGTATTACGGCCTATATAGCACTAAAGGCCTTCAGAAAATTACTACCGACAAGGGAAGGAACCAGAATCAATTTCTTCCAAGGCCATGGAGCCAAGTGGTACCATTCATGACGAACCGCTGGTGTAAGGGTTCAAATCTTCCCTCTGGCCCTGCATGTGTTTTGTTCCGTTTCTTTGTGATGGCTTATTTTTCTTCTTTTTATTTTTCTAGTTTTACATGAAACGTTAAGAAAATACTCTGCAGGACAAGGCGGTGAGATGAGGTTTCTACTATTGTCGCAACTTTTATTGATGGGCCCTCTGCACAGTCACAGAGAACCATTATTGACAGGATCGGGAATTGTTGATGGCACTTGTGTGGAATCAATAAGGGCTCGTGGTTCATTCACTGTCGAGCGAATGGTAAATGCAATGGGACCTTGGGAAGCTGCTCTCATTAACAGAAACTGGCTTTTAATGATGTCTCTTCTAATTAGGACCGATGATAAGAATTGATCCTTCTGCTGCCCATTGACTGCCTACTGTTTGACCTTTGGACAGCGAGTTACAGTGGTTAAACTGAGCCAGAGCAGTATGATGTGAGGTCAACCGCCCCACGTATGTCGCTGTAAGCCCACGCATGCAGGGGGAGGAGCAGACAACTGAGGAGGGACGAAATTAACACAGGGATGATAATGAGAAGTTGAGGTGTGTGGGGAGGTTGAGTTGGGGGGTCGCCGGAGATACGGCTAATGGGCAATGATGATGAGGGCTAAAGCCATGGTGACAGTGTTGCTGATGTTGTACTCTCTGCCCTCGTTCTATCCTGGGGTATTGTCTCCCAGCTGATCCCACAGGCCCTGTCTTTGCCTTTGTAGACGCTATTCCTTCCTCCTCTGTGACACATCATAGCCTGCAGGTAGTTGTGACAAATGACTGGCAGAGAAAGCATCTTGATTTCCCTGTTCGGGGATTCCGGGAAGGTGCTCAGCAATCATTATAGAGGACCAGGAGCACTGCGGGGGACCCCAGATGATCTTGCCTCTGTGCCCTCAGCTCACCTCTTTATATGCTAATGACTCTATGAAGCTGTCCGATGTGCTAATTTGTAACAGCTTGGCCAATCAGCGGGGAGCTTTGTGGTTGCCATGGTGCCACTCAGCAGGAGCTCTCTGGTGCCAGGGTGAGCTTTAAAAAGGCGGCAGGTGGACAGCAGGGCCGCTTTGGTTCCTGTCCCATCACCTCATCTCCTTCCTCTGGCCGTGGGCACCAGCTGTGTCCCCCTTCCACATGTCATGACTCCAAGATAGCCACCATGGAGAGGTCATTTCACCTTCTTTGGACCTGCGCTCTTTCCTCCTCTAGTGTAAAAACACCATTGTCTGGTGTCAAATAAGGACAAATTTGGATAACAATGTAGAATTAGGTTTTCCAAGAGAGCAGCACAATAGGCCTGGAGTGAATTATTCCATGGCCAACTAAGACAAATGAACCCTAAAACTATATGACAACAGTAGTAAACACATCTGATAACTGTTTAAATTTTTATAAAAGAATAAATAAAGACTTTGAAAAATATAAATAAGTCAGTCCTAGTTTCTTAAAGTGTGCCCCTAAAAGTTCATTCTATTTTGCTTTCTTATAATGCTGCCTTTCTCAAATACATATTAAATATGAAGTTTGGGAATATGCACATCTTTTTATTCAAGTGGAATAGGGAATATTTCTGTGTCCTTAAGACATTTGGCCATTTGATGAAAAGAACTTTTGAAATAAATAAAAAGGTCATGATTTATCAGCAATTGCTGCAAATTTTTTATAGACACAATTATAGATATAAAAACTGCCTGAAATAATAAAATTAAGTTCAGCATGATCATTTTAAGAGGCCCGATAAAATAGATGAAACAAGGATTGAAAGGCAAAGCAGTTTTCAATTGGGGAGCAACATTATTATCACATGTTTGTGGCTTGTGGCTACATATAAATGTATGTGTGCTTTTAAAACTCCAACTCGCTTTAACTCGTAGTATCTGCGTTATAACGAGAGTTTGTAATATCCTTTGCTTTTAAATAGAGCTGCAGACATTCATTGCTGTGTTGGAGTTCAGAGTAACCACAACTCAAATGCAAATTACAGTTTGCTTCTTTGGAGGAATCCAATGAATCACTTGGGGACATTTGGATGCTAATGCAAGTAAGCAGAATGAAAGAGGTTATCTCCCCACTTTGAAAGGGCCGCAAGTGCCCTAATCCACAACAATCACCTCGAAATGAACCAACTTTCCGCTGGCGACCGTGGCCCAACAATGAGACTCAACTTGCTTTCAAAGTACCATCAAATCAGTCCTTCTGTCATTAATGAGCTGTTGTAAAAACACATTGTCTTTGCTACTGGGGATGAGGACGGGCCGGGGTGAGGGGAAGAGGAATTCCCATTCTCAGGAAACTTTCGCTGTAAAGATCTCTCCTCCTCCTCTTCAGTACTCGCACTGCTACCTACGGTTGGACTCCAATTAGGCCACAGAAATAAGTAAGAGGGGAAATAATTGGGGCTGTTTGCCCATTAAAAGGATGAGACTGCTGGTGATGACTGAAGAGTTTAAAGAAAGATGGACTGGTAGTAGAGGCTATCCTCTCTCACCAAATCCCACACAGCCCTTTGACAACAAAATTGTCAATACAAAGAAGATAATGGCAGATTGATTAGGGCCAATGCTAACAAATTTTCACCCTTTTCCTGCTCCTTTCTACCTCTCGAGCAAAGAGGTAAAGCGCTTTCATTTACACTACACCAGACACTCTGACCCACACGAGCTCCAGAAGTCCTTACATTTTTTTCAGCACCACATAATACACTTTTGTTTTGAAGAATATTGGCACGTTGCCACTAATTACTCTTGAAAGTAAGCGTTAACTTTTTGACTGCCATTAAAGTAAAAGCATCATAAATTTAAGTGCACATACAAAGTGTTGCTTGGTTGATAAGTGATGGATTGCACATGCTCGTCATCTTTACCTCGGCCCGGAGACAGACTTACATTCAGAAACCACGCTTAGATGCTCGTGCTAGTTGAGCGGGTTTAGAGCCCCATCAATCTTTGCAATGGCTTGAGAAAGGGAGTCTGTCAAAAACCCTGAAAACTTGGCACAGCCATAAAGCAGCACAAACAATTCGCACTTATCAGTAATTAAAGGGCAGAGCTGTAGACGTCACGGAATGTCAGCGCTCTGGTGGATATGTTCAGGAAAACCAAATGAGGCTCATTAGCTGGAAATAAAACTCCTACAAGGAGGTAGATGTCATACAAAAGAGGCATTTCTTTGAGTCTCTTATTTATGTGGCATTTTGGTTTTTAGCTCCACATGAGACAATAACATCTTAAGATTTGTATATTTGATGGGGACGCTATTTAAATGCTCAATCCCACCTTTACCTGCAGGGTCGAACAAGCCCAACTACTCCATGTCACTCATGGTGTATATTTGCTGAATTAGGGCCCAATTACAAGTAATGGGCCTTGCAGTGTAAAATTTATTACCATGCGGATTTGATTAAGCACAGCAAAGGCTGCAGACTGATTGTTACTTCTAAGGGTAAGCCTCGGTGCCACTCTGTGTTTTAATGCATTACAGAGATGTATAAGAACTGGCTTTATTGAAAGGCTATGTGGATAATTGCCAATTACGACACAGCCAAGCAACAGGCTTAGTGAAAACAGTATTATTCATCACCACCTAAAAACAGCTTTATGTTGAAGGACAGTTTTTATCGCCAGGCTTTGAAGGAATCCATCTTTGACCAGGAGGCTGCAATGGGACAAAGTTAATGAATAAACATGCTGAAATGTGTTAACACCTTGTGTTGAGTCTCACTGGAGGCGGACAGAGCAGTGTTTCCACTGTCAGAGTTCAGCTGTGTTTGGTGACCGCGGTGCACAGGTTAAAGATTGATGCCTGCCCTAATCCGCATCTCCTCCCACATGCACACTCACTTTCTCTTCCTTTGTCCCCGCCGCCCAAAGCAGAATCAAAGAATGCATTGAACAGACCTGGAGTGCCAGCACACCCCAGTGCACATGAAAAACTGATAGGTTCCTTTCGAACCTTGCGAGGTAAACCCCGAACTTTGAGGTCCTCATTGTCCCTGTGCACTCTGACACAAGGCAACAATGGAAGCCCTATCTCAAGCTATAACGCAACCTCAGAAGAAGGGGCAGAGAGCCATTCAACCCGTCATTAACCCTTATGCGTGGCTTTGGAAACCAGAGAATGGGGTAGTTCCACCGTAACACCCCGTCCCATACACCTCATGCACCCCCCCAACAGACCTACTACCCTCCAGCGGTACAGCCCCCTTTTTCCCTATTGTGCTATGAGTGATGGATTCTGGCGGACGGGAGGAAAATGAGGGCCGCAGAGAGTTTCATAGGTTTGATTGGCAACTTTGGACACACAAACTGTCAAGAGAGAAGACAGGAATAACTAGGGTACACCTAAATGGGCTGGTCCCATAAGGAGAGAGGGCAAGGGGCACAGTGTAGACACATAATCATAATGATAAAGAAAGCAGTCCCAGAAGAGAACGCTCATGTGCAGCTTGGTCTTTTCTCTGCTGGGTTAACTTGATCTCCTGTGAATGCTGATGGAGGATCATGCAGATATTTGGGGGGCGTTGAGAAGGCTGACAGTGTTTTATGGAGGCCTCTTTTGAACGGCAGGGGCATTATAAATGCTAAATACTAAGCCCAGGCCCAGCTGATAACCATAGCCTGCGGCAATCAATAGGTGAATGGAGACCAGGTGGTGAAGGCGCCATTGAGAAAGAAAGGAGGAAGACCGTGATTTTACAAGTGGGGAAGGAGTCAATACACAACAGAGGCTAAAAACTGGGAGATCATATGAGTCATTGGAAGCACTTGCGCACAGAACTTGATTAATCACAAGACGACACTGCGGAGAATCAATACATGTTTGTCGGACCTCAAAATCCTGAGAGTAGACCTTAAGTCGAGGATCCGACACTGACTGACTTTATCCTCAGAGATTTGGGTGTCTTCCAACATATTAAAACTATGTGTCGGTCATTTTCAAGGAAACACCGAAACACGTAGCGTCGGGGGTTTAAAGGGGTTATTTTTAAATTGGTGCAGAGGATGTGTTAAAATTATCTCTTACTTTGTACTTTAATGTTATTATTAATATTTTTTAAAAATCTATCCATGTTACATTTATATGTAAAGATGTAAGATGTAAGAGAGACAAACACATTTAACCTTTTTATCACTTTCCGCTGCAGAGGACAGCTTTTAAATGAATAAAGGAATGAGGATTGATGCTGAACTCGCAATGTCTTTTCTTCCATTAAGTAAATGGCAGTTGATGCTAATGCTGTCAATGTAGCAACAACAAAATATACAAATAGCTCCTTTAAAATGTCTATGAATTTATGAATCCCTCCATCAAATCCTGTTGATTTATAATCCTTATTCTGGTCTAATTTTTAACAAGTGAACATGACCAAATCTTAGGTTTTAGTTTGGTAACACACACTGCATGCACCACCTTCACGCAATATGTTGTGATTTTTAACTTTTGGGTTTGTGAAAAGACAAAAATTGTCCCCCTTTTCTTTGTATATGGTGGTTACGTATTAATGACTCTGCTTTGCCATGGCTAATGTAATCCAGGTACGGGTTTAGGCCTCACTTAACTCTAATCTCTGCACACTTGATACTTTCTTATGTGCGACTGTAACACAAACATCGTGTAAAGGCTTGAAGATCTGCTTAATGTGATTGCAAAAGGAGGGGGCGGCGGACATTAAAAGATAAGCTTTGCCCATAAACCACTGCACATTAATATGGATCAGGTGGAACCCCCCCCCCACCGTTTTTTTTTTTTTTTTTTTTGCCCCACTCAGGGAGCTGCATCCCATGAAAGAGGATTTCACTTCTATGCTGATTGGGGAACAATATGAAGCAGTAAACTAAAGTGTTTCTTATTTACCATTTTGGTTTAATGTGTTTTTAAGTGTGCCACTGTACTTAAAGGCACCACCGCCATATGTTTGGGTGCCTTGTTCTAGTTAATGAAATGATAAATCACCAATACAGAACAGCTGCTGTATTCTGCTGTATTCACAAGTACAGTCATCTGGATCGATTTAAAGAAAGTGCTTGGAAAGGCGCACTGTAAGACGGAAAGGTTCGGGATGTGAAACACAGAAACACGCATGACTCTGTATGTAGATGTGGCCTTGAGGACGTGTACGAAAACGTTTTTGTTTTTTGTTTTTTTTTTACATTAAACATCGTTAATCAAGTCACTTAATTATCCAATGCAATCTTTACACGCTCATTTTGTAAATGACTGCTTGTACGGGAAGTATAAGCTTTACTCACAATAATTTTTCATCTTTTCACTTCTAACACAGCGGGCACGTTCCCCTTATTTTATTTGCATTTGTAATACCGCCTCATATTGACGTCCCCTTTGGATTACATGGATTTTAATGAACTCTAAATCGGTGGGAATAATCATAGTCATTTTCATCCACTGAATGTTAATCATATATCACTTCGTGGGCATTAATTACTGCTCCGCTGCAAACCGGTGCATTCGTTGATGTAATTAATTAGCATTTCATTCAGAATAATACCAGGATTTACTCAGCCAAGGTGGATGGCTGCTGCTGCGGCAAAAAGATGTTAAAAGAGTGATTATACTGTTGATTATGTGCTAATAAGTCAGGAATCAATATTGTAAATGAGCCCTGCTTCTGCTCTGTGGTTTTGTTGATAGAGAGTGAAAAGCACTTCCTATATTCTAACTCATGATGAAGAGCTGCTGTGACTTTGACCCTTTATTAAAAAAGTGAAGATTTACGCTGTTGAGCTTTCATTGAAAGCTAGTCTAAATTCAACACTGCTCATTGTTTATGCCTTCACTTTAATTAGTATCTGGCAGCAAGGCCAACAGGAAACAGGGAGCAAGAGGTGGGGGGGTAACATGCAGTGCCGGATTCAAACCCAGGACGCTGTGTTTTCGGGGGCACATACTCTGTCCACTCTACCACCAGATCCACCGCACCATGCATTTATCACCTCATGGTACATTTTCAAAGCTTTTTATGTTAAATGTTGCAATCTGCATCTCTTTTCTGACAGACCAAATGGTGACCAGCGAACAGTTTTGTGTTGCTAACATTGTGTTTACTTGGATATTCGATCATTTGTGTCCTCACAAGTGTCACGTGGCTGGTTTTAGTGTCTATGCTATGCATCTCTGCATTTGAAAAAAAAAAAAAACACACTCACATCAATTAAAAAGCCCTCAAAGGTATTTTTCATTTACACAAATAATAAAATTGATTTTAGAGAAAGTGGTTTCTTTTTATATTTATTTCTTTGCTCATAGTCCTTATATCAAATGAATAGAAATCTGTGATTGAGTTATTTCCTCACACTGTGATAGAATTTGTTCGAATGAGTCACTTCTACTGTGACGCCGCTGGCTACTTTTCTGTCCTCCCTGAGACCTCACAAGTTTGAATGCATTTTCATCCAGTATTGCGATGGGAGTTAGTGAGTAATAGAAGAATTTGAACGTCGTGCTGAAATACCTCTTTAAACTTTCTTAGTATGACTTTGCATATCCCAAGGGGAGCAGAAAGTCATTCAGCTGTATGAAATTCATGTATTTTTCCTTTTATTAACCTGGTCTGAGGGCCGTTTCACTTTGAACCCCGGCGCTGCGGGAGCTGATGATCTAAAGCTCCCCCAGTGAGAGCGTAATTACAACATTCTGCGATTGCTAACCTTTTGCATGTGAGTTATGAGCAGGAATTTAAATAATCTATCATTTAGCTACCTGCAGAGGGCCACACTTTGTGCTCATTTAATATCACGGAGACTTTTCATGGCAGCATGGAAGATAAAGCGAGCAGTGATTGTAGCAGGGCCAGTTATCTTCGAGCACGATGCTCCATTTCCGATACCCGCATTTTGCTTCAGATTGATCATATTTGCATTTCAAACTACTTATTCAACAATAATGGAAACATACACATATAGAGCTCACAACTCATGAGAAGATACCGTCACCACAGATCAAAAGAGGCATGTTTTTGTTTTTTGGGGGTTTTTTTGTGAACCAATCTTTCCTCTGAAGATAAGGCATGATATTCTCCACACAAGCCTTTTGCAGACTTTTTACAGCCATCTCTCTTCTTTTTTTTTTTTTTCCAAACAGATTTACAGACAGCGATCACATGTCAGATGACACAAAGCAGAGACTAAACAAGGAGACAACTTAAAAGCCGAAAGTTGTCATGGCTCCCCGCTTTTTTTCAAAGAGATATGGTATCGTCCTCTCTCAGCACCTCTATTGTACTAAATCTAAAACATACTTCAGACAACGTTCGATACAGAAAGTCCTCAGTTATGTATAGCTGGAGTATATAACATCAGCCCAATACCTGAGATACACAGTATATAAGTTCCCTTATTATTTTGTGTATATTTGATATTTGTATATTTAAAAACAGAATGAGTTAGAGGGCAAACATGGCCTTGGTCTGTGAGCTGCATCCCAGCGGTCGTTCACTTCTGTAATCAGCAAAGACAGGGAGTCTATAATAAACACTGGCTGAGGATGATAAGGTTTGTGTTGCTGTAAAACTGTTAACACTGCAGCTTTACAGCGTGGGGGTAACGCTGAACAACTCTAAAGCTTTATGATGACTTTGGGGGAAAAGAGAGAAAGATGGAGTTGAGGAAAGAGTTGGGAAGTAAGAATAAGAATGGGCTGAAAAAAAAGAAGAGGATGTGAAAGAAGTTATGGCAGTCCACATATCTGCTGTTTTCTGTTTATCCGAAGAACGTTAGAACTTCATAGTTTGTGGTTACACTTGTTATTGAAACATTTAACAAGCAGCTTTTTGGAAGTTTAATTAAAAACTGCTTCTAAAGCTACTTTTGCAATATAATCCCAGAATACATGGTTGTTTTATTATTACAGGCCTCGCAGTTCATTCAAAATCACACACACGTTGTCTGATGGGGGTATCAAATCTTGATTGAAATAAACATTGACTCTCTGTCAGTAAAATGGAAAACCTGCACACTAATGACCCACAGAGGGCGCCCCCATCAGCTGGAGAGACGAGTCAGAGCGTATTGAAGGCGATGGAAAAATGGTGCTACTTCTCATCTGATTCGTCAGTAAACATTTTCCTGATCTCATGTTTTACACACAACATGGTGTTCGTTTTTAAATTTACTATTCCCACTAAGCGGAAAGAAGACAGTAAACCAGGGTATGCATTGATGCGTGGCTATCGTGTGACTGACAGACTCGAGGTTATGTGAAAGGTCCAAGCGCGTTTTGGTGAATGGGGTCAACTCATGATTAAATGTATACGGCATCACACATCAAAAGCACACACATATGCCCACTTTTGTCTTTTCAATAACATGCAGGAAGTGCCTGCATGTAAATCCCTTTTTGATTCAATTTGAGTCTTCCCAGAAAAGTTGGGAAGAATAAAAACTCCACACAAAAGGCCATTACAAAGAAACTGTACAAATACATTGATTGACCGCCACCATAAAAATAGCCATCAAAGATATATTGAAAAATGGGGTTTGATATAATAAAAGGAATTGTATTATTAAAATAGCTTGAAAATAGGCCCATGGCTCTGCTGCGTTAGCCTAATTACCCAGATTTCCTCATTTCCCATTTAAACAAAAAAATACGATATGATGGTAATCAGCATTATTATTCAGGTGATCTGAAAGGCCTTCCTGACAGCAGCCACAGTATTAATACCACATTATACTGTTCATTTTGGAACAAGTGGTTTGAATGAAGCCAGGAACCACTGTTGGTCTCTTCGGGTTTTTTTTCTTGCAAAAACCTTCTGAA
Organism: Remorina albescens; assembly: GCA_034769265.1. Taxonomy (NCBI): domain Eukaryota; kingdom Metazoa; phylum Chordata; class Actinopteri; order Carangiformes; family Echeneidae; genus Remorina; species Remorina albescens. The sequence continues at coordinate 3,843,765 of CM068480.1, forward strand.
ATGTTTGCCCAGACCACAAAAGCCTGATCTTGAGACTTCTGGGTGAAAAAATGTGGAGCAGGGCTGAAATGTTTCTTCTCCAATTTTTTGGTCTTGATTTTATCTGCGTTTCAGAGTAAATGCTCCCTTGCTAACCCCAAATTATATCTGGCACCGAAATTAGCCGCATTCTCACACATGTAGTGAGTAAATTTATCCTCTCAAATAACGGCCGGAGAGGACATGATGAAAAGGGACAAATGATAAAATTGAATCATTCAGATAAATGCAGAGATATTTTCTAGCGGGACTTTAAATGGCAAGTTGTACTCTATCTTTTATCCATCTTTCCATCCATGAGACTCTTCTCCTGTTATCTGTTGAATGCTCGCTTGATTTGCCCGCTCTGCCCGCTCTGCCCTGCCCTGTTTGAGGGGATTTGAGGAACGAGATTGCTAATCCCAACTTTGAACATGAATCAGCATCCAGGGGGAAGGCCTCCTGGATTCCCAGCCTCTTTTCTTATGATAATAGTCCAATCAGTATGGCCAGAATGATGAAAATGCCAACCAGCTTATCTCAGTGGGACAGCTTGGTGTTGGGGAGGGAGGCCTGTCAGGAAGACAACAAGAACCTGTTTTGAAATAAAGAGGGTGCAGCGCTTCTGCCTGCTAGCTACATGTAGTGGCGTTGATGTGCACACACATGTGTGTGTGGTTGTGCAGCCCAGTATATCTACATATATGCTGATGTAGATCCAAAAAAAGCAACGAATGCATTTGTGTAGCAGGTTTTTCAGGATATGTGCAGATGTTTATAAATGAGTGGTGTTTACATCGGAATATGTCCTTCGCTCAGCCTGATGTTGATGTTGGCGTATGGGAGAGGTGTGTTTCTGATCCGTCAGGCTCACGTGTCTGACACAGACAACTGCTGACCAGGAGAACCTCTGCCATATCAGCACCGAGCAAGCTCTAAGAGCACATGCTGACATTAACTTGGTAACCATGCACAAAAAAACAACAACAACAACAACAACTAAGCATTCGTTTTACATATCAGGATTGTGCTTATTGACTGTTCAGTGCCACATACTACAATCCGGCTCATTCTCTGAAGATTTTGACTAAATCACAGCCTCATCCTGTTCTCATCTGTACATATGTGTGCATGTCTGTCATTGCCTGTGCCTGTTTTACGGGTATGACAACAGGTGCTTTTAGTTATCGTCAGCGGGCAGCGCAACGTTCAGTCACATTGCAGAAACGCTTGTCCATGGGAAGCAGTGTGCTATTTGGCATGGGTGAAATGTGCTAACTATTGGCAAGGTGGAAGTTCTTGCCAGCTGGGGAGCAGCAAAGGATGGGACTGGGTGGGAACTGGCTGTGTCCTCATCACTGTACATGAGAGTTTGAGTTACAGGGAGGGCATTATGCCAGATTATGGGGCTAAGCAGGGAGCACTGTCTGTCTCTGCTGGTACTTGGAGAGGACTCATGGCTGGACTGGACACACAGCTGTTCCTGGCTGCCCTGCACTAGACACTCAGGCGTCCAGTAAAACTGCATGCGTGTTTTTGTGTCTGTGTTAATATTTGTCTTGTTGGAGTGTCTGTTCCTGTTTGGGCTGCTGCTCATGCGCGCTCCCGTCTCCCGCAAACAAATGTGTGCATTTGAATGGGAAAGGCCTCTCCGCTCACTTTCCCCCACTGAGCAGCGAAGGATTGCCTTCTGTGATGTGGTGACTAGAGCTGGTAACTTATCCAAAGTCTCTCCAGGGCTGCAGCCATGTAATGAGAGGCCATTATCACTGCAGAATACACTGCTGCGGAGATAAAAGGACTCCAGCCTGCAGGCGACCAGTGCTCTTCACCGTCACTACCCAGGAATAGCCGCATTACACCCGTATCTCCAAATTAAATTCTCATCAACGTCCCTGTCTCACTACCCATTACCTCAGATGTTCCTGGCCAGTCTTTACTTCTCTCCTCTTCCTGTGTATCTCTTTCCACGGAAGCATTTTCACTCCAACTGCTCTTTCTCTCCGCTGCCTCGGGACTGTCATGGCATAGGTGGGTTTGTGCTCGTCAGCGACGGTGGGCGTGGATAACAAGCGGGCAGGGGAGCATGGTGATAATGAGTCCACCCTCCCACAAATACAGCTCACTCCATCAGAGGAAAGGAATGGCATGTGCAGTGTGCAAGTGGAGCGCCGACCCATGAGCTCACTTTCTGTGAGCGTGGAGTCAAGATGGACGCTGTATCCGAAGAGGAGGGCTTGTGTTGTGTTTGTGACCTTTGGGCTGGCTCAGATTATATTATGTGTGAAATCTCTCTGTGACATCATGTACACAATGATTAGCACAGAGCTGCAATCAAATACTGATATGAAATCAAACGAAGAAACGGTTATTTCAAGGAGCCTGGGTCACAAAAACTCTTCAAAGTGTTCTTAACTTGAATGAGTAATTTTATGAAAACCCCAACAAGCCTTGACTAAAACCATAAAATGCTAAATTAAACGACTCGGTCTTCTTTCATCTATCTTATTTTCCCCTTTGAGTTTTCTTCTCAGCATCTTCTCTGAAATTTAAAACCGTCTCCATTTATAGGCTGAGACTGGAGAGGAGCTGCCTCTGTTGACTTTCATTTGCCCCGTTGGACACCATTTGCATACAGGCCGACTTCCACACTGTTGACCAACGACAGCAGTTATTTTAAAGCAGATTCAATAGCGAAAACCTTCCAAGTGGATATGAAGGAGACAAACTGTTTGCGTTCGTGCAAAGGAGCTGAAGTCCTTCACGTTGTGCGTGTTCTTATCAGCTGTGCTCACAAAGCGGAGCCTCAACACTCTGAACTTGGAGGGAGGACATATGCAGTTATAGAGACATGAAAAGAAGGAGGGGGGGGGGGTGACACACCAGACATATTGAGGAAGCTACAAACAAACACGCATACATTCTGACTCACAGCCGGTGAGTTTATACTTTTAATCAAAAGTAAAAAAGATCCATGAGGAGAGTTATTTGCATTCAGTTATGCAGTTTGGATATTGTACTGAGTTTCTGGGTGGTATGGTTGTCTTATTGGGCTGCCAGTCCACATCTGTGACGCTGCGGGGATATTCTTTTTTTCACTGTTGAGCATTCTGGGAAGGAAAGTAGGAATGGAATGACATGGATGGGAAATTGGATCAACTAAGCGACAAATATAGTGACAAAATCAAAGATAAGTCAAGATAAAGAAGACAATCTTATACACAAATGTCTACAAAAAAAAAAAAAAAAATGCCCATATTAAGTGTATTTCAATGATCGATGTAAATTGTTGTCCGGTCTCATTTTCTGCATCAACATTTTTAAGCTCTTAAAAACTACAAATCTTTATCACAACCAAACTCATTCCTCACGCAAACGAAAACATGAAACAGTTGCATAACTCAATGTCTTACTTACAACCTTATCCTGATTGTTACGTGGCATGTAATTTTGAATGTGGATTATCTAATCATCTTCCTCGGCTTGTGAAGATAACAGTTATGGTGATATTTATTTGTAAAATGTATTTTTATAGGTAATAAAAATGTTTAACTCTCAGGAAACGGGGAGAGATTACAACGGAGGAAGCTTAATAAATCTGACGACCAAAAGTGAAAGAGAAGTCAAGTCCAGAAACCCCTTTCATATGAAGGAACACAAGGGAGGAAAAGAGGACAATTTTCATAGTTAGGGTATAGTTAGGGTGAGACCATCTTGGTTAACATCTGGCTAATGAATCCTGGTTCATGGGGCCCATATGATGATTCAGTCAGTTGGCCCACATCCGACCAAGGCCTGGGGTGCCAATGAACTGCTATCTCACTGCTTCCTGTTTAAACTCCATATAAATTAATAGCAGGGTTGACACATCATCAGAGGTGAAACAGCAGAGACAGGTGTTCCCACTGGCATGACTTTCCACATTGTGTGTGCCTGCGCTCGCACAATACCGAGAGAAAAGGGGTCTTACAATGTTAATCTGTCACACTCCGCCCCGCCTGTCTACAGTCAACCAAATGCTCATCAATCACCTTTGTCCGGTGGGCACACAGCAACCCGGAGACAGATATTTTCACCTCTGGTACTGAGCCAGCGCGTCTGCCCAACAGCGACCGCGGCCACCCGTCGTCCTCGTCCCCTCCTCTGGCATATGGGGCACCTGCCACACAACTACTGCTGACCAGGAGTTATCAAAAATCCAAATGGTCTACAGCATTACCAGTATATGCGCAGTCATCCAAAACACTGACCCTGACGGCCTTCCAACTGTGAGGACACCTGGAGGTCTGAGCTCAGAGAGTCCAGAGAGCAAGTTCTCGGACACCTTTATTCTCCTCCACCCAAAACATGCAGGAGTGACATCGTGACTCTCAGCACTTTGGGAATACAAGAACTCATCAATCATCCGTTAGCTCCCACTTTTTATTTATCGTGTCAAACACAAGAATTTGAACATTTTGCTCCGTTGCACTGCCAGGCTTCCTTTTCTTCCGCTCCCATTAACGGTCGATTTTCCGTGGTGCCGCCCAGTTTTACCACACAGCAGATGTACAGCTTGCGGATGAAGAAAAACACAACACCTACTTGGGCTTCTCATGGCTGCAAGCAGGTGTGAAAACAAGCCTGCGACGACGAGGAGGAGTGATGAGGAAGAGGAAAGGAGGAGGAAAGAAGGAGGAAGAGGTGAGATGTGCTATGCTCCAGTTAAGGCTGTGGGTTTAGTCTGTGGCTCCTTCATGTTGCACAAGCCCATTAATCATTCCTGTTCACTGACGGGATCACTGCAACACACACACTCACACCCTTACACACAAGAGCACGTGCATGAGCACCCACACGCCCACACACCCACCCGTGCCTCCACCCTCGCAGCCACATACACAGAGGAGCACGCCCTAATTTCACCCAAACATGCCCAATGATCACCCTCTCCCCCCACGCACACGTCCATCCCATCAACCATCAACTCATCCATCTTATATGTCCATCTATCTATCCCTCCATCCATCTCTGCATCTTCCCACTTTGATAAGCGCTGGCAGCTGGTGGTGAGCCATCAAATCTGCTTTCATTTCTTTCTCCACTTGGCAGCCATTGAGAAAAGAACACAATCTTCGGATCGCACCAAACAAAACAAACTGAGGATGAAACGCTACATAAACTGTGAAATGACGTCAAAACAAAGCAGAAAATGGGAAACAATAAAGGAAATTACTCAATAAACACACTGAGCGCCCGTACTCAAGATGCAGCTGACTTGAGACCCAAATGACTGACAAGACTTTTCTGACAGGACGGAAAACAGAGTTAATGGTTGTTCATCATATTTCGCTCACATATCGCCTGAGCTAAGTTCCCATTTCTAACTTCTCATCCATATTGTATATTATTGGAACTATCCACATAAAAATAAAGCAATGAACAAACACACAAACACACAAACACACACACATCAGTGACATCTTACTCAAGCACACATCAGAAAGCGGACAGGAAGAAGCATTTGATAAGCAGAAAATTTGCTTTCTAAATTAATCCTTTGAGAGAAAGAAACTTTTGAAGAACTGCACATAAACTACATATTTAAAAACCTTTCAAAAGATTAGTCTATTTAAAAGCCCTTCCAATTTCCTTTATATTAGCATCAACTAAACTGGCCACAGTATTTAATATCTTTGGGGCCGGTTACTGAGTCTGCACATCCTGATTCAAGACAGTAAAACAGTTTTACACACATATCCCAACCTCATATTTCCTCCTTTTCTTAACAGCCTGCATATTGCAAAATAATTTATTTTACGAGGCCATTATATATCATTTTTTTAAAAAAAGGTACTACGGGGGCACAAAGAGATAGGCAGACCCACTATGATATTCTGGGGAAACTTCATGAAAGTGTGATCACTGAAGCCGCCACTAGGGGCTATCTACTCCACAGGTTTCCCCCCTCTCCAGCAGAAACTTCGACCGTGCTTCAGTCAGCAGCCTCCTCTCATGACAAAGGATTAGAGACTGAATATATTACAGAAAGTGTATAATTCCAGCAGTATGCATTTCACTAATGGATCCATCAACGTTTTGACTGAAGGAAAGAAACAGAGAAGAAACAGAAACCAAAGAGATGTTCTGAATTTGAAGCAGAGTGACCGCAGTTTTCCACATTAATCCAGCATGTGCAATCGGGCTGCTTTTCATTTCTGTGTGAAAATAAGGAATGTGTGTGTGTGTGTGTGTGTGTGTGTGTGTGTTTTGTTCAAAGAGACAGTGATTACTCTGCAAAATTATCCACTGTGATGAGAAGGCACAATGATCAAATTATACCCTTGATGTTTTCTGTAACTGCATGCATATTTGAGACAAAGAAATACCTACTGGATGTTTTAACTTTTTCAAAAGAGAGAAAGTGCTCGGTATAAAATCAGCACCATGTTTGCCGTTGACATATGCTCCAGTTGTAGCACTGAATGTAAACAACCGTCATCTGAGTCCACGAGAAACAGACGAGAAAGATAAGGAAGAAATGTGTAGCTTTGTTCGTCACACTGACAGTAAGCACTTGCCGAAAGCCCGAAGGATGAATGCAGAGCTGCAGATATAGAAGCCATAGAGAGGAAAGCACTGAGTTAGAGAAAGAAGAGCAGATATCCAAATGTGGGGACGCGGGTTAACAGAAAGCTGGATAGAGATATTGAGTCGTTTTGAGAAGACGATGAAGTCACAAATGGGAACAGAAATGGTAAAGTAGCAAAAAGCATTAAAACTGTGCCTAGATACAGAAATAAACATGCTGAAGGCAAGAGATGATGCCAAAAGAAAAAAAAAAGTGAAAAGGGAAGATGTTCCAGGAAAGAAAACTACATAGATGTGTTGAAGCCCTTTAAAGACAGAAAGTCATCATCATATTAAGGATAACTGAAAAGAAAAGAAAGAAAATTCAGCATCCCTCTCTCCTTTTTGATTTTTACCTTTTTGTGGTGGAAATCACAGGTGAAGATAAATGAAGCAATGCTTTCTTCCGGCATGTCACCCCCCCCCCCCCCGCCCTCAAAAGCTGTTCAAACGCTGGAGCTAAAGGGTGGAGAGGAACAAGAAAATGCCTTCAAGGGGATGTCACTGCTAATTGTTTCCTATTTAGACAACTCAAATGAGTTACATCTTTGCAGGCTGTAAAAATATGACTGGGCTGTCAGATACAATATGAAAGGCGCTTGATTAAAACCTCTAAAAAGGACCCTTAGGGCTCACTGGACCCAGGTCTGGAAAGGACTAGCTCTGTCTAAGAATAACCAGATGTTGTGATGCTAATACACCGCAAATCCATTTGATGACTGGGGATGGAATGAAAGTTTGATATCATACATATCAGATTTATCTTTAGTGGAGGAGAACATTTGTGGTTTGAAACTACCCCAAAAAATAATGTGATGGCAATTAAGATCTAGTTTTTTGACGGTGGGTAAAAATGCTATTTTTTTTTTTTTTGGACAGACCAGCAAATGTGTTACAGTGTTACAAAAAAAAGCAGTTTTGACATAATTATTAATATAATGTGGAATCAGATACCAAAATAACTCTGGATTTGACTCTGTTTTCATAAATATGGTGATAACTGCGACAACGGGTGGGGGGGGGTCTTAAAAGCAATCTCTCTTTTTGCAAGTGTTATTACATGTGCAAAAGTCACCATCAAACGGGATTAGGGGAATAGGATTGCGATGCTCGTCTTTGATCTGCCAGATTACAGTAAATCTTCCCCAGCACAGAATGAAAAGTTAGCAAAGGAGAGAGACACAGATGGGAGGAGGGGGGGGGGGGGGGGGTGGAGGGGGGGGTGGAGGGATTCTGCAGGGGCCCTGATATCCAACACAGTCTCCCAGTTAAGCTGAATCTACCCCCTCCCTCCCTTTCGTCTTGTGCTTCCAAGAGATTTGGTGTGGCTGTGATGTCTAAGTCCGAAGAGACACAATTGGGACAGTTGCTAATATAGCCGCCGAAGAGAGGAAGATTGAGAAAGATACCTTTGGTTAATGGTGCCTCTTTTTATTCCACCCTCAGTTCAGATCCATTCAACCGTACATGTAGCCCATATGGAAAGAGATCAAATGGTTCCTACGAGATAAAAAGCCATATCTCCTACATGGCGTTCGACGAAACGGCACTCTGGCACCATTCTCCCTAAATGCTTTAATCTACGATATGCTTATTTGATGAAGGGTGGGTGGAACCATTTCACAGTGCTAGCTAACAAATCTAATATATTAGATGCTAATTATCTCCAGTCTACATTGGAGGAGTTTAACTGGGCTGGATCCTGATTGATCGTAGAACAAATGCCTCCACGCCCCTCCAAATCCTCTCCTCTACATCACCACCTCTATTCGGCTCCGTCCTGTTCTCCCTGCCACCTTGCCAGCATCTTTAGCCGAGGAAAACTCCCTTAGCCCCCTGTCTCTCCCAAGGACCCGCCGTAACGAGACCTTTAGCGCAGCCATCTCATCTACTCGGCTGTCGAGAGCTCTAAGATCCTTCAAGGATCTCGATAATGAACCTCCCTCCTGAGTCGGCCAGAAATTAATCTCCCGGCGTCGGGGATGGGGATGGAGGTGAGGTGTGAATGAGAGAAGATGACATGTGAGAAACAACCGTTCAAAAGCATTTTTGGTGCCAAACGCTGATCACACGACTTCCCTCATTACACGTGAGTCAGAGGGTCCTATTACAAGCCACCGAATGGCTGGCATCGCCTTCCTCTCTGACTAACGACCCCAGACAGGCCCACTATCACTGATACTTTGGACATTAGATGAGTCATCAAGTCAGAGGAAGTCAGGATGATTGCAATGTCCATCTCAATGAAAATAGATGTTTCCCACATTCTTCTACTGTCTGTCTTTTTCTCTTTCTTCATACATTCCCCGTGCTTCTCTATTCATGTTGTTTTCTCCGTATGTTTTATTTTCTTGAACTAATCACCCTTCTTTTTTTTCTGTTCCCCGTGTCTCATTCATCCTTTGTCCTTTTCTCTCCGTTTGTGTGTGTGTGTGTGTGTGTGTGCCCAATGTGCAGGCTCTGGGGTAAATAGCTGGAAAACATTCAGACATTAATCAGCCTGTTGCCAGACAGTGCTGACATCACAAGCCTTGCAGAATAAACACACACAGGCTTCGTGTATGAACGTGCCCCCCTCCCCCCCGCCACACACACACACACACACACACACACAGGTAATTTTTTTCTCCACAGCAGGATAAACAGGTAATCAGTCTGGAGTGGGACACTAATTGGCACGCATACTGTACATGTACTCATGTCGGTTTGGGCTGAGTTGGATGGATGGGCTGGTTGGAGGGGGACAGTAAACAGAGGTGACCTCATATCTGTGACCTAATGGGGTGACCAAAAGGAAAATGTGTCCTTAGCCAGAAGAGGCAGGGGGCGGTGTTGGCACTGCTATTTCAATCCTGGGCCCTCACAGGTGCCTGCATGCTGCAGGTGTGTTCAGGCTGTAATTTTATTTTGCCCAATTTATTCCAGCATGGTTTAACTTTGAGAACGGCTCCCACTTTCTCTCTGTTTACAATCTTCATGCATAGCCAAGCTGAGTCAGCATAGCATGGTAGTGCAGAAGTTAAGACGGCAGGAGTTCTGGGGCCTTTCTGTGTGGAGTTTTCAGGGGGTCCTTCCAGGTTCTTTGACTTCCTCACACACTTCAAAGACATTCAGGTTCGGTTAGTCGGTGACACTAAAATTGCATGAATGTTTGTCAAAGCTCTGAAAGGCTGGCAACCTGTCCAGGGTGTACTCTGCCCTCGCTCAACATCAGCTGGGATTGGCTCATGTGATGGAGGGATAGATAAGATAAGTTAAATGATAAGCTAAGCTTTTCCTGACTGCAGTTTTGTATGAGAGTATTTGTAATGTTCTCATCCAACTCTTGGCAAAATCATTACTTCCTGGATACTGCTGTTTGACTAAAACACCTACAATCCTTTATATCAGTGGTACCTAATAGGCGGGCCGCTGTCTGGATCCAGACTAAGACATGATGCCCATTTTTCAAAAGTTCCTTCCTCATCGCTGGACCAAAATTTGCACAAGTTTTGTAAGGAAACTCAAAAGTCTTACAGTCGCTTTGAGGTGGAAACATTACAACTTTTACCAGCTTGATGGTCTATGTATTATGTACAAACACAGAATGTCTGACAGTGTGTGTGTCGTGTCACCATTGTTAAGTTTTTAAGCCTGGAGCCAGATTGACCTCAGTGTGAAAGTGAGAGCCAATAGCTGGTATGCAACTAACGGGGGGGGGGGGCAATAAGCCAGTTCGTTCAGTTCACTGTAAACAAGCAAAGGCGACATAAAGGAGGGTCTTCTTCAGGGTAAAATAGCAGGAACTCTGAGTAAAAAGGGTTACAGACACACACACACACACACACACACCCCCCAGATGTGAACACAGAGGGTGTCAGAGGGTTCATGTGGTAAGAGCTGTTTTGAACAAAGGAAGATTCGATTGCACCCCCTCCTCCCTGACGCAAACAACCTGCCGGGAGGGATTATTTCATAGCAGTTACAGGACGGAAGACTCAGGGAGCAGACATGCAGCTCGCCTTGTACCTCCAAATCCCCAGCAGACCGCAACCCCCAACCCCTCTCCACCCCACCCTCCTCCTCCTCCTCCTCCTCTTCCCTTTGAGGTGAGGGTCCCAGCTCTGGTGACACAGAGCGCTACAAAGCCAGAAAGGTTTTGCTGCATCTGCTCCCAGGCTTTAACCCAGAAACAGTCACAAAAAAAAAAAAAAAACATACACAAAGTGAGCACACAGAAACCCAGATGCATATAGACATCCTTTTGTTTTACCCACACATCATCTAAATGCCTTTTTCCAAGAAAAATATGGGAAAATTCCAGGCGGAGTTAATATCTCCTTGTCTTCACCAGCCATTAATTATTCTTTTTGCTTTCTCTTTCTCGCACGCTCATGTCGTTTCTCTCTTTCCTGCGCATAACTGTCCAATTACCGACAGCATCAATCTGCCCAAAATAACGGCACGCAGATAGCTGCTGCCATTATAAGCTATAGATCATTACCTCTGGAAGAACTAGAGATCCTATTTGGAGCATGACATCCCTTTACTCTAAGACGTTCAGGGATTGAGATTGTGGGTGTACTGTAGTGTGGAAAAAAAAAAAACACAGGCGATGGAGTGTATTGTGCAAGTGAGGTCTTAGATGCAGCCTCAAGATGCTGACAGTGTCTTCAATATATGCATACTGTAGTGTGTATAATTCAGAGGCCTGCTAAATGAGGATGACATTTAGACACTGGTAATTGTCTAACAGCGCAGCAGACTAAAGAACAATGCCCTGCGGGCAGAAACCACAAAAGCCCTTTCAGTGAGGTGATACACATTTTACAGTATAATTGCGAAGATGCTCTGTACAGGGTCCCTTTCGGTAGCTGCTTCTCCCTCTGCATGTCAGACCTGTTATTATTTCGTTAGCATAACAGACATGTCAATTACATGGGAGTGGTTGTTGATGTGAGAATGTTCAAAGCAAAGAAATTAGGCCATATTATGGCATTTCAGACGTATTTGTGGTAGTTTTAACAAATTTTCACCCCAAACACATCCGATTAGTTTGAATGTAAAAAAAACTACAAACACTTAAATTCTTTGGAATCATCCAAAAAAAATTATGTTTAAAGAGGCTTATGCTAAACTGGGCACTCAGCTCAACTCCAGAAATGCCTCCAGTAAAAGAAAGTAATACTCCGGAGCCGCTCAAAGGAATAAAAAGACAAAAAGATAATAAATGGTTGAATTACAATCAGATTATCACCAGCCCAAAAGTACATTTGTCACCACAGCCAACAGAAGACAACCACTGATTGTCATCTTGTTTTAATAAAAGACACTAAAGTAGGAACAGACATGAAACACTGACCTCCTGCTTAAATGTTGTCCTTAACATTATGTGAAATTTATGCATTCACATTCATCTTCTATTTTTGTTCTGCATCTTCTGCCTTCATGTGCTGTTTCCTGTGAATCCAAGGCAGATGTATCAATGACTGGCCTCCGGGCGCAGCGGAGGCAATCTGCACCCACAACACCACGTTAGTGTGTATTCTGAGCTCAGTTTTTTGGCTCCACAGCAGGGACAAATGTCACTTGGGCAAAATGAACAAGTCAGTGGTGGGGACGGCGGAGTTATTAGATAATAAAGGGCTTGACATTGTTTCAGAACGCAAACAGTAAAGTTGCAGGCCGAGATCCAAAACTATGAGCTCAAACAGTGCAAAAGAGCTGAAGCGAACTGTGAACCGCAGCGATAACTTAATTTACAAATATTTATGATAGCAGTTTTAAGAATCATTACTCCGGTGTGCGTCATCATATGTGACGTGCATGCAACCAAAAGGAAAACATGCAGAAGTGGTTGCGTTTGCTGTGAGAGTGAGTGATAAAACAGCACTGAGATACACTGTGCTGGCTGCCTGTGGCTTTGGGGTCTTAATCCAACACAGGCGGAACAGCCAGGTCCTCATAAGGGCTCTTTTCATGGAACTGTGGGCCCGGGTGCTTTCTGGGGCCTAGGGTACAGGGACAAGCCACCCCCTTTCCCTCCCTCCCATCCACATCCAGACTCTAGTCATCCTCCTTCCAACCCTTTGTGGGGTTTTTCCACTTTGATTTCATGTTTGCCCATCTTGTGGCACTGAGACGGGGGAGCAGAGACATTCCACAAAGGATCCCATGAGATGCCACCCCCTCTGCTTCCTGCGCACTCACAACACATACACACAATACCATATGCATTCGCACACACACACTCAGTCTAAATGTCTGTATAGGTAAATGCGTGTAGCAGCATGAACATGTACTACCAAACGTGCTCATACACCCATTGATATTCCTAAAACTCTTGTTTTTCCACTCCGACCCAATGGAAAGAGCTTGTGCCAATTTGCAACGAGCAAAGGCTTCATTCAGTCTTTTCTGTTTTTGGGGTGTTTGAGGGGGATTTTTCTGTGAGTCTGACAAGTTACAACATTTATCTACTTCTGTACCTGCTCTTAGCGTTGTGTGTCTTCAACGCTTCATTGGAAATCTGTGATGATGCGAGGCAGCAAACAAACCCAGTGTCGTCAGAATTAGACCAACTAACAGGCCGATGAGGAACCTGGCAGACCACCAAACCACACAGGGGTCCCCTCATCTGTTTCTCTCCCCCACAGAATGCGAACCGGTCCCTGGCTGGGGGTCCTGGGGGGTTCCCCTTGGGAGCCCCAGAGCTCGGGGTGTTAGTGTTGCCACTGGGGCTTTATAGACTCCCTACTGAGAGCATCTCCTCACAGCAGACAATGGGAGGCATTTATCCCCAGGGTGACCGTGCTGACCCCCTAAACTCACTCCCCTAAATCCGCCGGGCATGGACTGGCGGCTCCTTTCAGCGACCCTTTCACAAGGCCCCACAAAGCGCCCTGGTCCATCGGCAAGCCTCCTCGGTAATGCCTCGGTTACAATGGAGTGGTGTGGGCATGAGCAAATTTGTGTCTGCACAAGAAAAATTTTGAAATCTCTATCAAAGTTTTGCAGAGCTGCATCTGCAGAGTGATTAGTTTCCGATGAAGTATTCAATATTTTCACAAGGAGGTTGTTCAATCGAAACCCACACACACACTGACACACTCTTTCTGACACTGATGCATGCACACAGATGAATTAACTTTTCTCATCAGAGTGAGAAGCTTCATTTTTGCTGCCTTTTCTCATCCCTCCATAACCTTCCCATCCCCTAACCTTGTTCTCATCTCGGTCTTTTCAGCCCCACTTCCTCTCCCAGTTTGTATTGTTGTTGTTATTTCTTCCCACAATTCCTCCTCTCTCTTTCACTCAGCACTTTTAATTCCACCCCCTATTTTCTCCTCTTGCCTCGGTGTAGAGGCACCGTTTCAACTGGGGGGATGTTTGTGTGTGTGTGTTTTGTGTACAAGATTCTGTGTGTGTGTGTGAGTTTGTGTTTTGTTTTGTTTTTTTTGTGCGAGTGTGTGTGAAATGGGGGCGGGCAAGAAAGAGAACAGGAAGAAAGAGAGGTTAATATATGTGTGTATATTTGTGGGAGACAGAATGAGCAAGAGGACGACTTGTGTTTATTATTATTTTTTTTTTTTTTGCGGGTGTGTGTCTGTGCATGCATGTCTTTGTGCATATGATGGAGACGGAGTAAAGGGGTTTAACCTCCACTTTAGTTTATGCGCGTATCCTTTTGGGGACCTCCACCACAAGGAAGAGGCTTCCTTTCATTCTCTTTTGCATTCCAATGCATCCTATACACTCTGTAAGACCCCGTTAAATGTGGAGAAAATAGGCCGGGTGCTATAAGTGAGTGATAGACGTCCCCGTTCTTTAGCGTTAGCATTCTTTTCTCCAGGCTCCTATTTATTGGCATTTTTTCCGCCTTGAGAAAGTGAATATCTCTATTTTTGAGAATGCAGCGTGGAGAGAGAACCCCCACATCTCATGGTTTGTTACAGGGGTAGGGAAACTGGAGATTTAGCAGCTACTTGATCATCTGACTGACACTGACATAATACAAAGATCCACATTTTAGTTGTGTCATTTCTATCACTACCCATCTATTTAGTTGATAGAAAACGAGAATCACTCACTGCAAAGGCGAAAAACTGCTGTGGCTATATCTGCAACCCACCGTGGAGCCGACCTATTTGAATTAAGGTTGCTTACCCAGCATATAATGCAAAAAGACCTTTTTTTTTCTCTTTGATCCGGTGCACACATTAGTGTTTCTTTTCCTGCCCCATCCATTGGGCAAATTTTGCAAAGATAAAAACCTTTGTGGTCAAATAATTTACGATGCAAACTTTGATCGTTAACCGTGCATGCAGGTCATGGAAGCTCTTTGAACAGTTTTGCAGAAGTCTCCTGGTAGACTATAGGAAATACTTTTTCAGGCACACAGGTTTTTGGGTTTGTTTGTTTGTTTGTTTGTTTGTTTTTTGCAGTACTGTGGTCGTCCACTGGGGTCATCTGGCAGAAGAAAAGCTGACTGTATCTGCTTTGCTAAGTTATAGCCAATTAAGTTGAAGTAAAAGAATTTGCTCTGTAACCTATGATGGATGACTCCTACACACAATTTGGGTTAATGGTCTTTTTTTTTTTTTGCCCCATGCAGCTATGCAGGACAGAATCCAATGTCACTGCCTTCCCAGGTCTCAGCAGATAATTTGCTGAGTGCTATGTCATCCGTACGAACAGAGAGAATGGCCAAACCTATAAAAATATGATCCAAATTGTAATAAACCAAAATAATACTCTAAGTGCTGGTTGAGGCATTTAGCTCTCTAACTAGCCCGAATGACGCAACTTGTCCACAGAAAGCTAGCACAGAACCACAAAAGAAATGTCAAACAGGTCAACGTTCAAAGGATAAAATCAGAGAGATGAATAAGAATTGATAATGAATAATTCACCCTAAAGTGAGACATCAGTAAGCAGTAACTAAAGTGGATATTTACAGGTAGCACTTTCTGGTTTCAACATCAATAAAAATATAAAATCAGTCCCTCAAAGTTCCATCGAGACAGACCACCATGTGTTTTTAAGAGTTTATCAAATTAGCATGTGGATATTTCCTTAATTCAGATATACAGTATATCTGAAGCCTAGAATAGACGGACTGTATATAAACATTTATGCCAAAAATGACTTTTTAACAGCGCATGACTTTATTTTATTATTGTTAGCGAGTTGGTTAACCATAACCCTTAGCAGCGGTGTGCTTTGATGAGCTAACTTTCATTTAATGAAAAGTTGCACAAGCTCAGACGATGTGTCCTTTCCCAGATATAAAAGTAAACAGCTGTGATCAGACCTGGATTGTTTCAGACACCATGATTCTTCCTTTGAACGAATGCCTCCCCCTTTCTCTCTCTTTCTACTGTTCTCAGAAAGGTTGTAGAGACATAACATGTGGTTAGGTCAGACAAACCTCAGAACATGCTACTCCAAACAATACACCACCGCGAGTACAGTACAAGCCGCCGTCTTCTACACAATAGTGGCCACATGGACAGTTGTAAACTGAGGAACACAACCCGAAAATCCCAATTTCAGAATGAATACTCTTTCCAAGAACTTTTTCAAGGTAAATAAACAAACAACTCTAGCCAATTTTTTAAGATCAGGTTGTTTCTACAAATCCCTGGAAAGAGTAGGATTTAGTTTCACAGTATGAACATACTCTATTATTGGAGTGAAAAGTATGTTTGGCTTGACTTGATAAACTGAGGATCAAAGCAAAAGAGATAATGGTTTAGTTACCCTTCCCCTTTTTAAAGACTGATAACAGAGAAAATCACAGGAATCCCAATCTATCCCAATTTCATCAACATTTAACCTTAGAGGTTATTTCTATTTGGCATGTTACTTTGAGGTTAGCCTTTATAACAAACAGAGCTAACCATTAGTCTGGGCAGTCAAAGACCATATCAGGGTTCAGGTCTGCAACTGTGTATGCCTTGCCCTGACCGAGGAGTGTCTGTTTAACATCTGTCCATTTGCACGGCTATGTTTGTGTGCGTGCAAATGTGTGAGCAGTTCCTCAAGCTGACCTAGTGATAATGGGTACACAAGAGTCAAGTATGCCTGGAGTGCAGGATATGAGCAGCAGGTTGTTTACATGAGGCCGTGGTGGGTGTGGCAGGATAGAAGGCAGGTGGAGAGTCAAAGGGTTAAACTTGAACAGGTTGGTAGGAGGTCATGTCTGCATGTGCCACAGTTGGTAACCAAGCTGCAAGTGTATGAAGTCAGAGGGGTCGCTCGGTTCTGACCAAGCATGTGTGGCTGTGCATTACTGCACGGCATAAGGTCAGGGTTAAAAAGACACGGCTGTCTCAACCCTGTGGAACTAAACGTGTGCCCTCGAGGTCTAATCCAGATTTTCCCAAAAATGCAAGCATATGTCACACTGCGTGAACTTCTGATACGGCTGCAGCAAGTATTTGTGTGTGCCGTTTACATCAACAGGTTTTTGGGCATGCCCTTATTTGTATGGGCAAGTCAGAAAGGGAGACCTGATAGGAAAACGGGAACAGCCCAGCTCACAACAAGAGGAAATATCTTCGTCATGTGAATCGGTAGTGACAGTCATTTTTTCCCTCGACTGGGCCAAAAAGTGTTGATGCAGTAAGCGCCACACAATGGCTCTCGCTGCAGCAAATATATCATCAAGTCCCCCTTAACAGCATCCTTTTCAGTGGGGTCTCAGGGAGGCCCCTTGGTGTAATTTTTACATTTACAATTTCAAAGGCACCACACCTCTCACCCAGAATCCCCCCAAAACTTTCTCACTTTTACCTTTCATGCAATCCACATTTCACGCTGACCGAGAACACGGAAGATTGGCCTCAAATTAGTTCTGAACCATTGGCTTTCTCCGCAAAACCTCCAGTCTTTAGATCTTTAGGGCCAGCTACAGAAGAGAGAAGAGTGGGAGTAGGTGGAGGCTGCATTCTTGCGTTTTGGTTTCAGTGTCGGCCTATAAATCTTTGGTAAATTAATCTCATGCAGGAGCGGGGCCATCCCACTGTCCTTTTGTGTTTTAAGATGCACAGGCTGGCCGGCTATGCTCACAGATGCCAATGTCAATAGGAACACACTTTATCAGGAGTGAATATTTACACCAGCAAGATTTGAGCAAATCACTTTCAGCTGGCATTGATGAGGCGTATTCTGTATGTGAATGTTGAAAAAACATGAGAACTTGCACCCAGACTGCCGGCAGTGGAGTCTTCCTCTCTCTCCTGTTCCCCTTGGGAAGATGAGAATGTAGGTGAAGGAGGCGATGGGTTTCTCTTCCCTCCCCTTGCAAAAAAATCACATTTTCCCCTACTACTTGAAAGGATTTCTCAGATTTCTGGAAGCAATGGCGCACATGCACACACACAAGATACACAGTCACTCACACACACACACACACACATATATACACCATGAAGGTTAGAAACTTTTTTTAGACACACTAATAACAGACTAACACTCCACACTCTGATCTTCAAAGCAGCTGAAGAAAAGAGGAGAATGAGGCTGTTGAAGAGCCCATTGAGGGAGATTTTGGCACATTTGAACCCACTTAGCCTGTAAAAGAAAGCTTTAATATTTACAAATTGCAATAAAACTGTATGTAGCGCAAGGCCAAAGCCAATTCACCTCGGCAAACATAAAGTCTGAGTGAGGGGAGTTCATTTATAGGCAAAGAAACCAATAAATAAAAACAGTTTTTACTGTTTCATTTTAGAGGCTCGTTAAAAAGCAAAAGTTTTCCTTTCTTAATCTTCAAGTGCGAATTTAACAGAATTATAACTTTGGGACTGTCTTGGAGGCTTTACAGACTTATCTTAAAGAGGTTTGCAGACTGATTTTCAAACGGCTTGACCTGGAAAAGAAAAAAAAAAAAAACTATCTGTGAGAAAAATTGACTGCTTTCAGAAAGTCTAAGAGACTTGTGGTTTACTGTTGCTACTTTCTTTTTTTTTTTTTTCTTTAACAAGAGGATCGAGAAGACCTCTTGAAAGCTGAGTTGAGGATTTCAGAAACGACTCAAACTAGGAACTGGTATTAATGTTGAGACTGATTGGTGTATGTACAGTGAGACTTAAGTTGGGGAAAAAAAGAAAAATATTGGAGGTCTGAATGTTCACAAAACATAATTGCCAGTTGTGGGAAGTGGCAGTACTCATTTAGCCTAACCCAAGCTGCAGATCATGTTTAGGGCTGGCACTATAAAGCTGTCTTCAATGACAATCTCGTATTTCATATTCAATAGCAGATGATATAAATGCAACTAGAGCATTTCAGGAATTTTGGCATGGCTATATTTCCTTCAGGAAACAATGTCCTCACTGGGCTCAGCTGCCACTCAGTCTTCTGGGGTTTCTAATGGCCAGAAGGAGTCAAATCAGTCTAACAACACAGAAGTATAGGGGCAAGTGTGCTATATAATACACACCGAAATCTCTGACTTTCTTCTCTCTGAGTGCATCAAACAGAAAATCTATAAAACTTTGCCGTAATGACAGGCTGAAAATGGCAGCATATTCGGAGGCTGAAATGTCTGGATGGAGACAAAAATCCACAAAAGTCAACTTGCACCGGTCCTAAAACTGGCCTCAAACCCACAGAGAAGCACTCTGCGTTGGACTTCCGTTCAGTTTATCGTCGCCTCAGGTTGTTTTTTGCAGGATGTGCTTCTGTTGTTTCTTTGATCGTAACTCTGGCCCGTAATGAAACCGGCCATAAATGTTCATGAGAAATCTCCTATCACTCCTGCTAATTGGCTGTTACATCACCTAATAGCCATTGTTTGGATCAAACACAGTGGTTAATGCCACACACACACACACACACACACACACACACACAAGCCAGAACTTGTCATTAAGTAAAGTAATGAGTCATGCCATTCTGGCACTCGCCCTCATATTTGGATCCAGTGAGCTGCGTGTCCACTGAAGCTTTCACCTTGTTTCTAGATATTTCCCTCACTGCAACAGGATAGAAAAAAAAAAGGAATCATAAACACCACCTCTCTCTCTGAAAGGCAAAACAACCCATGCGCTAACCACAGCTCCATTTCCCCTGCTACATTCATCGAGGAAACAAGCGGGTTTAATGGAGATCTAGCTTGCCGATTACAGATTACTGTGGTGAAAAACATCCCTTCCCTCGAAAGGAAAAAATGCTGCGACTCATGAAAAGTGATAAAAGGCAAACAATAACAACCGGTACCTAAAAAAAACACAAACAATACAAGGGAAGCTCATTTTGCCTTGCAGGGACCTGGAGCTAATGCAATAAACTGCTTCAGTCATTCCAGGCAACTTTCCCAAACTCCGAACAGATTACACTGCCGGTAATGACTTTCTGCTTCATTTGGAGCCCGATCAGGTAAAAGTTGTTGAACTTGATTAAAATATGAGGATTTGATACAAGGGGGCTAGCTGGGAGCTTGGAGCCATGCTGTGCTGTGGCTGTAGGCAGGGCCCACAGCGTGTTGGGTGGTGGTAGCAGAGGGGGAGGGGGGCAGCAAGCCACAGACAAAGTCTGAAAAGAACTCCTAGAGTACCAGCATCAATTATCACCATTACTGCACATTACCCAGGCCCCCATTCTCTTCCTGTGTGTCTCCCTGCACTCGTGCAAGCCGGGTGTACCACTGCACCTCAGGCTACCCAGGAGAGTGTGATCAAATGTGTGAGGAGAGATTTTGTGTGTGTGTGCAAACTCCAGCAAACACATGCCTATTTGAGTGTATGTGTGTGTGTGTGTGTCGCCGGGTAATATATCATCTCAGCTTGAATAGACCCCCAAGCCAGAAGTTAATGAAGTGAAATGAGACTTATTAGCCGAAAACCTTTAAAATCACTGACAGCCAAACGTCAGGAAATAAAGACAGCCTGAAATTATTAACGACAGAGACGAAGGTGCACAAAGGGGCCGTGAACACAGGCGCCGTCCACAACATTTTTCATGCAAAAACAAAGATTTGGGGGGAAAAAAAAAAGACTACCACACCTAAACTTAAGATCTGCTTTCAATTAAATTCCCCGGCCACTTCTGCAGGTTCAGTTGAGGACATATAGATTAGTCCAGGTCAGCATCTACTCGTTTTCTGCTCAGCAAATTAAGTTTTGCCCCTTTTTTTGCCCTGCTGCAGATTAACACAGGAGTCGACACCATCATATGATCCACGTGGGGCACATTTCTAAATGTGCTTCAGTTTTTGAGGCGGGCGAGCGTACGACCCCGGGTAAGCTAAGCTAGGTAATGCTCGGTCTAATAGGGCAGGAATGAACAGTTATCAGGCTGATTACTGCCACTCCTCATCAGGTAATGGCAGCTCAGTGGGGGGCCGGCTCTGTCTGACGTATGGCTGAACTCTCACATTATTGAGAGTTCAGCCATTGGATGGTGGTGTGTGTATGTGCGTGCGGTGGCGGGGTGGGGCGGCTGCTGTGCCTGCTGGCAGGGGCTGTTTTGGGGTCAGCCAGCGAACAGGGCCGCATTTCTCATCACTGTCAGAGATTTGGAAGGAGCCCTCAAATTTGGTGCGCTGTAGGCCCCCCAACCAAGGCAGCCATCTGACAGCCCGGCCATCGAAACGGCTGGAGCGATGTTTGTATATTCTGTGTGCACTTGTCAGAGAGATGGCGACTTTGTAGGTTCATAAGTAGCAGCGTTTCTCCCACCGCCGCTGTTCTTTGAATACTAAGGCTGTGGGCGGCAACAGATGAAGATAAATTAAAAGATCATGTTTCG
Source organism: Remorina albescens (assembly GCA_034769265.1). Taxonomy (NCBI): domain Eukaryota; kingdom Metazoa; phylum Chordata; class Actinopteri; order Carangiformes; family Echeneidae; genus Remorina; species Remorina albescens. The sequence goes on from CM068480.1 coordinate 3,865,128, forward strand.
CCCCCCCCCCCCCCCCACAACTTCTCCGCAGACCCCAGGGCTGACCCTGCGCTCTAAGGATGCTTTGAAGCCTGATACATGTGGTTGCCTTTGACTGAAGGCTCACAGAGAAGCAGAGGTGTTCAGGTTGGACTAAGCAAACCTCTTGCTGTTCTTTGCCCTTTCTTTAGCCTGAGCTAACCCTGTAATGACCCCACTGGTGTTTACTCAAAGGGTCATCAGGACTGAGCAACTTGTTTCGCCTTGGGCCAGAGACCCCAAGGCTCTTGGGTACGTTCTGAGTTGGCCAACCTTTGTCTACCCTTGCAGTCGTGGGTTTGGAGGGCCAGGTCAGGTCGGGGGCCTGCTTGATGGAAATTAACTTTGGCAGCATCATGCGCCTGATCAGATGGGACGCTAATGTGATGGTTGACCTTGTGCTAAATGAAAACAAACTGGATCATGGGCTCAGCTCTCTCATCAGATAACTTGTATTTGGATTGAATATCATGTACGGTGAACTGGGCCTTGTCATATTTCACACAGGGATATTCACTTCACCCTTTTGTTTGATGTTCTATTTTTAAACATTTACGCTTTATGGCCACTAGGACTGATTCAATTTAATACGGGAAATAACAACAACAACAACAACAACAAAAAAACAACTAAAAAAGCCAAACAGTGATATGGGTAAAAGATGAGCCTTTCATTTAAATTTTTGGCAGCTCGATCCCGCCACGTTCAAAGCCCTGTCAGAAAATAAGCCTTACCTTTTGAGTACCAACTTCCCATTATGATAAATGATTCAGCGGCACTCAAAAATAACTGCCTTAGCTTCAGAAATTGGGCTGAGAGCTGACCTAGATTTATGTCGACCTTTCTCTCCCCATTTTTTTCCTCTCTTTTCTGGAAGAAGTAGAATGGAGTGTGTAAACATGGTGGAATGAGATGTTAGCACAGCCACAAGACTGGGCGGGAGGTGAGAAATGAAGAGTAGAGGAGAGAACTATTGTCTGGACAGCGACAGACAAGGGAATATGGGGAAATGTGGTCTGTCTGTTGGTCGGGCCCAGCCTTTTTCCGAAAAAGCTGGCCTTTGATCAATCACCTCATCAAGGACTTAGAGGAATGCTGGGACATTCATCAGTGGTCAGAAGTTAGTCTGAATCCATCCAGTCGCTTTCTGTAACGCCTGCTCTGTATTCAAGGCCACGGTTATTTGGCTGGCAAAAGTCAGGGACATATATTGGATAGGTCATCTGGGAGTCACAGCGTGAATGCATGAGGAAAAGCGTGATAGTCATCTGAGCTGTGTGCCCCAACCCTGCTAGATAGGAAAGACATTTCATGTACAACTAAAGCCCAACAGCAAATACGTTCTGTTGGATTTAAATCACTGATTTGGTTATGTTTGCTTTTCTATCTTGTTCGTATAGATTACAATTTCTGGGAAACAGGGTTGAGACCTTCTTCCAAAGTAGCACCACTGCTAACCAACAGGATATTACAGGACATCTTCCTTGTTAAAATCTCTGAAAACACCCACTTTTTCTATTACACCATCAAAACAGCTTGAAAAGACTCTATAGATTCATTCAATATAGCTGTATATCCTTTGAAATATCCTCATTGGTGACCTGAAGCTTGATCTGTTTATTTTAGCATTAAAGTGTGAGACTACTTTCCCTCTCACTTGAATTGGACTGCATTGTATTTTTCAGCACTGATCAAATCCTCTCACACCTACACAACTGTAAGAAGGTAGTTGTGTTTCTGTAATCATCACAGCAGAAGGTAGCCCATAAGTGTTGAGCTTCAGGCAGTAAAGCATCTCTCTCTGCACTCCCATTTGAAACTGACGAGCTAGCTGTCTAACCTCCATTGTTATTGCTTTGGTTTCCACTCTTCTGTTTGATTCTGGCAGTAACGACCGATCAGAATGTTCAAAATTGCAGCCAAGTTACGCTGGAACAACTTTAACAAGTGTAGGTTTTATGCTAAAATAGCAAACATGCCACTCTCGGCTACCTCCAACACATTTGCAAGGTCTGCCGTTCCGCTCCCAAACCGAGGCAGACAACACAAGTTGGGTTTATACAATCGCAGCTTCCTCTTTTGCTCGCCAACGTGACTGCCGCCCTACAAGTCTCTGAGAGGGCAGAGAGGAAAAGCAGGAGGAACCTTTTAATGTCTGGCTACGGGTTCTGCGGGTTCTGTTTTATGACTCTACTGTCCCCATCTCTTGGAGTCACTACCGACTACTGTAGCCTGCAGGCCAGAGAGCGCATGGCGTAAAATGTCTGAGTTGGAGTGTTAAGGTTGGGCAGGTTTTGGGAACCGTGTGTGAAACATCATCCGTGCAGGAAGCTGATAAAATAAATACTACACAATACAGTGACAGAATAAAGTACGATGTGTGGTCTTGCTGGGTTTTGGGCTTTTAGTTGGAAAAAGCTAATTTCATAGCAGATATCTAACAACGAACTGATGAATCAAAACAAAGAGCAGGCAGACTGATTAATAGTTGGAACCCTATGAAGTATATAAGGGTAATTGCAAGTTGAAAATGTCAGTTTTTAAGACTCAATAACCTTTGAAATCCAAAGAAAATCCTAATTTTCATCACGTGTGTGTGTGTGAGGGTAAGAGAAAGCCCAGCGTCTGTGAGTGGAAACGCTTAAATGTCAAATTGCTCTTGCAGACATGGGACCAGAGAATAGAGGAGACTGTCTGTGCAAGCTTGTGGGAGCAAAAGCAGGAGGAGGAGAAGGGGGGGGGGGGTGCCTGGTTCTCTGCAGACCTTTGGGACCAGGGAGGCTGGAGATAAGCCACCAAGCATCAACACCCCTCATTCTGTCTCTGCCTGCTCATGTCAAACCACCAGAGTCTCCTGTACTGATAACCCTACACAGGAACCTTTTATATGGCCTGTCTGAGTTATTTACAATAACACACACACACACACACACACACACACATTTATAATGTGAATGTAGCGACTTCGTCTTGTGCAACCTATCCAATTCTCTCTGCCTACTTCTGACACAGAAGGAATGAGTTCACCGTACAAATCCAGAAAGACAGAGAGCACCAATAGAGGTGGTGTGAAACAGCAGCAGGGCATAGCCCGAAGGTACAGGTCAGAGTTCTCCTGAGGTCATTCACAGCAAAAAGCAACCAGCAGACAGAGAAAAAAGGGAGGGAGAGGGCATGTCTGGGAGAATGAGAATGAACGAGAGAGACGGGGAGGCAACCTCCGGAGCCATTGATACAGCCCCCGGGTCTCTTTGATCTATCACTGCAAGCTTCCTGAAGTAAACACCGGCTAATTGTCTGGATCAGGTTGAGATGCTTATCTGCAGCCGCCTGTCTGTTCCCTCCAACGCTTCGATATGTTTCCGGAGCGATACAGAGGATGCCGAGCTTGTCGGTCTCAATCAGATTCCTGGAGGTCCACCCAACATTTAACCACTTCAGTCCAGCGCCCAGCCCATCACTTAGTCCGGGGCCAAGTTTGACCCCCTCCGTATCTCTGGACCTTTTAATCCGGCAAGCACCTCACAATTAATGCAAACCTGATAAAGACAAAGTTAAAGAGGCTTTTAAAAAACCCATTAATTGTGCAGTAAACTTATCTTTTAATTGCTTGCTTACTTTGCTTTAGTTGTTTTCCTTCGGGGAAATTTTGATTTCAATTGCGCATCAAAGCTTTTTGGTATTTTTTCAGATGCGTCACATTTGGCGTTGCCTTGTATATTTTGCCTTGTTTGTGAATGGTTTTGGTCGGCTGGATCGGCAACTTGCGATTTAACAATAGTGAATACAGATTATGGAAAGGAGGAAGACGAAGGACGTTAGACAATCTGAGGCAGAAAGAAGAAGAAATGGATTTTCAGAGCTTTGAAGTTGAACTTTTAGCAGACAGCAGGAAATGATGAGGTGGCAGGGATGACACTATCCTCCTTTTGAACTGCCCTAATATTAATATTGGTGGCGAAGCTATAATGGGCTTTTCTTTTCTTCCTGACCCTCCTTCTTCCAGGGAGACCTTTATGTGGATTATGCGTCCCCTCTCCTTCCTGCACCTTGAGCCCACAGAAATCAGATGCTGCGGGGGCCTCCTGGGGGAAATAGCTCATCCAGTGATGACGCTACTCACTGCAAGTGTGATTGGGTTAGTGATGCTGAGGGGGGGGTGGGTCACTACCTTGATCTCGGTAGGAATGGTTTCGTTCAGGTAGAGGGTCATATTGTCAAAACATATTGATGACAGCTTTAGAAAGGATATCGTTATATGCGTTCGTTTATTTATTACTAGTTTTGAGTCTATATTGATTTCAAATTTCCTCCGAATTAATTCGAACAGCATTAAAATAATCAAGTCAATGTCAAATTCAGCACAGATAACAGCCGCTTCAATCCGAGCGACCTTATGTCCGGTCAAGCAAGCATAAATAAACACGCACACATGAAAGCTAATTTCTAACTTTAATATTCTAATATTCTCAGCAGCCTTGAACAGAGACAGAAAATAAATATATTTTACTGCTCTCAATTTTGTTTCCTGATGGAAGAAATGGGTTTTATGGCAGAGAAACAGTTCTCAGTGCCAGCGTGCACACCTGTGCGTTTATGTGCTCGCCGCTGTTATACGAGTGTGAATTTCAGTGAGTGCATTTTTTTCTTGGAATCATTTGTATGCATGTGCGTGTGTGAGACAGAGATACAGTCTGCTTCACCGGCCGGTCCTCTATCTAGTTGATGCATCATTCCACCTCGGGTGCAGGACTCCACTCTGTCACTCAGGGTGACACATGGAGAGGCAGCTTCCAGCTCGTGGCGTACAGCGGGGATCACCTCCCTGTCACTGTCTGTCACTCCGGCTTTGTCCCCTGTCATGCCCCCACGCTGGCAGGCACAAGGAGGGGGTTGGGGCAGGGGGTTTGGGGAGGTTGCCCGTCACAAACAGTGACAGACTGACAGGTGACAGGTGAAGGCAGCCAGACAGCCAAACCGTCATACGTAGCCTGTGTGTGTGAAAGCAAATGTGTGCTTGCATACAAACATATACAGCTGCTTTGTTTAGCACCACTGGGATGGGATTACAAAGTCCTTTGGGGGTCGAAGTGACACCATTTTGGCGGACCCGTTGTGGGACTTCTTGAACTGCAAGGTTTTCAATCTGAAAGTCAGATTTTTAAAAGTATGTGTTTGGGAAAAACTCTGGATAGTTTTCTAATCCAGCATGACCACAGTTCTATACAGGCTCCTTCCTCCTGGCACCACAGAGCTGTAATGATCCTCCCCCGCAGTTTCTCCTAAGGCTGAAAATCCAACTTGAGTGTCTCTTCACCCAATACACACTGACACACACACACAGACACACACAGTACAGCATGCTGTGAATAATTTCAAAGCTCATCTAATAAGTTCTTTCTTTACTCTCATTGATTATCACTATGTCACCCCGTCCACTTCAGCCTGTTGAAGCCTCACTTTTATCCTTAATACACATCTTCACGATCATCTACCGGCTTCAGCAGCTATCGTACAGTTCAGAGCACCTCCACCTCACTCAGCTCCTGAGTGAGGGAAAGGCAGCCGGTGAGGCTGTGCCGAGGTCCACTTCTTTAATAGTTTTGCATAATTGCTAGCGGTGACACCTGAGGCTGAGGGTGTTCTGTGTCACCCCATTACCTCACTGCCTAACAGTTAGGTAACACAGTCACATGAACAGATACTGATGCTCCGTACTCATGTGTGTTACAAACACCTGCACGCCTACTCACCGGAGTTCACCATGCAAACATATTCACAAATAGCATCCACACAAGTACACGCAAATGCACACACAGCAGCAGCATATGATCATTTGATCCCAGTCTATCCTGCTGGGTTCGTAACGTATCCACTGCAGTGACGCTGTCAGATCTATGCAAGAGCTGAACATGAGTGTATACATGTTTGTGAATATATGGTTGATGCCGGAATAAGCTTCGGCTTGTACATTTTTCATCAGAGAAAATGCAAACACAAATGCTCCACAGGGCAGAGCTAAATATTTAGTGTATTTCTGAGCAGTTATGTGTGCAGCTGTAGCCCAGTCCCTTTAAAATTCATTTTTTTCAAGCAAGTGATGATGGTGAATAATTGCTGGGAAAATACAGAGAGACCTAAAGTTATTTAGGTGTAACTGAATTACAGCCAACATACGTGAATGGGCCGGTATGGGATTAGATTTACAGCTCTCTTTGTCGCTCGATGGAGTTTTAATGGCCATTATTGCTGCTGCTTGGGGTCCCAAATCGAGCATTTCGCTGTGGCTTGAATCTGCCCCGGTGCCAGAGGTTGCACCCAAATCATTCCATTTGACCTCAGTCTCCCATTCCATTACCCAACATTCCCTGTGGGCACAGTAGTGGTCCCTCAACACTTGAACTTTGACCCCAGCCCCATCAGCAGAGCAGCCAATAACGGTCCAGGAGGTTTTATAGGTACCCCTGCTATCTGAATTGTCTCGCCCTGTGTCTCATAGGGGAGAGACGGTCATAATGATGCCCTATGAGGTTTTGCTCTCAAATGTGATTTAGCTCTTATTGCCTACAGTCATATTGCCTGATTTGGCAGGGATGTGTGGAAATATGTGTTCATATATCATTTTGTGTCTCATTGAAATAGAGACTAAAGAAATGTAATTAATAGAAAATTGTCTGTGTGCTTTAGAATGGCTGCAGCAGTTTGACATTAGAAATAACTGTCACAGAGTTTTTCCTGGCGTTCTTTGTTGTGCAAGATAGCAAAAAAAAAAAGGTAGACCAAAGACTGGACATAAACTATATGTTGTTGCTCCTGTTGGCCTGTGAGAAAAGCAACACATAGCAATGGAACAGATTCATAGAAATTGCAGAAAAAAAAATCTGTGCCACTGGGCCAATATGTTAAAGTCAAAGTTTTCATATAACATATACATTTTTTTAAACAAGCCTGTCTACATCCCAAATGCATTCAGATTTATTCAGTGAGGATATATCTCAATCCCTGTCTCAGTTCTGGGAAAAGAAGTCATCTTTCATTTCTCTATTTCATCCATGTATATGTCTAAAGTGTCAGTGTGAATTAAATTGGAGAGAAAGCTTAGATGTCTCAGTTAGTATCGGGTCGAATACCTCTGCCTATCCACAGTTTCGGGTCGTCCAGCTTGATGTTCAGGAAAGGGAATATGGAAAACTGAGAAAACCAAAAATGACTGACACGAGCTCAGTGACACATAGTTAGACCCTTTAGCTGATACACATACTTGGATCTTGCTTTTTACAAAAGTTGGCTAGTGTAAAGAACGAAAAAAGGCAAAGTACAAAAAAAAAAAAAAAAAAAAAGAAAGAAGAAGAAAAGATGTTTTTGCTGTTGATCGAGTCGTGGCAGGCCCGTGGGATTGGCAGAGATTGGTGGGGATATGTGAGGAGCCTCACTTGAAAGCCCAGGCAGGAGTTAAAGATGTTCAGAGGGAGTTATTGGTTGCCCCCCCAATCCCCTCCTCCCCCTCCTCAGTTTCACCGAGTCTTTTCAAGCTCCGGGCCCCTGGACTCTCTCTCTTCTCTGGTACCTGTCATGCATGTCAGGGATCTCTGAAGGTTGAAAAAAGAAGAAAGAGACTGCAGAGGTCTACAGAGAGGAAGAGGAAATGGAGGGAAGGAGTACAGGTAAAGGATTGTGGATGAAGGAGGGATAGAGAAAGAGGAAGTAGGAAAGAAGGCGGCAGTAAAGTAGGATAAAGACTCCCTGCATCGACTTTTGGTAGGAAATGTTAGTTCACAGAAATGATACAGAAGCACACAGCCACCTAAGCATTACACCCACATGTGACTGCTGAAAAACCGAGGGACTTTATCGACTCAAGGTATCTGTTTCCACTCATCTCCAAAGGCTTTAGACAAGATTTTGGAAACTTGCTGTGGAGATTTTTCTCTATTAAGCCACAGAAGCATTAGCAACGTCAGGTGTAGGTGTTGGGTGATAAGACCTGGCTGATTTTTAGGCTTCAGTGCATGATAATAGCGATGGGTGGGGATAATTACTTCATGTTTTTGAAGAAGAAAACAGTTAAAAAGCAACTCAGATTAATAGCACATGGATGACTGCATGGTGTCTGCACACCTTTAGGCAAATATTGGACCTTTTTGGATGTTTTTTTTATTTATTTTTTTTTTGGTTGGACATATCACAGCAAAATGTCCAAACAAAAGTTTAAAACTGCCTCTGCATACCAGGAACCTGAGTGCCCCTCCAAAACATACAACGCTGTCATTTCAAGATGAAAATTATGAAAGCCGTTGTTAAACCAAAAATATGAGCCAGCATATATCACATGGATCATGTGGTGAAGTCCAGGTGAAAAGTATTCTTTTACAGAGAAACTAACTTATCAACTTTTTGGATGCTTTCATCCTCAAACGCACCCTGCAGTGACCCCCATTGAAAATTATTAGCTCCTTTGAGAAGGCTTTATCTCAAAAAGTGATGTAATATTTATCTTCACCGTTCACAATTCCAGTATGAATGAAGTTCAGGTGTGTAGCGGGGAAGGAAGACACAAGAGTACTGTTTTAAGTTTGTAATGATGAGTTATTGCGCCCATGTTTCTGCCATATAACAATGATTTGCATGACAGGTCTGTAATGGTGGATGAGGTCACTGGCAGGGAAGGAGGTTGAAGCAAGGGTGCTTCTGGTTAAAGATAATAAATAACACTATGACAAGATGAGAGTAGAGATGACAGACGGTAAGAGGTTTTTTGTTTTTTTTCCTCCCATATCAATGCCATGTGTGTCTATGAAATTCCTCATTCTTTGAGAAGGCACCCGAAGAAAGTAACGTAAGAAAGTTCAACTGTGGCTCAGAGAGGGGAAAGGGGAAAAAAGGGTTTAGTTCTTGCTCTCACAGGGCTCTTTCATAACCATTAACTGCGTGATGACACCAGCGGATATTCAGATTGATTTACCATCATCTGGGGATCACTTGGTCTGCGCAGAAGTCTCCCATAGCAAAGATTCATTTGTGCCCTAATGAAAGGCTTCCTGCCCCAATGTTTCTTCAAACCAAATTCCACCTATTTTATACTTCACTTTGATTGCCGTAATAGCCTTATTTATGTGGTCAACGCTGAAAACCCCGCCATCTCATTGGTCATTCTTTAGCCACAAATTTGGCAGGGGATTTATCTAAAATCTCTAAATCCGGCTCTCATTTTTCAAAAAAAAAAAAAAAAAAAAAAAAAGCACTGCCCTCAAAATCAATGAAGGAGTTAAGGAAATGGCAAACTGTGAGATAAAGGACAATTGGAAAAGTCTTGGCAAAAACCCCAGTGAAATACAGTAGAAGAATACCGAAGGCAACAGATCAGAAGGCCGTAAAATAACAAAAAAAAACATACAATGCTACACGATTACACCACTTACGCCATCAGAGTCCTGTGTTAAGCAATTACTGTCCCTTAATGCCTTTATTGAGGCTGACATTTTCACCCTGTGGAGTAACCTGTGAGGTAACATCAAAGTAGTCATCAGCACTGACCCTGACCAGGCCAGGAGAGGAGGTAGCATCAAAGCTGTGTGTCAAGACTAAGTTCACAACACCAGCCTGATTAACATGTCACAGGGAGATAGGAAGGAGGGGGGGGGACTCTATAATCAGCCTTTAAAGGTAATTAGACTCCCAAAGTCCCCTCCCGCCCAGAGCTGGGGGGTATATGGAGTAGCTAAAAATCTCGATCCAACAAATAGGTCATTTAGCTCCGCTCGCTAAATGGATGCAGACACAGTGTGACAGTGAAGCATGGGTTAGGGTTTCTAATCATAGCTAGGGAGGTAGCTGACAGGGAGCTGGCTGAGTGGCTTAGAGAGAAAACGGAGAATGGGGGTCATTTTACAAGGAATTGGGAGGTTCCGCCAGTCTCTGTTGACCTTTGACCCTGCAGGAATGACGACCTGTATTTCTCCGTGGTGATTCATTTCCTCCTTCCCCCACCAAAAAACACCTTCAACTCCCACCGAGCTACCACGAGTACATGAAACACATGCCTGTTGTTACGGAGATAGCTGTGGATCAAGAATGGATGAGGGAGAGGGAGGACGGATTTGGACCAGTCCCTGGACGGGGATTTAGATGAAGACTCAGGATGTGTTATTAACCGTCATTGTAAGAGCAGAGTGAAGGTGATATTTAACACTGAAAGTCAACCGATTTGAGGGAATTGGTGTTTTTATGGATGGGGGGGTGGGAAGGAGAAAGGTGTAATTACTCACATCTTAGCCAATAGCCAAACAGAGAATGGCCTTGAGGTGGACAGAGTGCGCTGAAGCATGAAAGGAAAGAGTCAAAGGGGTGAAGACCATATCAAAAAAAAAAAAGATCTTTTGTCAGTGTTGCTGATCAATGCAGATCATGAATGTGATTAAACGTTACTGCTTTTAAAACGTTCAGACTATTACTCGCAGAAGGACAATCAAAGCTGCAGACTTCAGACTTAGAATTAGATTTAACTCGCAAAAATTACAGTACAACTACAGATCAAACTTAAACGTCCAAAAGGTTTATTCTCCAAGTCAAGATTCATCTCATCAAGTTTTCATTATAAGATTGAGGCCTTGCGCTATCATTCGTTAAATTATTAAGGCTCTGCACTGTGAGGACTCGGTCTCAGTTATGTTGAGTTAATTGCCCACCGGGCCCAGGTCTTTCTTTGACAGGACATTAAGACTTGGCCTGGACTTGCTCCAAATGCCTGATTTAGTTCTCTTGAACAAATTAACCATTCTTCTGGATGTCACATTGATGAGTTGATGAAGGTGCATTCCTTCTCAAAGCTCCGATGTGAGGCCAAATTCCAAACAATGAGTAACCCATTAATGGAGCTTCCATTCCAGCCACAATCAAGACCAGGGAATTCCAAGGCCGTGCAGTGGGAGTCTTGATGGGGGAGAACTGCCCTCGGCTAAGCCCCCAGAGTTACAACAAACAGCCAAATGAATCCTCTCACCCTCATTCTGGACGTGCATTATCCTCCACTGTCATAAACTTGGCTGTGGTCAAGATTTACAGCTGCCTTGTGTTCTCTCTCCCATGGCTTTCCTTCTTAATTGTCTGTGTGGCCAAGACCTTGACCAGCGCTTTTCTCATCTCAAGACTCTGGGATCTATAGATTGATGGCCAACACAGGCTAATAATAACACAAACTCTTCACCCTTGGTTTACAGAAGGAAGACTGCACTCCTGATGGCAGATTTGCAGTGAAAGCCAAAGTAATTATATGATTTTCCACTGAATTAAGATCTTTGTGGAGGAGCATATGCCAAACTCAAGTTAAGCAACCTGGGATTAAAAGAGGAATCTACCGCCAACTGGCTGCCAAATGTATACAAGATATTTCTTTTGGAGAGATATTTCAAAGGATTACTTTACATGCACGTTATTCCAAATCAATTCCAATTTATTTATATAGCACCAAATCATAACAAAATTACTTCAAGGCACTTGACCTGCACTACTTATAGACCGAACTCTTTATTTAAGAGATTATCTATTTTCAATCTAAAGAACAGAAATGATACACTGGAAACTTTGCAGAAGGAGCTTTAAGAATAAATACTTCATGCATAGACTAAGCAATGTGTTTACAGTATAAATATAGATATTGTTTATGTATCATGTTTTTGGTGTTTTGTTGTTTTCTCCATTGACACTGATGCTCTGCTGCTACTCCAGCACATACATCACATCTCAGTAAAAACCTGCTCCTGCGCCAATTCAGTTAGCGGGAAGCAGCAGCGGATATGAGCCAGGGTTATGAACCGGAGGACGTCAGCCCTTCTGATAAAGCTCTGCTGCTGCCTGTCCTTGACCAAGTCCTGCCCTGCTGCCAACACAACAACACATGGCTAACACAGTCAGGGCTGAAACACTATGTCCACTACAAGAGCATTCATAACCAGAGAATGAAGGGAACAAGAAAAGCAATCACAGAAAAAGCTGAATACTTTTCCCTTTTTTTCCCCCCATATAGACCATTCTGTTTTAAAAAAGACTGCACGCGCTGCCATTGCTTCTTGGAATAGACTTTATTTCCTCCTCCTTGTTCTGAACGGTTCACTGAAATTTCATTTTGGCTCAGAAATAATGGAAAGTGGGTGAGAGCAGGAATTGCAAAAAGGAGGGGAGGGAGAGTGACTTCTTGAGTGGCAGGTGAATTAAATCTTGAGCTCACCTCTCATGCAGGTAAAATACCATGTAGGCAGGAGTTAGTCTATGGAGGATTTACAAGAATAAGAATACGGAGAGTTTGGACAAGTTACAGGTCATGACAGCAAATTTCATAAATTATATTGCTGTCATGTTTTCAGTAAATGTAATTTCTAATATGATAGATTACAACAATTAATTAAAAGTTAGTACATCTATTTAAAGAGCAGCCTGTCGAGGTCTCTGCTCAACCCAAACTTTGCTGGAGGACACAAGCTCAGGTGTCATATGCTTTGAGAAAAGAAAAACAACAAAAAAAAGAAGAGAGGCATCCATTTTTTAACGAGACAGCGCTGTGCTCTCAATGGCTGATTTGATGCCATTAAGTAATGTTTCCCAGCAAAGGAAAACCTCCCCCTCAGGCACGGCGTTCTGCTGCAATTTGGCTGATTAGATGAACCAGGCTGGTATTTATGGGGGGATTTTGTTTGATTTGCTGGATTCGATATAAAGATGGTGGGGAAAAGGGAGGGAGGGGTGGAGGGAGCGTAAAGCAGAGGAGTGGTCAAAGGGGTGGATGAGGAGACACATGTTTGTGTCTTAAAGATGCACGAGAACAAAAGAAGATGAAGAGATAGCTGGACATAACAGGGATTCAAAAAAAAAAAGGAAAGGGGGGAGTGAAGGGGATGGTGAGAGAACAGGGGGAGGACAAAAAAAGTCAAAAGACAAAGTGAAAGGAGAAGACGAGGTGACAGAGTGGGAAAGAAACGAGGGTGAGGAGAGCACAGGGCACGGGACAGCTGCAGCTCCTGTTACTGCTGCAGCGTATGTCTGATTGCAGGTTGTTACAGAGACGCCACACCCACCATCATCATCATCATCATCATCATCATCATCATCATCAGAACCATCATTCACAGCTTCTCCAAGTCTGTTTGCCTTTCATTGTTTTCATACTTCGCAGTCCTTATTCCCCGTTGACCACTCTTTACCTTCCTCTCTCCGCCTTGCCTCCCTTTTCATCAGCTCCCCTTGTCCCCGTTTCCTCTTCTGTTACAGTAGCATGTGTCGGGGGTATTAATATGATCTATGTATGATTTATTGCTCATCTGACATCGTAGCTTTTTCCATCCCTCCTTTCCAGCGGATGAGACATTTCCGTACCTCCTGCTCTCTCAGACCACTACCTCTGGTGGTCCCGTCAGCGTGCGTCAGCCCTGCTCGACCACCTCCCCTGCTTCAGACCGGTCCAAGAAAAACCACAGCCTTTTTATCACCGACCCATACCGTGTCTCGCCCCCCTAAGCCCTTTAGAAAACTTTTGTTTTTTTTCCTAACTTCACAGCAGAAAAAACCGTCACATAAAACAGCATGCTGTACAAAAGGCAGACATTTAATAAACAACATGTTTCTAATATGACCCAACCCCCTACTCGTTTATGATGTATAAATAAGCTGCAAAACACCATTAATTAAACATGGGAGTTTACAGCAGCAGCCGTCTCCGCTGCAGGGTAATGGTTTAAGGGAAGGAGGCCGTTAAAACAGTGCCACCAACAAGGAAGACCCAAGACACAAAGGAGGCCCACACAGGCTGCGAGTCCTCTCCGTCTGCCCTAAGGACAGTGAAGGCATCACCGAGTTGCGTTTATGTGCATTCCAGAGTGGGATGCATTCACTGCTGGAGCTACTGTGTAAAAATCCAACAACCAAGTAGGGTGGCTTGCAATAAAATTATACCAAGTACAATATAGGGTGGAATAATGATCACCTCATGTGTTCACTACAATAAGCCATGAGCCATTTACTGAGACTCATATTTCATTGCTTTCTTTTGCACATGTTCCTTCCCTGTCCTCGCGCTCTTGCCACATCATCATTGCTGGACAAGTGACTTACAACGCCATTCAAAGAGTGCATTTGTAACTAAAGTTGTTTTTTTGTGTTGTTGTTTTTTTTTCCACCTTTTAGTTCCGCATCCACATATTGCAATTTCAGTGAAGAAATAAAAAGGGTGAGATTGGCTTTCAGCATACAATCAACCTCGTGCAAACAAAACAAAACTAGCAGACTGCGGTCAGCTAATCAAACTCATCATCGAGGCTGTTTAAACGGACAACTGCGTCTCAGGACAGAACTTTTTGTTCCAACCTACAAATCACGTTCTCTACATATAAAAGAAAATGCTTGTTTGATACAAAAGCCAACAAAAAGCACAATCATCATTAAAAAAAAAAAAGAGTAACTGAAAATCTAAATGCAAAAAGGACCACTGTAGCTGAAGTTGTGACTCATTTCAAAACAATGATGTTGCAACATTTGCCACAACAATCCCAATATGATTTTTTTTATTTCACACAGACTGAGCTGCTAAATTGGGTTGTGTTCAAATGTACTCTGACAACATAGGACAGACATACTTTTGAAAAACTGGCACGGAGGAATACGACTCCGATTCATAGATTTTTGCCGTACATTAGCCCAACACCTACAGCCTTCATGATACAAAACAAACCTCACATTCATCCTCCCAATCACTTCCTGCAAGACAGCAAACGAGCAAACAAATATCATAGTGATGGTGCATTACTGGGATTAATAACTGTAATTTAACACCGTATTTGAGATGAATATCCTTTACACAATGTATCCACTAACAAAAGTATAACCTCACTCACTCCGTCTTTCGTTCGCTCTAAACACACACACACACACACACACACACACACATCAGTGAAACCGAATCTGCAGTGCAGCTCATATGGTTTGCAGGTTTGTCAGATTGTTAAGAGACATAACACTTATCTCTTCGCCACATCTGAAGCTTGGTTAGCAGCAAATGCCTGTTCAACTCCAAAATAGCCTGCAACATGGCCATGGTAAGAAGAAAAAGGGATACCAGCGCAGCCACAACTAATCATCATGTGATGAATCATTTGAGCCAAAGCCCTTAGCTGTGGCTAAATGATCACAGATTGCTGCTCGTCTCGTAGGGCCCCTGAATCTTCTTGATTTATTCGTGTTGCGAGGACAGCCTTTGCCTTTCTGATCTACAGTACCGCCTTGCCAAATCCAAATGCGCAACTCAAGGTGGAGCTGGACAAAGTAGATTACCGAATTTGTGACTCTTTTGATGCACAAATTGATTTATTGTATTTGGTTGAGCAAGAAATATAAAATGTGACAACAAGCTTTTTACGTTGTCAGGGACCCATCAGGCCAAATCTGTTTTTCAGCAGGGCTTTGAAGGAGATACAGAAACAGTAAGAACAGGTCATGAATTAAACAGGAAGTAGGAAAGCTCAGTATGCAGGAATTTTCCATTTGTCTTCTTCATTTTTTTTTCTTACTTGAAAGGCTCAAGTTGAATTCAAATTATGTTACCTTATGTGACCTTATGTATCCACTAGAGGGATTATTTTGAGAAATTATTTCCATCATGACTATACATAGAGTAAAACTATTAATTCAAGCAAACATTGCATGATTCATAGTTTGTAACGGAATAAATCTTAACAGGAAATGGCATAAAACAGACCGAATTAATTTAATCTGCAACGCACCTTTCTCTGTTAATGATCTGGGGACGCCAGGATACAAGCAACCCATCCATTAATTCATAAATGAGGTAATGTAGTGAGACAAGGTAAATGGCCGCTGGAGACGGGCTCACGCAAACTAATGTCGTAAGAAGTCCTGGCGACAAACTGGCCTCAACTGGCCACCAGCTGCGAGACAGTAGCGTTGACAGAGCAGAAACCTACGAACCACTAAGTGGTAAGGTGCTGCTGGGCCGCCGGCTGAAATGGAAACTGTGTGCAGGGTAAACATTTACACAGGCTTGATGAGACCTCTACCATCAGGCACACCTCCTGAGCCATATATTCCAATCACATGCTCCACGCCTGCAACCCCCCCTCCTCCCTCCTCCCCTCCAACAGCCAACCCTTCCAAGCGCTGTGCACTGATGACCACACTTTGGCTCAGAGTTACCCATTTATTTGACTGGAAATGGGGCAAAACGGTCAATTGTAGCTTTGCCCACACTTGGCTTGCGACAGCGCCGGAAGCAAAACAGAAAATCTTGACTTTTGCTGATTGCCTGAGGTGAAAAAATGAAATGGGGAAATGGAGCGAGTGCGATGGGAGAATGCTCTCCAAACATCTTACAAACGAGCGGCCGTGTAACGTGGAGGGAAAAGGCTCAATGGTGGTAATTGTTTAATCGCATGAAGGAAGGAAGCTGGAGGCTACCTGACTACCGCTGATAGACAGATGTTGTAATGGCAGGTGGGAGATTGACTGAAACTGAATTTAAAGCAGCATGAAGACCCATTTATTTTCCACCCTTAAGCTTTTTGAAAGACTAATTAGATACATGAAATTTTAGCTTGTTGGTTAACTCTTTGTGATGAAGTAGGAACAAGAAAAAAAACAAAAAAAAACACTAGCCGCACTGACTGCAGGACTTGTCTGAAAACTTTACGCTCATTCCCAGCTGTTCAACTGGAAGATTCTTTATGGTCCCATTAAAAAGGACCTTATCTCCATTAGTTTCTTTATTTCGGCATAATGAATTGAAGTGACTTGATATGAGGGTCGTGTTTTTAATTCTTGCTCTTCGCTGTTCGATGTTGACTCAGCATCATGTTCTGAGAGGGACCAAACTTCATTCTTCGACTTAATCAGTGACACAGAAAATTGGGCGGCCAATTAACATCATTCTTCCCTGAAGTAATACTGCTAAACCCAAAATCTGTGTTAATAAAAATAAAAGGCAGTGACATCAAATTAATTCTAGGGCGGGTAGATGAGCCATTTCCTAAAGAGCAGGAAAGTTTTGCGAAGCCTTGCGATATCTGGGAAACTCACAATACTGCCCCATTTTATTGTTTGTTGTGAGATTTGAAGTCTCCACCACTCTCTGATGAAAATGTGAATTATCTGAAAGCTTCAAAAAGGTTCGATAAGAAGTTCAAAAGGCCTCAGTAGCTTACTGGCATTAAATCATATTGGCTAACAAAAGGCTCATATTGAAAATATTCTATACATCCCTCCAGACAGCATGTGAGGTGCTTTTGTCCTGCACAATGAGCTCTGTCAGTGTTGTTCACTCTCTGATGACTGTACCTCTGCTCAGGCCTTTGTTGACAGGAAATACACAGAGGAGCTAATGTGCCACAGAGCTGAAGCTCTCTCCAGCAGAATCCCACAAGGCCGATGTGTAGCATTGTTCAGGTGCACGTCGGTATACATAATGTCCGTGGTTTTTCATTTGTGTGCGTTTTTGCATCCTTTCATATAAATATTAAACCAAATTTTTATTGAGTACCACAAGACAATATTTGCTTTTGGCAAAGATGCATTTCTGATGGAGCTCAGGCTTCCTTTCTTTAGTCCTGATGAACAGGGACCAAATTTACTGCCCAGGTCTGCAATGAGGAGGCTGTGGTACAAAAGGTATTAAACCTGGGCAGCTGCACCAAGGGAGGGGGTTGGGGGCAATCTGATATGTGGTTTCCTCTAATCAGCCAGAGGCGGCACACTCCCTCAGGCAAACAGGATGCAGAAAGCCCTAGATATCATTCCCTATACTCACAGAGAAAAGAACAGAGACCAAGAGAGAAGGAGGGAGAGACTGAAAGTGGGTTGTTGAGGCGGGTGTGTGTGTGTGTGTGTGTGTTGGTGGGTGGGGGGTCAGACAGCCAAGGGCATCTAAATAAACACAAACCATATGCACAACATGCAGAACACGTGTGTGGACATGAAAAGGGATTGTTTGCATAAATGGTTTTAGTAACGTGTTTACTGCACATGAGTCCAACAGGTCATATCATACAGGCTCTGTCTGTGTGTGCACGCACCAGTTTGACTTCTGAAGTGAAAACATTTGACCATTTCGGGTTCATACTTGGTGTCAGACTAGTGTCATATTTGTAGCATGTTATGATGGTTATAATCTAATGAGACTCTTTACAAGCATAAAAGGACAAATATATGTGTGCGACCAAAATAGATGGACATCAAACTCCACCAAAGCATACAAGAAAATAAAATGATACAAAGTCTTTGTGCCCAAAAACAAAGAGGATCCTTTCACTTAATATTTTTTCCTTAAATATAGTAAAGAATATGAATAAGACGCAGCTAATTATTGTTGTCACAAATCCCTGTTTTCACAATCATTAAATTTACTGGATGACACAACTGTGTTTGCCTGTTTTAGCTCATTGCGTCACAGCAAACAGCGCTGAAACCATCAGAGGCGTTTTATTTTGGTCTTATTTCAGCACTTCCAGGCATCAAGTGTTTTGCATTCATTTTTCAAATCAACTGAGTAACAGTGAATATAACTACAAATGGCATCATTCTAATGGGAAGTTTGAGCATAATCTCATGTGGTCTTTGATGGAGATTAAAAGCTGGTTTCTGTGTGATCCTGCTGCACAAGTAGAAGCTGCCAGGTCAGCTTCTTGTTGTGGTCCCTGACATCAGACCAGAGAAGTTCTGAGCGCGGCTCAGAGACCTACAGATATAGGCGGCAACCAGTGACAGTTGTTATGTCTCCATTTTCTGTCTCGAGCTGTTTCTGTTTCCTCTTTTCCCCCAGAAACGCAGAATGATGTCACTGCAGAAGTAATAACTACAGAACTGCTTAAGACTAATCTCCTGATGAGTGCTGGGACGACGAGCTGCCACTTCTGACGTACTTGCAGTGACTGAGTGGAGGGTGTGGTGGTGGGAATTGAGGCATGCGTTTTCTACCAACCAGAGAGCCAAGCGCCCAGCCGGGACCCACCCTCCCTTCAGCCATCCTGACAGGCCCTTGGTAATGGCCCTCAAAAGTGCTTGAAATAGTTGGAAGGATGACACACGCAAGGAAAAGAATGGCAGAGCCAAAGCAGTATGAAATAAACTGGCTTTCGAGAAGAGACAGAGACCAGAGAGCAATTTGTTTCCCCTTCTTTGAATTACAGGCCGGAGCCAGCCGCTGACTCTAAATGGGAACCAGCTCGGTTCTGCCCAGACACCACTATTTGGGCACAGTAAGGGATTTGAGTAGAGAAAAACACCAGCCAAAACCCCACGTCTCCTCTGGGCTACGAAGTCGGCCTGAAAAATTCTTGGGTGTTCCTTTTAAAACAATCTCTGAAAGGACTTATATAAGTGTGCAGTGGAAATATCTAATACGGCTTCAGACCTCTCATGCGTCTGCTTTGTTTTATCAGTATAGTTTTTGTCCACGCAGCCACGTGTCATCCCCGTCAGCTGCGCGTGCCTTTGTGCCATCAAATAGGAGAGTCAGCAATATGCACAATAACGCATATGCATAAAAGCTTTTCTTGATAAAAAAAAACTTTTTTGCTTTGCATAAAATTAAGAAAATAAATCATCTGGTCTCTGATGCACAAGAGTTACAGCAACTCTGCAGCCGGAGGTAATACTAGAAATAAGATTTTAGATTTGGTGGCAGAAATCTGTCCCCGTAAACTCCATGACCTTAACACACTGTATTCCTATTTCTAAACCTATTTCTTCATTTTTTCCCTTTGAGATTTGCATGTGCACATGTTCCATAGTCCAATTCATCAAACACTTTCTCAAATGCAACTTGTCATACATTGTTTAAGGACATTCGTGAGATTGGGCCGTTAGCATAATCACCGCCACCAAACGACCACAGTTTTTTTTTTTTGTGAGAACGCATCTCTCACAAAAATGTTACCAAGGAGCAAAAAGCATAAATTCACATTGATGAGCTTCAGGTTGTGTTAGCTGGAAATGCACATAAAATGTGTTCAACAGCATTATTGCTCTTATGGAGGAAATGGAAATAAGTGGAAACACAGCTGCTTTTGACAAAAGCAGCATACTGGGAACAAAATAAACAGGTGACGGTCTCACATGGAAAAAAAAAATATATACAACCTCTCAGTAAATTAGCAAGTATGGTAAGTCCATTTCAATGAATGTAGTTATTTTTTATTTGGCCCACGACTAGCTGATTAGCAAGCTAGTGGAAGTGGAAGAAAAGACTGAGATAGTACTGAAGTACTCTTTTCACCTTTGATTTTCTTTTGGTGGTCTGAAAACTTTCTCTAAATAGTTACACCCCAAAACCAAAAAGAATCACTGGTATCATTTTGAAATTGCAAAGTCAAATTCTTGTTAACCACCTCCCCACGTGATGGCACGGACTTCCAGTCTGCTTGTGAAATTTTAATTCCTGCAAGAATGACAAATGCGATGAAGGCGTGCATCTCGTCTTTGAGGTTAAAACCTCATTAAACAGAGGGAACAGTAACCTTGTGCCCCACTAAATTATTATACAGTATGTTAGACACTGTATTCTGTCTTTTCCCACATGCATGACGAAACGTGTTTGCTGTGGCAGTTGGCATATGGGCATTAGATGACTCATTTTCTAGACAGACCAACCCACTCCAGTTCTGCTGCATAAGCTTATGATTCTACATATTTATTGCATAAGTATACACATATATAAATAAAACCTGCACACACATAACTGAGTTCTGTTTGATCAAATGCAGCCCAGGCCATGATGGCTGCTGAGGTCTTTACCATCATGACAGACAAAAAAAAGTGTAGTGGGAGAAAAAAAAAAGAAAAGTGTCTGGTCACTGATGTCAACAAGTACAAGCCGCGGCATCAAATCAAAGATATTAAAATGGCTCCTTTGAGTCTTTTCTTTTAACTGTATGGGGTTTTTCTGCATGTGGATATGAGCGACATTGTGCCATGTGATTTCAGCCAGTCGGCTCCATTCTCCACTCACATCATGTGCTCCTGTGGCCACTTAGCTCATCTTGTCCTCTGGAAAGAGATGTTTATTCAAATGGATTAATCACCGTGGGGGTCGACTTTGAAGACGGGTACAGAGATGAAATAAAGGGGCAGAAAGACGGTTGGGGGAAAGTGGATGTGAGCGGATAAGATGCTATGCAGCCAAGGCAGTGGGGAGGATTTCAATAGGAAGCTGCTGGCACAAGTACGTGGCTCAGGATTCCTGGCATTGCATGCATGTCTTCAGGGGGCTGACTTTGCGTGTCCACCGTGTTAAGGTGGGCCAAGACCCCTCAGAATTCAGCCCATATGCTCCCCCTCTCCATACCCAGCGGCACCCTGTGCTTCAGCCAAAGCACACAGTCTGTCCCGATTACTGCCCCCACCACCCCTTCATTTTTGATACTGGCCTGGTCTAAAATATGCATGTGTCTGGTTGTCTCTGCACTATAATAACTCAGCTGCAACCACAAACCGCACGCACCCCACCTGTCTTGGCCTCTCACTTTCCTGAGCTTCTACAAATTACAGCAAAGCAATCCAGAAGGTTTGAGGAGGTTCTGATATCAGAATCCACGTCACCAAAGTCACCTTGCAGAGCTGCGTTTTGATTTAGAAGAAAGGAGGATTTCCTCTTTCGCAGGACGGTGTCTTTGTCTGGACAGTCTTTCCGCATCCTTGCCTTCCAAATTAGGTTTCCGAGTTGGCTGGCCATCCATCCATCCATCATTCAGCAGGGGTGTGATATCAGAGCGCTTCGCCACACATGGCCGCGCTGTTCCATGCAAGGCCCAAAGCCGGGGCAGGGCAGACAGAAGCTGCAGTTTTCATGCTGCGTACTGGCTATATTGGACATTCTTGGCCTGGTGTGGGGATGAGTGCAACTGCAGACAGCCCAGTCCACAGCAGGCTTCTGACGGCTGCTTATTCAGTCAGAGTGCCCCACTAATGGCCTGCCGCATGTAACCAGAATGAGCCAGACTGACACTGCAGTGGCCACATGTCTCTGAAAATACTGATGCACCATATACCCAACAGCCCGATGTGCACTCATGTATAAACTAGGTCTGCAAATAACAAATACATCTGAAATCAGCATAAGGAAAAAAGCCCGGTACTATTTCATTGAGATTACTGCGAGGTTTCCAAATACCTTCTTTGTCCGAAAAAAAAGTTGTTTATATTTGACTATTCAGTCAATCAGAAAACCTCAAACACATTCATTCTTGCAAAGTAAACGCAAGCACAGACACAAAGGTTTACGTAAATGAGGGGAAAAAAAAAAAAACTTCCTAACTTCCACGTCAGGTGATAAAATGGATTATTGATTCCATTTCGAAGCAATATAAAAGAGAACTTGCCACATAAGAAACTCGGCTGACCTGTTCACTCATAATCTAATTCTATTACGGCGCGAGCAGCCGAAGTAACGCAAAGGAAAAGTATGACAAATACACCTTGTCCAACAAACCTAATTCCTGCTCTCTGTTCCTGTGCCGACGGTTGTTTACCTCTGCTGCACATAGCAACGCAAGACATGTTTGTCTTTGTGGATGATGATGGCGGCATAATAGACTCCACGGACAACAAACAGCCTGACAAAAAGTGAGTTCAAAAGGGCTAATGAGTAACTGCAGACCAAATATTGGTGAAAAATGGGCCCGGGGAGGTTGACACCTTATTTTTTTTCCCTCCTTATTTTATCTTAAAAGCAGCCAGTCCTGGCTCCTAGCATGCGCTCTGCCATGTCGAAATGCTTTGCCTTTGCCTTAGCGGGCTTTCATTAGACCCTGAGTGCTCATTAATCACAGCACCCATGTTGGATAAGCCCCAGTGAAGGAGAGGGAGGGGCTTAATGATGTTTTCCAGCACAAAAAAAACCCCTCAAAATACAAGTATACTACAAAAGAGGGAGGCTCATGGACAAGAACACAAAAGCCGTCATAGATAAATGAAGTAGGAGGAAAAACACATGTGCAGAGCGATACGCACTGTAAAATGTTGCACATGTTTCACCATGTAAAGTCTCAGCAGGGAAGAAATGAGGAAATGCACGTCAGGAGTAAGATCTCACTATCTGTGACGGATCCGAAACGCCACGGGGGAAAACTATGAAATCCTCCTGTCGTGATGCAAATAAGACAACGTCCAGTTTTTCCAGCCAACTGGAGACTGAGCAAAGCTTTCATTCAGAAAGCGCCGATGACTTCTCCATACGTTCTGGGGTTTGGTTGGGTTTTTTTTTTTTTTTTTTTTTTTTTTTTTTCGAGGGAAGAATATAAAATAAGTTTGCCTTTGTATTGCTGCTCGTGCTGACATGCCGCGTTATTTCGACTTCAGTCAGAGCGATGTTCAGTCCGACATCAGCAGTGGCCAAACTTTTTTCTTTTTTTCTCTAAGTGCCAAACCTAAAGAAGCAGATTTTTCTTTTTGTTATACTACACCCTCATCCGATGCGTTATTTAATGTTGAATTGTCAATAAAACTTTTATGCTCCGGCAGTGGAGGCCACAAATCTTCAGCTCCATCTTTTATTCATCTGGCCTAGTTTGTCAGATACATAAAGGCTCGTGGTATACAGCACCTCTAAGTTGTCTGCTCATCACTCCAGCTGTATCTTTTAACAGACTGCAGTTATATCTTAATATCCACCGAATGGATGATCTGTTTTTAAGGTGATACCTCCAGGTCACCTTCGGCGCGCATGTATTGATATAAATGTTGTGTTACGCTGAAATGAAACAGATCCAGTTAAAAGGGGGGTGGGGGGGGATCAGCGCAGGAGATATTCCAAAAGAAATCCCACATTTGGGTTTCGGAGTCACACCACATCAATTCAGAGCAAAGATCTGCTTCAAAGCTGATACCTCACAGTTCATTTACCTCCACAGAAATGTTTTCGCTCAAGGGCTCCATGACAGTCAGTGAGGAACATGCTTGATACGAACTCAGAGATAAACATCCTTTGGCATTGAAGGCACCTTAATGTATTCTTACGGTCTTCATTCCTTTTATTTCCCCCCCATTTCTAAAACTTTAATAGCAGCCAGCTGTGAAATACCACTTTATCATATGAAATGGTTCCACTCAGAGTGAGAGGTCCCTAACGCTGACACAGAGAAATGCACAACGAATACAGTCCTGCAAAAAAAAAAAAAAAAAAAAAGGAAGAAAAAACCCTCTCAGAGCGTTTGTGTGGAAAGATTTTCAGCCTGCTAAACCTCTCGAAAATGAAAACACATTTGCAACTGTGGAGGGTAGAAACTTTAAAAGAAAAAACAAAAGAGAGAGGGAGAGTTTGTTCATATTTGTTGGCACAGTAGGCCACAGGAAACAGAAACAGAGGAGTTCACATTCCCGCTTTTGGAATTCACCAGAAAGCCCATATCCATCCTTTATATTCTCCTGCCATTAAAATCAGAGTCGGGAAATAAAACCCAGAAGCTTTTTTGGGGGGGAGGAGAGGAATTCAAGAGCAGAGCTTAAAAAAAACAAAAACAAAAAACAAATGTTCCATTTTACTCATTTTTCTCCCCCCTTAAGCAACAGAATAAAATCCTTATCATGCTTTCAATTGTAACACACACACACACACACACACACACACACACACACACACAACATCACAGGAGAGTGGTTAAGACCTCAGGAATCTCCTATCGCCTTTCAGACCGTATAGAATGACAAAAAAATATGTTAAAAAAAAAAAATCTGTCTACTTTAAAAATACAAAACATTGGTCAAAGTAAATATGTGGAAATATTTCCTACATCAGAACATTGCACATTATATCAGATGAAATGTTCAATCAGAAAACAGTAAAAGAAAATTGATTTTCCAGGACACAAAGTACGATACAGGTACCACTCTCTGGCTCTGCCATTTGTGGCAAACCCCAAACTCCAAACAGGTTAAACCACAATCCATGAATTGTCTGCAAATACAATTTGCCACAGTTCAGACGCATGGCTGTACTGTACAGCACATCAGCGAGAACTCACCGATGGGACCGATCAAAAGGAAACACTAAAACATAACGGCCCGTATAAAGTGCAAGGTGCATTAAATTCTTTTTTCCCCCCTTACAGTGTTACGTAGCTCATGCAGTACATTTTCAGTGTCTTGTAAGCACACGTGAGTGTGTGTATGTGTGCGTTTCTCTACGCGAGTGTTTGTGCGTGTCAGGAGAAAGGGCTCTTTGGACAGTTTTCACGGCCGTGACATTTCTTCCTCTAAAACTGTAGACCATATATAACCGGCAACATTAAAAATCGGTACTGTAACTCACGAGATGATCCAACAGCATTACACCTGGGCCACCCAGCAGAAATACCCCCTTTTGC
The DNA here is from genome assembly GCA_034769265.1 of Remorina albescens. Taxonomy (NCBI): domain Eukaryota; kingdom Metazoa; phylum Chordata; class Actinopteri; order Carangiformes; family Echeneidae; genus Remorina; species Remorina albescens. The sequence continues at coordinate 3,890,495 of CM068480.1, forward strand.
TGATGGAAATGGAAAAAAGGAAAAGCATGATCAAACTGCCACGGGGTTTCAGAGCATGCAGCGCCTTTGATACAGGCCAGTTGACTGTAGCGCAAAGCATTTTGCTCTGAGGGGAAAATAATGCAAACCAGCCACAGGAAGGGGAGGGGAGGTGGGAGCGATGGGATGGGATGGGAAGGGATGGGAGCACTTGTAGGTAAATGGAGAGCTGCCACAGCAGAGAGAGCTGTCCGTGCTTCGGCGCGATGAAGACGTGGAGACGTGGTACGGAATCTGGGAAGCGTCAACGATGACGAGCAGCAACGGGAGCAGACGGCACGCAATTCATCTCCATTAACTCCTATTCACCTCTCCTTTGAACTGTCATCCGAGTCACTGATGGAGTCTGCACATATGTTGCCTAGGCACCACGGCTGTGTGTACACAGTATTTACTGTATGTGTGTTAGTGTGTGTGTGTGTGTGTTTCCACCCATCTCTTTTAAACAGATTATGAATGCATTTTCTTTTTTTCGTCTTCTTTTTTTTTTTTTATTAACTATTTCCTCAATAAATTTCTATGAATATAAATTGTAGGAAAATAATGACATGTTATTTTATGAACTGGCACAGAATCAACTGATTACACTTTTTTCTTTTTTCTGGTGGCATTTCAATGATTTGTTAAATGTTTTTGTAGCAACCTTGAAAACAGCTTTTACTTCAGAATTTCTTTTATTTTAATAACTTTGTCATAAATGAACTTACCAACATTCGATAAGGCTGTGTACATCTGTTTGCCCACTTTACATGTGGAGATTTTTTATGTTTTGACAATTAATAGATGAAATGATTGTTTTAAACAATCAATTAATGGACTGATAAGAAAATTTGTGCTCGCGGTATTTAGTTCTAATTAAGATGTTAAAACTGTAGAGGACATCACTTAAAGCTTTTAGTTTAAACATTTCAGAAACACTGTCCATCTAAACAGTACTCTAATAAAGTGGTTTGAGCGGCAACATCTGAGGCCAGAGAGATGATGATGTGTTAGTTGGATCACTAGTTTCGGCAAGTGATGATCCTTGTGAACCGTAATGGCCTCTTCTTTTCCCCCTGGACCCTCCGAACAGGAGCCTAATGATCTCTGAGACCAGACGAGACACATCAAGCCTCAAGCCTCCTGTGTCAGAGCGCATAAACACACACATTCACACATGCACAACACGGCTTTGAGCACATGACTGCACAGCAGATAAGCTCATATAGTAAGAGGAATGAGAATAAGGATACTTTACATCTGGTTTAGAGACAACGGCAGTTCCATCTCTGCAACTTTATACTTTATCTCAGACTAAGAGCCACCGGTGTCATTTTATAAATCTAAAATGATCAGCACCAGTGGTGAGAGGAGCGGTCTGCAGCGCAAATTAGACAGAGGCTGGATTTTTAGGGGTCCAGTGGGTAGACGAGCGCCCCGACTTCAGACATCCACCTCCTGTCTGCTCATCCGCTCCCAAGGATGTCACTCCATTCATCATCCCGCTGCACACAACGCAGCTACGCTTAACCGCATTCTTCGGTTACAATCAGGCTTTCATACTCATCCTCTGATGAGTAAGCCAGACACTGGAACAGACAGTAGCTCCTCAGTTGGCTCTCACTCGCAGGAGATTCGAGGAGGCTGATACTCTGGCCCGTGAGCATCTGCCAATCCAGGCGTGTAAAACTATACCTACAAAGAGATCGTGTGAAGGGACTATCTGACATAATCTTGTGTAATCTATGGATCTAAAATTACTGTGAACAGGTTTTAATGATACAATAGCCGGAGCAAAAGTTACAATCCTCTGATAAAGTACCTGGGAAAGACTCAGTGTTGATGGAAACTGAATTGACCTGAGGTGGGATGATATAATTAACAAAAAATAAATAAAAATTTTTATTTCTATAGAAGGAACCGGTCGTACTTTCATACTTCCATTTAATTACGGGTATCTCAGCAGTGAAAACACAAGGCCAGAAGAGCATGGTCTGATTGACAAGTGTATTGAAGTAATTTAACGTTAACTGCTTGAAAAAGAAAAAGTCACACATTGTATTCATATTCTTCCACTCTGTTCAGCAGACTGAAAGACATAAAGCTGATTTTTAAAGGATTCCACACAAAGTCGCTGGAAAAATTTGAATGGACAATTTGCTCTCGATGGCACGAACTGAGGTGAAGACACGTCTGCAAAAATTGTGTTTATCCTTGGGCTATAGTCAGTCTTCTTCATAACCATAGAAACAAGACGGAAAAAAGAGAAAAGAGGTTAAATGCTGCGGATAAATAACAGAAAAGAAATGACTTGCTACCTCAAGAGGAGATGCGGCACTGAAACTACGTCATGCTACGTCTGGCCTCGCCTCTAAGAGACAACAGTCATCACTCACGCAGCCACATGAGGTCACTCGGTTGGTGAGGAAACATAATGAGGTCGTTTTAAAGAGTTTTGCCCAACGGTGATATTTATCTGGCATTGGTTGTTTCGCTTTGGACGTCTTTTTGGCGTCACAACTTGTGATTATTGTCAACAACGATTTCGTCTTGTTTCGTCGTTCAGAAAATTCAAAACTCTGATTTTTAACTACCGTCAGATAATACCATGAAAGCAGTTTCATAAAAAAAAAAAGAATCAAATAGAAAGTGATTTAATCAATTAACCAATTTCAGGTTTTTTGTTTCTTTGATGTTATTAACAGCTGTGTTAAGAAGTGAGCAGGAGTTCCTTCATCTCATCGAATCTTTGCCATCACACCAACTTATTTGCTCCAAAGACATTTCCAAGGAGCTTCTCAGCAAAGTATCCATATTTTGATAGCCCCATCCTTCACCAAATTGACTGTGACTGTCAGTCCTCATGCAGTGTTGAATTTAGTTGTTCAATCTTGCTGTTTATCGTTTCGTTGCCTTTATTAATAGCTGCCGTCGGGTGAGCTGTGCTCCTGTTCTGTATCTTTTTGCAGGGTGGACTTTTCATTGGAAGCGGTGCCCATAGCAGTTTTTTTACCCCGCCCCTGCTATCCTTCCTCAAATTTTGGCATGTGAGCTGACGAAATCCGTGCTTGTTGCAGTTAATAAGTAGCTTATGGTTTTATTTTAGACTCATGACTGAGAATCAATAGTTTAGGAGCAGCGTTTTTTCCATTTGTCAACTCTTTATTTCGCAATTAGATCTAAAACACACCAGGATTGAGTTGGCGCGGCCATCCTGTCCACAGCGGATCGTTCAGTTCCAAGTGACTCAGTCTCACAGCGCTGCACTTTCATGACTCAGTCTTTGTTGTTCTCTCCAGTGGTGCTGTTAGCCCTTGACCCAAACTCCAGCCTCCAGTTCGCTTTGTTGCACTCTTCTCAGCAGTTTACTCTTGTTGTCACATGTACAACACGACATTCCCCAGCGCTTAAAAACCGGGAGGTCATTTTGGCAGCCCAAAAAATCCCCAAGCCGGACTGTTGAACAAGCTACAGCGTGCTCTCTGGGGAGCAGGGAGGAAAACCAGACCACTTCTTCTTGTTCTTCTTCCACCATCCGTTGATGTAGATGACATCAGTTGATGGTGGAAACTGCAGAGCACGTACAGGCGGGTGACACGGAGAAAGGTGCACATTAAAGATGCCTGCTCTGTGATTAATATATGTTATAAAGATGAAAATAAGCAGCGCTCCTTTAATAACTACCATTGATTTGAAAGTCACGCAGACCTTAATGCTTTAAAATAGAAAACCGGAGAAATGAAAAGCCCTCTTTGAATGAAAAATATGTCATCTGAAATGATTATAAAAGCATTTTAATGACGGCCTGTGTAAGAAAATTCTTTGATGAAATACCTGCTGTGGTTCATGCTTTTTCGTGCAGTAAAAGGAGAAGGTACCTGTCATATTAAGAGCCCTAAAAGCTCTCAGGATGCGTTTCTCAGAAGATGATTCAAAGTTACAGAGCCAGTGAGCCTCCCGCAGACAAAACCAAACATGAGAAAGATTTAGAGATACCCCCAGAGGTTGGGTGAGGTTTCACATGAGGGAGAGAATAAAGAGGTGGGAGAGGAGAGTATTTCTCTCAACGCTGATCGAAAGATTACAGAAAGAGCTCCAGTTTTTCAAGACGCCCGCTCTTGTGCTGCTTCTCTCAGCATCAGATTTTGGGGAAATATCTGTGTTGGATCACTAAATGTAAGTCCTGACATTTCCTATCAGGAGGTTTCATTGATTGATTATTGCAGTAACAGCACTTCATTTATTTGACACTAGCGCTGGGATGCCAAAAGACTTTGCAATATGTGTTTCATAAAATAATAATAATAATGATGAGCTCAAGGAGTCCAGAGTAGGTCACTGGCTCCACAGTATCACCTGAGGAATTCCTTTTATATGGTAAAAAAATGTCTTCCAGGTCATATTTACCTCTGATTATTCATATCCTCAGTGGATGGGGAGGAGCGTGCACAAAGTTGGGTACAAAGTGAAAAACAAGATTTGAAATGGCCGAGGGAAATCATTACCAGCTTTGGCTTGGGAGAACAAGAAAAGCTAAATCCACAGTAGAATTCCTCGACTGGAAACTTTGCTAAAGGGGCTTTTCTGCAATTAAGGACTTTGCAGGAGAGGACAAGCCTCCAAGACCATGGGGAAAAAAGAAAACACCTTCATATATGTGGGCCCTTTCTGATCCTTATATGAGAAGATGTGCTAATAAGAAGAAAAACTGCAACAGCAATATTAATAATTTACATCGACTAACAACACATCAGCAGCTGTAAGTTTTTTTAACATAAAGGTTTAAGTAATAAATGTTAAAGAAAAAAGTCAAGAATGAGAGTTAGAACAAATTAGATAAATATAAAAATACACTCAACTAAACTATATTGAATGACAAATCACAAATTCAAAAAAGGGGACTCTACATGTGAGTGTAAGCACAGATTCTGTGAGGAGGTCCATGGCAGGTGGGAACAGTGGAAAGCACTTAGTCTCCGTCATCACAGCGACGTGCCGCTGCAGTAAGCTGTTGACATGCAGACCTCCAGACGCGGCTTTATTCTGTTTTTGGACGTAAAATACATATCCGGGATCAAATGCAAAACTAAACGTGCTATTCCCGCTCATTTCCGTGACAACCTTCTCTCTTTGCACCCGATAATATTTCACCTGCTCCACTTTTATTTTCATCAGCTTTCTTTCAAAATCCCCAAGTCTTGGTCCTTTTACTCTTTTACATTATCATCTTTCTTTGCCTCCTCCTGTCAGACACTGAGACTAAAGTGTCTGGCTCTAATTCCATATGTTATAAAATGAGATAAATGCTTTGTGACAGTGATGTTAACCCCCATGACAACTTTCTAATACAATGATTTATCACAGCCAAACATGGGTATGGGCGTAGCAGCATGTGCTAGCGGCCTGGCTCGGACTCTGCGTTGGCTCTGCTTACTGTATCCTTCACACTGATGACAAAAAGATCTCAAACCTTATCGACTCTGCTGCTGCTTTTAATAGGGTGCATGTGCACAGAGGAAATCTGGACATATCCACAACAACTGTGGACAAAATCAGTATCAATCACTTGAGGAAAAAATGTTCAAATATCTGTGGCTTTGGCTGTTCCCAGCCACAGAACCCCAAAAATCCTAATAGACACATTTATACTGGCTCAGCCAGCCAATGCAGGGATCTCCATTCATTCTTCCGAGGAATCTTCTGCCATATAAGAGAAGCAAATCCCAAATGGCAAGAGGAATTTGAAAGTAAACTTCTACAGAGCTTTTCACACTATTATATTTGCTTTCTATGTTCTACTGAAATGTTCTGTGCAACTTTGGGAAGGTATAAAGATGTTCTGCTCCAAAAAAAAAAAAAAAAATTAAGCATCTAGATTTGAAATAGAATCTAAATAACCATAAAGACTTATTATATCATAAAACAGAAGGCAAAAAGTTTCCAAACTCTGTAATTTCCATCAAGGCTCTTTTCAACATACACTCTGTGACAAACCAGATCAGACCCAGTTTCTTCAGTCCATCCTGACGTCCTCTCTCATCCTGTCCAATCGGGTCCTGGAGCCACCAGTTCCTGCCTGGGCTTATCGGTCTGATAAGTCTGTGGCTCCTTCCCAGGCAGCTCTGCAGCTCTCAGGCCCGGAGGACTCTGGAAGGGAATATAGAGGCTGCCTCTCAGGGCTTATCTCCCCTTAACCCAGCAGCATAGAGCCAAAGCCAAGGCCAGCCAGGTGGGCATCCCTGCAGGGCGTGCCCCCCCCCCCACCCTACACACACACTTCCCTGGTTGCTAGCCCTGGGCCCGCTGCCTTCCTCCCTTCCTTCACTATCTTCACTTGGCAGCCAGGGTCAGTACGCAACATGGAGCGGATATTAGTGATATGTGGGAGGCAAAGGCACATAATGTGGCTTAAAACTGTTACTAACACTACAGTTACTGGTGCAAGTACAATAGCGTTAGTTTATTTAAATTATAATGTGAATGTTTTTATTTATTTGACTGGGGGTGGTGCAAAGTCAAAAAATATATAAAGGGCCTAATTAATGAGCTGCACGTCTCACCTCCTAGTTTATATTATCCTGTCAGTCACGTTTTTAATTGATGTGGCAAATGAAATGATTCTTATTTATAATGTATACAATATAAACAAATGAATGTTAGGAGTGAAAAGGTTGAAAAATCACATGTGCAGCGTTTAGTGAAGCAGTTACAGTGAAGCATTTCAATTAACAGTACGCAGTGAACAGGCTCATTGTTCCCCAGCAGCAGAGGAGGCTTCAGCACTTTCACAGCACTGCAAAGTCAGCAAACCTCAGACTTCCAGGCTGAAACTTCTCCCGCGCCACTTTCTGCTCGCAGGCTTCTCCTCGATCGTGTTTTAATTCCCTGGAAGCCTACCCCTAATCAGATAATGTGCTGAATATTGGATTTTACAGTATAGCGAATGTTTACACATGTAGTTAACACTGATTGGCCCCCCGAAGTGACTATTTGTGATTAGGAATGAAAGAGGCTCATTAGGGATCGTAACCGATTGTACGGCTCCAAGGCAAAAGATGTTTTTGCATTGGTGTCAACTCAGCGGTTCAGCAGAGGTAACCATGGTTCAGATTCATAAAATATGATGTGTGTTTTTTGGTTCTATGAAGGAGGCTGAAAGCTCTCGTATCGAAGATATGACTGAACACAAACAAAGACGATAACCTAGTTCAGCTGGGTCGCAAAGACGAATCCATCCGCATCAACTTAACTGAGAAATACGCCTGTATTTACTTATATTCCCAACTACCGTGATAAAATAGCCCTCATCACCTCACAGAGTCCAGCAAAGTACAGCGTGTGCTGAGATGTTCAAAGTCTATGAAACTTTGACACTATTCTGTGACGTTATATTCTCCTGAATTGCTCTGATTATCTGAGTTATTTTTTGTAATTGCGTACGGAGTTAATAATAATGCATCCCTGAAAATAGTACATATTCAAATTTTCAATCACGAAAGTGATTTTCAGATGGACGCCACCAGTAGGAGGAGAATGACTTATGCAGGTCCATCACGTACCAGCCTTAAAAAAACTGCATAAAAACACGATGTACTGTAACTCTGTGTCCCGGTGCAGCGAACACTTGCCATGTGTCACTAAAACATGTAAAAAAAAAAAAAAGAAGAAGAAGAAGCTGGACAGAAATCAATCCATTGCTGTTTCAGCCTGTTTACTCTGCTGCTGATCACGTTTCCACCCTGCGGTTGAACAGCTCGGGAGACGTCATAGATCCTCATGAATTGGGCCTCTGGTTTACATAGTTTAAGTTCACAAAGCATTTCCAGCAATCTCACTTTCTGTACATATGAGCTGTAAATACATGCTGAAGCTGATTTGGTTTGATTTACTTCAAGTAAAACAAATATATATACATGTTGGAAAGTATGCATATCTAAGCTGGGAATGACACATGAAAGTACTATGTATTCCCGTGTTTCCAGCGTAAACCTTAAACCATGAACACTCAGTGCCAAGTTTATAGGAGCTACTTAAAATATCCTGGTCGTACTTATACACAAAGCAACTTCAAACAAGTAAATGTTTTGGCTGTTTTTCTCTCTACCTCCATGACCATTCATTCAGACTGTTTGTTTATCATGAGCACTGCCAGGCTCCTTCCATGCATCTGACTGATGACGTTTTCTTTATTTTGGGGGTTTTTGTTTTTGTTTTTTTTGTGCTCTTTTCCTTGCAAACAACCGGAGGTAAAGGGACATTTTTATGGTTTGCGTTTTTCTGCCACATTGAAAAAAGAACTGGGGGAAACCTAAGATTTTTCACTGGCATTTTTACGACATGCCTGCTGAGTAGCACCCATGCACGGTTACCATTGGAAAAACACAACAGCATTATTGTGCTGGGACAGAGCCAAAGGGAGAATATGGGCGTCTGCACAGGGAGGGTGTAATCACATAACAGTCAAGGACTTCATTTACTTTCCCTTGTTTTTGGTAAACATCCTGTTTTTCCCCACAGAAAATCACATTTACTTTATTTATATGTGTCACCCAGAAAGCTCAGAAATCTTATGGGTCCTCGTTGGCTTGTCAAGAAAGCCGCCCCTGCACCTGCCTGAGCATTTCCTCGGTTAGTCAGCGAGGAGGTGTGAGGGGTCCTCCACAGAGGGAGGCAGAGGGAGGCAGAGGGAGGGTGGTGGGAGCGAGGCAAGGCTTTTTGAAGGGTGACGCTTCAGGGAGTTTTTGATTGACAGGTGCAGACAGGGATCGTGGCAACAAGTGGACTGCAGTTACTTCAGCTGCCCTCTGAAAGGGGATGGGGTGATTTTTTTTGGGGCGGGGGTAGGGTTTGGAAGTGTGTGTGAGACGAATCGGTGGGCCTTTGGAGTTCAAAGGCTCCGACACATAAAGGGGCGTGAGGATGAGGAGGTTTGTGTTGGAGCAGAGGAGTTTTGAATGAAAGAATGAATGTCAGAGTGATAGAGATCTAAAGGGGAAGTTTCCCCGAAAATGTATTCATGCAGGGGAAACATGGGAACAGCTTGTCTGCGTTTAGACTGTGAGGCTAATTAAATAGGACAGAAAATACGCGTTTGATTCTGAGTTTTCTGATGCTCCAACCATTTCTTTTTTTTCTTTTTTTTTTGTTGTGCAAGGCTTTGCACCGAGGCGTAGAGTGTGGTCACATTTTCTATATTAATCTGATGATTTTCCTCTTACGGCAATATCCACTGAATCTCTAACTTCTCTGTCTGGCCATTATCAAAGACAATCTCAGTGGAAATAGAAGGATACGCAGAGTTGATGATGTGGCCAACGTGAGCCGCAGCAGTTCAAACCAGGTAGTTGTCATACGCAGGTGAGGTGATTACAGCCGTCTGTCAATCGTCATTCGGTTATTGTTCATACAGACCAACAATGCCCAGTGACCACAGCAGGCTAGCAACCATAGCTAGCAGAATAGCAGTTCGATTTCATTAAAATCTTAAGGATTTTAATTTAAAAGCGGTAAAGATTAATTACAGGTCTGCGCATTGGAAATGAACTTGGAATGAGCTGAACAACTAAAAAAATTATAAATAAAAAAAAATAAATCTTTAATAATCCACACACACGTCAGCAGAGGTTCTTTCCATAGAGAAATAAATGAACACCAGCTTGTGCCATTTGAACATCCTCCCACATAGATCTCGGACACAGAGGGCCGCTCTTATTGGAAAGAAATACCAAATAATTCTTGAAAGAAATGAGAATTTGAATTAACTGTTGAGACACTGAATTTGGATTAGGCCTTTGCCCGTTGTTTTGGTTGGCTGTGGCGTCTCGATCCTGTTACAAAACCTCACATACATGAAACAGAAGTGGGAACTTGAGGCGGGCGGAGGGGGGACCCCAGAGGAGAGGCACCTGAGCAGGGGAGGCGGGCACCCCAGGGATCTCTCCCGTTCCAGCTAAAACACAGACTATTTAAGAAGGAATAATAAAAATGCCTAACCTTGTTAAGTATAATGGCAAGTTTTCTCATAACATCCACATGCAGAGGGGCGTGGGGGGTTTGTGGGGGGGTTCAGTCATTGAATTGGTCGGGGCTGAGCTCTCATCACAGTGTTTTACTCCCCACAGTGCCTGCAGCAAGACTAGATTGCCTTTCGTAAGACCCTCAAATAATATAGGCGGTGTGAAATGGCAAGAATGTTCCAATCTGATTTGACATAAGGGGGGGGATTGTTTCATTTCAATCTCTTCCTTGCTCTCTCTTTCTGTCACGCACACATACAGACAGACGTGGTGCCTTGTCCTCGGAGGACAGGCTGTTAAAATGGCTAGCAGTTATTTCTTTTCTTTTTTTTTTTCTCATTGGTTTGGAGAGTTGTGTGGCATGTAATTGGCAACTCTGGCCTCAGGATCTTTAAGCAGATAATAATTGTCTGCCGGAGAAGGGCGTCTCAGACCAAATGTGCTAAATTCATTACCTGGGAACATTATTCAATTACTCCACTCTATTAGGACGTCAATTATCTGCAGTGGTGCTACACTGGATGCCCCGATGAAGATGAGCACCTGGCTCACCGGGAGAATCTGTCTTCCTTAAGGATGAAAGACAGATTAGGGCAAAAGAGACTTATGAGGTCTGACTCAACAAGAAGGTTAAAAATGCATGATTTTCCAAGTTCAAGTCGCATTTTTGCGACTTGAACTTGGAAATTACACTGTTCAAGGAAATCAGAAATGAGACCAAACTACAACTTGTCACATCAAAACAAGCAGGCAAGCCTAACAATGCAACCGAGTGAATGAATGCTTTGCTGGAAAAATGACACAAATATATAGAAAACCAGATGACAAAGGAATGTGCGCTAACAATAAGAACTAGAGTTACCGCTCTGTGGTTGAACGCCTCCGCCAACCAAGTCAAGTTACAGAAAACATGGTCCTAATCTGCCCGACTGCTTCTGAGTTACAGCACTGAGTTATGGCCAGAGGTGTTTTCCAAGAAATTATGATGTCACAGTGAAGTTGGCGTTTCACCGTTTGATAAAATGATGAAGTGATGACATTTTATATTCATATTACACAATTGTGTAATCATGTTTTATAAATCGGGCAGCATGGCGGCATAGAGGTTAGCGCCGGTGCCCCTCAACAAGAAGATTGCGGGTTTGGTTCTAAATTGTCTGTAGGTGTGAGTCTGAGTGGTTGTTGGTCTCTGTCTGTCTCTGTGTGTTGGCCCTGTGATGGACTGGACACCTGCCAGGGGTGACCTCACCCAATGTGAGCTGGGATTGGCTCCAGCACCCCCCGCGACCCGGAAATGGATAAGCAGATATTATTAATATAGTATTAAGGTACAGTTCACTATGAGGGAAGACACAGTGTACAGCATACAGAAAAACGGACAATCAAATTGTTTTGATTTGAGGAAGCAAACTGTTCTTTGTGTTTAAAATGTTCTGTTTTCTAAAAAGAAAAGTACACTAAAGAAATGTTCCTTTGTGTAAACAGTAACTACATTGATTTACCTATCATCTGTTTGCAAAATACATTTTTTCCCACTTTTTAGCAAAAAGTACCAAAATTGATACCATACCATGTCAGTGTGTTAATTAAGAAGGCGCCGCTGTTGAAAAAGCCCTGACCAATGGTGGTGCCTTATAACTCAGCCCCATAGCATCCAGCTGACCAATAACTCCATCAAAGTCGGGCTGACCCCTGATGTGCACCAGCCTACAAGCAGCTAAAGGAAGTGAATGGCAGCAGACTGGGTGAAGCTGTGCCACTGACGCAGAGCCTCAGTGGACTTCATAAGAGAAGGATACCTAGATTGGGGTGTGGGAGGCAATGGGGGTTATGTGAGGGTGGGGGGGGCAGATGGCCTTAGTGGTGCAGGAACCGCACAATTTCATGGCGAATTTTCTGCAGATGTGTCCGTGGTAAGTCATGCGAGGGTGCAGTTTGCCCACTGACAGGGGTGATGGATAGATCCCCCCGAGTCCCACTGTGACAAAAAAATATATAAATACTTTGTGTGCTCTTCATGCTCACTTTCAGGCCATAGAGGAGAGAAATCTTTTTATGAGGGAAAAAAAAAAAAAAAATCCCTTTCAATTTTTTCATCTGACAGTGGTGTTAAATATATATATGCTGAGTCCATGCTCATGGACATGCTTAATTATTTAATAGGGCATTGATCATTTTTTGAGGTAGACAAAATTCAATAAATAATCCATAAACACTGCAATGTGATGGGTCTACTGGACCCTCTGAAATAATAATGCAATGTTTTACCTGTTAATCTACAACTGTAAAGCAACCAGAGCGGCATTTTTGAAACAAAATGACAAGTTTTGTGGTTTTTCTAAATGTGATTTTCAAAAAGTTGGCTCCACTTTCAGAGTCTGAAAACTAATAATGAGACTATCAGGTGAGAAGGGGGGCGGATAAAAGGCACACATGAATGATTTCCCCATTCACCTGAAAGCACTCTGCAATTTCCCTTGAAAGGTGGGAATTTCCCTCAGGATGAGCCAATAACATGCTCGTGATGCATGATCGATGCGATTCGATGGCTGATGAAAATGAAGCAGATGTTTTGAAACCGAATCATTCATCTTGTGTCAAGCTTTCAAGACATGCCAGCTTTAATTCAACTAGCATGGAAAGTATTAAAAAAAAAAAAAAAGGGAGTTTAGAAAAACTGATGAAATTACCACGTCTAACACATGAAGGTAATTGCTCCCTAGAATAGGATGAATATATTACATCAAACTCAGCTAATTTGATTAATGCTCGCAGTACGAGGCTTTTAACGTGTCGGCAGGCAGTCAGTCATGCAGTGCACCTTCTGATTAACTGGAGGAAATGTACTGTATATGCAGGGCAATGTGACACATGTAAGACATCTGATTGTATGCAATCATACGACATGCAGAGCCGGTCTCTATATATGCAAATGATTTTGAAATACCAACCCACAGTTGTTTTACAACGCGTGTCATTATATCTACTAACCGCCTCCTGTGTGTGGTTTCTGCTTTACCCGTTTTTCCACGCGCAGTACTTTGTAGTGCCACCTGTAGAAGCCCTGAGGATGTCCTGCTCAAAACAACGTCTGGGATTCCCCACATTCACAAAGCTGCCATTTTACTTCCGACTACGAGTTCCTCAGGCAAAAGTGGGATGATCCTCTAAACTTTTCATGAGTGAGCTTCCTTAAGTGAACTCCCAAAATATGTTCCGGCCTACCAAAAACACACAAACAGATCCCACAGGGTAAAAAAATAAATCATTTGATTTGGACTGACTTGTTGCTCTAACTCTGGCATTTTGTCACCAATCATATTTAATCCAGGTCCATCCTCTTTTGAAGCACAGTAATGGACTTCCTCTATCAGACCACCGTACTCTGGATGCCCTGCTGTTTATAGATCTGTCCGCAGTGATAGATCACAGAGATATCATGGATGTGCCTAATGCCCCGCTGCTGCACTTCACTTGACCGATTTGACTGTCTCTTCGAGAACCACAGATCAATATGAAGTCTCCCTTCTCCCTGAATCAGACACATCCTGACTCTTTATTGGACAAATATGTTAGGACATCACAGGGTTGACATCTATTAAATGCTCAAAAGATTAGATTTACAAATAAAACTGGATGTATGGATTTGTTTTTTTCTCTCTTTATCTTGACCACAGACAGCTCACATTGACCGGTGGTTGTTTGTGTTTTTCCCCTCAGGATCGTCTGACAAACATCTAGACAAATGATGCATGACTGTTTCGTGTAGTGTACAGTGAACATCATAACAAAACACAAAGGACACGGGGCTGGAGTGATGCATTATAGCTGGACTGGACACCACGCAGTCAGCCCTGTATCAGCCTGCTGGGAAATTCACCATTTCAACCAAAACCCATCTGGCCCCGTCAACTAAGACCCAGTAAGGCCCATCCAATCTGTTGCCTGCCAGTCAGGGAACTGGTCAGTAATCTCCATGAACCTCCTGGTCCTCAAACAGCATTCAGCTTTCTTACGCCTTCTTTGCGATGATAAGTGCACCATAAACTGCCCTCATAAACCCACACTACCCCGTCTCCCTTCAGCAGGGGGGCTAATCAGCCCAACCAGGGGGATCTGAGGTAAGAGTCTGGGGCTGGATGGGTAAGAAGACAGGGGTCCACAGGGGAGGCAGGAGGCAGCCAGACTGGAGACAGAGACCTCCTGTAATCACAGGGAGAGGGGGATGACAACTGTACTGCAGATTAAGTTTGAATCTTGGCGTGGGGGGGTAAAATGTTAGAACGATAAAGTTCGCTGATGACCGGGGCTTCACAGATAAGAAAGTGACTGACTGCGCAGGATAAGCAGTATGGGGAAATGTGCAGAAACTGCAGAGCCTTACAGGAAAAGTGGATAGTAATGCCAATCAGTGGTCCAAAGGCTCTGCACAAGGAGGCTGAATTTCCCCCCAGTGTTTAGCTTAATGCCTGGATTTAAGGTTCAGGGGGTCTGGGAAGAGTAAAGTCTCTGGGAGGTTCAATAAAGGACAGTCAGGGAGGATTAGGCAGATCAAAAAGGTTCCTGTTGCTACCTTACGTAAGACCCAAACTGCCAAGTAAATTCAGATTAAATTGGATTTTTGCTTATATTATCAAATCAAACTGTATGTCTGCTGAAAACTTCAAGCGTATGAATTACCACTGATCCCACATCAGAAGAGGAAGAACTGTGGGAGGAATATTGATTTGTCTTTGCTTTGAAAAGAAGCAGCGAGTTTGCCGCTTGATTCGGCTGTTGGTCCACATATTGCAGCACATAGGCTACATGTGCAGGGAGGGAAGGATTAGCATCCGTCCATCTGTACTGCAGCTCATGCAGATTTACTTACAACCTGTTCACCATCCCAAAGACATTTAACACAGCCACATTTGGTAGCCAGTGATGATTTGTTAAGGTCGTTTATTGAGTAAAAATGTCACCATTCTGTTGTTGTGACCTCTGAAATATAATTTTAGTTACTGCAAACTGAACTTATATTCACGCTGGTTACACTCTTATGTGATACTACATATTCTATCTACACAAGGCAGTTGTTTTTCAGAACTGCCATTATTTGACCTGTACTGTGTATAGTCTTGTACATTACGTGCTACAAAAGAATGTTTTCTAACTTGTTTAGGATAAATATAATTTACCATTATAGTTCCAATTATCCTTTATTTCAGGTAAACACTGAGTAAAATAACAGTTCACTCTGAGCTAATCCACATTCTGTTTCCTGGGATGTTTGTCTTTTTTTTTTTTTTTTTTTTTTTTAACCCTATTTACATTTTGGCAAATATGCATCATGTAAAGTCAGATTCTTGTTTTCACTGAACACCTGGATTTCTTTTGATGCTAAAGTCTAAACTTGCTCACTGTGAAACTATGACGGCTTGCATTTTAGGTTGAAACGGCGCAATGTTAAGTACAAGCCAAGAAATTTAACGATTGCACATTGTGTTTTGGGAACACATGAGCGCCTGGAGGGCTGTGCCGATTGCCGTCCACTTCCCGGCATCTTGAGCCTGTGACAGGAAGTGTTTGCCCGTGGCCAGGATGCGATCAGTGTCAGCGCCTGAGCCTGAGCAGACAAGGCCAGCTGCCTTCCCAGAAAACACTCGACCAAAAGGGGCTGCGCGCGTTTTACTGCACAGACTCTGTTTTCATCTGTTTGGCTCTTTCTCGCTCTGTTTTGCGTCTCATGGTTACTTTTAATTGCTAACCCACTGCCAATGATGGGATCAGTGATTTCCTGCTAGAAGCCGAGGGTCAGAAAAACAAAGCAATTAATTTTAAAAGGAAAAACACTGGAAAGTCAGGAAAGCAGTTACACTTCAAATTTCTGTTAACCAATGTGTGAGAGCGTACTTGAGTCAGAAAATGGCTGTTTGGTTGCTTGTTTACTGTTTATTTTTAAATTTTATGGTGAAAAAAAAATTGAATGAGTGCAGTGAAGTCCAGTAAAACTTTCCAGGACACTACTCTGTAACTGAGTGTTACAGGACAGATGGGATGAGCTGGATGTTGCCGGCAGCCATGTATAAGATGGCTTCAATTAAAAGTCCCGTTCAGCGTGGAAGCCACCTGCTCTGATTTATGTGTGCTTGTTTGTCTGTGTGCGACTGTGTATCTTGGTCCATTCCTTCCTGACTGTAATCGGCAACATATGTTGTATTTGTTGTGTACAGTATGTCATTGCTGCAACTACAACCAGCAGTCGATCTGCAAGGTCGACTGTAACTCTTCACAACTGTACCTGTTTGATTTTTTTCCTCATACTCTCAGAGAATATGATTTATTATTTTAAAAAATCATATTAATAAAAAGACACCCACGATAAAAAGTCACAGAAAACATGATCCTGATAAATAAATTAAACTCAGTAAACACAATCCAACTTAACTTACATTTTTAAATGCAATTCACCTTAAAATGAAATAACAACTGACTTTTAATACCTGCAATTTTAAACATTAGATCTAAGCAAAGGTAAATTAGCCAAGCTACATTAAGATAGAATGAAATAAGTCAAGTAAATGGTCACGATTTATTCCAAAATATTGCCAGTGCAAGGATTCAAACCAGCATCCTTTTGGTCCCAAGCCCACTTCTCTAATGTCTAGGAGCCAGCTGCTTAAAGTGGCTATTAATTTTAATTTAATAATAGAGTGTTTGCCCTAAAACTGTATTTTTGTATTTTTATTTTTTTTATATTTGGTTCAAACCTTTTAAAATACTTTGATTTGGTAGATAATGAGCTCCTTACATTCCTGCCTACTGAATACTGAGAATGCATGATGTGATTCTTAATCAATATTAATGTCAATTGCATTCTTTGGGTTTATTTTCAAACTTTTCAATGGACACTCTGCGTAGCACATAAGGCATGTGAGCCGGTGCTTAAAAGAATCGACACTGATCTTAGCAATGAAACCAGCGTTGCCTCCAGTAAACACTAACTATTAATAAGGTTTTATCTAAAAGGAAGTGGAAACATGTTGATGGGAAATGCTTTAACTGCCCCCTAAATCAAGGGGATTAAGAGCCATATGTGAGGTTCTGTAATCTCATTTGTGAGGGCCCTGGGCTCACTCCGACGGTACGTTTTACATTAGCTGAGTCCAATGGTTTTTGATGCAGGAGAGATTCATGAGTCTGCACCTCATGTTCCGTCACTCTTGTTCAGCTTACATCACCTGTCCCCTGTGTCTGACACAACCGAGAGACGCACTTGAATATTCTTAGTATACACATATTAATGTATTTTCTGCTCAAATTAACTCTATCTCCTCTTGAAGGGTCCGCTCATGCAGAAGTAACAGCACGCTCTATATAAATATTTCAGTACCCTGCACTTCCTCTGCAAGTTCTCCAGCATTAAAACTTTACACGGAAATTTACCGAGAGGCTAACAACTTGCATTGATGAGCGTGAATGCAGATAAGCTAAGATCCATTAAATTTAATGGTATATAGATGAATTGCAGATAAGAATGTATTGCTTACTGCTGCTTTTTCTGCCCCCAACCCACATAGTTCTGCAACAGCCCCCCCCACTTTGAATACCGCTCAGAGCTGAAAGCACTTACAATGAACTTTAACTTTAAACTGAACTTATCATGAACTTCAATAGGTTGTATGCAGCTATTGCTGAATCACGGCCTAAAAGAACATAATACTTGATGTATTCCAGCAGCTACAAGAGCAATTACACTTCAATGCGTACATTTACCCGCCGACTGTGCAACAGTTCACTCATGCAAATGCCTTTTGCAGCTGTGTATGGGCTGACTGGTCTATGGGTGGGTTGTGGGAACATCGTATCTGGCTCTTGTGCTGGTGGGAAAGACTGCAGTTGTAAAGTTGTAGAACTAAACCCTGGCATCCTTAATCCAATCAACTCAGGAGGGGAACAAATCAAGGCTCAACCTTTCGACCAAACTACTAAATTTCTTTCTCCCCACTTCTGCAAAACAAGCTCGCAAATGATTCGAGGCACCGTTAAAGCCACAAAGCAGTGAGAGTTTCTCTAAGGAAAAGATTAGCATGAAGTTCTGTCGATCACCACACTAATAAATCAGAAAATGTATTCCTCTTAAAGATGAGCTGCTTATGCTATTAGCTCCAAGTTGTATAATGAGTTGGAAAATCAGAACCCTGATAGAGTTCAAAAACTGTTCGAGCACATTTCTCTTATTTTTGCCTTTAATGGTCAGGAATAATTAGCCGAAGATGACTCCCTCATCTGTATGTAGAAAACAGTCACAGCGCCAAAATAACTCTTTGTGTTACTGTCTGCAGTCACTCACACAGCCAGCTGTTTCAGAGCCACATAAAAGTCACCCTCACGCTGGATGAAGGATCTGATTTTAGAGGCTGAAAACGCCGCACAGAGAGACATTGACATTGTCTGAAGACAGGGCACATTTAGCAAAAAGGTTTCCTGTTTCTACCTTCATCTCTCTGCAATAGATGAGATTAGATTTCAGTCGTTCACATCAAACTGCAATGATGTCCTTGGGGGGGGGGGGGGGGGCAGGACAGCAGAAACAAATTGGATACAGATAAAAATAGAGCCGATAAAGCTACTGAAGATGAAACAACTGATAACAGCAACAAAGGAATGCTGAGCAGCTAACAACACGTTATCAGGTGTTGGCAATTGAAAGGACTAAGTGTCCTTATTGCCAAAGTAAAAATCCCCAAAGCTCTGAATGTGGAATAAAGACCTCCTGTACCTGTCTTTACATTACCTGGGCTCAAAAACGAGGCCATAAGGAAACACAGATGAATGTGAACCATCGTCTGGATAACAAAGAGGTTTTTAAATATAATTGGATTGAGCAGGAAACATGTTTAAAGAATATAAAGAACACAAAAGAGGGTACAGTAAAGGCTCAAGCTGTTACCAAAATGTCTGGACCCCTGCAGAATGGGGGTAGGGTGGGGGCGCATCAGTTGTTTTATCCATTATAAGAGCTGGAGGACCGGAAAGGTGAAACGGCAAGTATTAAGGCATGACCTGCAATTCGTTTGGTATTCCCATCAGGAGTCCAGTGATGTTGACAGTTTTCTGGTTCCCACATCCAGCTGACTGTAGACACAATCACAAAGGTTTCCACTAACAGTACTGCGGACCACACAGGCAGCAATGGACATCAGACTTCTGTCAAATTTGTAAAATAAAAAACTTGGAATAGAATTTAGAATATATTGCAACGAATGTTTACAACATAAGAGACGTCAGAGGGGAACTTTTCATAGTTTTCTCTTTTTGTCCATCAGCTCAAAGATGTTCCACAAAAATGTAAAAATATCCCCTCTATAGCCACAACCATGTTCATGTCAGCGCACAAAGTTTGTCCTGTTGTGAGTCATCGATTAACTATTGGATTTGGGAGTATTTTTAGCACAGAACACATTCACTCTGTCTATCCAGTAAAAGGCATTAAAAAGGTAAAGCGATACATCAGGAGCAGAGGGGGAAAGGATCCGATACTGGCATGAAGGGAGATTTAGCTGCTCATTCATGTCAAAAAAGTATCTGTCCACACAAAATAAATTACAGTAGATGGTTTTTTGTTAACTTCTCCTTTTCTTTGTGAAACAAACCGTCACCTCTGTTACCAAATCCGTTCCCACAACCCTCCACGTCACTGACCACGGGCCATTATTCTGCATACCATTAAAGAGTGGGTCACTGCTGGCCACTGTCCATTCAGGACACTCTGACCCACATCCACCCCCCTCCAACGGGACGGCAGAGGCTGACCACAGCCCATTGTGGGCCCATTGTAGTGGTCTCCAGAGAAGGAGCAGATCTGTGTGGTCACGGCTCTGTGATTGATGCCGGCCTGACCCCGGCGGTGGCCTGTCCCCGCGATTGTGGCGAACGCACAGCTGCAATTAGCCCGTATTTGTTCCTTTACTGTGTCCTCGTCTGAAGACCGCAGGTTCCACGAGGAGTCCCACTTCCTGTCTCTCAGCCTTCTCCCCCCACGGCCCTCCTTCTCTTTATTCTTCTCTTTCATCTCCCAATCTCTCTTATCCTTCTGCCTTTTCTCCTCCCTTCTTCCATTTCATTCACCGTTCGTCCTCTCCTTCCTTCCTGTCCTTCATCTAGCTTAATCATTTTCCAGAATATAGTCTTTGTCCCTCTTCTGTCTTTCTCTTATGTCCTTAGTCTTTTTGTTCCATTTTTATGCATCTTGTTTTTTCTTTTTCTCAATTCTCCCTCTAGCCATCTTTCAGCTTCCTTTATCCTTCTCCCCATCTTTCATCCATACAAATCTTTCCACCCCCCCTTTCATTCTGCCTTCCTTTCATCATTCTTTTTCCTCTTGTCTTTTATCCTTCTCCTTTCTCATCTTCCCATCCTATTCCACCTGTTTCACATCTTTTCATTATAACCTCGTTATTGCCGCTCTCTGTCCAATGCTTCTTTAAAAACCACAAATTCCCACTGTCCCTTCGCAATTCCCACCTCTCCTCAAATATATCTGATTCACAGTGAGATGTATCGCATGGTTCCCCCCCATGAGAAGTTTCTCCTGGGCTTCTAAGGAAAGATTTCATTTTCTAACCTCCCACCCGACCTGAGGAAGCTTCCTATCCCCTTCTATCCCCTCCTATCTTCTCCCGTCTCCTGTCCTGGAGAGAACTGTCACCACTCTTCCAATGAGCCACTAATGCCTCCCCTCTCTGTGTTTAAAGGAGTGATAACACCTCTCCCGGTGGCCGTCGTCAGACCAGCTCCACAGGGTGCAGCATAGCTCCTTACATGGCTGTAAAGTGACGGAGTAGCCCTGGGACTGTCAACCAGCTTGTAGTTTACTTCTTCCCCATTTCTCTCCTCATCCTCGCTCTCCCTCTCGCTCCATCTCTCTCTCACACCCTGTCATACGTTCTGGCACCTTCATCAGGGGACACTGCAAAAAATAAACACAGGCTCTTCCTCCTGCCCCCATTCTGTTTCTTGGCATAGGGAGGGGGGGCATCTCACTAAAGCCAGTGAGGATAAGTTGTACAGGGCTTTAACTGAGAACTTGTTCTATAAAAAGAGTTCATAAAACTTTTTTCAATAAAGTGAATCTGCTGGGATTCAATTACATCTTTTGCCTCAGGCAAAATGCGTCCCATAGCAAAACTAACACTGAGCGCTCGATCCAATAGCTTTGACGGACTAATGTATGTGGTTAAAAATGACGAGTGGCTCACACTTAAACGAAAAAATTAAGAGAATATCCCCATTACAAGTTTCTTACATAACGTTGTGTGCTGATCCTCATGCTGTTTCTATCAGCACAAGTACTATCTATGACTGTGTCGTGTCTGCCAAGGTGATGATGTATACTGACAGTTGCAGTAATGTAGCAGCGAAGGAGACAACATGAGTGAATGCAAAGAAACTCCTGTGTTGGAAATTTATTCAATATTTTCAAGGACTCACTGTTTATTTGGTGCAGAGTCCACTCCTGTTCTCACAGTGGATGGGACTAGAGATCTCCTGTGTTAGGCCCTTATAACGTCAACATCCATCAAAGATGAAGCAGGACCTCAGGTTTGACGTGACAGATTGAACCGGCATGTGGAGCGTGGACTATGTGCTCTCACTTGACCTCCTATTGGCTAAAGGTCCGAGCGACGCCACACAGGCAACTCTCTGAGGGCCAGACGGTGATGTCACGCCTGCCACACATGGTGCGACTAGCTGAGACCAAATACTTCTGCACGATATAACAAAAGGGCAATTAATTGTCATTTCCAATTGATTTTTCTGTCTTAAAATAACAAAACTGATTATGTGCTTTTTTTTTTTTTTTTTTTAGAGGAAGTGAACAGATCTAGCCATGCCTTCAAATCTGCAGCAGACAGTCTACTCTTCCTTCAGTGCTCTATCTGTATCTCTTATCAGAGCTCTGTGGTGTGAGTGTCAAAAGCCAAGTCTCTCCGCAGGGGTAGAAGATAGTGATTTATTGAGCAGGTGCTGAGACTGGGGTGACTCCTGCCTCACATCAAGAGCTGGCCGGTTTATTTAAGACTGTCTGTGGGCAGCTTTGTCACCTTGAGCTTCTCCTCTCATCTTCCCTTTCACTTCCCTCTCCCCTCCTCTGCTACAAACAGTCAGCTGTATCTTGAGAGTGACCTTTGACAGTGAAGATAGTCGAGGTAGCATCTCCCATCTTCCGACGCATTCAGAGTCCTGGAATAATCTGAATTTTTTGTCCTGCCTTGACTTAAATTTTCCCAGCACATCATTAGGCTCTGACTCTCTCCTCGTGTTTTCTATGTTAATGCAGCCATGTATTGATTAGATATTTATCTCCCAAGCTGTTAGTAGGGGTCCTTGCTGGAGTATGGAGGGCAAGAAGGCCCCAAGAGGCAGAAGACAGTGGCCTCTATCCCTTGGGTCACAGATTGAATCTGTTATCTGAACATGCAATCACACACACACACACATGCGCCTGTTGATCCCGATGGAACCAGTTAACACCGATCAGCAACTACATCACTGTAATGTCTCACAGCGTCTCATTTGCATTATGTAAATGATACAACATGTGTGATGATATTTTTCCCTTTATTTTTTTTTTTTCTTAACTTTCGACAAAGCCAGTTCTAGCAGAATGAGACAGGGGTTCAGTTTGCCCACGGGCTCTGTTGGTAGTTGCGGGGGGCTTGACTGTGCTATGGAAATTCAAATGACCCCGGAGACAAAAGTACGCCACAAAAACTGTGTACAAGCAAATAAATATGCAATGACGGGCATCATCTGACCTTTCATGCCAAGCCACGAGGGAGTAGGGCACATGGCCTTGTGACATGACCTCAGTATCTTTTGGGGATTCCTTTGCTGAGTCTAAACAATCAACAGCCTCCCAAATCCAATCTCATATCTGCACCGAAATTAAACTCGGAAGACAACAAAGGGAAAACTGAGGGAGAGGCACATGAAGAGGGGGCACAGGCATCTACGAGGGTCCCGACTCAGTGTGACATCCTTTCTAATGATCGGTGCAGCAGATGGCAAGAGACAGACACACATGTGCCCCCGCACAACTCAGGCTTGTGTCATTGTCACCCGCTGCACCGGTGCTCTGTGGGTTGGCTTCTGAATTTATCTGCAGGATTATACCCCGTTAGGTGTGCACAATGGGAGAAAGCTTTTTACTTCCAAGCATCTAGCCTCGACCTTAAACACCTCCTGTAAACTCTGTCTAAGTATGAAAAGGTATGACAGTCATGTTATCCACCATGAAGAGTCTGGACTCAACTACAGAAGATATAATTGGCCGAGAATTACAAAAATCAAACAATCAACTCTTTTATATCGTTACTTTGAAAATCCATTAGCTTTTTGACTGTGGATCAGACAGAACAAGCAAGAGAAACACATCAAGCAGGATTACACACAGTTCTGATATTTTATAGGCTTAATGATTCATGTAGAAATTGCACAAAAACAGCACGTTGTTGAGGAAACAAACCCTTGAATCAACGAATTAATGTTTATTCAAAATCTGCAGATAAGTCTGTTGTTGAGAATAAAGAATAGCTGATGTCAGGGATGAAGGTCAATAGATGGATATTTTCTGATTGAGTCTACAACTCGAAATATTCTCAGTGTTTTCCCACCACAAAAGCCAGACCAGACTTTGGGCACCTGATTCGTTCTTTTTCCATCTCTGGAGAATCCTTGAGGCACATTTAGAGGAAAGTGACGCTGAAGGAGTTTAGGGAAATGTGGGCAGAGGAAAAATGGAGAGACTGGGGCAGCTTGGAAGGAAGAAGATACAGTAGAAACAATAAATAAAAACAGCAGCCAGACCCGGCACCTGTCCTTTCTCAGCTGGTGTCCCCCTGCCGCCAAGGGAATGGCAGACGGGGCCTGGGGAGCACAGGGGGAGACCCAGCCAAGCCCCAAACAAAATCCCAACTCCCCCTATATACCACACACACACACACACACACACACACACACAGACACACACATACTGAGTGGCAGCTCCATCTGGGTCAACAGTGCATTCAAATAGTGAGAGACATATGGAGGTGTCAGCTCACCTGGGTTTGGCTGTGTGGCATAGCAGAGGACGGTAGGGGAGCAACGCAGCTCTCCGTAATATTTGTTTAGCTGTTCAGTCAGTGATCATCAGTGATGTCTCAATTTGTCCTCCTGTGTGCAGAGCCTGCAACTCGGGCTGTGGCCAGCTCAGAGGGGGTAACATATGAAAACATTTGTGTGTGTGCATGTGTGGGTCCATTCTTGCCTGGTGTTTTCATCACTGAGCGATCTCGCCAAAAAAAAAAAAAAAACTTAAAAACTTTGGATACGTGTGGAAATATCAGTCCTGTTTAAGGACCTGAGGTATCTGCCCTCCAAAATTTTGGATGTGATAAATGACAGCATGTATTCCAGCTAATTGTGTCTGCTATTGTGTTCTTGACTAAAGTCCGGGGGGCAACTCGGTGGGGCAGTTAACGCTGTGGCCTCACAGCGAGAAGGTTATTGCTCCATGTCCTTCGCCTCCCTCGCCTCCTCTTTCCCTTTCAAGAAGCGCTCTTGCTTTCACTGGGATTGGCTCTTTGGGTTCAAACCCCCGTAATTACCTGATTATAAAGAATATTTCTTCTCCTCCTCAGAGCTTAGTTGCGTAATTACAAAAATTTTTATGCGTTTTCTCTTAAATGTTCAAGGTTGTTACTTAAGAGTAAAAAAATGCAGCATCATTTCTTGTTTTTTTTTTTGCATTCTGACACACACATTTAACCCCTTCACTGTATTTTTCCACAATTTATTTAAAACGTGCGCTCAGATAAGTGGATGGTCGTCATGGCTCAATACTCTGATCCTCTCCTCCGTAGCACAGTTTATACCCAACACTGTGGTGTTTTAGATACCCCCCCCCAAACACACACACATGCCACCAACCCATAAAAGGTGAAATACGGCTCTAAAGCCAACCACGCTGACTTTATTCGCCTTTGCATGTATTGATCTATTTATTTATTTACCTACAACGTGATTCCTCTCCGTTCTTCCTCCTCTCATCTCCTCCTGGTCCAAGCACCCAGGGATCTCTCTCCCACTTTAATAATTCATGAATGTTCGGGCCGTTGCCGTAATCCTGACTGACACTAAAAGTCTGTCTAGATTTAGTGTCATGAAATTTTCATCTGTAAATGTAGAGTCAAGCTCTATCGTCCGCCACCCTCTCCTGTCTTTTAAGGGGCACTCTTGCTTTTACAGAGACTCTCCCTCTATATCCCACTGCAGGCCTGCAAGGTTATGTACGAGTATGAACACACACACGGGCATGCACACTACGACAGGTAACACACTGGTGCACACATTTACAGAGGAATAAACAGAGAGACATACCATACACATAGACAGTCCACTTTGCTCCATCTTGATGGAGCTATTTACTGCGTTACATCTGGACTCATATGTTCATCTCCTTAGCAGCTGACAAGAGGCGTGGACTGCTAGGAGCACAGCATGGAGTGGATGTTGAAGTGTGGACGATCCCAGTGGAAATCAACGTCCAAGACCAGTGTCGGTGTCACGTTTTACAGCTCCGTCACATTCGACTCATGAATTAGCAGCTCTGTCCCGTCAGTGAGTCGTCTCAATATCAGTGTCGTTGAGAGTGCCCATGTTTTTAATGAATACGTGTTGAACGCGCCATTCCTTTCACTTTAGTTCTGACACACAGCGGAGTAAAGTATAATAACCAACAGGCTGGATGAAAACAAGACTGGCAGTGTACAGTATGTGTGCGCACGTCTCCAGTGCTCATTTGCAGCATGTGCTAAGAGGAAGTCTGCACAAACCACTTCCTTCTGTAAACACTTTGTGTACACAATGCTCTAGTCAAGCCTTTTTGGCTATTTAATGTATTATTCAGACAAATAACTGGAATTACATAACTGTGAAGCTATTCTAAAGGCCTGCGTTTTGTTTCTTTGGGGGGAGGTTGGGGGGTAGGTGGGACATTTTAAGACACAGTTATAAAAATATCTGTGAAAAACGCCTTTGCCGCATTTGATTGTCCTCGTAGCATTTGGCATCTATCCATTTCTTGCAGAGCCATGCACACTTCTGCCCAAAGGGCGAGACGAGAACAGAGAGACATTTAAGAAGAAAAAGGTCTTAAAGGAGAGCGCTTGTTGAAGAATCCTGCCCTTTCCTGGAGGGAGGGAAAATTCCTCACTGTCACATAAACAGTGCCTCAAGCCAGCCATTCGTACTCGATGAGATTAAAACTCCACAACATGGTTGTTAGAATTTACGACATGGTTCGACCAGAGATGTTTTTATACTTCGCAGGAGAAACAACTCTTCCCCTTTTCCATTAAAAATGCACTTGATGGTTTTAGTGAGTAATCAGTTGATAAGACGCCTGGAGCTTAGCCCCCTCGTGGTATCAGTTAATTCTCCCTTTTCTGGTGAGAGAAGAAGTGGAGCCCAGGGAGGAGTTGATAAACTTTCAATGCTCATCAACAGCCATTCGTCGCCTGTTAAGAGCCAACCGTGGCCATAGTATTAATAGCTCTCTTATCAGGGGGAGAGAAAGGGCTCTATAATTGACTGCCGGGGTAATTTTGCCAGGGTATCCACAAAAAAAAAAAAAAAAGAAGTAGCAACGATGGTCAGATAATCCTCCGATGACAGTAATGTTTCTAATTACCACCCACCTCTGCCTCCATCATTTCCATTTCCCTGTCTATCTATTGCCTGCCCCTGCCCCCCCCCCCCCAACTCCCACACCCCACCCCCCTCACCCCCCTCCGCTTCATGAGGGATAAGTCAACCTGAAGAGAGAGGTAACCACAGTGTGGAAACGCACCCATCACACTAATGGACAGAATATGGTAGAGTGAGGAGGCAAAAAGGTTGGCAGACTCCTCCAAATTCTCAACCCCCCCTTCTCCCACCACCACAGATTCCTTTTCCTCCTTTTTTGCACTTTCTTTAATGTCCTGCTTTTTTTCCCTCTTGGCTTAAGAACTCCACAAAAAATCAGGAGGCAGCTCCGCCATCTTCCCACCGCTCTCTGCCTTTCCTGCAGGCTGTTAAATATGTCAACATATCTTTGCTCATTGTTGATTTTTCCTCCTTTTTTCAGATTTCATGCAGTTTACAACTCCACTTTCTGATATCTATAAAACACACACAAAAGAAGAGCACCCACACCTTTTCAATCTCCCCTTCACCTTTTCTGCCCTGCAGGACGACAACGCTATAGAAGCCATTATATCAGCGGTCCGGACATTTTGCTTTTATTGGCACTCATTAAAAAGGACACTGGCTGAAGTGACACAGAGGTTAGTTTGCTTTCATTTGTGTCCTCTCCAAGTTTTCTGTTCTATCCTAACCGTTATATCTTGGATACATGTGCTATTTTGCACCAGTTTTTATTTTTACTTATGAATCCATCTAAGTGTGAGTTTTACACCATTTCTGTGAACTTTAAAAAGCACATTAAAGTTTCAGCAGGTTTCTAAAAACGTGACTACGCTGATGCCTTTAAACTATGTGAAGTTTTGGAAGAAAATGTTGAATTAAAAAAAATTAAAAGTTCAAACAGAGGAAGTTCACTGGGACTTCTGATTGTCCATTAATTAACCATTTCGACTCATCTGAACAAACCACTAATCTAAAGTCACGCTGGCTCAAACAAACAGTTCCTGTTGCCGTGTCTCAATTTGCACACTATGTCGTTTTGAGTCTCTGACATAATGGCAACATGGGTGAAGAATACCTGCCCAGAGAATGCAATCAAATTAGTCAGTAAGGACACATCGTGGAGGGTGAACTGCAATATCTGTGTCGCATGACTCAAAGGGAAGTTAAAACTTCAAGTGAGCAAAGCAGCTGTCAGACTGGTGACCAACGGTTACGGCATGATGTGATTTGGGACGGATTCCACACTTGGCACCAGTGAGCACACCTGAGTGTACTTACTGAAGTACGCAGCACACCAGAGGAATAAGCTGCATAGATCTTTACTTCCAGAGAGAATAGTTCTTATAAATACATTCATTCATAGATGATCTGCTACAAACACTAAAAATCTTCACCCTAACGCTTCAGTTTCATCCTAACTCAGTACACCGTAACTGACATTTCTAAATGTGCCACTCCTGCATGCCTGCGTCTGAAGCTACCTATAGAAATACTCTGCTTCTCTATTCTTATTGCATATCATCAGCTGTCGCGCTCAGACATGCTCGGTGGCGTGATTTGATTCTCTGTCACGCAGATACTTTGAAAAGTATAATAATCAGATGCAGAATTCCCATCTGCTTTTTGTGTCTTGTCTTTGTATAGATGTGAAGGAGCCTCCGCCCTGAAGACCCAAAAAAAAAAAAAAAAAGATTTTGAATCAGGCTTCAAAAATATAGTGGATAAATTTAGTCTGGTGAACTATCCATGACTCTCATCATTTACTGTTAACTGATGGTGCAGGATGGGGCAGAACGGCCTTTTATCTATGCATTTCACATGAGCTTCTGCTCAGAAACACTGCCTCCAGTGTCGATGCAATTAATATTGGTGGAGGGGAGCAGTGGAAAGATGGAGGCTTGGAAGAGAAACAGGATATAAAATGTACCATGTAATGAAGGGATTCCACGTTTCATATGACATGTTGACGGAGAATTACTTGTGTCTGCTGTAGCATTAGCATTCGACAACATTGGGAAAAAATGAAAAATAAAAATCAGCAGTTACATGGAGGACATGATGCTAAATACAGGTATGAGTGAGTATGGGTGGGAGGCTGCTCAACGACTCGAGCTAATGTGTTCATTTCATTCCTGTGTTCATGGTGCATTGATGGCACACAGCCAAATACTGTGTCTGGCTACGCGTGTGTCGTTTGCAGAAACAATGACAGAACGCACACTCACACATTCGGGGTCTCTGGCCCCCATTTGTGGAAGACGGCGCTCTGTCGGCAATCTCAGCAGACAGATGTCAGTACCTTATTAAATAAGATGCCCACCGGCCCTTGAGGCTACAAGCAGGCTATGAATAAATTTATTACATTAACGTACTGACCCCTAAAACTGTAAGTGACGTTATAATGCTGCAGTGATGCAGGCAATTGATGCAACAGTCATTAAGGAGGGGAGATGTATGCCGGGAAAACTGCCTCACCCTTTTACACGTTTCCATTCTTCTCCCAGTGACCATTTCACTGCCCGAGCATCTGCTTCACCCACGCGTCTCCAGAGGAAAACCCCAAAATGGGTCCCGTTTCCATACCAGAACTGGGAAGGCATGGTGGTTAAGGAGTTTCCACCAGCTCTATCACAAGTAAACCACCTCTAACAACCCCCCCCTCCCCCCTTTCCTTTCCCTTCTCTTCCAACCGTGCAGGAACGCTAGGTGGTTGGCTGAGTCGCTCTTGTCGTGCACATTAGAGCTTTGGCGGGCTGTCGTCAGACCAGAAGGAGGAAGTGGCGGGGCAATGGCTTCCAGACTGAAGAGCAGGAGCTGTTAACGGCACTGTTCAAGTCTGAGTGTGACATTACCTAAGACGAAGATGAAATGTCGCTCTGTTCTCCCTGAGGCAGAGGCAGCGGTTTACAGTGATGCCAGCGCAGCCACATGTGGAAACGCTGCTGTGCACTTATGCACGCACACACGCGCCCGTGCGCACACACTTTTCTACTGTTCTTTGATGCACAGACATGCGCAACATTGCAACCACATCCAGCTTTGTCAAAGAAGTTTTTTTGGTTGTTTTTTTTTTTTTTTTTCAAGAAAAGAAGCAAAAAAAAAAAAAAAAATCAGCCACATGAGCCTGACTTGAAAGATTCTCCTGTCTGACTTCCCAATGATTTTTTACTTTCATTGTGACGTTTGATAAACTCCTAATTCCTCATAGCAGAGTGAAATCCATTACACACAAACACCGCTGAAGCTGAAACGATGTGCCAAGATACCGAGTCTTTTTAGATTTTCTACACTCTGCTCAACAACAAATTGACACCCGACTTTCCAATCTCTGACTCCAGCTCTCTGCCTCCCACTCACTCACATACACAGCATGTTTCTCTCCTACACACACTTCATGCCAACAGCTGGGCTGGGCCCCCTGCTGTGTTTCTGAAAGATATTGTCTCATCTGTTACCGGATGCTTAAACCATTATTAAGAGCCATTTCTCCGACACAAACACCCCGGCTGTCTCATGCAGGGACTTAATGTTAATAATCACACATTAGATGGGACGTTGATACTCACTCAGATTTGGGCCGAGGTTTTGTTTGTTTTTGGGGGTTTTTTTGTGTTTTTTCCTTCCACTTTTTCTCATCAACAGATAGAAAATTGAAGCCATCCTTCTTTGGAGATGGGAGAGGAGGGGGGAGGGCGGCTTCCTGCAGGGACACACCAATTGTCCGTGATGGCGATGCCGGTTCCCGATTCACCCGCCATGTGCATTATTGATGGCCATCAGTCGGCGTGTGTCTGACCGTATTTAAGAGTCTCAGCAGGAGGTTGGTGGAAGTGGGGGGGGGGGGTGTAGACCCAAACACACTCTCTCCAGCTCGGTCACACTGTCTCATGCATCACCCATCATCAAGTGTGCATCGTCACATTGAAAGTGGCACTCACAAGTGATGTGTTCATGCAAACAAACAAACAAACACGAGGATGCTCCGCGGCGATGCATTCACTGACACCTCCACACCACGTTGTGAGGACAGCCTTTTTTGATGTTAAGCAAAAATTTTTTTCTTTCCCAATGCCTCCATCAAGGAATCTCCTAGAATTGTAACGACATTACAAACACTGGCACGTGTTCCCATCGGCCACCTTACTGAGAATATACTCAAGAGGATGTGACAAGATCACATAATTAATGTGACTCTGATGCAAAGTGGCATTTCATCGCTGCTTCCCACCTAAGATGGCATCTCCATTTCTTTTCTTTTTTTAATTAATTCATTTGCCTCATCTAATCCATGCGGTGCGTTTAATCAGTAGCTGTGATGATACTGTGACTGGCATGCAAAAGCAGCACCCGCATGGATTCAAACCAGGGAAACAGCAATTTTGCACACCCCCACCTGACATCCCAGGTGCGTTAAGGGGGGTGGCAAGTACAGATTTCTTGCCTTGACAAAGCAATAATCCAGAAAAAAATCCAATGATAGTCAACTCAAAATGTTAGAAAACTGAGAAAATTGGTACGTTGGGGAAGAAACTGTTTTGCATATTGAACAACGACTGAAATAAGTGATTAACAAAATAGTTCCCAACTGCATCACTTCAAACTAACTATATATTTAATGTATTACTGCAATCAGCATTACATTCAAAACTAAATATCTTAAATTTTAGATGAACTGAGTGTAATTTATTCCTAATTGCATCCAATGGAAGAGTTTGTTTGTTGGCTGTCAGAGGGACATTTTATTACCACACACACAGAGAGAGCTGCATCCTCTCTTGGATGCGTGTCGCATGCATAAGCACACACGATACAACAACATCACTTACGGACTTGAGGAGCACTCAAGTGCCGACTCAAACGAGGCAGTGGCTATAAAACATTTTAAAGGCAAATAAAAGTCACACGTCAGTGATACACTGCTGCGACGGCCTGCGCAGTGAAACTCAACATGTGAAAAGGGGACTGTAAAGTTATTCAAACAGATAGAATAATAAATCATCATGTATACTGATTATGCACCAATCTAAACATCTGCTTGACGACTGCCCCGATTTTGTTGGCCGCCAGAAGACAGACAGGTGTAAGGCAGCTTGTTCCCGTCATGACATAGGACCAACATCAGGATGCCATAAATCTACAGAGGACATGTCAGTCTGCTCTCCCGGTCATGCAAATACACATCCAGCTCAGTAGATTAGCCTTCAGTTACTGTATTCATCAGCAGGGAGTGATATTAAATGCTACATATAACATGACACAGTCTCCTGTGAACAGGTATGTTTCTGTAGGAAAGTGCTGCGGCTGGAAAAGGTGCATTAGAGAGAACGAGTCAAAACCTGATCTTGGCTTGGATAAAGGCAATAGAGGTGAGGTGTAACTGCCTGATCTGGGAAAAGAAAAACTGATAGGTTGGCTGTATCGGGCCGTTCTCCGACACCACCTTTGTTTAGCCGGTCATTACACCCCCCCCCTGCCCCCCCCCATGTAAACCAACACGGGCTTCTCCTCAGGTGCGACTGCTAATCTCCTTTTATACCTGCGGTGATAAGATAGACTCCCTCTTGATCCCTGCGTTTCCTTTCCCTGCAACATCTCTAGGGCTTGGCCTGTCGCAGCATGTCTGACATCTGTCAGAAATAGGAAACAGTGGGCGGGGGGGGGGGGGGGCGGTTAGGAGAGCAGAGGAAAACATGATCCAATGAGGCCCCAGATGTGGGGGCAATATCTGGCATGTCGGAGACCTCATATCCACCCGAAATCACTTTAGTCAACTCTTTCATATATTTACGATCTAAATTTGGATTCAAGTTCAGTATCCACAAAAAAAAAAAAAAAAATCAATATCTTCCTCTGAAGGCTGACTTAATATACTCTTCGGTGTTACTGTGGATCACTTTTTGATGTCTCCTGCTGTTTTGTAGACTTTGGGGAATTCCACTGAGATTCTCCTGCCTTTTAAGACATTGTTAAGACGCTGTTCTTTATCTTCCCTTCTCACTTAATTTCAGTGACACATGTGTACATAAATAACTAAATTTAGTGTATCCCATTTCTATTTTTTGATTTATTCTTTTCTCTTACTTTGCTCCAATTCCATTAAAGCAGCTATTTTTGGCTCAGCATGCCACAATAAACAGAGCGCCTCGTTATATCTCTCCACACAAATGTCACCGCCTTTATTTTTTACATAAATGTATTTCTTTAAAAAAATAATTTGTGGATTATCTAGAATGACCATGACTAAACTTGCTTCAAGGGGAGCCAAGGAAGACCGTGCTTCAACCAGAAATCAATTTGGGGACCATTACAACAGACCACACATATCCTGCTTTACACATATCATATGATCAACATAACAGCATCTGCGTGGTTCAGCATCTTATCCAAGGACACTTTGAAATGTGGACCAGAGGAGGCAGGAATACAGCGTCCAACTCCGATTAGTGGACAACTCTAGTTTCAGACTGTCATAGATAACAGAGGGGGGGGGGGGGGTAAATAAACAGGTAGTTGGGAGATTGAACTTTTTCATGGTGAGTTTTTGTTATTTCACAGACTAACTGAAGGTGCTCAGGTGGAGAGTCTGTGAGGAGTTTGCATGTCTGGTGCTGCCAGGTGTCCATTCCCCATCTGAAAACCCGAGGCAGCAGCCAGCCTTACCCATAACAGCCCGGGAGGCATCCTCAATGACAATAACACATCATGTGCAAACGCCACAATTACCCCCTGTCATTCTGCTCAGCTCCTCTGTTAATTACACAAACCATTTCCTTCAAGATGGCTCCCCTGGCTGCCAGCCCAGAAATCTATCATTCCTGTATCTGCAGTTCTCAGATCTATGAACAGGTTAATCAGGTTGGTCACGAGTTAATACAGGTGGCTTGGATTCAAGGGACAAGACGTGTGCCAAAAGAGCATGCTCCATTTCAACCAGCCAGCCAGCCAACCCCCCCGCCCATCATCACCACCACCACCTCTTGTTTCTTTTTTTTTCCCCTCATCATTCACACTACATCCTGTTTGTCTTCCTCTCTGGTGTGTCTTTCACTGCTCCAGCTGAGCAATTATCCACCTCCAGACCTGTAAACACCACCGATGATTCGATGAGAGGCATGTTGCTACTTGTACATGGACAAAAAAAAAACTGGGCTCGAAAAACCTCACGCAGCTCTGCTTCAGTGGATCCTGATAGCTGGATTTACACTGTATCATATTGTGCAGTGACACAGACCACTTGTTTACTTTGAGCAATACATTTTCCTTTGGGGTTAAGTGACTCTGCGGAGAAGAGTATGCTGCTGCCATACACCTCCCCTCCCTCATCACAGCGGTATTAGCCGATATTTCCATCCGGCAGCGTTTCATCCACATCTGTGTCCTTGTTTGGACATCGTCAATGCCTCTTGTGGCCGACTTTGTTCTTTCTCACTGTGGAAACTAAGTTGGCACATTGGCATACGTACGATATTAATGTCAGCTCAGGCCTCTCATATGTAGTATTAACCACACTCACCATAAACTCTATCAAACTCATTTAAGTTATGTTTGTTTTTTTGGGGGGAAGATTATACAATAACTGTAATGTGGAAAAATCCCCTGTTATCCGTTTCACTGTATACTAGTGTTTTTAAATCCCTCCGGATTATTTCTGTGACTGACAGGAAGGAAATAGTTTACCTACCTTTTTATTTGCCACTACATCACAGCGTGCACACCGTGGGGATTTCTGCTATGTTTCCACTCAGTACAGTCCTCGGAGGTTGGAAAGCCTGAACAGGACTATTTTGTGTGTACACCCAATTAAAATTGGGATGGGAAGTTTAATTGCATTTAAAATAAAATAAATTTTAAAAAATGGAGTCCAACTGTGGACTTGAAAATAGAGTCTAGTGTTAGCAGATTGGTTGCATTACTTTAAAAAAAATGATTCTTATTAACTTTTATTTGAATGAGGCCGACATCCTGGGCTGTGTGTCGCAGTGGGCGGTGTTTTATTGGTTTGTTTATGCAACCTAAAAAGAACAGCTAGTAGGATGTGTCAGTCAGATATAGAGCATCTATACCCCTGAGAACGCAAAGAGAAAACAATGATTCAGACCTAAATTTAACATAGGGAATCTAGATCAGTCTGAGCTCCAGCTACTGTATTTGGCAGAGTGAAAACGCGATGTTTTAGATTTATCATTTCCAGAACCGACAAGACTTCTGGTTTTGCAGGTGAATTATTCAGACCACGTCTTAACTTTGCTGAAGTGATTAATTTGCCGCTTAAAGAGGATGGATTTGAACCACTGAACAAGAAACCTCCAAACATTAATATATATATATAACATATATATAATATGCCACCATATGCTTTTAAAAAAAAAAAAAAAACTAAAAACTGCAAGAGGCACCATAAGCTACAACTTGTTATCATCTGTGTCAGTCCCCAATCTTGTTTAAAACAGAAATCCTCTGAACTTCATCGTGATTCAGAGCGATTTTTATCTGCTGGGATATACATGACTGGCAAAAAGCCCGGGGAAACTTTAATAAAACTTCGCCCACACCTTGCTGCGGATGTCAACATCCCTGAGCAGGGACAGGTTTGTAAATACATCACCGGTGATATTGTGAATGGCCTGCCTGTGAGTACGCAGGGCTGTTTCAGAGCCTTGTAAATAAACAGCCCTGGAGGTGTATCTCATTATGAGCCATCAGGAAACATTGGCTGCTTTTACAGGGAGCGAGGGCGTGTGGGCAACGGGAGGCGGCATTTCCGATAGGCAGGCATACCCACCACCACTGCCAGCAACCAAACCTCCCACACAGCTACGGTCACCTGAAAACCACACAGACCCCCCACCTCCATAACCATTTCAGAACAGGAGAGACACACACACACACACACACACACACAAAAAAAAAGCTCCACAAACTGCCAGCCAGCAAACACTCACTCAGTAACGCCACATGGACTCAAGAAGAAGTCAGCTACACATTGAGTTTTTGCTTTTTTAAATTTTGAGCTGCAAAAAATTGTCACACAGTTTTCTGACCTCAGCAGGAGAGGCAAACACAAAGATGACACAAGTCACTTTCGTACATTTAAAGCTAATTATTTGAGATAATGCAACATGCTGTGCTACATTAAATTTAAATGCCTGTAAAATAATAATCCACAGCATGCACGACTGTCACTTCCATGTAGGCAGGGCTTTCTTTTGCATCAGTGCTGCACTTGTGCACATTTCACAAGCCAGCTTGTATGAAGCAGAAATACACAAACAGAGCAGAGCAGCTATTCCCATCATCCTCAGTCAGCACAGAACAGCAGAGAGACATGGGGAGGAAAGCTAAGCTCCCCAATACAAACCAATTAGACACAGAACCAGATGAGAACCTGCAGAGAATTTCATTTGGCTATAGATGTTTGTCTTTTTGTATTTTGCCACTCACCAGGTCAGGAATAGCTGGAATAACGCTGTGCAGCAAATTGTGAATATTCACATTAAAAGAAAATAAAAATAATAATAAAAAAAAAGACTCACAGCATGTGAACATAAAACCACCCGTTGCATCTGAGTTGTTACATTTCTTGTGTGGGGAACACACACATGCTGCTGTCATGTGTGTTAAGCTATATTTAGTTCCTATCAGAATATTACAGAGAAGAAACCTCCAGAGACCAGACCGGGTGAAAGATAATCTCCATAACTGGCAACCTGCTTTTCAGATGAACTCCCACAACACCAGCAGCAATCAGCGTCCCAATTAAGAGCATAACACAACACTGCTCACAAATACACAACTCAAATATATAATGACTGACCACTGAAGAAAAGTCCCTCGACCACCACACACGAGTAGAAACGAACAGCCAGAGCGACAACATCAGCTCAACACAACGAGTAAGAGCCGCTGGTTCTTACCTCACCCTGGGTTTGGTGACGCGCAGGTCCTGGGCCCCTTTGGCACAAGTGTGAAGTCCTTGGAGAAGAGATGATCCAGGTGGCAGGCTGACAGAAAAACAAACACCTGAGGAGAAGCTGATAGGTCTGAAGGACGCAGAACAACAACAACAACAACAACAACAAAAGAAAAAAAAAAACACAGTTATTTCCTCCACGGAGGCGATGAAGTCATCTAATAAGGCTGTCATCTTGTTTACTAACCTCCAGATTATTAACAGGAGCAGCAAACACAATATGAAGGGCTGATTGTTACAGCTGCTGGACTCATTAGACCACATATGTCAAACTCAAGGCCCACGGGCCACATCCGGCCCGGGATACAACCATTTCCGGTCCGCAAGCTCGCCCGTAACACTCCTACTACAAGTCCCATAATGCAGCGCAACAGCTACCGTGCCAAACAATAGGCTACCTGCAAGAAGCCTAATTTCAGCTTCCCTGTACACACGACAATCAGGCATCTGTGTCTTGTTTGTGGAGCTAACGTGGATGTAATTTTAAAAATTTAAATTCTTATTTATGCTTTCAAGTTTTCACTGGACATTTTTATGGAGAACAAAATATTTATAAGTCTGTTTATTTTGGGGGGTAAAAATATAGTATTCTCTCTGTTTCAATTCATATTTTTGTTCAAAACATGGTTAGTTTTAGTCTGTTCGATACATTTTTTTCCAAATGTGTGCTCTGAGTTTTGGCCCCTCGTGTGATTGAGTTTGACACTCCTACATTAGACTGTCAGGTGTGTCTCAATGTTAAAGGGCCACTTCACCTAAAACACAACAGGCACACCATCCCTGAGGTTTGAAGGCTACCTCTGTCAACTAAATTCAAAGTTTGTTACTCTAATTGATAACCTGAATGCACCATGGAACTATTTCTTTGGTGGGAGGTATTTCTAATAAAAGTCAGCAGCAGAATGATTTCATTTTATTCTATTTCTTTCTAAAGTGGTATCACATTTAATATATTTTATTTCATGTTTGCACGTGGCAAATTTTAATTTAATTAAATCAAAGTCTCACTGTGAAAAAATAAGGAGGAATTGACAAGTTTTCCTGCTAACCTGGTATATCAATAGTAAGTAAATGACCTTTTTTAATAGCTTTTATGAGAAGCTACCCTTTAATGGTGGTATTCAGAAAGAAGTGCTTGAATTCAGGATGGAGTTTGCCATTTTATTAAATAAAACTCAAGAAGAGGACGAAGGAAAAAACAGGCAGACACAAAAAAGGTTTTGGTAAAATATATACTTTTTTATTCATTTCTTCATACAAAGAAATATTATGAATGTTCAGTATTTAATCATCTAGAAACATCTCTTGCATTTTGCTCTTGCTTTGTGTAAAATTAATTCCTTTGATGTACATACCACAAAATACTTGATTTACATGTCTTTTTTTATTTTTGTACATACAGTTCTGCTATTCTAAATGTTATATGTGGGTAAGACAAACATTTCTAACATTTTAGATCTCAAAACAGGTTGAATAAAACTCAACCATAACCGATGCAGCCGCATG
Source organism: Remorina albescens (assembly GCA_034769265.1). Taxonomy (NCBI): domain Eukaryota; kingdom Metazoa; phylum Chordata; class Actinopteri; order Carangiformes; family Echeneidae; genus Remorina; species Remorina albescens. Next base: position 3,928,721 of record CM068480.1, read on the forward strand.
GAGTAAACCCATGAGTGCAAGTTTTTCTTTTTTTTTTATTCTCTTTTCTTTTTTCATTTAATTTATATATTCCCTCAAGTACATGAACTTGACCAAAATTGAAATGCAGTTCTCCATCAGTTACAGGGAAGATGTCAGAGTTTCCTCCTATAATGCAACAGCTTGCAAAGACAGGTCACCGTAAATGCTTCTTCTTTTTTATATATATATATATATAATCAAACATTGCACTAATGAGAGAAAGGGAGGTGGAGGCTTAAAATTCTCCCAAGGAGAATCATTGCTTAGGCAGAGTGAAAGGAAATAAAAATAAAAAATACAGTGTAAGAAGCCTCCATCTCCCCTGCTACCATTGGTTTGAGGCTAAACCAGGCAGCTGGTTTCAACTGGAAAATAAGAGAAAACTGAATTAAGGTCATTATCTGTTGTGATGACAGAAGCAGGCTAACCGTGTTGGATAGGAGATTTAAAGAGGCACGACATTTCCTTAACTTCAAAAAGGAAAGAACAGACAATCAAGTTTAACTTTAACTAAAGCTGAGTGACAATCTGACCTTTGAAACCGATTTGAGGGGCCTTTCGACGTGAGGATAGGTTGTGTACATTCAGTCATGAAGCCCTCCTCTGGACGTTAGTAATGTTCCCTTCCCATCATCCCTGCCTTTTTCATAATGGCCATCACATTGAGCATGCATAGCAATAGCGTAGCAGAGAGTAATGTGTTGTAGCGTGGCCGTCTCGTTGTGCCCCTTAAAACAGCGGAGCCGTCCGCTGCAATGAGATGGGGCAGCTCGAAGAGTGATAACTGCGCATTTTCTCCCTTTCTTGCATATCAAGAATTCAAGCGGAAACGCAAAAACAAAGAAGCAATGGCAGGAGGGTGAGGAGGGGAGGGTAGCAACATGATATCAACCCAAAGGTTCTCTCTCTGTTCTTTTTTTTTTTCTTTTTTCTTTTTTTTTGGCAACAAGTTGAGAGTTGAGATCTGTGGAGGTGAGACGCGACCTGTGAGGATGACAAGGATGAATAAGGCATAAAGTATAAAGGCCATGGATGATGGCACATGAGGCTTTTTTGATGATACCACAGAGGTTAGACAATGAAACCCCCACCTGAGGTAATCCTTGCTGTGCTGAGAGTGCTTCACCAAAACCTTTCCCCCCTCTTTGATCTCTGTAGTCTGGGATCAAAGAGGGGGGCGTGGTGGACGTCCGTATGAGCGGAGGCGCTATTTCACTGAAGCGAAGCCAAGTTGTTGCTCGTCTGTCATCTTCTCTATCTTCATGCTCGATTTCTAACAGATATGCTTCTGCTGCCTCACGCAAAGGTTCCCCGTCTTAGCCTGAACACAAGGCACATAGCTCCTCCCCTCCATCCTGACCTCACTCAGCTCCAGCTCTGCTCTCCACAACAGACCAAATGCCGCACAAGGAAAATGTGATTGAGACTTTGCGTGACCTTTGAACTGAGTGGACGGGACGAGAGGCTGGCTCCGAGCCAACAGCGCTTCTAATGGGCAGCTAGAGAGCAGGGGGCTCGATCAATCTCCCAGTTACCTTTACCCAATTAGCATAATGTTAACATGGGCCTCTACATGGTCCAGGATAGGATTTAACATTTGATGGACAGGTCATTCATTAGAGCAGGCAGCAGGAGCGCTGAGAAGGAAAGGGCAGCTGTACGCTTAAAGGAGGAGTGACACAATGAGGATCAATTAGGGCTATTGATCTACCTGTTATTGAGTGGATGGGGGGGGGGGACACAAGAGCTACAGCTCAAGCTGATGCTAAAGATTCTGCATTTTAGTGAAACACCCTATAGAAGAATCACACTCAGGATGATGGGGGGGGTTGGAAAGCGATGACGGTGAAGCTGTGACGATTGAAATGAGGATGCATGTGGATGGATGTTCTCCGCTCCTCTGTGAGCAGTCTGTACCCGTAATATGGTGCTTCTACATCTTCTGCCGCTGTTTTGACTTCAGTTATCGCTGATTATCTGCATCATGAAGCACCAATAAGTTCCACTGAGTTTACAGGACCACAAGGGTGGAGAGGGAGAGAAATCAAGATTACAATGAGGAATGTTAAAATAAAAGAAATAAAAAACCATGTGGGCCAGATGTTATGTACAAATATGGTTAGGCAGCTTAGTGAATTAATTGCTTAGAAATAAAAATAAATTATTATAAAATAGATTTCTGTACATTTTACATATATATAGCAATATCTCCACATCTTGCCATTGAATTACAGATGAAAAAAAAAAAAAAAAGAAAAGTCTCTCGTGTTTTTCACATCAATCCCAACCAAAGTTATGTCCGGTCATCTGGTAGAACTTCAAGTTGAAGGGTCTGTAGAAGTCCCGTAGCCTCTGCACCACCTCGGGGTCAATGTTCGGATGGGTCCTCCCTTTGGTTTTACCCAGGCAGTGGGGCTTGCTGCTGCCCTCGGCCTTCTTGAGACACGGGAAACCCTTGGTCTGGTTGAAGTAAAAGTGTTTGTCCGTGATGATCCTCTTGAGCCCCAAGAAGTCCTGCACGCGGCCCAGTTCTCCGGCCGGGTCGCTGATCAGGCGCTCGCCGCTCACAAACAGGATCTGGTCCATGGGGAAGTACTGCAGCCAGTTGTCCAGGTGCTTGGCGTAGATGCCGATCTGGATGGCGCTCCACGAGGTGTCGATGAGTCCCGTAGTCCTGTTTTTGAAAGTGAGGCTCTCGAAAGAGGGAATGTCGGGCTTCTTAGACAGAGTCTGCGTGTAGTCTGAGATAGCCCTGGTGACGGGGTCCCTCACTACCACGATCAGCTTGGTGTCTCGGGACATGGCGGAAATTCGGGCTGGAGCCTCTCTGGTCACAAAGTAGCTGGGTGTTTTCTCCATGGTGATCTGGCCCTCCAGGGTCTTGGGCATCAGTTCCCTGCAGAAAAAAATTGAAAAACACAAAATGGAGGTTAGAAGAAGGTTAAGGTGGAGCAGGGTCTTACATAATGTAATCAAGTTGATGGAGTGCACTGCGTTCTGTAATCATTGACTCAATGATTGTGTTCAGCCTTATTATAGGGCTGAAAAACCTATTAGTGCAGGCAGCTGTCCAACAGCAACAAGCGCTCTCACTCATAAGACATCTCACCTCTGACAGAAAACAGAAAAGCCTTATTTACTGGATAATCCAACGCAGGGAAACATTTACAGGAAATTCCAAACATGACCAACCCTGATTTTAACCATATTAAGTATTAGGAGCTGCCTTTTCATTGTGGATCATTTTTTATTGACCCTTAATAAGCATATTTGCGCTGGTTAGCTCTCAGCATGTGTGACTCTGACATCTTGATCCCCACGCTCATCTTTTGTCAAATCTCCCTGCTGTATGAAATGTCGCCAACTAGTTATACTTCATCAAAATCCACCTCCCTCTTTATAGCATTGGAGCAAAAAAGGAAAACACACACATTTAGTCCGCCTGACTGACTCAGGGGTTGCTTTGCCAAAGTGCCCCAATCCCTTCTGATCTGATCTACAGCACTGAAAGATGATGAGGCTTGTTTCGGAAAGGGAATTTTTTTATTATTATTATTATTTTGACAGGAGTGGGTTTGGTTTTTGGGTGAAGCGCTGGCTGATGGGCCTTACACAGATATATTACCAGCAGACATATAATCAAGAAGAACTTGAGAACAAACCGTTTTTGAAGGAAAAGCAAACGCACTCTGCTCTCCCAGTGTTGGGTTACAGAACTGGTGGCCAGCCACACAGTCTAGATTATGGTGCAGGCGATAAGAGCGGTTTGACTGACACTGGGACACGGATCACCTTTCCCTTTTTGGCTGCCCGTGTGATGTAGTACACAGCTAGATGGGGAAGGTTCGGATTGTGGAGTGGAAGCTACAACAGCTACAAATGTTACATTCTGTTGGGTTAGAGAACCAGCCAAGTGAAACTCAAGACTGAAAAACTAAACAAAGACAGACAGCAACACCCGAAACAGCATGTTAACAGTTTAAAGCAATAAAAGGTGGAAAAAAAAAACAAAGGAAGGGAGAGATAACCAGGAGGCAGTGGTCTATCAGGGTGAGCACTCCTCACAGATAGCACTTACTGTTGCACCCTCAACCTCGCCTTTGTTGTTATGACCTGGCTGCTGATACACCTTTGTGTGGACAGTTGAATTGTAGTGGATACGCATTCAAGCACCGTAATCCTACAAAGAATATTTACACGCAGAGAAAGGTAAATGTGTTGGACACATTCTGCACACTCATTCTTCCCCCGAGCTTCAGATATTGCTCAGAAATATTCTCTAAAAGCTGGAATCTAGTTCACGTCAATCCAGCTCATGGCTAATTCATGTAACTCCGGCTCTCCATCAATGCACACATTTGTGTGCAGGAGAAAGAGGTGGGGGGGGGGGGGGGGGGGGGGGGGGCGGGGGGTGGTTAGGGGAAAGAGAAAATACCCAACATCAGGTAACCAATAAAATGCCTTGTGGAAATGGTGTTGGCAGATTTGTGTAATCCTAATGCAGTGCCAGTGATCTAATTATGATAATATCTTCTTGATTGCTGACACATCAGTGGCTTGAATGGCGTAAACAGAGGGAGAGAAAGGCCTTTTCCAAAACCTCATTAATAGTCTTTTGAAATCAAAACAGATACAGCTTGTGGTTTTATGCAATAGCATGACAGATCTTTCCGCCAGCAAACCATTTCTGGTGATATAAATGCAAACAGCACAGTATGTGCACACGCGCACTCAAAATTCTCGGCCATAATTTAAAAGAGTTTATACGGCAGCTCTTGAATGTCTTCAAGGAGTATAAACCAAACACGCTCGACTTAAACTGCTCGCTATTTGTCATTTTCACGACGCACAATGGCGATACTGCCTGCGAGCTTTTTGTCATTCCTTGTGCTAACATGCACAAAGAGTCCAGAGCCAACACAGGAGAGGCAAATGGCTTCTAATCCGATTTCAACATGACAATGGAGCATGGAGATAGGGAGGAGGCCCGAGTTACAATGTGCATAGTGATAGATTATGCTGATCCAAGCTCAGGGAATTTTTTTTTTTTTTTAAGAAAAAAAAAATCATGTGTTGGGGGTCGCAGGAGCATAAAACAAGGGGATGGTTGGACAGCGAAGGAGAACGAAAGAAAGTGGCAAAGAAACGGCGCCAAACCAACAAGAAGAGGCCTGACCCCTAATAAAAAATCTCCACCTCTGCCTTTGCCCACTCTTTCCACTAAAGAGGGCAAAAAAAACCAAAAAAACAGGAAGAGACAAAAAGGAGGAGAGGAGTGGAGGGGAGTTTTAGTGGGACAAGTAGCTCTTGGAGAAACAATGCCTATTATGCTCTTTTTTGATTTATGAGGTGCTGCTTTTAAAGATTCCGTCAGCAAACAGGCAATTCTGTGACACCGGCCTCCTCTTTTTTCCTGCTTTTCTTTGAAAGCGAGCCATTGTCCCTCAGTGCAGGGGTGAGCAGGGCAGTGGTCAGGGCAGCAGGGTGGGGAGAGGGGGCAAGAGAGGAGGAGGAGGAGGAGGGTGGGAGAGGGGGTGCTTATCGATGGCTGAGTGAGCCACTTCTACGTCCCTCTCAGCCTCAAGTGAGAGAAGCTCTTTTGGAGAGCTCTTGAGTAGAACTTGTGCCAAAATTGCCCTGCAAACATCCCCCTCCCCCCCTCAGATACCCGGGGGGGGCAAAAACACTTAAAACTGTACATAACTAATTTGACCTCACATACGATGACACAAAACTGCTTCCCTCCTGGAGTGCTCCAACTTTCAAAATCTGAACCCGCGGACTCGGTGACTCGCTGCACATTTGTCCGTTGAGAAGACTTCCGAGTCGTGCCAGAAAAACGGCAATAAGACACAAAGCAGAAGCCCTCGTCACATGACAGCATCAAACGGGGTGCCGGCGGAGTAGCCCTTTGGTCCCGTGTTTTAAAGAGCCCTCGTCCTGCTGGAGATAAATGGCAGGCAGGAAAAGGGTTATTTCTTTCTGATGCCTCTGCCTCCCTCCTGTCACGTTTGATTTGATGATAACTGGCTGCCAGTGTCGCAGCATCCCTGACAAAATGACTGCTTTGCTCATAGACAAAAGAAGAGGGGACCAAAAAAAAAGCTATTTGGCATGTCTATCGATTTTCTTTTTTTCTTTTTTCGTCTTTGATACAAAAGGTTTGCAATTTTCTCACATGTCTGGATGTTGAAAGCATTTGAATCACAAATTAGGTTTAGTTTATTTGAATACAGACAAATCAGGGGGCAGTTTGTATCTACCGTCGGAAGAGGGAGTGACTTTACCCTCGTGGGCATTTAAAGCTACTCATGTCTGGTTTCTATGGCTGTTTCGAGTGTTATCTACCCGCGGGAGGTAACACCGCCTGAAACAACAACATACACTAAACAGTGCTCTAAGTAGCTGTAAGCAGAGGATGAATTAATCTGTCTGTATAAACCTAGGCAGGGAAAATCAAACAAATCGGCTCTTGTGGGAAATCCAGCAGACGGGTGTTATCAACAACTCACTTGGACTTGCTGAAATCCAGAGTTTTCTTTACATTAAAACACTCCACAGTCGCCACTCCAACTCTGCACTACATCCTCTCCTCCATTGATCCCTCAAAGTGCTCGACCCCGGGGTAATCGGGCCTTGAGGTCCGATAGCAAAGTGACACTTCACAAGTGGAAGTGAGGAGTGGGAGCAAATGAGAAGACAGGGCCCCTTTCTTTTCCAAGGCCTCTTACCCCAGCCCTTCATATGAGCCACCATGCTGGCATAGAGGCATTTTTTAGGCGGTACAAAGAGCCATCTTTATTCCATATTGGATGATAAGGATCTCGCATGCCAACAAGTGTTAAAGCCTGATGTGCAAATTCAAACTAAACACGTGCATTTTATACTTTTTACGACAATACATGAGGTATGATTATAATTTAGAAAACCTATGAAAAGGACGGTATATGATGCGTGCACAATATTGATGAGCCATTGCATAAACCCATATAAGTGAAACACACACACACACACACACACACACACACAAACACCAGCACAAAACGGCTACCACAAAGGGGAGGCAGGCATGCATGCCCCTGCTGGCTCACTGAATGTTTTGAAAGTAGTATTTAAGCACATACAAAAGCCAGACATTTTGAAATATACTCCACTGTGCCTGGAGGCTGACATTATATTTAACCACAGAGCACGGCTTTGGCTGTAAATTAAAAAGAATAAAGAAGATGGTTTATGGAGCAGCCGGCTTGGACCACTCGCACAGAAGCCTCATCTGGTCTTTCTTTCAGGCACTTTGCAGCAGAGTCCAGGTGTTAGTATGTGGCCACTTAGAGCATTTTGACAGTTCACTTCCTGGCTGAGATGAGCCAGAGATCCCTCCTTAAAACTGACATCTCGCAGGAGTGCACTCTGAAGTATTTCCGTGTGTATCTGCATCTTCTATCTTGAGCTTTATGCTGATGTATATGTGACCATAAAGCATGCATATCTTTTACACCCACTGCACGTCCACATGAGGGTGATCCACGCCCTGCGCTTGGAATGTAATACTGAACTTCCCACACGAGGAGCCCTACGTGACGCTGGAGCTTCATCAGTCCGATCTGAGACAACTGTCAGTGCACCTCCTGCGCCTGAGGTTTCAAATTAACAGGCTTCACTGAATAATGGTGTCACCGAAAACTCAGGAAGGTGGCTGAGTGGAAGCCCCTCCGAATCATCTGTCTGCTAAAAGGATTAATAATGCAGACTGTCCCGGTATCACACACTCAGAACCTGGATGGCGGGGCCCTGCGTGGGATGGCACATATCATACAGCGAGAAGGAGGGGAGCCGAATTCCTCCCCCGGATTACTGGGAGTGCTGTTGTCAGTGTGAACAGGCCGACTGCTGACTGCTTCCAACAACATCTCCGAACGTTTCACGTCATCTTTCTGGTTAATTTTTTGTCCAGTCGCCATTGAGGGTGATGTTTTTGCTGAAATACCTCGGTCTGGGTATTGTTTACCACAGGTCAGTGTCATCCATCTAAATTTAGGATTTTCAGTAGAGCTGTATGAGTGCATGTCCTGGTAAATAATTCAGGCCCAGAAAGGGAGAACTTTTTCACAGCGATGTTGACTCAGTGTAGCTATAGTTCTTGTTTTTATTGGACTTATCTGAAAATCTACAACCCTGTTCATACTGCAGTACATACAGTCGGGGATTAGGAGGTACCTAATTGCTGTAGATCCTTTTTATATTAAGAGGTGAATAAATCCAAACAGAGAAGCTTGAATCTTTTGATTATGATATCATTTACATCAGGATAAGATACAGAAGTTGTCCTTGAGGAACGCTTCCCAATTTCTGGTGTCGAGACAAATCTCTGGAGTTTGTGTGATGATTAATAAGATAAGAAAGGGGCAGAAAAGCCCAAACTTTTCTCTTATCAAAATCGAAATCTAAACTGCTCCCAGCTCATGGACATTGGCTACTGCTGACACAAGTTTGTAAACAAATGATAGAAACAACTTCTCTGCACAACTTGAAAAATAAAAAAACATGCTTCCAGGCTTTGGGTTGGGTTGTAAACAAAAGGGTAAGGTGGATAAAAACTTTAGAGGGCAGAGTATGAAGCTCTTCCAGAGCAACACAAACTGGGTGGAATGGCCAAACTGGTCAGAGCCTTCGTGTCTCGGCTCGGTGACACTTTGACACCAAACCCTGGTCTGTCTGATAAATGCGGCTCCCAGACCCTTAACTCCATCAGGACGTTGCACTATGTCAAAGTGGCCTGGGAATCTACTGACCCTCCATGTAAACAAAACAGTTAACCCGAACAAACGCGGCCCGTCCATTCATCATTCTTCACCGAGATCCGGGAGTCATGCTCCGCCAGAGTGCAGCGTCTCTTACAGCCATGTAGCACATGTAATAGAGTGTGTAGGAGAGGGAGGGTGAATGTGAGTCAGAGGGGGCGGAAGAGACTGAAAGAGGGAGAAAGAAAGGGTTGGGGGAGTCAGGCCTTGCGGTCAAAAGACCGTCCAGATTGGTTTCGGGCTCATACCCAGCCTGGGTTTTGGAATCAACATCAGACACTAGTAAAGTAGAATAAATAAATAGAGAACTAACCACCACATATAAAGTCATACACTACATGTCAGACACCCCAGCAACATATTACTCCCAGCCACATCCACCCCCCACCCCCCCACCCACCTCCACTGTTATGTCCTGAAAATACTTAAGTGAGGCCGAGACATTCGTCTCTTCTCTCATTGTGGTCGCTTTGTGATGGGCAGCATCACAGAGGCGTGACAGACACAAATTACTCAATTCAATTCAAGTAACTGTCTCCTTTTTCCTGCTGGGACAATCTGGTTTTAAGAAAATGCTGTTTGGCACCTTGGCAGAACAGCAACAGGAATGTGCAGAGCCATAAGGCCTGGAAGCCACATCGGCCTGTGGTCATAGACGACTGCCTGGAATTACCGAGTGTTAATAATCCCGCAGTGGAGCGAGGGAGCTCACCATGTGGTATAAATAAAACAGAGGAGTTGATGAAAAGGGATGGTGGAGGGCGAGAAAGTAGAAAATACCTCCTCCCTTCCGCTCATGAATGTGCAACAGCCTGTTTGGAGAAGTGTCTTTTATTCTCTTTAGGCTCAAAAAAAGAAAGAAGAAGAAGAAGAAGAAGAAAAGCTTCATTTTTCAGGCTTAAAAGAGGTGAAAGATCCCGTCATATTTTTGGTAACACTTAGCACAACATCGCACTGCTTTGTTTGACACACGATACAAGATGAGTCACCGGACACTGGCCACAGCGACACACGCTCTTGGCGATATTACCCAGAATTTGTTTAGGGCTGGTAATCCTCACTAATCAGTTTGTTTGCTCTGGGTGTTTGCAGAAGGTGTTAGCCTGGAGCTGCAGCCGCACATTCCAGCTCTCCGTCAGTATCAGGGTGTGAGCGGCTGACAGCTCGGACTCAATAAACCGATGAAATGTGAAAGGATAGAAAAGAAAACAAGCACACACACACACACACAACAGGCCAAATAACAATGACAGGCTACAGGTGAAGACTTGGCTCGTGTGTGTGTGTGTGTGTTTCTGAACAGTGTTGTGTGGGCGTGCAGGCAGAATCAGCAATTCTGACTGATTTCCTGACATTTGACATGCACCAAGTGGCGCATGACTCCTTGATCTAGCTACAGCAAAGATGAATAAAAGATGAAACAGACTCGAGAAGAACATACATGTCACCACCCCCACTCCCTCGACGCACACAGACACACACAAAGTAAGAGAGCAAGGCAGAGGGAGAGAGCAAGCTTCTTTGCATCCTGTTTGAATCGCCTGTCAACCGTAACTGCCTGCACACCTTTTTGAAGACAGGTGAGCTACAAAGTGTGCGAGGAGAAAGAGGGGATTTCCTCTCTGCTGTGTGTCACTCAGTGAGCAGAAAAACCATCTTCCTGTGTGTTTGGGCTCTTCTTACTTAGCTCCACTGTCACTCACACTGCAGCTGTTGTTGCAGGTTAATGGTTTACAAATTCCTGAAGTCAGCCCGCCTTGCCAGCTAACGTATAATTAGCTAAATTGAGCAAACGATAACACCAGTCGCGACAATTAACCCGCTGCATTCAGAGACGGGAAGAGTGGCAGCAGCCATCCTCAGGCAGCGCTTCGGTTTTCTTTGGATTCCTGCCTGGATGTTGTCTCTTACGATATCTGTGAGCACCCTGAAGACAAGATGATTGCTGTTAAGAACAACAGGCACAGTTTTAACTATTTCTGCTGCAAAGCTGTGCCAAAAAGTAGAAATCTGACTAATAAGTTTGGTTTAGGGGGATTCGTTTTTCTGGGTTTTTTTTTTGTTTGTTTTTTTTTTCCTTATTTCAAGGAGGCTGGTTGTTGAGAGCGCTGACAAATGTTTTCACCCCTTCCCCTGTATCTCTATCAATAAGACTTTCTGTGAGAAGTGAAACAAGATCTGCCCCGATTCTGTGCCAGGAAGACAAGGCTATACTGTGAAGGCGAGCAGGTCCAAATATTTAGATGTATGTACATGTACAAAAAAGATTTTTGACGGATGCCAGAGTTTGCTTCACGTCAGGCCTTGGCCAGAAGACTTCAGGGGATTGTTTTCTTAAATCTTTTCAACAGATTATTTCTTTTTCACAAGCTATCCACTCCACTTTTTAAGTACTTGTCAGTACATATCCATAACACATGACTCCACCAAAAATCAACAATCCTCCATATTTTTTGTTTAAAGAATAGAAAATCTTGATATTTTTCATTTATCCTGAACTGGGACTAATTGCATGCGCAGGTTTAAGACACACGATGCATGTGCCAGATCTTTTTCCATGTTCCACAGTAGTTTGAAAGAAAATCAAGTCAGAGCAGAAAAACTACCCGACTTTCAACCAACACTCACTGAAATGGGTTACCAAGGTTGTTTGATATTGTGCTGCTGTCGCTGTTCGATTGTAGTTTTTCTGCCTCCACAGATCCGTGGAGCGCCGTTTCCTGGACTGCCTGCAGACTCCGATGAGTCCAACAAGGGAGAGAAAAACTACACTTGGTGGAAAATAATTGAAATTGAATTGAGTTTGGCCAGGTTGTCCTGGAGTTGAAGTGTTCTCACAGCTTCTTATGGGAGAGTACATCTAAATGGAGAGAGTGACTAGTGTTGAGCAGCCGCAGTGCAGAGGGACAACTCAGGGCTTCTAATGAGCTCTGCTCTTTTACTGCCAGGCTAATGGAAACCTCAGGAGACCTCTGTTTGTGTGTGTGTGTTTGTGTGTGTGTGTGTCTTCTCCTTTCCCAGAGGCAGGCACACTCTCCAGCACCCTAATGGTCGCCACTGGGACTTAATACCTGGGAAGCTTTACAGGTCTGCTGTCATCTTACTTTCTCCTCTTTCCCAGATACATTTCCTTCTTCCCTTCTTTGCAGAGCAGCGAGCTCCCTTTAACAAGAGCAACAGCGAATTATTTACAAAACCATAATTAAAGCATTTGTTTCCTCCGGCCTCCAGGGGAACCTTTTTAATGTGCTGAAGAGTGTGTATTTAGCAGCAATGAATGACCGTTAACTCTGGAGGGAGGATGTCTGGTTTTGTTCTGATGTGTGCAACAACATCCACATTATCACCTTGTTTAAAAAAAAAAAAAAAAGCCTAATTCACGCACTGCAGAGGGATTGTTTGTACACAACTCTCTCCACCCTGCACTTCCTTTCTACTTCATTAGACTCCTACATATGTATTCCACTGCCGTTGATCTGGAGTTGCATCAGCTCCTGCAGGAGATTGTGCAGCAGCAGTCGCGTGACTCTTCTGCCAGAGTGACTAAGCGCTAACAATAAGTCCGGACCTTCGGAGACGAATGCGTGAAACTGTGTTTTTTTGCTGTTTTGTGTGAATCCAGGAGTGTGTGAATGTTTGACAGTAAGTTCCTGTCAAGCTCTGTGGCCTTTATCCTCAGCTCCAGCGGGAGGTTCCTGTTTGTGGCAGCCATATTGTCTTCACTGGTGTGGGTAGTGTTCACCGGACACCATGAAGAGGAGTAAAGGGGTATAAGGGGGTGTCGGGGGGGGCAGGCCGCCACAGTGCAGCACAGCGCAGCCACTCCCCTATTCACAGGTCTCCCCTTTCACAATTAACCGGTCGTAATTTGGGGATGAAAGCCGCCTTTTCACTGTTCCTCCACCCCCCGGTTACTCTCTATTCTCAGATGGGCCATGCCAGCTTAGGCTAGCAGTGAGAGAGGGGGTGGGGGCTCCGTCCCTCTATGTTGACCAAAGGCTTCTCTGGGAGAGGGCCACTCGTGGTCAGCGAGGCCTGCAGCGAGCCCCGCCCAGGATTGGATGAACCAAGCGTGACATGTGACACTATTCTTACACGCTAGCTAGCGTGAGCGCACAGCTGGAGAATGGAGAGAAAGCGGTTCATAAGGGAGGGATTTGAGGATGATGTTTGGGGGAGGAACTGGGAGGGGGAGGAAGTTTGGCCAACACAGAGGCACGGTTTCAAACTGCCTGTTTTTATGTTGGCCGATACAGCTGAGGATTTAAGTGGAGGATGTGAACCTGCTGTCAGCTGTACGGTTGGCTGGCCGGGCGCTCAGTCTCCGAGGAGCCGCAGAGTTCCAGGAATCAGGAAACAATCGGAGCGCCAAAGTATCTGATCATCTGAATTCAACGTTGTCCTCTATGGGAGTTTAACTGAATCAGAGCCACTTAGAGTGTCAGCACTTTGATTCTTGTTTTAACAACAAAATGATTTACATGAATCAGGTCTGAAAAAATTCTCCCGTCACACGATTGTTCGCTGCTACAAAATCCCCAGTGGGGCTTGTAGCTCGCAGCAGCTTTCTGTAGCTCTGCAGATGGTCAACACACAGATCCTGTCAGCGAGCGGACGCAGGTTTGACCCCAACCAAAGGCCCTTAACCCATCTCTTCACATTACCTCCAATAAGGCCTGACCAATCAATACTAACTGTCCCAGAGGAGCTGGGCCACGGCGACGTTTGCACGGGCTGTCTGAGTGCGTCATTCTTTTGTGACAGGAGATGAAAATTATTTGTGACTTCACAGCTGAGCCTGTCACAACCATACAGTGTGTATGACCAACACTCTTGTCCGTCTGCACAAAGTCCCAGCGCGTGAACATCAGCCCCCAGACGTTTTCTTGGTCTGATGCCTTTAACCGGCGCCACAGAGAACCAGGTGGCGTCTTTTTCGCGCTGAGGGGCAGGAAGGAGGGCGAGGTCGACAGCAGCGGACGGGTCACCTATGTGGAAATGGGAGCACCCCCTGCGGCGAGCAGATAAAAGAATGTGCACCCGTCCAGAACTGTCCGTCATGGCCGGGAGCTGCTGTTCAGACTCCAGATCAAGAGCCAGCCTTCAGATAACGGTTTGCAAATGGCACAGATTTCTGCAAGCATCTCAAGTCTGATAGTGGAAAGTGTTTTTTTTTTTTTGTTTTGTTTTTTACCAAGACCAAGAAATGATATCACAACCACATCACCACTGTAACACAACACAATACTTTTACCATCACACACGAACTCTATTACTATGCTCTCTGCAACATGTTCCCAAGCTTTATGTTTAACTCTACAGCTGACCTGAGGGAGGAGCCAACGGCGTCAACAGTGCCGGGGCCCCGACAGTGAGCCGAGACCAGAGCCCGCGACACGACAGCAAAACCACAGTGCAGTAATTATATATCAAAGCCCCTTCGTAGCCAATAGAACTAAATAGAATATGAAGAAAACGGCACGCACCACAGACTGACAGGATGAGATGAAGGCTGGAGTCAACAAGAGTTAGGAGTAAATAAAACACCTCACGCTCAAAGAAAGCTGGAGCAACGTGGGGGAAAGCAAATCCAAACTCATGTTCCATTTGAAAAAGAAAAAGAAAACCTGGAAACAAACTGTTAAATACCTACTAAGATCGACTAGATTTCAAATGAATGCAGATTTTACACGTTTTAAAATAACTTTGTTATCTTACCTCCTAGTTTTAACACATCGTCTTGGCCTTTTAATGGCTTTTTTTTTTTTTTTTTTTTTTTAAGTCTTTGTATTTTCAGTGTTAAAAAGTTAAACAACAATTTTTGGCTCTAAAAGTGTAATGCCACAGAAGATATATATGTACAACAGGACTTTAGGTTGTGGTTTCACATGACCCTGACCTCCATTATACACTCTGCATTTGTTGCTTATCTATTTTTTTTTTTTAAGGAATTGACTCATTGTACTTGCCATAAACGTATATGCTAAAGTCTTTTTTTTTTTTTTTTACTTATCACAGTCAGATAACAGCAGTCTCCCCACCAGCAAACAACTGCAAATGGAGAAATAATGAACTGACAATTTCTGTTTACATTCGGCCACACTGGGCTGTTGAGCTGTGACTCTCTTTCTATATGCATATATATGTGTGTGTGTGTGTGTGTGTGTGTGTGTGTGTGTGTGTGCCTTGTGTGGGCCAGTTCATGCATGACCTCACAGTGAAAATGTGTAACTCCTGATACAAGGACCCCTCGGTCAAAAGCATGAATCATGTGTTTGTCTTTGGCACAAATGAAAACCGTCAAAGTGCATCAGAAATTCACAATAAGACTTGTTATCTACCACCTCCATTCATTTTAAAGGCTCTCTCTCCCTCTCTCTCTCCCTCCCTCCCTGTATTTTCTCCTGTCTGCATGTTCTTGGTGGAATTCCAACTCTAAATGTGCGTGTGTCCACCGGGAGAGGCGAAGATGGTGCAAGCAAGTTAGCATATTGGATGGCAGAGAGATTGTGCAAAACGAACAAACAAGGAGAGGTGAGTTGCTCAACTCCCTCGCCCCATAGCAGTCCACGAGCGCCTCGGTGGATGACCCTCGCTGTGATCCCATCTTATTCCCACGGAATAAATTTCAATGCCATGCAATTTCCACAGTATCTGGAACATTCCAGCGTTTTCCTCCCAACCTATCTGGTCCTGGTGGGAAACTGTGGAGGATCAGCGATGAATGAAGTATGCTTTCCTCTCTCTGTCCATCCTCACTTGCAAAAGAGAAGCACTAAAAATTTTTTTTTTCCCTCCTTCCTCTGCAGGGACTGCTTACACCAGCTGTTTCACTGAAACATATATTTTTTACTACAATAAAAAATAATAAATAAAAGTCTAAGTGCCTGAATTTAGGCATCTATTGAAGCGGAAAACATCCTAAAATGTTGTTTTCAGCCAAGGATGAATAATTAAACTAGCATTGTTCTGCTTCTGTCTGCACTCTTAGGATCTTTTCTCTCTCTCTTTTTTTTTTTTTTGGCACCAACAGGACAGAAAATATGAATAAACTGGATTTCAGCTTTAGGCAGCAGGACGTATATACCCCCAATTCTACCTCGACAGAAAAACCTTGAGTCATGACTTCTTTACATGGCTGAAGGAGTATTACATTTCATGGCCTTAAACCTAAGCAGACAGCACTTTTCCAGGCCGGAGGAGCAGAGGAGCTGGAGACGCTGCTGGTGAAAATCGGGTTAAATAAAAAGCTCCAATCTGCAGGCCTGCAGTAAATCTGCGTTTCTATGAAAGCGGGCACATAAAACTTTGTACAAATCAAAGTACGGAGTCTTTATTTTGAGCGCTGCCACCACTTGGCTTCTCTTTTTAGCTTAAAAAAAAAAAAAAAAAAACGATTTAATGTGAAACATAGCCTGTTCCACTTTTTGCATATTTAATGTTCAGAATAGGAGCACGAGCCGATTGCTATTTATTTTAGATGTATTTTTAAATCCAATCTGTCTGATAAATAAAATCAGTTCCTTTTTAAAACTTCGACTGAAACTTTTTTTTTTTTTTTTTTTTTTACAGCAGCACATTAACAGCACTCGAAATGTTAAAGTGATCTCTAAAGGAAAAGAATCAGCAGGAATTAAGTGGGAATCCAGCAGCCAATCAATAAATTGATCACTAATGTATTACCCATAACCTCTGACGGGTTAATTGTGCGTAACAATATAAAAAGAAACGACGAGGAACATTTATGTCTTTCAGATTTAGTTATCATCTGATTGAGCCGGGGGGGTTATCAACATAAAATAACTTTGTCAAGCTTTGGTTTTATTTGGGATCACTCATTACGTGCACCAGCTCGTTAAATTAGCACTTTGTGGTGTAAATGACAAGGATAATGTTAGTTTGTGGGTCTCTGAGGATGTTAAACGGTTTTGTTCTGAAGGGGGTCCGGACTTTGTCTTGCAGATCCCCCTTTTTCTCTCCAGACCTGCAGAACCCATTGGCATAAGAATGGTCCACCTCCCAGCTCTGTAAGCGCCATTAGGAGAAATATCCAAGTAGTTAAATCACTATAATATCTCCCTACATTTTATTCTTTGATTCTTATTTCTTAATTTTACATTTTGCAGATCTGGGGTCAGTCAGATTTGTGTAAATTGCGTCCTGCACGTTATCTCAACTGGAGTTCAGTATAAATATATCTGCTGGGTCAGGTTTAGTCAAACGTGGTGAACTAAAATCAGTAGAATCTGACTAAAGCGAAAAGTTATAACAAAAAAACAAAAAAAACCCCCAAAACTCTCCTGATGAAAGAAAAGTAATTTATAAAAATGGATCGTATTCATTACAACAAAAAGCTTTTTTTTTTTTTTTTTTTAAAGAGCTGAATTTAAATTGAGGTTGACAGAAAACTCAGGAGACACATCAGCACCGCGGAGCTGCAGTGTTGCTCTGTGTCCAATAGAGATCACTGCACATCGCTGAAACACGCCAGACAGGCTGAGATCTCCACAGTCAAATGCCCCCTTTTTCTTTATTACATTTTTAATTACATAGATGATCAAATCAGCCTGGTATCAAACCTCAAAAAATTAACACGTTTAATTAAAGAGGAAGGATCTGCATGACACAAATGGACACAAAGCTGAGCAGAAGAAGCCAAACTGTTGGACTAAAGTCTAAACCTGCTGGATAATAACTAGAATGAAATAAATGAAATGTACATTTTTTTACTTTTACACTCGGAGGAGCTGTGTGAACTAATCAGGAGTTAATCCGCAGCCCGGGTTGTGTTAATGTTGTTAATGAGGGAATAAAAGAAACCCCGTGTTAAAAAAAAAAAGAGAGAAGGAAAATATAAAAAAGGGATACACACATTTACTGATGCTGATCAATGTCAAGTGGCCAAATATTGTGTTGTCGGTTAAATGAAGAGTTAAATGAGCCGGTCCTACCTGTACCACTCCAGGCCGTTCTCGTAGTTGCGGTCGAAGAAGTGCGGCTCCGCTCCGACGGCTCGGATGTCCGGATGGACCCGGAGGAACTCCAGCAGAGCCCGGGTCCCTCCTTTCTTCACCCCGATGATGATCGCCTGCGGCAGCTTCTTGCTCCCGGAGCCGTTGGAGAAGCTGGACATGGCGCTGGGCTCCGGAGCTCTCTGCTGAAACTGAAGCTCGCCCCGCAGCTCGTCCCACTCGTCGGCTCGGTCCGTCTCCGGCTCGTTATTGAGCAGGTCTCTGGACGCGGCCGTCCTGATGGACGGCTCCTCGTAGTCGCTCTCTATATCCTCCCACGGCTGAGGCTGGGCCAGCAGCCGGGACACCAGGTCCGCCCGGCCGCTCTCTGTCCTCCTGCCCGCCGCCGGGCCGGGCAGAGCCTCCCTGCCCCGGTAAGTGTCCACCACCAAACTTGGCATGGTGGAGCAGTAGCCCACGCAGGAGTACAGCATGTATACCCAGATTAAAAACATGATGCTGATCAGGATGAGTTTCTTCTTCACGGGGTTGGACCAGAGGGCATACAGGCTGTGACACACCGGGCTATATTCCATAAGCCTCGCGGTTGAAGATCATATCCCAGCGGCGCATATTGCCTGGCTCACTCCCGGTGGCACCTCGGCGATCTCCGCAAAATTACGCACATACTCTACGGCTAAAAGTGAGAATAAATAAAAAGTAAAATAATAAAAAAAAAAAAGAAAAGAAAAGAAAAAGAAACAGGTTAGTCTAAACAGAGATAAATCCAGGAATGCATTGAGGATTTTTTAATCATATCTATGGAGAGATTATGGAAAATAGTTGAGCTGCGACGGACGCACCGCGCTGCTGCTCCACACTCATCTCAGGTTCGTTACGGCCGCCGCGCCGCCTGCGGACCTTATAGAGCGGCGAGCCGCGGAGCGGCAGGAGCGGCAGGGGCGGCAGCCAATGGGGGCCCGAGGCAGGTAACTATGCAGCCCTCTGTTGGTGGAGGCGGACCAATCAGAGAGGAGGGTGGGCGGGACTCCTGCCAGGAAGGCGGGGTTGGGTGAAGTGTGCGCGCCGGACTCCGCTGAGAGTTTGGAAAACTTTCTTATTGGGCATAAACTCTAATTAAATCAAGTCTCTGCTGTCAAAGTCGGATTATTCTCACGGATTCAGTCTGGAGAGTTTCCTGCAGATTTATTCTGACGCGTTTTTTTTTTTTGGTTTTTTTTTGTCAGTTAGTTTTTTCCATATTTCAGCCCATTTCTGCTAACTCTTAATTAAATAAACCTCAATTAAAATGCGTTTCAAACCCGAGAAAGTTTGAAGATAAGAAAAGACGTCAGGTAAAAAACAAATGCCCGTCAGATTTCCTCTCATTGATCAACCAAAGTCTGGATCGATTTAAAAGAGGAAAAGTTGGATTTTTCCCTACAACACCGTGTGTGCAGCAGTGGAGAGGAAGGTCACTGCTTTCAGTTTAATTAATGATAAAGTTAAACAGAGAAAAACTGAGTCCGACAGATCATTAATCACAAATCTACACTGTTTTAATTATGCAATTATTTCTAATATTTATGCATGTGGAAACTATTAAAACTAATAAATTAAAGTCGGGAAAATAATAAAAAAGATCTTATAAACAACGATATAACAATAATAATAATAATAATAATGTGAAATTCACATGGATTACTTTACAATACTATTTAATTATTTTTTTTATAGTCTAATTAATTGTGTTTTTACAAACTACGTACTTTTAAATGTATCTAAAAGCGACCAAATGAATAAAATGAAAGAAAGTCTGAAGTGGTTCAAAGTTGAAATCACATATTTCGCAGGTTAAATCTAATTCCATGAACCCTGAAGCTGCTTCTTTTCATATTAATATAAATAAATCGACTTGGTGGAGCTGGACTCTCCCTCCTTCGTGGTTTCAGCGTTTCGTTTTGTTTTTTTTACTGTAAAAAAAGTTTTTTATTGTTTATAAAACTTAGAAATCTTGCAGCAAATTAACAGAAAAAAATGAGCAATTAATTAACAAGCTGCATTTATTAATCAGATTCCTTTTCCTCTCTAAAAAGGTCGACTTTGCAGAGTTTCACAAAAAAGATATTTTACATAAGATAGAAAAGCCTCAGTCTACATATGAACCCGCAAATATCCAACGTTATATTTTAAGTTTTGGGATATGATCTTCTAAAACACACACTGATGTAAACTTTACTTTTTCCCCCCCCAAACATTTAACGGAACTTCACTTTTGCAAAAGACCAAGACGGAGAGTCTGAGTATGCTTTTCATTTCTTAACATGCAGTAGGACAGTTGGGCCGACTACTTTTCATCCGAGCCTCAAAGACTCAAAAGTTTAATCACTGAAGAAGAAAAAAATAAAACAAAACAAAACAAAACAAGACCTCTGATTGATTTTCATGTTTGAAATAATGAACGAAGATATTACATTGAATATATAAAACAACCGTTCAGACGTCCTTTCATTGACCATGTGGATGTTTTATTTTTTGTTTTGTATAGTCAAAGTGAGGTCGAAGCAACAATCTGATAAAAAAAACAAACCAAACGCTCTCGATTGTTTTGAAAAGATATTTCTCTCTCTCTTCTTTAAAAGTCATAAATAAACAAAAATTTTACTATAGTAGAGAAACCTGTTGCTTGTGTTGAGGCGTTATTTTCTCCCCTCTTCGTTGCATCATAGTCAGGTTTGTGTGATATTCCTGAGTCGGCTGTATGTATTGCTGCAGCTCTCCGGATCGGTCTTTGAGCAGAGGCCAGAGGTCACCCGTCATCCGATCTGCAGCTCTGATGTGGATGTTGGGGCGCCCTGCAGATTGCTGTTTGTGGACTCTCCGCTGTTTACTGATGCATATTTCGCTTTTCTCTTTGTTGACTCTGGCATGAGAGAGCTCAGGCTCACACCGAAGGGGCAAAATAACATGAATGATTTAATGAGATGTCAGCGATAGTAAAAGAAGGAAATTATTCACTTTTTTTTTTTTCTCCATGCAAGGAAAAGAGATAAATGAGAGAGAAGAGTGCTGCTGAAATATTGTTGGCTTATGAAATAACACAAAGACTGAAGTTTTTCTTCATCCTACGTGAGTTATGATAATAAATCTAAATCGCAATGCTTCAAATTATTCAATAACCTTTCACATGAATCATCCTGAAGCTCAAATGTGGAAGTTTAAAAGAAGTAAAACATATTTTTGAGCGGAGGTGGGCGCACTAGTTTAAATTTCAGTTATAATTCTGTTTGTATATTAAATATGACCATCAGCATCAGAAGGAGAAATGATACCGAACTCCTAATAAGAGAAGACCCAGAGTCCCCACAGTCCCCTCTATGGGAGCGGATGTCGTAAGGCATGGAAGGCCACCGCACCGAGCCATGAAGGTTGGCGACGACATTCAATCTCCACACAGGTTGGGAGTGTGTGTGTTTTTTTCCACACTGTCCCCCCCCCCGCGCCCACCCCACCCCACACACACACACACACACACAACTGTAACAGCTGGCCTGATCACTCCCCCTTTCGCCCTCTGATATGAAACTCCGTATCCGGTCAGACGCTTTACGAGGATGCCAAGCCCTTTCAGGTCTCCCGGCCTTGGCTAAATCCCACAGCCCCTCTTTTTATGGAGGGAAGGAGGATGGCCAGCAAGTGGGAATAGTGGTGGGGGGAGCTTGTTTCCCCCAGTGCAGTGATGGAAATGTAACCAAATACCAAAACTAGGGGTAAAGGGCGGAAGGGGAGCACATGTTGACTGACAGGTGCAGAAGTGGCCTGCTAAATGGAGCTTATTGGAGGGATGGTGATTTGTGCTTAAATTGAACATATCCACTAAGGCTATAGCTGAAACTTAAATCCAAATATTACGCGTCCACTGAGTCAGCAGCACCACCTAACGAGGCAAAACAGCGGATTGTGTGCGTTCGATGAGAGTGACGTTTCGACTTCAGGTACTCAGCAGCTCGTGCACCATTTCGAGCTGCTGAACTGAAGCTTAGGCGGAAACGCTAACTGAGTAAATGAGGACACATAAGACAGAGTTACAATCACGATGCGTTTATTGTTGGAGATCATTTACCCCTGTGTTTCTAACAGGGCTTAACTGCTCCCCGTGTTGTGGTGCAGGCGAACCGTTTTGAAATGACGGAAATGAGCGAAGACTCATCAGTGCGTTTGCTCAGTCGCGAAATACAAATGAGAATTATTAACGGTCAAATAGCAGGGGTCGGGTAAAAGTCAAAGCATAAACAGATATCGGACGCAGTGCTGTAGCTGCTACAGAATAACTTTATATTTGTCCTATTTTTATATTCTCTCTGACTGGAAACCAAATCCAGATTTTTTTTATTCCATGGTGACTTCAGGCCCGCCCTCTATACAATGCACGGGGTGCAGCGTGAATCCAAAGACACAATTTGAACTGTACAGGATGGTTCAGCATCAGTCGTGTACGACACAGAAGGGAACCGGAGTGTTCCTGTGCAAATAAATATAGAATATATACAGTACACACACACTGAGACCATTAAAACCTGATGTGTTGATCCCATATGTTTTCTGTAAATCAGCTGTTTTGATTTAAATCATTTCCAGCTCATTTCCTGATCTGCAGTGAGAACTGCTGCTTTGAATTAAACTCACAGGTAAAATAATGTCTCCATCACCCAGCCCCCACCAAACATGATGGGTGGTCAGGGGAAACACTGAGCAAGCATCTCCATTAAAATGTGGCCCTCAGTGGTCTTAGAGGTGTCTGGGCAATTATGGAACTCGTTAGCTCTGCAGCGCGAGGGGTAAAGATGGAGCTGCAGATAGAACCGCGTCCGTCTGGTCGCTGCGAGGCTTCTTGCAAGTGAGCGCCAGCAGCAGCAGCATGGGCAGGTGCCACAGGCTGCAGAAGAACAACTTTCGGGCGCTGCTGCGGTCACCCTTGTGATAGAAGCGGAAGGCCAGGTAGCTGATGTACAGGTTGATGGGCAACGAGACGATGGGGAAAGTCCAGGTGGTGACGTCCAGCGCGGGCGCTAAAGTCGAAAGGCCGATCAGACCCAAGCTGTGGCGCAGGGCCACCCGCTTGCACATGCCAGGGTGGGTGACGGACATCATGCGATAGCCGCCGCGTGAGTAGTCTTCCCTCAAGTTCCAGCTGAGGGCGTTGAAGTGGGGGAACTGCCAGCAATACAGGAAACCTCCCAGCAACAGAGCCCCTGGGGGGGTGAGATAAGAAGAATGAGAGGCAAATTAATTATGTTTTATTATTTTAATTAATTACAACAAGTGCAATAACATCATGACAAAAGTGCTCAGAATGACAATAACAGACTATGCTTCATATTAAACACATTTGTGATACTTCATATCACAAATGTGTTTAATATGCAAAGCTGCACATCCAAACTTCGGCCCACTCTTAATCACAAACAACTCACTCTAACCCAAAACACGGTGCACTATTAATAAACGAGCAGAGTCTTCACATACAATTTCATTTTCACACCTCTGTAGCTTTCCCCTGTCCCGGAGACATAACTTTCCCCAGCTAACGTTTTCTGATTTGGCAAGATGTCCAGTCTCTTTTTTTACTCCTTCTTTTCCTCCTCCAGTTCCTTTTTTTTTCTGCCTCCTTTCCCATCCTCTTTGGTCATTTTTAAAACGGAACTCCTGTTTTTTCTTCTCCATCTGCGGTGCCTGTTTTCCTGCCTGAGGGTCTCCCTTTCCCACCTCCAGCCCTTAGTTTTCCTGATGCACTTTATTCCTCTCCATCTTCAGTGCTTGCTTCTTCAACTTGTTGTCGTACTCTCTGCTCCTCCAGCTGTTTTTCTCTCTGCTGCCAGAGCTCTGCTCTTTTGTTTCGTAGCAAGCTCTGTTGTCAACTTCTTCATTCTTACCTCTAGAGAGATTTTGTCTCTTTTAACATTGTACTTTTTCTCCTGCAACTGCTGCTTGATTTGAGCATTCTTTGCTAGTTTTTTTTCCTGCTGCTAAAAGTTGAAGCAATACTTGTTTGCAGATGTACACCAAACCCTGATGGTTGAAACTTAAACACAAAAGATAAACAGCTTTTTTAAACAATATCTGAGTTTTAGTGAAGTAAAGAAGTATAGAAGGTGACTACAGTCCCCAGAGTGCATTCCAGCAAGAAAAATTCGTTTTCACACATGCCACTACGCCAAGCTTGACGACTGAACTACTGCAATTAAATATCTAAATATAGCAGCTTTTAATGACACGATTTGTACAATTCATCGGAAAAGTAGGTCATATGGCAAAGTCAGATCGTCCTTAATATTAAGATCCATCTCTGACTGAATCACAAGTCACAGGCTGAAGTAAATGGTTTCCATCTGTTAAATGAACTGCTCATGGCAAGTAAAATCTAAAACTACACTGTAGCGTGGAGTTTTAATCGATTCACGTTTTGAATTCACTAGATCTGCAGTGTTTCCTTATGGTGGAGCTGTTTAGGTCTGGGTTAATAATTATATATTTTAATATTCAAATTAAATCTAATGTCAATGGCTGTGAGAAAATCTGTCAGCTTCCTTGGAGATTAACAACCTTGGCGTCCCTTGAGCATTGTTAGGCTCACGTCCAGGAAGAAAAATACTGTCCATGCAAATAATATATGCCAAACCTGAGTTTTCAAAGAGATCTCCTACCCAAAAAAATGGGCCCATATAGAGAAAACACTAGAAAACACTGAGTTGCCATAGAATCAATAGCCCACTTGAAATAAACAGCAGAACTAAAAACCAAATTAACTCATTAAACATGATGCTGAAAGAGCTCACTAAATATTTGCAGCATAAACACGAACTTGTATGAGCACTTCTCTGAATTACAGCAGCAACATGATGAAACATCTCGCACAGTTGTCATAACAGATCACTTAATGTGTCCACCAAACAAGCTGGATAAGCCCGTCTCTTTGCTGACTTAACATAACATTCATTTGGCAGATGCTTTTGTCCAAAGCCACTCACAATAAGTGCATTCAAACTCCACAGGCACTGAGAACAAGGACAGCCGACAGCACTACAGGGATTCTGGGCCAATTGTAAATAAAGCTTTATGAAGTGTGATGTCAGGCCTGGACAGAGACGTCCTGGTGCACTCAGTGAAGTACAACTCGCACAACAAGCCACTGTTGACAACAGCGACTTGACTTTAGCTGCTACAAAAAGTTTCATTATTGATTAACCGTCTCACCAACAGCCCAAACCCAAAACGTATTCAATTTGTGTCACATCAAGTAAACACAGTATTGAGCTTTTGAAGAAAAACTGAAAACAGCTCATGTCTTCCTTATTTTTGCTTAAAGAATGATGTGAACAATATGTTAATTAACAACACTAATACAAATTCATTCTGACACAGATTGTTAAGATGCAAATTGTTAAATATGAGAGACCGTATTTTATAGGTAGAATATATAAATCATCCTCACCCTAACCCCTGGATTGAGACGGGGGTTAAGGCTTGAATAAGGTGAAGCTTTTATTAATAGCTGAAATTGAATATGTATAAATGTCTCCATCCAAAAACAAAAAAGAATTGCCAATCTATCATGCCAAAGGTGGCTGCATGAATTTCATACATTGCGGTTTCTCTTTGTCCTACAAAGAGTGGGCACACAGGAAATAGCACCTGTGTTCAGTTCACAATGACATGCTGTGTTTTTATCTCACATTTGAAAGACAAGGACAGCAATACCTTAAACAAATTCTAACACTGATGATTTTGCTGAATATAGACATCTTCGTGCACTAGGTCTGAAATTAATTATATTATTATGAATCGGTATGTTAATAATCTATCTTTTCATTTCACCAAATGGAATGGAAAGGGAATGTCAATGGAAAGCCCATTTCACCATGTTCTCAAATTGTTTCCAAAACCCTGAAAAAAAAAACTGAGAAAAGCAGCAAATCCACCCAATAAAGGAGCTGGATTCAGTAATTGTTTAGCTTCTTTGCTTGATAATGACTTTAACTTGTTAAAGATGCCCCTCATTTGAATCCTTTTCTCTTGACCAGCTTCCTGTTTGAACTTCAGCAAACATGAGGGAGAATCCCCTAAAACCCTTATCTGAGCTGGTGAGTCATACCTGGATCCAGACATCCTGTGGCCGCCGTCCAGCCCATGACAGGAGGTATTGCGCCCACAACTGCACCCACCCAGGTGTTGGTGATGCTGAGCCTCTTGAGTGGTGTGTAGCAACAGGTGTAGAGAAAGATGTTGAGGCCGCCCAAGAAGCCCGTTAAAGGGTTTACAGCCAGCGTGAGCAGAGCTACTCCAGGAACCCCACAGGCCAGAGCAAAGGACACAGCATGGAGTGGACTGATAAAAGGAAATCAAAGACACAGACAGAGAAGACTTAAGTTAGCTTAATCAGCGAGACAAAAAAACATGTGCAACAAAAGCAAATATGCAAGATGAGTTTCCTTTTGATAAAAGGCAAGTTACAATAGAAAGATTCAGGCACAGACAAAAGTCCATCACAGCCATGGGGACTATAAAATGACAAAGCTTTGTTGGCTTGTGCAGACACAAGATAGGACATTGATAACCAAACATGCCCAGCATACATGTTCATACCTATGGGGGCCACACACTGACAGTCTGAAGCCAAGCATGGCTGAGTCTCAAAACGGGAGGCTTCGAAGAAGCTCATCTGATAAGAGTTTGTCAGGGATAAAAGGAGCCTTGCAAGCGTGTGCACACGGCGGAGATCAAAACTAGCTGCAGAAAACCACAGTGGCTCAGGCTTTTAGCCGGATGAAGATTTCCTCCTTCTCCTCCTCCCCTCATCTTTTATTGAAAGCAGTGATGGCAAGGTCTGGTTCAAATTCACCAGTAAATGCTCCATAAATTAGAGAGCGGGCAGATTAAAATCTTGACCAAATGCAGGCCTTTTCTTCAAAAAGCAAACAGGGCTTTTATTTTGGTGGTGCGGCCGAGCAGGGAGCATTAATGTGATTAGTGGTGTTATGTCTGTTTTATGTGGGCTGAGGTGGGGCTGTGCAGGATGCCTATGGGCTGTTGACAGTCTTGACTGTGGGCTGGCTCAGCAGGGGTCAGTGGAGGGAATGCGTCACATGGCCTGAGGTGGGTTTACTGTCCTCCACTTACAGTCTGACACGGCCGCAGGCATAGCGTCAGGTGGGTAAAGTCAATACAGAAAGCTGGGGATGTGGGCAGCTGGTTAGACCACAATCAAGGCCATGGATTCCGTTTGAAAACACAAGGGAATGACTTAAAGAAACAGGAAGATTTCACTTAAAACTGAGTTACCTTTTAAATATTCGAGTGGTAAGAAACTGCTGAGAAAATCTACAGTGGCATTAGGGGCTAAACTTCAACACTAGAAAACTGTGAATACTTTTTTTAAATTATTTTTATTTAAAGCCAGAAAGGAGGACATACAAATCAGTAAATACAGAGGACAACCCTCAAAAATACCAGTGAGCTCATTCTGCAGTCAAAACAGCAACAGAAATACACAAAGGAAAGAAAAACCAAAGAAATTGAGGGAAATTAAATTTGGTCAAAGTTGGTAAATAGCTTAATGCATCTATGCTACGATGAAGCTGAACTGAATTACATATCTCCTTTACAGCACAGTTTCCTCTCCTTTTTGTCTTTACAGACATTAAAAAGAGGATACCTGAATTAGTTACAATTCTAGTCATGAAAAAACACAGATGCTGAGCCTTTAAGTTTATTTCTGACCTTAAAAAAGTAGTTTGAAAAGGTTTTGTAAAACAAATTCCATCCTTACATGACATGGGGTTCAAAGCAGGTAACTGCACCTGGACTTTTAAAATTATTTTAGACGGAGGTATGATGAGCTGAACACTAACCACCCAAGGCCAACTTGGTTAACTGTCTTTACACCCAAATAGCACACAACTTCAACACAAAAAAAAAATGCAGTGCGAGTCTTCACCTTTCAAAGACTAAAGCTAATCCTCTGGGCTCCTTCTCTTACCAAGCTGAAAGCTATTTAGCATCACCACAGATGGAAACCTCACATTCAGCAAAACCACAACAAAGGATGGAGGATCAGGGTTCAGATCTTACAGGACAACAACAAAAGGTAGGAAAGATGATACACCATTGCAGTCATGACATAAAACGATTGCTTGCATCCTACGAAGGCAGACAAGACGTCCACAGTCAAGCAGATCTCGAAGTGGAACAGCACTTGACTTATAAAAAGCTTTATTCAGGAAGCAAAATGGAAAATGTGTAAAATTTGGCCTTTTGATGAATTGTTTGACAGGAGAGTCCCGCCTCCCATCTGCTCGCTGTCTCTATGCAAGATTGTACGTCTGAGTGAGAAAGAAGAGAGACGAGGAGAAACGCGGGAAGAGAAATATAACGTTTCTGTGTCTCACAGACAGACAGACACACACCTCCTTTGTGTCAGGGGCACACTAAAAGCCAGAGAGAAGAGCTTGTGTTTAGACAGCCAGAGAGCATCTTCAATCACCAGCTGAACAGCCTGAGAGTCCACGTTTAAACAGCATGTCAATGTAGAAATCCTAAAAGTGGGATGAGATGGCTCTGGGTCAAGGACCAGTTATGATACCAACAGGCTGTTCAGCCACAAAGTGACTAGGTTGCTGGTAAAGGCAGATGTATTTTGATTCCTTGTCCCTGCTGCATGCAAATTGGACTGTTAGTGAATGTTAGTGATTCATCCTCTTATGTCTACGAGTTTGCTTTTATTCTGCCTGACTAAATATAAAAGGAAATTATCACAGAGCATTTCCTGGAAGAGTGAAATATATAAGAGCAAGTTCCTATTCCCGAGTACAGGGGAGGAGGACATATGTCTGGTTTGTGTTTTTGTGGTTTATGAATCAATGCATGAATGATGTGTGCATGCGCCTGCTTTTGAACTGTGGCATTCGCCCAAAAATGTGTCGGAGCGTGGCGGTGCAATCAGTTCACTGGGTACCAATGCAGAGGTTATCTCCCATCTAAGCAGTAAGAGACAGTCAGGTAAACTACACCCTATACACAACCGCCCCTCTTCCTCTCTCCAAACCTGGGAAAGAGCTCGCATTACACCCGACAGGTGTAACACAGAGGACAGGCACTGCTGGCATGCATTTCTCTCTTTGGCAGCTTTCCTCTCTGGCTTCCATTATATCACACACTAAGCTCTGCCCCTGTGCCATAATAAGTCAATAAATAAAGCTGTAATAGAAATACAGTATGTGAATCAATACTGGACGAGTGCTCTGCGCTAATGTTTTATTTAGGTTTAAAACTACATTATAATATTGCAAACAAGCACCCACGGGGTGTTATGTCATGTTTCACGCCTTGAAAAATATGCCTCAGCAAGTCTGGGCAAGGTCAGTGAGCAAGGCAACACTGGTCCAGTATGAATGGTACAAAAGGCAGCTTGGATGGCTCAGTAGCTGTCATGTAGTGTTGCTGTGGTCCGTCACACTGATCCAAATTCCAACTCATGCTGAGTTCTTGTGTTGCTCTCACTTCTCAGTCCTTTTTCACTGTCTTTTTAAAGTGAGCAACAGGGCAGGGATGGAATTGCTATGCCAAGCATTTTATGCAGAAGATTGTGAGAAAACAGCTGTTAAACAAGCGCAAAGACAAAAATGATGGTACCTGATCTGTCCTCTGACAAGTGGACGGTTCTTTGTCCGGTTCATGTTCGAATCAAAAGGCACCTCAAAGTACTGTGGAGACAAAGGAATATGTGGATTAATGAAGGAGATACACAAACACAGCACAAAAGATGGATTGAGACACAAAATAAAAATGTAATATCTCCATATATGTCAAGCAACAATAAAAAAACACATCCCGAGTCATAAAGCAGCATTTAGACATACACTTTACAGGCACAGTGCTTTCTGCACACCTCCTCCACTGCAGCTCAAAAGTTACAGATGTAGTTCAGAGAATTCATATTTTCTGTTTTCAGTAATATTGAGGTACAAAGTTTGGGGTGAGATACAGTTAGCTGACAAACCGATTTTCGCACAAATATAGTTGGGAAAGGAAAGAAACAGCTAGCACGTCGTTTGATGTTTGCCATGTTAACTTTCACATAGCAACAGCAGCACCACTTTCACCATTGCTGCCTCTCTTGAGTCTTTCTATAGAACATCTGGAGAGAAATGTGATTGGAGTCGCTCAAAACGTGGTCGCAGCAATCTCTGAGCCAAATGCTCACCCTGCACCTTTGAGAGTAAGTGGACTGAGGTGGAAGGTGGAGGCAGTGAGCTGTTGGGTGGGAGGTGGAGGTGGAGGCGGAGGAGGTGGCGGTGTTGGGCTGTTCTGGGATACAACTATGTGAAAAACTACTTATACTCCTGTTTTATGATCTGCTCTGGAGGAGTATGCTTCAAAGTGCTCCCATGAGATTGGCAATGTGTGACTTAAATGCAAACACATGGGGTGCTTATATGCAGGAACTAGCTAGTCTGTGTGTGTGTGTGTGTGTGTTTGTGTGTGTGTGTCTGTGTCTGTGTGAGCAAATGCACATAAACGTGTGCATTTTGCCTGCCTGGCATAAGAGCCTTTAACTAATGAAGAAAACAGATAAAGCACTTAAGACTTCAGAATATCAAGATCCATCCCTTATGATATATGATTCACATAAAATGTCTAATAAACAGATAATCCACTTTTCTCTTTTTAAACCCCAGTTCCCAGATTTACTGCATTCATAACATGAGAAAGCCACCATGTTATTAAAGAACCCCTGGTGGAGGGCATTACATTTCATATTGCATAGATTTTTATTTTGGAGAACACCAGGCGGTGGGCTGAACCATTAAGGTCTGATGTACAAGATATCTCACATTACTCAAAAGTGATTTGGAGACATGATCCAAATGCAAAGCACCAACAAAAAAAAAAGAAAAAAAAAAGATCAAACGCTGGTGAAATTTGGCCACTTTGATAAAAGCTGCACCAGGTTTGGAGTATTGGGGGGGGCATTAAACCTGTAAGAGCACTATTACAAAATGACTCTGCTGAAATGCCAACCCCAAACCTCCATCTGGGTGTTGGACTTGCCGGTTTTTACATTACCTCTCACTTTGATTTACATGAGCCATTGCAGAACTTCTTCGTGATGTTGGACTACAGGTGGGTCATAGCGACATTTAGTCAAACTGTAATTGTGCAATTATTTTGCATTATTTTCTAGATAAATTTAACCAAGTCATAAAATAACCAGAACATTTGAAGACATGGAGCTAATCAAGCGAATGGGGACTTGGTCTCAGACATTTGGACGCTACTGAAGGTCATTTGGCTCCAGTTACTACTGAAACTGCAGCAGCATTAAAACTCCTCATCCAACCAAAGACATTATAATTAGCAGGGTAATAATCTCTATTCATATGCTCCAAAGAAAATCTCCTGCTTGCCTTTTCCATCTTAGCTTCAGTTGTCAGGGAGCACTTGCTGGTCGAGTCTGACTGAATGGGGCTCATGCACAGCTGTGTATGCGGCTGTGGGACCCCAAGGCCCAGTCTGAGGTGTTAATTCTATTTCCTGGGTCAGGAAACGCGTCAGGAGGTCAGGGGCCGCATGAGAAAGAACTGCACTTTGTGGCTGGGCCAGAACAGAGCAGTGCTGAACCAGGCCTCAGGCAGGCCCATGGCCAAGCTCGCTGCAACACTGCTCACATAAAATGGATCCACTTAGTTTCCAAAAACATCATCATTGCACGTAAAAAAAAAAAAAAAAAAGTTCTGACAGCAGTCCGTGTATTGTTCGGCCACAGACACATATGGCACCTGTGCAGCAAATAAGACCAAAGCAGAACTTTGCAAAGGAGAAAAAGAAGAGAATCTAAATAGACAAGAGCCACAGTGTTGTTGTTGTTGTCTAGGTGAACCTGTCGTGTGTTTACACGGATGATTTGATGCGAATGTCAAAGTCACTCGCTCCACCTCACTGTGCACTTCATACCGTCAATTCAGTTTGTCCAGATCTGCTCTGTTTCCTCCCTCTCTGCCTTTTAAGTCAGAGTGCCTCATCTGGTTCGCATCAGTGGCTCACTCAGCCCATGTCATTATTTCCGCCCAGCACTGTTCATGTGTTACAGTGATGGCATTAGAATAACTAAGACATTTGTGCTTTGTGTGAATGCACATGTGCAGCTACAGGTAGGATGAATGCATCACTTTAAATTTGATGAGTTTGTCTGCGTTTGTCGAGGTGACACCATTTTGTGGTTATGGAGCTTCTCCAGCACACCACATCTGACCAGTATATACATGAAGCATATATTCATGAATATTGAATGCTGAATGAAGAGAATGTAAAATTGCTCAAATTTGCAAAAACTGTTTTGTTTATAGGCTAACATAATATATCTACAAAAATATGAATATATGTATGTGCACGTGTATATACATATATACAATATACACATATATACATTCAATATAATACAGCCCGCCCAACAAAGCCCATTATATGCCTACAGTAACAATAATACACACAGAGGTGGCAATGGCAATAAAACCGGAAGTCAAGGAGAGCCTGGCTGCTGCTCCTAATTATGTACACACACACACACACACACACACACACACACACACACACACACACACACAAAACCCATAACTGTGAGGGCAATTATCTGCCACATGATGAAAACTGAAAACATGCAAGACCAAAGTGAGAAGCAAAGTAGAGGGGGTGTCCAGCTGCCAGACCCTCCCAGCTATCAAAGACAGAACGTGATCCACTGCCAACCACCCAGGCAGAATTGATAACAGGTTGCAGACAGGCATTTCCTTTCCATCCATCTTGTGTAGAAGCTGAGGAAGATAACTGGCTTTGTATAATGGTGATGCTACTCCATGAACTGTCTTCATTTGCTGGCTGCCAATTAAGACTTTAAGGGCAGCAGAGATTTGACTTAAGTGTGTAAAATGTGTGTTTTCCCACTCATACTAGAAACAAGACATTCACCTGTATAACTACATCATTAAGGAGAATGAAGAAGACTGGAAAACTGACAGTTGTATACTTTGATTGTGCACCAGTCACTCCTTGTGCTCCCCTTGGGAGAAGGGCTGCCTGAAACCCCCCATGACAAGCACACCTCATATCTGCCAGCAAAAACAACACTGGGAAATGCAGCGAGGGTCGGATAGGAGTGATACAGTAACTACACCATGCATTTACTGTGTTTACTCAAGAGCCATGAGTGTGCTTAAACACAGGCACAAGAATACACACAGCTGCACAGCAATATGGCTTTGGCTCACAGACACATCAGCTGGTCTAAACAGTGCGTCTCCCTTGCTTTGCTGAGGGAAACCCAGGTGCACAAGCTAAACCCAACAATAAGACAGTCATCACTTGTCAAAATGTCAACCGTTTGCACACTGGAGAAGAACAGCAGGCTCAGACTTCCACAGGGTGGGTGTTGCTCCGATACGTGAGCCAAGTCAACTTAAAAACAGCTCAAGAGCCCTCGAAGCCCCTTCAACGCTAACTGTGAACAGTCTCTGATCAGCCACTAGACAAACAAGCAGTCAAAGATTTACATAGATTAAGCTGTCCTCAGAAGTCAATTCAATGGTCCTGGCAGACATGGGCAATGTTTTGAAGTCAAAGAAAAGAAAAGAAATGAAAAGGCATGCAACCTGACTAGTCACAACACAAAACCGCTGGTACGGCAGATTAACATTATATCAATGAGTTTCTGGGGCAGAAGTGGGACTCCTGTTCCCTCTCTGAGGTGCGATTGATGTCTCTAGAGTCAAATGAATAGTCTTGGAACTATGTGAGCAATGCTGTGATTTTGCACCAGTTCCCCGAAGAACCTGTTAAACACTTCCAACATACTTATTAAACTGTTAGCATGAACCTAAGGGTGTGAAGAGTAAGAGAAGCAATAAGGGGGTAAGAACATGAAGTTAAAATGAGGATGACAAAGTGCAGAAAAGGGTGGAGGATGACTGCAGACAATGATCAGACATTGTGCACTGTAATTAGGGATGTGTGGTTCAGGGTTCTCTGGCTGGTATAAACATCACAGTCTGAGCCGGTACAGAATGAAATTTTGAGATGGTAGGAGTCTGAACAAAAATTTATTTAGGGGTTGAACAGGAAAAAAAAAAAACAACAACTGCAAACTGAATTTTGGCTTAAGTGTGTTTAGGACAGTTCAATCACTTCATTTCCTTCGCTGAGAAAAGAGCAATATTTATTTCACAGCATCTGCAGTGGAGGTGAAAGAACAAACAGGAGGCACATCTGAGACTGGAATGCTGTGCATGGACAGCTGGCAGATGTTTTGGGGGTTCCTTGCCTGATGCGATGCTTTGATGTGATGAAATGGTAGCGGATCATCTGGTGTGATTAGACATGAAAAGCTAAGATTGTTTGCGCTGCTTAGTTCATTAGAGAAGAAATCAAGAAAAACATGGCAAGCTAAATCAAATAACCTGCGACCCAAAAGATTTTTCCACAACTGGATAGTCCACTCTCTGTGTCTGCTCTGGGACTAAATCCTTACATGTTTCTTCAGACCTTCGAGAGAAGAGGAGAGGCTGTTGAAACTAACCATACCAGAACTGCTGCTATACATTAAAGTCTCAATCCGTTCTTCCTGGGCCAGAGGCTGCAGTATTCTGTCTAGCCAAAGAGTGGATCACGTCTCCCTTTCAGCTGTGTGCTGAACCCACACCTCTTCTTTCTTTCTTTATAGTGGTCTGTGTCAGGCTTTTGGCAGCAGTTCAGCTGGCATAGCTTCTCTCTTGATTAATGGTCTTGAGTGTGAGACAGTGAAGTGCTAAACTGTCCTCATGTTAATCAGCCAATTAATGCCGTGCAGAGCTGCATTACCTCTGCCCTGCCGATAATCAGTACCTTTGCTTAAGATATGGGCAGGATCTGGGAAAGTTTACTGCAAGGCACAGACGTGCTTTATGCTCACTGCTTGGGCCACGAAGCGAAGGGAAAGAGGTGTGTAACAAAAGGAGGATGAAGTTTGAGACAGAGAAAAACAGAAAAGCCTAAAAGGTAGAGAATTATCTTACTTTCTGCTACGTTCCTTCCAGCTTGTCTGATCAAAGGAGCTGGCAGCTGCTGCTTTACCTCCATAAAAGAAAAGCTTCTGGTGCAAAACTAAAGATAAATGAGTATTGTCCATTTCTGCTCTCCATAGAAAACCGTTTTAAACCGCTAAGGCGGGAAGCCTGGGGGAATATATGCCTTTTGTTTAGAAGTAATGCTATAGTTCATCATGCATGCCTTGTGTGTCACATAACATCACTGTTTTCATCATTTATGCTCTCTCATGACCAAGCCACAGTGCCTCCCAGTGTGAGGGAGGACTCCAGTTACAAGCAATACCCATGATACAGGGCAGGGACTACAAATCACGGTCTTGTGGAGCAACAGATCCTCTCTTGGACAGATATATATTTCATTACGGGCTATATTTATTTAGATTATTTATTAAAATGTGGAACTTTTGTAGCTTTAGTGAAATAGGTCAAGTTTGGAATCAAGGCTGGACATTGGGCCGTGGTGACTAAAACATTTGTTTGGATTCTACTGCAAACATATCAACTGTGCAAACAAAACAAATTCCTTTGTTGGAGGGCTGGCCAGCCATATCTCCAGTCTCTGCCTGATAAGTTAACGCTCTTACTCATGAGGGCACATCACTCCAGTTCCTGATTACCATTAACTGTGCACACACTTGAGTGCTTTCTATTCAGTCTCACATACTGTGGGAAAACATATCAGTGAAAGCTGAATACATGGCACTGGCCTCAGTGTGTGTGTGTGTGTGTGTGTGGTCAAAAAGAAATAAACACTCTTTTCCTCCATCAGTGGGCATTTGCAAATAACCGCGAGGGTGAGACTGACATGACGGGCAGTTGGAAAGCCTCTCAACGGTTCAGGTGCAGTTAAAAAAGAAGCATGTGCATGACAGTGTGTATGTTTGAGGGAACGTGCGTACAATTTTTAATTTTTTTGGTCCACAGCTGTGTCTGACCACAAGGAGACTGCAGAGGGTGTAAATGTGTGTGTGTGTATGCTTTATTACTGCTGCGATATGACCAGTTCCCAAATGATTTGGAAGAAATGTACTCCTTGGAGGTCAGAGGTGATAAGGAGTGGATGCAAGTGAAGGCTCTCAGTGTTCTTGTGAACATGACAGCAGCCATCAGCACCTCTGGAATATTTGGATTTGCAGCAGTGACCCACAGCAAAATCCACCCCTTAATCTGGACAGGCTCACTCAGCAAGGTGTTAAAATGAAGAGACGGTGAAACAGTGATGACTCACTCACCATAGTATTAGCTTATAAAGAGACTAAATTTAAATTTTAGATGAATGTCAACTACTTATTAATGTTTTAATAAGTTGAACTGTTAGGTATTCCACCACATGCCTGCCATGACCTGCTGTAAAGAAAAACAGACAGCTGAGACTTTCAGCGTTTGCATTAACAACTAGATTTAAGAGGCAATTAATTTGCTTCATTACAGTATTATTTGCTACACATCTTGTAACAATTAAGTAAATCGCCAAATTATTAGTCAACTAAATGAAACCTGATTAAGGGTTACGGCATTCATACAACCTGCTTTTTCTCCAAGGTCAAATGTCCTACAGGTCCTACAAATGGAAATTTTTGTTCCCCCTCACTTTCTGTCCACTAACCTGCTGTGTAAAATACACTTCTGATAACATATATGAAGCTCAGTTTAGTGCTGTGCAGAGAAGTATGGTTCATTCACAAGGCTCAAAGACCATACTCTCCCTTTAATGTGATACATGTGCAAAGAATTTTTCTTTTTTAATGATTTTTGGGAAGCTTTGTCTCTTTACTCTGAAGCGAGTCAAACCCACTAACAAACTGAAACATCCTACACAGCCTGACAACAACCTCTTGACCCAAATAGGAAAGAACAAAAAGATCTCAGGGTAAGAGATCTGTTCAACCATTACATTGGGTTGTTAAATAAATAATGCCATCCAACAGTTAGATTTCTTGTTTACAAACAAGAACGGGTTGCAGTTCTCCACCTATAAACTCAGTTAGACACATCTAGTGTAGTAACCCTCTCCTACTCAGTTTCACCCTTTTGAGCGACAGGAAACAGAATGGGGAAAAAATTGAACTGCGTTTATACGGTGGAAGAACATTTGCTGATACACCCAGCACAAGAGAGCTGACAGTAAACAATGTCAAAAAGCAACAGGAGTAAATAATTTATTGTTGAGCTTCAAATTTGTTTGCTGGAGAAAATGGGAGGAGACTGTATGAATAGGGTAACAAAGTTCCTGTCAGAGTCTGTCCTCCTCCTCTGTCAGAGCTTTGCCCCCGAGACCCATCCCTCTTTCTGCTGTGTTCTCCGTGTCTTCTCGCCTTTCTTGCTTTTCCCCTCAGTGGAAAGGCAACCAGTTAACTCTTCGACGGTTTTGAGAAGGGAACTGTCAAGCATCTGTCCTGTGTATGTAACAGAGATGCTTCTTGTCAGGATGTGGCACTACACAGCTTCCAGTGTGTCTGGATGGGAAAGACTACGCCCTGGGACAATGTCTCAGCACCAAGTAGCTGATATTATTGACAGAACACTGGACCACAATGGTAAAGCCATTCCACTCAAGAGCTGAGAAAGTGCATTTTATCAAGGAATACAGTAGACTCAGTGATATCTGAAAGCTACAGAGAACGCATTCAACAATATCATGACATCTACTTAATTTTGTCTGCCTCCTTAAACCGGAGGTTAAAAGGTACATTTCTTTGTCTGCTTTACAGCTGATTGCATAAAGCACATACCTCTTAAACAAAGAAAGCAATTTCAAAGTGGTAAAGTGCCATTAAAACTGTGGGCTGGTGAAATTGGAGGCGCTTTGCCCCACCCATCCTGTCTCCTCATGAGCAATTATTACAACAGAGGCATACAGATATAAAAGGTCTATATGCAGGAGAGGAGAAAAGTGCAAAAGCATAATGCACGCGCACACACACACACACACACACACACACACACACACAGGCATAATCCCAGCTGTCTATCATTTTCTCATATTGATTAAAGTTATGTGGGTGTATAATGAATGGGTACACTGCGGTGATTTCTTCATTCTAAGTGACCGTATGGGCACATTAATAGTTTTTTTTTTGTTTTTTTTTTTAAAGCAAACACAAGTCTTCAAGGGCTTTTTGTGTGCCCATGGCTGTTTTTCTGGAGGTCTGTTGGTAGGCAGACAACGCTGCAGATGAGTGCAGATGAGTGCACATTTGGTCTGAATGATCATACAAAGGCTCTTTCATCCAAAAATATGTTCATGAGATAGAAAAATAAGAATGCAGTTTACCCTGAGCCGATAATTTAGGGAAGCTATAAAACAACACAGACTTAATGACAGAAGCTTTTTCAAAGCAGAGTGCAGTTACACAGCCACACTTACAGTGGATATGACACTAATGTTTGTGGGCTGACAATGAAGCTTTGTTTCTAAAAGCTGGCTTACAGGAACCTTGGTAATGAGAGAAAACAGTTATTAAACTGTACAGCATAGACGGGTAAAGTAGTGTTATTCTGTAGGCATAAACAAAGAAAGAAAACTGAGTGTGGTTTTACAATCCCTTTGTGATCCCAGGTGGGGTTAGCTACAGAGCAAAAAGCACCGTCTCATATAAAGAGTCTAAGTATAGTTAGAGGCATCAGAACTGGAGATGGTATGCATGTCCAAGCTGCACACTCAGAGACACACCTTGAGAGAGTAATCAACAGCTCCGATGTGGCAGTTTGTCCGTCAGACTGCCTGTAATACTGTCATATGGCTGTGGATAACTATCTCCAGTTTCTCCAGTGAAATGGAAACAGACATGGGTCCACAAAAAATCCTTTCAGCCTGACTTCACTGGAACCAACCAGAACTGATACATAAAAACATAATTCTGTGAAATGTAAACGCTATAACTTTAAGTAAACTATAAATGAATCAGATTAGCCTGCCCAGAAAGAGCAGATTGTTTTATCTAATCACCTAAGGTGTACCTGTATGAAACACACTTCTACTCTCCATCCACATGCATTTGAATGGAGAATGCACTCCAATTATTTAACTGTTTATTTAAACTTCACCTCTGTAATACATCAGCAGCACATTGAGACAAAGTAAAATTATTATGAATCCCATCAACATCCGAACTGCAGATTCACAGAGGGCAGAAAAATGCAATGCCTTTCAAAACCTCAAACAACATCAAATATAGTGTTCCTACCTGTCTCTACCACTGAGCAGTCTCAGGTTGGTCACAATCATGATGATAATATAGCCTTTATGAATACACCTGCTTTTAACTGAGACTATTTTGAGCACTTTCAGCCATTTGGGATATGCTGCGTGATTGCATAATGAGGACTGACAACTTTGGTGACAGTTTGGGCTGAAAGTCTTGAAATATAGTCTGCATAACAGTCATTGGAGACAAGTTAAGACCCCTTTTTAGATTTGAGGTAATAAAAGCTGAAAGCACAGAAACAATTACCCAAACTGCAGAGTGGTGAGAAGTGGAAGCAGGTCTGAAATTAATGTGGTTGATAATGTGATGTATTTACAATGCTCAGCCAACACACAGCACTTAACAACAGTGGAGCTAAAGGATTTCTCTCAATAGACGAACTGAAATGTAAACCCGTCCAGAACCTATAATTTACTTTTTACAAACCCATTGAGATGGAGAGAGAAGAAAAATGTCCAAATCGGTCAAAGTTGTGGCAAATAAACAAAAAAATGGCAACAGTCTCAGATTCAGTTTGCCAACAGGAATATGACCATC
Organism: Remorina albescens; assembly: GCA_034769265.1. Taxonomy (NCBI): domain Eukaryota; kingdom Metazoa; phylum Chordata; class Actinopteri; order Carangiformes; family Echeneidae; genus Remorina; species Remorina albescens. Next base: position 3,968,371 of record CM068480.1, read on the forward strand.
TGAACACACAAATGCTAATCTGGGTTTAATTAACACTGCCACTAGCGAGCTTTAAGATAATACGTTGCTCATTCTGCAAACAGCAAGATGGGAAGCCAGATGAATTTAACCCTTCATGTGCTATAAAAAAAAAACAAAAAAACAACACCCTCACCTAAGTTAAAAATGCATGGGCTCAAAGGATTTTTACGATAAAACCTTGATTTTGGGCTAAATAAACAAACACGACTTTTAACTGAGATTTTGCATCTGTGAGACTCACCCAAGGCTTAGGGAAAGCCTTGGTGCATGCTGGCACCCATTTTGTTTTCAGGCGATGATGCCCTTGCCCCAAAAGCTTCTCGGTTGAGTTCAAATTAGCATGCAGTGTTGGCTCACGGGCAAACCATAAACAGGGCTGCTTTTGTTAATTATACACGGATCTCAGTGTTACAAAGAGTGTTCCCTACTTGCCTTCAGCTAAGTTACCTTCAGATAGAGAGGGTTAAGTAGAGTTTGTACAAAAAACATAAACGTGATGTCTTAAAAAAAATAAATAAATAAGAAAAAGGCAGATGCCCTAAATAGATGTTTACTCTTGATTTGAAACTTTAAAATTAATATTGCATTCAACCATGCAAAAACACACCATTCTCTACTTTTTCATTGTTTAGCTACCATGACAGACTTAATTTTACCAAGCATTTTTATTCCCAAGTAACTGTTTCTTTTGTTGTTTTTTTCTTTATTTAATTGCACTTTATGTGAACAAAAGGTCTAAATTGCATTAAAAAGAGAGCAGCAATATCAATGGGCTTAAAAACTGTCTTGTTTTGTCTTGTCTTCTCTTGTCATGTACAATTATCGCTGCAGCAATTAGGCAAAAGAGATCAGGACAAAGAATGGACCTCTAAATAACTATTAAGTTTCAGTTCAACGGAAAACAGCAGGCCATTTCATGAAAATTTTTTCCACTTCTATCACTGATTGCAATGCATTACTGTAGCACACATCAAAACAACTGTACCTAATTCATTAACATCACAAAATATATTCTGCATCATAGCTAAATCCAAGATTTTTCTTTCATAACACTTCCACTTCTTGTCATGATAGGTGACTTGGAGCTGCTCAACTAGACAAAGCCCATTTGAGGGTTGGCAATGTCCTGTGATATTACAAGCACAGAATAGACATGCATCAGGCAATATCCAGCAACACTCTGTTAATGCTCAGCAGTGCAAAAGCTTGATGACAGAGAGGAGAGAGAGGGCCACTTCTAAAATGAGTGCATCCTCAGAAAGCCATTATCACTGCTCACAATCTGCCTTTGTGCGACACTAATGCCATAGAGACAGTTTGTCCTCTAGACATACAGGGGCCTCTATGCTGACCGTCTCCATTCAGTGATACGTCCAGGATGCCTCATGTAGGTGCTGACATGCCACTATCTGTATCTGGGCGGAAGCAGGTCCAGGACTGTCAAAGAAAACGGAGACACCGACAAAACCAACACAGCTAAACAGTTCAACTATAATGCTTCAAGTACAGGTAACTAAAACAGTTCATTTCAGAGAAATTCTGGCAGAAATATGCTCCTAACCTGTTGACCTTAAAAATTCCATGAGCAGTAATAAAAGCATCTTATTGCTCTAACGGCATTGACTCATCCTGCATGAGGTCAGCTGTTGCCAAATGCAGTGTGAGGTGTAGAAAGGTTCACTGGTGCCAGACAGTGCTGAGGTGGGTGGTTTCATCCCTCTGACTCAAGTCTCAATAGCGTCTGCATCTCACCTTGTTTGGTCACTGAAGCCCATAATCACAGCGTTTTGTCAGAAACTGAAGGCTAATCAGGGTGGTGTTGAAGAAGCGCTCCACCTGCCCATCAGTCAGTCGTGCTCATGCCCTCAGGTGAAGACAACTCTATTGTGCGGAGGTGTGTTTGCCCAAACAAGCTGCAATGCTAAAAGCTACAGACAGACACTTTGCGTGTCAGTAGAAGTGCATCTCTCAAGTGTGACCCTCACAAGAGTTGACAACATGTCATGGACAGCCCTGTTTTCCTCTTTTGAAGTAAAGACACCGTATATTTGTAAAGGCCTGAGAGGATTGTATGACATGATTTGTTAACAGACGGTGCCTTTTTTATCCTTTATGCTGGGTAGTTAGCTAATCTGGCTGTGGAAGTAAAAGGGTATTATTGATGTTGGGAGTCCCCTCAGTAAAAAATAAAAATAAAAATAAAAATTAACAGTTAGAATTGCTTTTCATCTCACGTGTTATCGCCAATTGTCAGGATGAAAACCTGTTTAATTTCAGAAAGATACAGCTACCACTATATTCTGAATATTAATGCTAACAAAAATTTTAATATTTGCCCCATAAAAATAAAATTTTATGGCTTTTAAGGTATATTTACTTAAACATTGAGCCTTGGTGAAAATTATTACATGTACAAGAAAACTGTCAAAAATAAATACGGAGAAAGGACTTTTTAGCCTTTTCCAATGTTTCTTTAAGTTCGCTCTGCTGCACTCATTAAATTTGATAAGGCAGGTTTTATTGTCAGTAAGCCGCAAGCAAAGGATTCACATCAGTAGAAAAACTGTGGTGCTTAAAACCATCACCACTCAAGTATTTCATTAGACGTCTGCTTTTACTCGCACTTTTTTCTTAAATTGCCTCCATCTTCACATCCATCTACTTTATTTAGTTGCTCCTGAACCTTAAATTGCTTAAACACCATCATTGGATAGCATAAAATGTTAATATTGTCAATAGCTGTATTCCTGCTGACTGTTTTCAAATTTTCACTTGAATTTAACACTTTTATGGGAAGCTGAATCTTACCAGTGCTACTTTGGCACTGCTTCTTGACAAACTGCAGCTGTGTAAATACCACAGAAAATTTCTTGGCCACACGCAAGACACTAAGACAATGAATAAACTGAAACATTGATGCCAAAGTCTTTGAAAAGAAGCGTAATCACACAAAGAAAAATAAACATTTAAATACATTTTTGGAAAATAGAATATTATTCACATCCTTGTATCTCTCTTTGCCTGGCAACAGTACTTGTTCCTGCCTCCCCTCAGGCGTTACCTTGGGGGTATTTAATAGGTGGATTTACCCTTCATGATATTATCAGAGGAAAGCATCTGTCTCCCATCTGAGGCTGCAAGAGACCCAGTTGTTCAGTTTGAAATGGACTGGCACCCCGTGGTTGACAAAGACAAAAGGATTTAAAGAAATTAACTATTAAACAGGGCTGTGTTGCTAAATATTCATTTTAATCCAGCACCAAAAGGGAGATACCCATCAAGCCCGACATGCCATCTTGCTGGGCAATTAAAAAGGAATTTCCATCCCATCTTGAATGCTGAACTAACAGCTTGGATGAGACAGTCAAAACAAAAACTGAGAAAACTATCAATGTCAAAGATCAGCTTGCCCTTTTGTTTTAACTAAGCTCTTGGAAAACGACATCCTAAGGGCGGCATTTGCGTTGAGGAGAGGATCATATTTGGGCTAAATCACCGATTTGGCTAAGCTTCTGATGTATCTGACCTTTAACTCCAAAAAGCCGCCCCCAAAAAAGAAAAAAAAAAAAAAGCCCAACACATAATCCTCTGACAGCCAGAACCTTTTTGAACAGTCAATTACAGTATATAGCCAGTGGAACGAATATGACAAGCACTGATAAGTTAACAATTCCATCTGCCGAAGCATATTTTTCAAGCTTTCCGCATTAGAAAAATAAATACAATCTGCCCTCCATATAACGCTTATTTTGAAGGTACCCACTGTGATTCATCAAATAAATTCTGTTTTTAGAATGGTGGGGGTTTGATTTGAGAGCAGAATGAAAATAAATTGCGACAAAAAGATCGCAATGTCATCATGCTGAAGGTATTCTTTGGAGCCTATGTGAAACCGTATCTTCTGTCTCTGCTTCATTGTGGAGAACAGACACAAATCCAGTGGAAGGGTTTAACTGTCTTTGAAGAGCACAGTAGTTGGTGGGGCTTTGGGGGTCTTGTTACAACTAATGATCCTCTCAAAAAGGTACCATGCTACATCAAGTACCCCGAATGACAATGAGAGAAGTCCTCTCCTCGAAAATTGCTGTGGCAGCCTTGACTGTGGAGGCCCGGCAATTCTGCCACCGACGCAGCCTGAGGCAGACAACCACCACCTACTGTGCTGCTGATGGACCACTATCTACACCTTCACTCCGTCTAAAACAGTGATATATCCACATGGTCGGTAAAGATCACTATGATCACATTCAACCATCTCAGAACAATGTGGAGGATATCATATGTACACTGTGGCATAAAAAAGAAAACTGACTACTCTCTCTCTGTAACACTACCATTGGAAATTGCACTGTCCAAGCAGATACTTATCATTTCAATAGGAAACATGTGTACAAAGAATAAAAAGAATTTCCTAAAGCATTGTAGCACGCAGGTTCACGCTGTCTTAACACGAGAAAACAACTGAAGAAAAACTATATTGACTGGACTTGCAGTAATGGATGAACATAAGAGCCTTGGATAAGATGACTTGTCTTGGGGCCTAAATGTATACAAAAGACTACAATTCATATAAAAGTCACCTGATGTGGATTTAATTAAAGCTCAGCGTCAGCTTTTACACTCCAGGGTCAGTGTTTCTTTTCAAATAAAACACACTGCAGTCCAGATCCATAACAAAAAATGTCACTTTCCTAATACTTTCTGACACCGCTATGAAAACATTTTACTATGCTGCTGGAAACTAAACCTAGCCATGAGTGATTTAAGGACTTTTTCCACACTCAGATTATGAATTTGCATCGGAACTGTTCAAAAACACCAACAGATTCATGTATTACTCTAATATGCCTCATGGGGATGTCTAATGTGTAAAATAACATGAGGAAATTTCCAGACTTGATTTAGATCACATTCAGGTAGCAGCACACCAATCTGGACTTCCAATGCTTGGACAAATGTAATGAACAAGACAACTGCCACTGCAAACAACGTGAAGATGGAGATCAGAGTAAGACCAAATCTGAAACATAACAGGCTTGAAATTGAAACAGTGTGCTTAAAATAATAAACTGTGCTGTCAATGAAACTTGACAGTGCCTTTAAAGTTGAAAGCATGAGCTCAGAAGCAGAGGGATTATATAATGGCAGTGTATTTGTAAATAGATTAAAATATCCAACTGCTATCAACTTGAATCCATTTCCCATTATGCTGCTGATTAAATCTATAAAGATTCAGAATGAATCCATGTGATGTCAAGCCTGAGCCTTTTTATTTACAGACATTAGGTGTCTTTAAAAGGATGCATGAATTTTTTTTCTGAATCTAATAAAAAGAAGCATTACATTAAAAAAAGAAAAAAAAAAGGGCTGAAAAAGTTTCAAACATGTTATAATAACGTTCTGATAAGACAGGATTGTCTGCCAACCCTGTCCCCATATCCCAAAGGTTATGACCAAGATGAACTGAGGTGGAAACATGTAGCAAGGTAAACACATGTCCTGAGCATGCCTAAACAGGACATGAGAGAGGAGTGTAGCTTAAAAGTGCTAGGAGTGGATGGGCTGGGGGCTTGTGGGGGCTCGCTTGTGCGTGCCAACCTCAGACAGCTCCCTGCAGGAGAGACACAGACACAAAAGAAAACCCACTGCCATTGACACGAAAACAGAAATGACACTAGGCAGCCACAAAACGAGCCAGCTTGAATTTTCATCAAAACAAACACGAGAGCTGGCGTGGTGTGACTTAAACTATAGCTGCTGTCAAAATAGTTGAGTAGTTCTGATTTGACAGTGAAAGGCCACATCAGGTCTTGTTTATACTGTTTGGGACCCCAAGACTTCCCTGGGATCCTTCAGACTCTAGCCTGAAACTCTCATCTGACCCAATTATCCAATTAGCTGAAGTAGTGGACAGACTGGGAGGGGTTGACGGCTGGAACACCTGCAGAGGTTGCGCCTGGTGTGGGGCCCAGGAGTCCTGAAGACCAGCACATTCTCATCAAATGTTACCCACTTCAATCCTATCCCACATGAACATAGCAGTGAAAGCTCTTTTATGGCTTTCGACAGGTTGAGTTATGTCTCTTAAAGTAGTTTCTCTACACGCTATCAACCTCTTTTCATCTCTACACAGGCCGTAACGGTAGCCTGAGCAGCAGTAAGCCAAAAAACAATAAACCAAAATGTTCTTAATTGGCAATCCATGAAAGCTACTTGAACTGGAAGCCAAAATAATGACATCCTTTGACTGTTGTCCTCTCTGACTGTATGGCTGACATGGCAGCATTAAGGATTTGGACTCTGGTACGAAACTCTAGATGCTGACATACCATTGTTACGTGACTCCAACTGCTTACATCCTTCTGTCAGTTTCCTAAATAGAGTAACATTTTAAAAAGAAACCACAACATTTCTGTTTGCCCAGCAGGCACTTCCCAATGGGACAAAGAGCAGCCTTGGCTTTTGACAGCTCCACTGAAGGTCTGGCTGCCACTTCCAGGAGCCAAAGTATTTTTTTCTCCCTCAAGACATTTTCCTCCTTCCTCAAGGTAATTTGACATTTATGTGGTCACATACTTGCACATGCCTCTTTAGATGCTGCGAATTAAGGGATTAGCGTAGAATCCATAGGAAGTGATCATCACAGGGGCCTTATGCTGCTTTGATTTGTTTGTTAAGTTTTTGTTTGATTTTTCATATAAAAAGATATTTAGCTTTGATCACAACTAACCACACTAATGGTGAAACGCCTTTTTTTTTTTAGATGAAAGGGGGTAAGAGGAAAAAAAACGCTGGCAGCAGATCTAAAAGGTAGAATGTTTTTCTCTAGCATTCCACATTTTCTTTTCAGGATTATAAAAAACAAATGGCTGACTGAAGTGTTGGGATCGGTTACACACAGGTGAGGGTGTGTCTTTGACCAAAAGGAAAAAAAAAAAAAGAAAAAAAAAAACTTAAGTGTGTTAGTCAATTCCAAGAGGTGCAGAACAGCAATACAAGGGCAGCAAAAACAGGCAATTATGTGTCATACGTGACATCCCTTGTGCTTCTGTGTGTATAATTACACTGAGGACAACGTTCTTCTCCAAACAAAGCAACACCGCAGACTACTTCTACATAAAAAAGTCATATACTTCTCATTCCAGACAAGAAGAGGGAGACGACACAATACAACCTGTAAACAAGTTTACTTTCTTAATTATGTTTATTCTTACATTTCAAAATGCATGACTTTGTCTGATAGCCCACTTCAAAGTAAGCCTCGCTCAAAGACATCTGGCTAATTTGTCTGAAAAAATAATCCCATCTCCAACTCTTGTCAATTATGAGCATGATGACACACACCACATCGCCAAAGAGAACGGTCCACGAAACAGCGGAATGAATGCGACCTGTGTGAAGGCTCTAGCTCAAATACGAGCTACAACCCACAAAAAAGGAGCGCTTTTGGCCTGAAACAGTGTAAGTACTGATGAACCTCTGCCAGAGACACGAGGCCATTTGTGAAAACAGAGGGAAATGTTGGAGTAATATTCCACCAGGATCTCTTTGCAGTTGGCTGTATATTTATGTACAGAAACCAAGTAAGGCATACCAATAATACCACATATTCTAACAAAGAGAACAAAATGAAATACTCAATCTTTTTGGACTCCCACAATCTTGTCATTTTGCCCCTTTCATATCAGCACTACCAGAGGGATCACTTATGCACTATAATTTTTAAAGCCTTCACAATAACTTTTATAACTAGTCTGCTCTGGTTTAATGGATAAAAATATAATTTGAAAGGAGTAACAATTAAATCTAAAATGTTATATCATTTTTTCTAGGGGTGTGCCAAAAAAAATTATTCCTTTAAGGATCGCGATTCTCATTTACTACGATTCAGAATTGATTTAAAATGTCCCAAAACCCATATGTTTTTTTTTTCTTTGGTTTTTAATTTTTGAGAATTCCGTTTTTTATCATTTTACGCAATTTTAACCCTGAGACAGTGTTTTAAGCAATGAAATATAGACAATTTCTTCTGTTATAACTGAAAACTTTAATGCTTCCACACATTTAAGCAAAAACATATCAATAAAACAATGAAACATATGTCCCACAACTTTGGTGGAAATATCAAATCCACTGTAAACTTTTTAATTTCTTCTATCCCCAGGCTCTTTGCTTTTCCACCGATTACTGACATCTCCATTGAAGTACATGATAGTCAACCTCTTTGTGTTAAGCTCAGTGAGTGACTCTCGTTTGACTTAGCACTTAGCACTCAGGCGGCCGCTGGTGGGGGGCGTGCATTATTAGTGACCCCCTCGGAGAATTTTCCCGACAGATACGTTCCTTTTTATTCCAAAAAAAAAAAAAAAAAAGACTGGGGTCCGGTCTCTGTGGAGGGGTCCGGTCTCTGGTCTAGTCTCTGGGGGGTCCAGTGTCTCGTCTAGTCTGGTCTGGTCTCTACTCTCTGCAGGGGTCCGGTCTCTGGTTTGATTGAGTCTCTGGGAAGGTCCCGTCTCTGGTCTAGTCTGGTCTGGTCCAGTCTAGTCTCTGGGGGGTCCGGTCTCTGGGGGGGGGGTCTAGTGTCTCGTCTGGTCTGGTCTGATCTAGTCTCTACTCTCTGCAGTGGTCCGGTCTCTGGTCTTGTCTGGTCTGGTCTAGTCTCTGGTCGCCATTCCTTGCTTTAGCCCATCACTCATTACCAATTAACCAATTAACCTAGATGCCCCCACCAGGAATCGAACTGTGCCCTTCTTATTGCGGGGCAACCGTGTTAACCACTATACCACCGTGCTGCTCAGGCCGCCACATACATTTACATCAAGTCACCAATTAACCTAGACATGTTTAGGTGCCCCCACTGGGAATCGAAACCGCGCCCACTACGCTCAAGTCACCACATACATTCATTCACTCATTCATTCATTCATTTATTTATTTATTCATGGGTAGGGGGGTGTGCATTATTAGTGACCCCCGCGGAGCATTTTCCTGACATATACATTCCTTTTTATTCCGAACCCCCCCCCCACCCCAAAAAAACCCCCAAATAATCCGTGTTTATAATGAATTCTGTTTTTAATGTCTAATTCCGTGATTGTGGATTTTATAGGGCCCTATTTACCGAATCCCCGGGAAGACCGAGCTTGACATGAACTTCAGTGTGCAAGGTTTCCAAAATGAGGAACCCATGTTTAACGGCACAATTTCTTTTTATAAAGAGACACTTTTATTTTTGTTACTTAAGCAATATGTTGCTTAAGTAATATTGATATTGCTTTTATATTGCTTTATGCAACAGTTGCAACAATTCCATCTAAGCATGGATAAATGTTTAAAACTTAATAAATGTGAAAAAGACACTTTAATGTCTCCATTTGTCATTCTGTCTTGCAAAGCAGACTGGAGTAGATCATGAGGATCCTTTGCACACCTATAGATTGAAGCAGAAATCATTATGAATTGAAAATCGATTTTGAATCGAATCGTAGCCCCAAAAATTGGAATCGAATCGAATCGTGAGATAGTAAAAGATTCCCACCCCTAATTTTTTCCATACTCCTAGTGTAATTTTAAGTTTTTTAATAAAAAAAAATTTGGCTGTGACAAAAGTATGAAAAATACCTTCTCTTTTTCAAGATTTCCATGGTACAGGTATTTCCTGTTAGGTTTCACACTGTGCTCTGAACGTTGCCCGGGCTTCACCTTTACTGTAAATTAGAAACTAGATCTGGATGGAGGAAACTACGAGAGAGGCTCTGAAAGGCAAATAACACTGTTCCAATGAAATATGACGCCAAGTAGTATCCTAACCTCAGGCTGAGTTAGTGGAGAAAATGAAGACTGACAGCAGTAATGTGAGGGCGGGCCCACAGATAAAGGAACACCCAGGGTACGAAACGATGACTACCGCTTCTCGTATCACTCAGCATTTTGAACATTTTGGAGTTTGAGTTTGAGCTCTGGGAAAGGGGGCATTTTTCTAATCCCTGAAGAATATTTACACACCTGCTCAGTGTGAGATAGAGAAGCACAGAGCAGTTGGTGCCCAGTTTTGTTTAAGGCCACCAAAGAGACAATTCAGTTATTCTCTTGGACTGATTGACACTATTCAGGTTCACAAGTGGGTCAGAGTGTAACTATTTGACTAAAACACAACAAGATCGGTGTTAGTCAACCCCTCCAAAAAATTTGACAGCAGGTGGAATATGCCTGTTGAAGGTAGGGTTGGGCAAAGGGGGGTGGGGGGTGGAGTAGTGGAAGGTCCGCCCTGAGGGCAGGAAGCAACAGTGTAATCACGGCCTTTACTAAATTACAGGCCAAAGACAAAGCTAAGCAGAGTTCAGTCCAGGGCTGAGGCAGAGGGTGCCCGTTATACTAATATTCTTAAGTCACGGCGCAAATTCCAATGTACAATGTCAACACTAGAAGGCAAAGAAAGGCCCTACTTATTCCAGGTATTCTAAGTGTATAAGCACACTAGCTCCCCTTTGTTTAAAGCTTCAAAAAAAGCTTTCAGCTGGGACATAATAACAAGCATTTTTGACTTGTGTAGCAAAAGAGGAATGTAGAGTGTCTCAAAAATTGAGATGTGCTGTTCTTTCAGCGTTTTCTACAACACAAGCAAAGCTGAGGAGGAGCACAGAGGCCATCAGTGTCTGTCAATGGAAAGTTCATGTTTGTAAACCATGTAAACAAAAAAATCTATTATGCGTTATAAAGACCAACAGATATCTGGCCAGCTCTGTCACCAGTCCTCATTACTTTCTTTCCAAAGAGAAATGCACTTAAAAAATAAACAGATTAAAGACCAAAAACATTTGCACTGTTTACAGCAAGTCTTGAAACAATTACACAAGGCATGTGTTTAATATTTTTTTCTTCATGGACTCTTTCAAGTTCACATAAAAAAAAAACTGTGGTTAATTTTTAATTTCACGGTGACCAGTTTATTAGATATACTTGTAGAAATTGTGCAATAACGCCCATCTTTTGTGAAGCCTACAATGTTGTTTTCAGTGACAACGTCTTCTGTCTGTGACAGAAGTGATCATTCACAAATATTAGTTGTGCTGCAATTGTGCCTCCAAGTAACAGGCAACATGCTACAATACATACACACACACACACACAGATGCTGAGGAAAACTGACCTGGTTGATGGAGTTGGCAGAGCAAGATGCGAGGGCCGTTCCCAAAGAAGATAGTAAGAAGATGACTGGATCAAAGGGCACTGGAGCCATTGCATTGCCAGCAGCTGCAGTTATAACCACCAATGCTGAAACCATCAAGCAAGAATAAGAAAAGTGAACATAAGTGTCAATCTCTACGCATTTTTTTTTTTTACGTAACAGGTAAAGCTCATCATACACGTTATGCTTTTGTTTAAGTAGAAGCCTGATTATATATAAACAGGAACACTGAGAATAAACGTCACTGCAGGACACTAACCGCACAGTTTACTTATCCACTGTTGATCTGTCTCTCTGCAAACATGGCTAAACAAACTTCAGGCTCCCTGTGGTTCTGCAGTTCAACTTAAACTAGCATAATCAGCAATTCACAGCGAAATGCAAATCACCAGAAGCAAATTGGATTATGGTGTACATCATCTGTGACTATGGCCCAAGCATGAAATAGGGAGTGCACAAATGCCCAGCTGCACAGCATCTCTAACCCCTTAATCACTCATAGAGTGAATGTAATGATTACCTTTTTTGACACTGCATTGTGTTGGATAACCGTTATTGCTTTAGCAGCTGTAACCTGCTTCTGAGAAGTATGTATTTGCCTTTACAAACTTCAAACACATCAAAGATGTGCCTGATTTTGGATGTAATTCAAGTAATTACTTAAAAGTATCAAGTTCTTTCTGTATATACATTATGTTAAACACTGTGATCAAGGTGGATTGTGTTTACCTGTGAGCTTGATTTTGGCCAGTCTGGCATAGATATCCGGTAAGTCAGACACATTGACCTTCAGCTGCTTCCACTGCCTATCCAGACGTGCTTCTCTTGCGTCTTGAGACTCCACCTGTACATGTGGAGTCTCATGTGAAATCGCAACTCTGCTGGCAGCAGAATCTTTCGGTGCTGTCACATTTTCTGCAGCAACCTTCAAGGCGGCCACCTCAGGCGCCATCTTACTGGTCACATCGTCCGACTGTGGCACAGTGTCTGTGGCCGCAGGGTCAATGTTTGGTATTCTCTGCACCTGCCTCTCAATACTGTCCTCTCTCTCATCCACGATGGTCAGGACATGGGCCTGTTTTGGGATGGCGCGTTGGTGAAGTTCACTGCTGTTCTTTGCTACATACTGAAAAGAAAGCAAGTGGATAGTGACTTATGGGATGATTTGTTTTTAAGATAGTAAAGTTGAAACCAGAGAAGCTTTGCAACAAGAATGTACACATCACCAGTGTAAGCAGTAATGAATAGGATTTTGAGTGAAATTTAAAAGCAATGAGACATTCGGTCCAGTGACAGCTACCTGACGTTTAAGGAAGGTGAGATGCTGATAAGTTGACCAGTATGAAGGATCTCTTCTGTGTAGTTGAATAAGTCTCCGGGCAGTTTGGTTACATCGAGGAACATTCTGAAGTAATTTCTGTTTCACACTCATACCAACCAAACCTACAAAGCAAAATTTTTAGTTAACAGTACAAATTTTGCCTGGGTCAGTCAAACAATAGATATATAACCTACTTGACTAAAAAACAGACATACAACACAGAAAGCAGAATAAGTCAGGAGTGTAATTTAATAATAATAATAATAATAATAATAATAATTCTGTTAATAACAAAATGCTAATGAGAACATTACAGAGTGCAAAGTAATGTCTTAAAATGTCTGGGGTTTTTTTCTTAACTGCACAAAACTAAACAACATTCAGTTCATTAAAATATATGACAGAGAAGCAGATTCCCATTTTAGAAGCTAAACTCTTGGGCATTGGAATTTATTTATTTATTTTTTACTATTTTTGCTTGGTAATGTAATGCAACAATTACTAATCAAAATAAGTGATCATCATTGTTTCAGCTCTACAAAAAACATGGAATTTTGCAAAGAACCTACACAATACAGGAAACAGAATAAAAACAAAAAGGCTGTTAAAAACAAATAACACAAAAAATGTTGAATGTAAACTTGAAGCATGACCAAACACAAAACATTTCCATGGTGGTCTTGGCCTTCCCAAATGAAATTAAGAAAACATTAAATACTGTACTGTAATACATATCTACTCTTCCCATGTTTGCACTAGGGCGTTTATTGTGATAAATACAGAGCACCCAGCAGATATAAGCACTTACAACATATTATACTGTGCAACAGTCTCAGTCACCTCAGCCATTGAAAAAAACAATGATTCCTAGCATGCAACTTATCATGAAAACTATCTTCGAAGAGAAGAAGAACAGGGGGACCTGCAACAGACAGTCTACTAAGAACTGTTGCAAATTCTCTACAAATACAAAACTGTGCACCTGTGCAATGAGAGGAGTGTATCTGGTGTTGACACGGAATACTCATCTGATTTGGTTTACTGTCGCACAACGCTGTTTGTTTCTTATTCTAAGAAACCCCATTTTGGCTGCATAAAACTATTATACAGGCCTGTAAATGCATTCTAGTTGCATGACTAACACCTTTGCAGTTATGTCTTTAACTCATACGGTGTTTCTAATATTAGATACATGTCGTTTAAAATAAGGGGGAATCCTAAATATGAGCAACATTCACATAAATATCATAAATCCGCTTCTTATCTCATTATATTGATCATCTATTCTTTGACTGAATAGCTATTAAGATCGCTGACAGGCGTCAGTACAAAAGAGCCGTCAGGTTTCGTGTCATTTTGCTCTCAGGTTACTTCTACCTAAGGTCACAGCAAGCTTCTTGCAAAACATCGACCCGGCTAGCCACATGCTAAGCTAGCCAGCCGGCTCTCGCTTTAGCTTTGACAGCCGTTTCCGGCGGGAGCGATTTAAATAATACCCTTTAAGTTCACACGGCGGGTTAAGAGAAGCGAAACGCTTTCTCCGGTGTTACCTGGCAGTCTGCTGCATGGCGTTTTATACATGTTCTCGGATCATGAAGGCGGCTCCAGCTACGACCCTTTCACATGCAGCGAGCCGCCATTTTGACCTTTTAAGTAAAGAGAAACACTTCCGGATCATATGACGTCACACGCTCTGCGCTACAGACACCGGATTTTAAAACATCGATCTTTTTTTGGTTTGTTTAGTTTTTTTTTTTTTTTTTTTTTACTTTAACCACAGCAACATTTAGTTGAAATCGTGAATTTATGATTCTAAAATATTTTTGACTTGTTATAAATTAAATTATAATACTATTAAACAATTTATATATATATTTTCCTTTTATATTTAGAAAATAAATTTCAAATATTACAACAAAAGAAAATGAGTTCGTGATTTTCAATTCCATATTTACAGAGTGGAGCAAAATTTAAATCAATATTGAACTTAAGGTGATTACCAATCTTGGATAGACTTTCAAAAATGTTGTGGTTTCAACTCCCCCAATGTTAAATTTACCATTTTTCCTTCTATTTTATATCAATTTAAATGATTGAAAATATATTTTAAGCATGGTTAAGGTGACATGTAATCCACTGCAATATCAAAATGCTGCTTCTACAATAGACTGCTGTAATAATAAACCTAAGTAAAATACATTGTATTATATTTTGCTGCTAATACTGTTGTTCAAAGGTCTAGTAACAACAGCATATGGCAGACATTTTACCCAAAAGCATAATGGAATGTTTCATGGTTTTTTATTTTTAATGGTTTAAGTAACACCTTTTAAATCAAGACAAAGCTGTGAACAACAAATACATCCAGTTTATTAGTAATCACTTATTTAACCAATTCCCCACGTGGTTGTTTAACACAGTCAGTCCACCCAGATCTTGACATAGCTCACTGTTTTTATCAATTTAGATGACAGACAAGCCATCGTCATTGATTGTATGACATCTGTGTGACTTTGTCTTTTTCCCTTAATTTTAGCATTTGAATGTCAGTATTTCACTGTTCATAGAAGTGCATTAACTACTTTTATTATGCCACGACCTGCTAAACCAAAAACTTCTTAGTTGCCCTATTCCAAACAATTTTGTCTTCAGCTGTTTTGTGTTTGTACTGATATGTTGCTTTACTTTCAAGAAGTATTCAGCTTCTTTTAATGATTTTATCCAATCAATTTTACTGAATTACAATAAAGCAGAACAAAATGTGTTTACTTGTAGCTAAAGCCAGTTGGAGTTTTATTTTTCAAGAGGTGGGATTACCAGAAAACCTGTGTCACTGACCAATAAATCTGAGCAGAAGATGGGTTTCGTTTAATTCAAAATTGCCATCTAATTCAATGTCTGGCCTTTTGCCTCCCGCCCTTGTGTGTCCTCCGACTAGCCTCGCTGTTTGGACTGTTATTTATGTGTATGATCATCTTGTCGGCCCTGGCTGCCATGGCCGACAAGATGGAAACCTTTTGATTAACACCCTCTCCACAGCTCTCACACGGCAGCCCGACTTTATTCAAACAAAGATAATAAAACAGTAAGATTGTCTGTTTTAGTGCAGTGTCTAATTTCCTTGAACAAAACATTTCACTTACCCAGAGAACAAATATTGGAGGGATCAATATAAAAGATAAACACTCTTCGCCACATATCCGCTAATTCAGTTTCATGGCACTGTAACTTTGCGGTCGTCATGTAGGGTATGTGTGTTGATATTCAGTGCACCCAGAATCCTATGGCATGATTTGTTTTTATGAATGGCCTTCATCTAAATATCCTTTAGAATCACAGTTGTTGTCTATGAACTCTATCCAAATGAAATCCAATCTGAGCATCCAATTCTCTTGATTCATCTCATTCATTCCACTATTGTCAGCCAACTCCACCCCCTTCCTGCCAAGATTACATGGTGTAATCTTCATGCACCATCAAGATGCACGCTGCTGATGAATGCCAACAATGCACACAAGGCCATCCCAGATCTAAGCACGAGAGTACCTTTATTGCAGAAGATAACCATTATGTGCTGTTCTACACGATTTCATTCTGCACTGACCCGGTCAACCTCCTCAGGTTTGGTTTCGATGTGAGCGCTGAAAAGGAGTTTTATTGCTTGGTTTTACACCATATTATTTATTTCTATGGTGCTGTAATACAATTTCAATGTTCCATGTTTTGCTTCTATGGGGCTGCAAGAATACATGATCCAACCTGCCAAGTTTATGGCTGTGTAAGGCACTGTGTCAAACCATAATCTTTTGTACAGCAATCTGTAGACTACCACTACTGATGACTGACATCCTCAACAGAATGTCAGGGCTTCACATTAACAGACAGGCTCATTCATGAGCAGGCAGCCGCCCCTCTTCCTCCAGGCTGGAATAGAATAATATTTGTTTATTGCATCAAGGAACAGTTTATCCCCTGCCAATGACAGAGTAAGACTAACTAATGATTTAAGGGACAACTCTCTTTATCCCTACGCCCAACCAACAGTCTGGCAGCTCAAGCTTTACATTAACAGCACTTTCCTGAAATAAAAAAAACAGAAAAAACACAATGGGGACACACTGACACCCTTTTATCCAGGATTTTGTGAGTTGTTCTCCTCAAGTCAGGAAGCTCCTCTTCTTAAGGTAATTGCTTGATGCACTCCAGTGGATAAGGACAAAGCTAAACATGCCTTCAATGCCCTCTGTCCATAAGGTGGACCAGAAGACAGGACCTGAAGAACAGATGGACAAAATGGGGCAGAATGGGCTTAGTAACAATAGGAGGAGTTTGTGGGGTCTGTTCAACCTAAAGGGGTCTTTCAAGACCTTTACAGTTGTTCTCCCTCCAGCAGTGGTCTCGGTATGAGGGCCTTTTTATCACACTGCTTTCACTGCATCTTGAGAAAATTAAATGGCTGAATACATCATCTCCAGAGGGAAACAAAGACAGAAAAGGAGTTAAGACTTGTATTGTGTGAGAGTGATGACGTAGTTTATCATGGTAATGTCAGCCAGGGAACACTGGACCTTGTAGTGGTGTCTAGTTGTGGAGTGGGTTTGGAATTGTGTATATTTGGTATAATAGTAGTGCGGCTCAAAGAGTTAAAGAACATTTAGGAGAGGATGAATTATCTTGATAGTACCATTTACTGAATAATTTAATAAATACATAAATAAAATAATATGTAGAACATTTTAAAATGGGAGTGAAGACAGATGTGCGGCATAGATATAGTTTTTTTCTTAACAAAATAACTAATGGTCAGTGAAAATTCTGTTATCTTTACCAAATGGTTTCAAAATGGCACAAATTATTTACATAGTAGGAAAGCAAAGACACGTCATTGTGAAGTGGAGAGCAGATGTTGGTGAGATTGATTGGTTAGCATCAATGTGGTTTACTGTGAAGTCTATGGGGCGAGAGGAACACAGGACTCTTTAGCAATTTCAAGAGTCCAGGAATTAAGTTGGTTTTCTATTTAAAAACGGCTGCTTGGCACTTAGCGGTGAAAAGGTGACATGTTGAATCAATTGACGGTAGCCTGCGCCCCAGGTTGTGTAAGCAAAGTGCTGAAGGGTCATTAATAGACAGTAATAAGAAAGACCCTGTTACTCCGCACAAACAGCCTGCTGCCCACATATGGCCCTCACAAAATGGGCAAATCATTTTTTACTCTAGTTTTACATGTCTCTCACTGGGGAGCACACTAAGCGCCTCTAATGACACCATCCTCTCCCAAAAAGCCCCAATAAATGACCTAGTCAAATAACAGGGGCCTCCCATGCCTGTCATCGCCCCGGTTCATCTGCTCTGATTTACAGGCACTGTCCCAGAGGCTTCAGTGCCATCACTAATCCCACAGGGATGACCATCTAAACAGCAGTGGAGTCAGACCTTCAAAAAAACAGAAAGAGGCAGACAAGTGCTGCATAACTTCAAGCAGAAACAGATGCCAAGCTGCTTCCCTGTTTATAATTGATTTTCAAGGGCAGCATCTTGTTGTCATAGTTTGTCTAACAAGCCCCCGCCTGGCGCCCTGTTGCTCGTCAACCACAGGGTGTCAGATGAAGCAGCCGTTCACCACACCACCCCCGACTGGAACACCAACACCATGCTGAAATACTGACATCACTCATGGAATTTCAGACTCTTGTTCTTGTTGGGCTGACATCTTTTTGAAAGTATTTTGAGTCATTGAAGCATCTTAAGCCTCCAGAGAAGAACGGCTGCCACTCTTAGGCTGCTGGCCGGAGTTCTGCCCTTTTTGCCCGGACAACAGGTATTCCCAGGCTCCATGGTCGCCAATGTTTATGTCTGAGATCACAGGAGTCTTTGTGGGGCTCCGAGGCTAAGCCTCTAATTGGCCATGGCTCATCAATCACACAGAGCAAACCCCTTCACCCAAAGTCTCATACAAACAGCAAAGCAAAATGAGACCCGCGGAATGGCCTATGCCTCCCAAAGGCCTAAAAGTGGGCTGTGGGAGGGGCAAGTGGTTTGTGAGAAAGCCATACTTTTTCCAAACTTGTGTCAAGCAAAGCATGCATCTTTCCTGACATTCACAGGCTACTTCCTCTCTCATTAAACTATCAAAACGTATATATATCTATCACAGCAGTTGGGGATTATGGAATTCAAGATGTTCAGACATGCTGTGTAAGCCAAAGACCGATTTTGCATTTAGATTGAATCTTATTACAGCAGTTTCAACGCTGGTTCAAAGAAAACAGACAAACATCTGGCTTCATGTTGTTTCCTAAACCTGACTTCTTGATTTATTGAGCGTGGGAGAACCAGACCATTTCTTTCTTTTGGTTTTATTATCTCGGTGTAGTTGGGGGACAGCCATTTCATGTGGCAATCGAACAAGGTGACACTTTGGACTGTGCTGGTTAAGTGTCTCTAAACCATTATCCATAATCTTGCTACAGGCGGGGTCAGGGGGAGTTGCAACAACTCCTCAGCCATTATTTGGTTTGGCTGAACTGTCAAAGTCCAGGATTTGGCCGCAGCGTAACGGCGAGCCAACAAATTTGTCAAGAGAAGTAAAAAAGAAAAAAAAGAATGTCCACAGCACATGCGGTTTATGGGGTCACAGGATAGTCGCCAGGTTTCTTCACATCCACAGGCAGCATGCAAAACACAGCGCAGCAGTGTGTTTTTTCCATTAGTCTGGGTGTGTGCTATTTATTGATTCTTTCATTTCCCTTTCCATTCATTCTTTCTTTCAATACTTTTCATTCATTTTCCCAAATAAGTCAAGTTGATGTCCAGACGAAGCCGGGGATGAAGGGGTTCATGGAGGTCTGGTAGCTAGACTGATGGGAACCACAAACAAGTCTGGGTTACTGTGGTTCCATTGCTCCATCATGAAAACAAACACACACACTGAGAAGAGCTGAAGCCAGTCTATGTCCAATTCTCCTCAGTAACCGAGAGTAATCAGCTGTGTCATCCTCGTCGTAAATTTCCCCGAGTACGGCAGTGGCTTCCATCCCAGATGGGGATAGGCCTTGTTCAGTCGCACTTGCCTCCACGTCATAAATCCCTGGCCGTCTTCGCAAGATCGGTTTCATGCTTTGCGTGTATCTCCCGACAGAGGAGTACACAGGGGAGGGTGAGGATATTACAAGACCCCAGTCTCCTGAAGGAGTCAATTTGCAAAATGGACTGTCTCTTCCTTCCTGCTGAAATAATGTTGGGTGTCAAGGCAATTTTTTACCATCAAATGCAGATTTGCAACTCGATCCTTCTTAGCTGGAGGTCTGTGCATCAATGGGAAAAACACGAACCCTCTATGTTGACGATGCTTTACAATTTTTAAGCTAAAAAAAATACAATACAGAAAACAATAAGTGCTTGTCCATTTTTAACCACTCAAACAAACATGATGAATCAATAGATACAAAAACAGACTAATATCATAAAATGCTATTTTTACTGACCACTCTGTCCCCAGTCTGTCTGACATTTATTGGTTCAGGAGGAAAATAATTTTCAATTGACCTAATCACAAACAATAACAGAATTATACTCTGTACTGCTGCAACCACAGGAAACCCAGTTTACATTGCTGGGAAACTAACTGTCCTTCTATAACTATATAACTATATATATATATTACAAAATCTAATCTAATCTAGAAACATCTTCAAATATGTTTTTGTTCTTCAGACAAAGGGGCAAATCCACCTGAAAGACTTTACGAGTCACTGTCATATAAATTGGCTTGAGCCTTCACTATATTTAACCTTTAGTGTCCCTGTGCTGCACACTTTCTGTAATGACTCTCAACTCTCCCTTGGTCTCCCAAGAAGGGTTGCGCGCTCAGTGGAAAGCAAGTGAGTTTTACACACCATGTGATAGCCTCAAGGCCAGAGGAACCTTCCTGACTGCAGGTCAGCATGCATGGCTGGTTGTCTGATAGTGAGTCTTGCCAGCTGTGGTCTATCGGGTCTTGTAAGGCAGAAATAATGTGGAACAGTCCTGGATGCTGCTCTTATCTGCTGGGACGAAGTTGTACCACACATTACCGTGACAGTCTGAGCCGCCTGCACCACAGTGGTGGTCCGCTCACCACTTCCCCCCAACCCCCGACCACCACCCAGCAGCATGAGGTGTAGCCATTACGTGTGATTGGATTACACTCTCCACTTACAAAAGCAAATCACAAACAAATTCATAATTACAATTAAATAATAGCCAAATTAGATCCTAATTATACCAACAACCCATTAAATGCATTAGAACCAGGCGTTCTTTTAAATTTGAATATTCCAGTTGATTGCATTCATGATTGCAATTTGAGGCACGAACTCTATTAATTTTTCAGAAATTAGATTTTCAAATGCAAAAAAGAGAAGCACGGAGAAAGTAAGAAAATGACCCACAAGCTCATTCCATTGTTAACGGCAGTCCTACAAGGCTGACTCCCCTCTCCGCCCCCTCCTTTTTGGGAAAGTGCCACATTGACAAAGTGCATAAGAAAAGCACGGTGGCAGAAAACGAGGGAACCCTATCAGTGCATGAATTTAATTACCACTCAGATGGCTCCACATAATGAGGAAAAGGTGGATGTGCGAGAGACCTGCATAATTCATTTTGCTTTTCTCATTTCAACCTGCCCCGTCCTCCCTAACTGCTCCTCTGTGTGTCCTGCATTTGCCCCATTTCTCTGATGTATGATCGATAATTTCTTTTCAACAGAAAAACATTTTGCACGGTGGGGATGATCTCTGCCTTATCTGACGCAGAAGGACGACTTGCTCCACCTGGGAATACAGGTGGTCGAAGTCAGTTTCTGAGCCGTGCTCTCTCCTCTCTCCTCCTATTTTTTTTTTTCACCTCAAGTTGTAATAAATGGCAGAGCTGTGCCACAGCCTGCCCACCAGAGTCAGGACTGAAAGTGATACACCTCTTGCACCATTTATAACAGCCCTGGGGGGGCAATAAAAGAGACACAAGTCCATTTCATAATTACACGCTGATGTCATCCTGGTAGACTGAAAAATATGACCAAAGGTAACAAATTTATGGAAACAGTGTTAAGTTCTGTAAAATAAAAAAATAAAAAATAAAGCTGCAGAGCATCAAACTAACACACTGAGTAATATTTTTCTATATTGGTTTTCAGCAAACAAATAAATAAACTGGAGACATAAATGATATATTTTCAGCTGACAAAGCTGAACATGCTGGTTAAACGAGAGATTAACATATTGGGTCTGTGATTTCTGGGGTCAGGAAAAAGTCTTCAACGTTGTATAGAATTGCACTTTAAACTAAGGGATCAGTCTATGTGGTACAAAGTGGGCAAAAGACGACGCAGCAGGATGACTAAAGAAAAGAAGCAGTTGACTTAAATTCAACCCTGATGGGCACAAGTGGGTACGGCCCAACTGCACAGAGGGCTGGTAAGAGTAAGACAGGACAAGACAAATAAAAACCAGCCAAGCAGAAAGAGTCGTGACATCGAAGTCATGGCCACAGTGGACAATCTGGCAGGAAACAAGTGAAAATTGGGAAGAGTCAGGTTGCGGAAAGGTGGGATGGACGAGGTTACTGCTGTACGTGATATTACACAGGCAGAGAGAGCATGAATCAAATCACATCAATTCAATTTTTATTTATAGAAAAATAAATCACAACAAAGGCACTTTTCATATAGAGCCGGTCTAAACCAAACTCTTTATAGAACTCACAGTATGCTCGATGTTGGGCATGTAGAACTGTTTCTGTTCCAAAGAACTAAATCACAAAAAGCTTTTTTTTAAATTTTTTTATTTTTTAAGCAATCCAAGTTGGGCAGTTTATGATCTGGCACCTCTGTTGCATGACTGGTTGAGCTTCGGAAACTAAAACTACTTGGGTGGGTTTGGTTTGTGGAGAGATCTAGAAACCATTGTGGCAAGCAACCACCCACCCTGACCATCTCTTTAGATTTGAGCTGCAATAAAAAACATCACACTGCGTCCACCCTAGTCCTGTTTCCACTGCAGGAGACACTCCGGGGTGTTTTGGTGCCTTTCCAAACCAAACAGTTTTTCTTTTTTTCTTGCAAACATTTTAGATGGATCATTAATATAATTTCTTTGTGATTTATCTAAAATTTTTCCAAATGCCAAATGGGCTCATTCCTGCTCTGTAAAGCCTGAGGGTGGATTTCCCCTGTGGACCATGAGGGGCAGCAACAAGATTAATCTGCACTCTTTTATATCTCAGATTTTAATTTTAATCACCCACGCGCCAAGTAGGGACATGTTGTCATAGCTAATTATTAAAATAAATGGCCAAAAAGCCCAAAGGTGAGGCTTACATTAGTTTTTCAAAAAGTACCAAGTTAACTGCCCTGAAAAGGTTTCCGTCCTTAAACACAAAGCAGTATGTAACCTCTCATGTGTTAGACTGTATTACAGAAGCTGTGTCCCTGAAGGTGTTCGTCTTTCAAAAGACCTCTGGGTTGATTTACAGAGCTTTAAAGCTTTCATTAGGCTGAATTCCTGAGTTTTTACAATAAACTACCAATTGCCTTTCGTTATGAGGTACATGTCGCCACACTAAAGCCATTTTACACCAAGTGGTCAGTCCAGTGTAAATGTGCATCTAAAGCATAATGAATTCACAGTCACTAGAAGAGTGTGTGTGTGTGTGTGTGTGTGTGTGTGTGTGAGCGTGTAGGATGACGGGGTTGGCTGTTTGAAACTTGACCTGGGGGCCAGTTGGATTCATGAAGGGCCTCTTTCATGTCCCCCTCGCCATCCGGTGTCTGACTTGAATCGTCCTGCCTGAATCAAGTGTTTCCTTATGCCAAATGTTTACTTGGCTACTTAAGAATATTAAACAGGTCTCTCCGCAAAGAGCCAAACAACACTGACGATGTGTAGCATGTATGCGTTACGGTGTCAGTCAAGAAAATCTCCTTCCTTTCCAAATCTGTCCCACTTGACCTCAAATCAGAGCCATTTAAAAAAGAGAAATCCGTACGAAATCGCCTGATGTGTGTATATCAGCCTCACCATAATGAATCCAACTTGATTCTGTCGTTTTCTTAAAGCATTTGTGCCAGCTGGATTAGTCATTATCTGGAGTTGCTTAGGCAGGAGGAAGACAAAAATGATGGACATTCCCTACTTAGCATTCCCAGGATACTTTATAGGACTGGAGAGCACTTATGACAGTTTCCTGTGCAGAAAATATAAGATAGCAAAAACTAAATTTGTAAACGGACGCTGTCTCCAGAGATGTGAGCTCAGTGAGGGCAGGAGAAGCGTGTCCACCCGTTCGGATGGGGAGAGGGAAAGAAAGCGTCCGTCCTCGAGTGAGGAGCAGGAAAGACATCTGCAGAGGATGTGCGAGTGTGTGTGCAGCTGTGGTGTGTTGCAGTTAAAAAAGTCTGTTGTCCAGATTCAGGTGTGTTTGTGTGTGTGTGCACTTTGAAGGGCCTATAAATACTGTAGGACTAATTTGATTTAAACTGAAATGGAAAACACGTTGCGACCCCTCAATTAGAAACAGCTGTGTGCTCGATGTGGCAGTCGGGTAGAGAAGCCGTCTTTTCCTCGTGTGCGTTTATTCCCTCGGTGGCACATTATCTCCACCTGCATACCCCTCTGCACAACACAGGCACGTATGACAGTTGCAGGTTTTCGTTTCTCTCGCTGCTGGGGCTCAAAACTTAAATGAACCAAAATAGAGCTGTTATTTATGATGGATAATTCTTGTGATATTACACTGTTTTACATAATGTGGATTTGTGAAAGAAAATTTGTCTTCATCTTTGCATGTCTCCCTCTCAAAACAAGAAAAATGATGAGCAGCTGATTACCAGTCGGAGCCTGAACAAAGCTCTTACAGGCTAAAAATGGGAAAGGAGGACTTTCAGGATGCGCTGTTACAGCTCGATCCTTCCCAGCGGCCTAATGACTTGGAAATGGTTGCGAGTCTCTAAATGAAATTGCCTCTGTGTCTGGCAGCACCTGCGTTCGGTCCCTTAACGCTAATCGAAAAACGTAGATTTCCCTCCGCAAAGTTACATCTGCTGATAAAATCCGAATCCGTCTCGGCCATTCAAATCAGCGAATTACATGTGTTCATCTTCAGCTCATCAAGATGGAGGCGTGTGTGTCCTCACCTGGGAGACGCTATTAACATGCAGAATTTTGCCCTTAATACTTTTGCTGGCCTCAACGCAACCCCCTGCTGGGAATGAACAGTCAGTCATGTTTTGTTTAAGATGTGTCCTGTGTAGTGTAGGGGATGTCGGTCAGACACTGCTTGTTTCTAATTACACTCACCACATCACAGCTTTTCAGCTGCAGATGAATGAGAGTAGATATATTTGTTTCTCTCATGAGTCAGAGTTTTCTTTGGAGTGAATCCTTTTATTGTCTTGGATTATGGTTCCATAATTTGTATATCTGGTCCCACTTTTTCTTGCTGCAGAGCAGAAAAGATAATTAAGAGAAAGTATGCTTTGTATTTTATTGTCTATCCCTTCATGATGCTCACTGATTCCCAGAGCTTTTCCCATAAACAAAGTGTTTATTGGCCGATTTTCAACTTTAAAGGGTAAAAAAAAAATATCTTGTGTCACCCCACTCAGCTATGAGAACAAAACAGGAAGTGATTGTATGAGCCCTCTCACAGAAAACAAGTGAGGCAAAGTGGCAGGATCACATGCCATCCATTCTTTTGGTCGTTTTCAGTAAACTACCGGTAGAGAAAGTGGACAGCTGGGGTTCAACTGAGGGCAAACTGCTTCAGGAATGAGTATCACTGGAGCACTTTGGTCTTTTTAATTGGGAAATGCACTCTTTGACTGCTGCAGGAACACCGGCCAGTTCCGGACGCACTCCCATCATTAGGTGTGGAAGGAGCCTCAGCCAGCAGTTTGGACCGGGTTCAAATGGATGACTGAAGGGGTTTAGAAAAGGAAAGGGGGGGGCAGTTATGCTTAAATCAGGAATGAGTGTGTGTTAAGGAGTCGGTCACCGCTGAACCTCCCTCCCACACTCATACCTTGCTTGCACAAAGTGTTATTGGCTCGAGGGAGGAAATTTGCCTTAAATGATAATATTGACAAAACCAGATTGGCTTTTTGAAGCATGTGCCAAGTATTTGGGTTTCAGCATTTCCAGTACATGATTTCTCCACTGCAGCAGCATTGGCTCATATTTGAGTTCCCTCAGAGGAAGGGGAAAAAAAAGAGTAAGAATAAACAGAAAGAACTTTTTTTTTTTTTTCTTTTTAAAGGAAAACAAGTCTCACCGCCTCAAAAATGTCCAATCGCAGCAAAGGTTTAATTTGGTTTTAAAGCTGCACTTAGGAGTACTCGAGTATGAACAGCAGATGAAACAACAGTGTGTAATGCAAAAGTGATGAACACAGAGATAATTATCACCTACACAACTGCAAATGAATGCCAGCATTGCTCCATTGCCACTCCACGTTTAAATAAGGTCCTGTTATCTAAGGCATTCACTAAAATCAACTGTGCCCACAGATCAGCACTCACAGTAACAAGTAGAGATGCTGCTGATGAAAACAAAAACAACAAACATTGCCTTGCTATTTCCCCACACAGGGAGAACAGCTGCATTTGATATTTCATAAGTTCTCGCTCAATATGCTCAGGATTCATGCATCTGTCTTTAAGCTGACTCAGTCAGATATTGATTGTGCTCTTAAAGTCATCGCTTGCATGCTAAAGACTCAGCACATCCTCTTGTCTCAGCCGCCCAGTTACTCCATCCAGCTCATGAAGCCACTTAGCTCATGTTTAATTCAGTCTCAGAAAAGCTGTTGACACGAGCTTTATGCCAACTGCCCATTGCTTTTATTACACTTTTATCACCGCTTAGAGAGAAAATGAAGTTTTGCTGCATGTTCAAAGTGTGACCATTACAAGAGAGCTTCGTCAGCACTGGGAGCTCCTACCTGCTGTTTCTGCAGGGTTATTGTAATCATGCTATATTACAGCTAATTGGTTTACATGCAAAAGTGCTTGTGTGTATTTCCAAGAGCACAGATGCTCTTGCACAGGCTTCTTATAAAGAAAGAAAGAAAGCATTTTATGATTAAATGATAAGTGCGAGCATTCGTCTTCATGTGTCCTTGAATGTGTGCGTGAGCCGTGTGGAGTTGCAGCCGTGGAGACACAGCTAATGTATAGATATTGTTCTGCCTGGGTGGGCTCGGGACCTCTCGGTAATCTCTGTCACACAGCTGCCACCAGCGGCGGATAAACTACCGCCAGTTAAACGATGGTTGAACCCCCAGTATGTGTGTGTGGGTGGTGTAAGAGGGGGAATTGTATGTGACACAGGTGTCATATTTAATGCCATCATATCAATAATTGGCTGGAAAAGAACAGGAAGGAGCCATATGTGCAGGAAGGACTCAGACAGATCCCTAAAGATAATCTTTTATACATTTAAAAGCCCATTTGCCATTAGCTGGACGCTTCTCTTTAGGGGTAACAATAAAATAGCAAACATTACTCTGCACCGCGAGGACCCCGTGGACTCCTCATGAGGTCAATGAGAATATTCATTACTGTCTGACCTTTTACCAGTTAACAGGAAAATAGCACCAACTGAAACAGAATGTGAATTATATTAAAGCCAAGATCCACTTAAATGGATGTGCTACTTATATGTATCCCTGCTGTGTTTCTGGAGATAAAACGCCACCTTATCTGACACGTGTACACTTTGCTCACGCATAGATATGAAAAACTAAATGGAAGTATGAAATAAGAAAAAGCAAATGTAACTGTAAATCTATTTTAGCAGCTCATGTGTAACGCCCTCAAAATGTCAGCCGGAGCCATGAGGCGGACTATGAGGGAAGGGAATATCCTCCTCCCTGTTGTCTTTTGATCTGATATCACATGACTTCAGCAGCGTGCATCCCCCTGAAACGCACACTGCATTGGCAATATTCTCGGGAAAAACATGTTGGGTTGCTGGACACCACTTTGCTATCATTCAGAGACTAATTACACTTCCTAATCCCCCCCTCCCCCTTGTTCCTGCTCGTGGTTCTTTCTTCTCCAAACTGCACATCCATCTCCTTTCCCGTGGGCAGTTCAACACACAACTTCACACACACATGTACAAGAGTGTTAAACACACACGTCTTATTTTCCTTATCTGTTTACTAAGCCGGGGCGGTTGCAGCTCCCCAGCCACACTACAGTCTGATGTCTGGCTGCCCTGAGTCACTCCCGCCGTTCCTCTCACTAATTCAAGGCTACTGTATAGATTCCCCCAATGTCCCCGGGCAGATTTCCCTCTTCTCATTCTTCCCAATCAATCAATCTCTTAATTGCTCAATTACGCTTGTGAAACACTGAGGAAAGAGCGAAGAAGAGGACACTTTGTCTGCTTGGATTGCTTAGTCTCCTTTGGTAAACAGACATAGGCTGGAATGATAACGTATGTCCTCATAGAGGACGTCAGGGGATGAGATTTTCTAATTAATCCAAACATTAGGCAAGCAGGGGCTTTCCACATGCATCAGACTCACTGTGACACAAACCTGCTGCACAACTAACTCACACACAGGACATGCACTATGGGAAAAATGCATTTTCAAAATTATGGTGACGACAGGGCAGCAGGTAGAAATGTAAGTGCAGCTAGTGTTTATGTGCGTTCCCTGCTAGAATGAAGCCGGCCAGCAGCGTCATCAACCCCATTTTCTTTTCCAACCCAAATTTTAAGGTCTGTCCAAAGTTTGAGTCAAACCTCTTCCTAATATTACACTGAAGTCTGGTGCCAGGTGGGCTGTGTCTGAGCTATATTGTGTAAGGCTGGAGCCATAAGGCAATTAGCTTAGCTTAGCATAAAGATGGGTTCTCTTTACTCTTGTTATACTTTGAAAAGATGCCTAAATGAGCATGTGATCTCTTGTTTCATGTAATTGTACATAAAAAAAGTTTGGTTAAGAGCCAGCAGGGATTTTAGGAAGCAACCTCATCTGACCAACAAAGAGCAGCAGTTCTTTATTCTGTGTAAAAGGAAAATCTGGATGTGGACGGATCGAATATACAAGATGCAATGCAGATCTGGCAATCAGGCCCAAGTCAGAAATGACTTTGGCAACATTGGTGAAAAAAAAAGCCACAAGCACAAGCACTCAGACTGACGTGATTGACAAAGTTACAAACAAGAAGTCGTGATAAATTAAAATGATCCTTTTGTATTTAATTACAAATGTAACCAAGGAAGAACCTCCTAAATTCCAAAACCTCTTGCCTCTTAAACTGAACACTGTTCTCAAGTCTTTTTCTAGTTGGAATTGATGCAAAACTGCCTTCAGGGAGACAAATATGTTGAAATTGAAACTTGGTAGTGCTGTGCTTTAAGTTTCACGTTTATTCACTCAAACGGTCATCAGATACAAATGTTGTTGGAGGATACTGAATGGAGGAACAGCTGCGGGAGCTGAGCAGCTGCGCCATTCCTGTGGACGTTAGCTCGCCGAGTCCTCCCGCAGTCGGACGACCCCGTTAGGTCTCGTGCACGGACAGTCTAATGAGACACTGGCACTTGCCTTTATTAATGGCCGCATTGCCCGGCTCATAAAAGTGGCCCTTCCAAGATAAGCATCACCCATGGCAGCGAGGTCATTCAACTCATCACTGAGAACTGTGTGCGTGTGGGGGGGGCTGTGTTGGGCTGTTTTTGTCTTCTGTTAGGTGTTATGAATTTTAGTGTGGTAAAGCGTCACACACTGCTCTGCTTTGCTCATTTGATTCCTTGTTTGCATACAGCACATGCTCATTTGTCATTTTTCCATTAAAATAAGAAAGCACAAGCTTTCCTCTATAGAAATACGCAGTGAGTAAATCTAAGGAAATGCAAATGTCCTTGTCAGCTACTCTCATCTAGACGGACACATATTAATCCACTGGGTGATACGATTTATCTCCCGTCTGTCCTTCACTCAGCACTAAATGAAACACACGTTGGACTGAGGGTAAGAGTTAAACCGCCTTTTCCCTCAAATGCCCTTCTCCTTTTGGTCCCTCAGCTCAGCCTCCATTCTCCTGGGCGAAGCAGAGGAGGAGCCAACTGGAGAGGAGACGCGATAGAAGAGAGACAGCGTGGGGCATTTGAGAGATTTAAAAAACGTTTTATGAGACAAGAGCGAAAATTCCTTGTTTATTGGGAAAACAAGGATTGATTAGCTCATCGGGGGGGGGGGGGTCAGGAAATCATTCTGGTACACCCAGAAAAGTCTATTCCCATTTTGACACAGGAAAATTTAGAAAAACATAATGGACTCGACCACAAGCAGAGTGTAATTCTCGTCTCTTCAGGGAAAAATTAAGCTGCGACAATGTCCGGGAGTCTTCCTGCTCTCTGCGATTGCAGCGCTTACAGAAAAGGATTAGGGGAAGGAAGAGGCCTGAGGTCTTTGTGTTTGTCGGTGGGGTGCTCCACTTCCTTATTAAAATATGGGAGTTTAATTTTGGTAGAAGAAGACCGAGCATTAAGCTCCGTACTCATTAGAAACATAAACATGTTAGATGTTGGGATGGAAGGAAAAAAGAAAGGCGAGGCAAGCAACAGAGGAAGAGGGGAGAAATGTGAAATTTAGAAGAGGATGAGCTATGGGACGCCTTTAGTCTGGCTGCTATTATCATCATCTGTTCAGTGGTCATTACCGTCTTGGGAGTCTGCTGTCTGGACCAAACCACTGATGGAGGGCGCCAATGGAGCAGCTGCAGCCAGAGCTCATCCCACCTCTGCAAGCTGTCACTTATCAACAGGAGGAGGAGAAGGAGGAGCAGCAGAGAGGAAGAGTGCGAGGAAAAAAGGAGGGAAGGTGCTATAGAGAGCGGCATGCAGAAAAAACAGGCATAACAGATCCCAACCAATCACACCTATATAAGCTGTCAACAGACATCAAATCAAATCAGATTTATTTATGCAGCGCCAAATCATAACAAAGTTACATCATGGCACTTTAGCAACTCCATAAAGACTTTGGGCTAGAGCTGCTCAGTGTCTAAAGAGACCCAACATATTCCTCCAAGAGCAATCACTTGGCAACAGTGGCAAGGAGAAGCTTCCTTTAAGAGGCAGAAACCTCAGGCAGAACCGGGCTCGGGGGGGGGCAGCCATCTGCCTCAACCGGTTGGGTTGAGAGAGGGAGAGATGAGGACAAACTGAAGGAAGGAAAGTTAAACACACAGCAGCAGATAAGGAGAACATCAGCGAGGGGAGGTGAGAAAGTGTGAGGAAGATTACATTAGGGGATGAACTGAACTCATCACACCTATGCAAACTTTCCGTCAATCAGCAAGAGGAAGAGCTAAATGGCTGAAGTGGAGGAAGAGAAGACTAAATGAAAGAGACCAGGGAAGAAAAGAGAAACCATCCAGTCTGTTTTCATGTTCAGCTCGGTCTCTTTTAGACAGCTGCGACGCTCTCCTCACTTGCTGATAGCAACAGCAGCGCCAGATGAAAGAAGCCAAGTGTTTGGACGCACGCCTGTGAAATACTAATCAAAACACTGTGATTATTATCTTCTGGTGTTTGTGACACTAAATTGCCCCGTCTGATCTGCAAGAGGTTGGCAAGGCGTGAGTGGATACGGCCCGTTCACTTGTTCCTCATGTGTAGAATGAAAATGTCAAAACACTTTGAAGTTGGACTGCAGGGAAAGGAGGACAAAGAGGAGACTTACGTAACATTTCACATGAAGCACTTAGTTTGACAACAGAAAGTGAAAATGCTAAAAAAAAGACTCTAGGTCTGCTACAGGAGAGCACAAAAAAAAAAAAAAGATTTCCAAACTTTATGGGATCGATTCTTACTTGGAAGCTCCACAGAAGAGTCGCGGTAAAGAACAAGCATGATTTCATTATCCCTTATTTTCTCTTCACTTATTAGTAAATTTATGAAGCAGACCGCTGTTCGCTTAGTCCACAGGCGCCGGAGCGACTCAACAAGTTCAGCGTCTTTCATGTATCTCCAAGACACATAGTTCTGAGATGTTTCCTCTTCGCGAGTTGAAGGAAAATCTAAGAAAAATAGCTTGGATGCAACAGTAAAATGGAGTGCTGATGTTGGCAGTCTTCCCTTATGGGCTACGCTGTCTCTTTTTTTTCTTCCTCTCTGCCGGCTGCCTCCCTTTCTCCACCAATCTTGTTCAGTGCCTAATATGTTCTCTGTGTTCCAGATGAGGTTTCACTGTAACACGACCACTTTGCTTGTTGTTCTTGTGGCCAGAGGTGAATAATGCTCTTCATTTTTTCACCTTCATGGCATCTCCTCTTTAGTCCTCCATATTTATTATACCCACACTGCTTTAATTGCAAGTTTTGATTTAAAGACACCCTCTTGGCAATACCCTTTCAACAAAAATGCCTTGTGTGCATTGAATCTTTGTGGCCCAATAATACACTGAGTTAATTCCTTTGTGGGCAGCACAGCGGCACAGTGGTTAGCTCTGTTGCCCTACAACAAGAAGGTCACAGGTTCGGTTCCTGGCCTGGGGCCTTTCTGTGTGGAGTTTGTATGTTCTGTGTGGGTTTGCTCCAGGTACTCCGGTTTCCTCCCACCATCCAAAGACATCATGTTTAGGTTAACTGGTGGCTCTGAACTGTCCATAGGTCTGAGTGTGAGTGGTTCTCTGTGTGTTGGCCCTGCAATGGACTGGCGACCTGTCCAGGGTGACCCCACCCTCAGCCAACTAGAATCCCTCCCTCCTACCTTAAATTACTAAATTGGAAGTTCTGGTCATGTGTTGTAGTCTTGCCTTTCGTACATCCATACATGTCCACACTATAAATATAGTTTTCACAATAAGATCCAAATATAATTCCAGTCCTTTTGTTAGATTTGTAAGTTTCCTCAGCCACTGAATATCATTTCTTTGCCGGGTGCGAGTGGTGGGGACTGACAAAAGCTTCAGTCATTGTTGTCTTTATCATACAAGAGGATACAATACGCCTTCTGAGCAGTGCTTTGCCTTCAGGGCAGACTGGAAACTACACTGACTCACTGGGAAAGTCACTAAATGGGCTGGTAAGGGCAGTGGCTGGCTGCTTAGCGTGCCAACTCCAGTAGAATAAAAGGCATGACAGAAACATTAGTTAAAAGTGTCACTATGTTTCCTCTCGACTTTTAAAGCTAACACAGCATTAGGAACACTCACAAATACCTTCTGTAAGGAAAGTGTTAAAAATTCCTGGACCAAATTTTAAAGGGTTCCTCCGTGGCCCGCGCTCCTTCTCTCCACCGAGCACGGTGCAAATCACTTTATTACATTATATGTAATCGACAACCAGCAACCAGAGGCAGAGGCCAGCAGACAGAGGAGGAAAAGTCAGCAGCTACAGTCTGCAGACAACCTTGTAATTGTCAGTTTGACGGACCGCTGATACGTATATATTCTCCAGTCTCCAATCTCCTGTTGCTGGGCAAAGTGTGAGGGGCAGAACAATACATTACCTTGAAATAACAAAACACATTCAGCTGAATTTTTCTGCCCCCCGGAGCTGCAAAAATACCACTGTGGACGATTCCACGTCAATTTCCTGGGAGTAATGTATTATTACGTGGGGTTTTGTGGCGCACTCACCATTGCACTAATTTTCATTTTCACTTTCACATTCCGCCCCCTTCTGCAAATGAACATATGGGAGAAGCATTGAAGCAAGGTGATGCTGTTTTTCAGTCAACAGCTGACAAAGCATTCATTCTGAAATGCATTTGGCTTTGTGTACCAAGCTATATATCTTTACTAACAGCAAGGACGTTTTTCTTTATGAATCATTAGAGAGATAAACTTTTATATATGGACGAGTTGTTAGTCACTGAAACGTTGACTTTCAAAATTTTTTCTCTTAGTTTTCTGTGCGGAAACCACTTATGCTCAACAAATACTAAAAATAGAGTTGATCTGTTTTTAGCGTCCATGTGGTTTCCTCCTGCACTTTCTCCCATTTCTCCCCAAATCAGTGCATCCCCGTCTATCTCCTTTCACTGGATGGCATCAGCTGGCATGTTGCATAAAGCTGACGGACATGAACACAATGTTGGTACAACGCCGCAGTCCTCAGGCAAAACAGCGTGGCATTGAGCCTAATAGAGACATCACAGAGGCCTATTAGCACAGATGGTTGTCATATGTATGCAAATAAGGAGCAAAGTGAATCATGTAGCACCATCAGCACCACCTGTCTGCCTCACACAGCTACACCAGAATCTCCCTTCAGCATTCACACACACACACACACGTATGTATAGACTACCTACCCTCCAAGTCCCTTCAGAGGGGCAAGTCTGTTCTTCCCAATCTACAGCTGTATATTAATTAGAGTAAAAACATTAATCATCGTTTTGTTCTTTTGCAGGAGCTGACATGAGAGGGAGGGACTGGCAGAGTGGGATGATCGACAGATACAAGCACAATGGTGACTAAAAGGGCAGATCAGTTTGCTCTTTGTCTTTGTTGAGGATGTGCTGAGGGTGTGCTCAGTGGGGTGAGGTGTTAAGTGTGTGTTTTTGTGGTCAAGGAGCATCACGCCTGAGAGAGCTGGCACGTCGCCCGTTTCCTCTAGTGTGTGTTTAAAAGAGGGAGAGCGTGGAATCATCCCATTCGCCTGCATGTTTGAGACACAACTGAAGGATTTTTGAATGCCTCTCATGACACCTACACTCGCTCTCTACAGCTGTCAGCCAACGGCATCTATGCTGCACATGTCAGTTAGGGAGAAACAGCCCCATAGAGATGTGACAACAGGAACAAGAGTCATCATTCGGTTCTTTCCGGTTTTGAATGAAATCTCTAAATGCTGACGCATTAAGACGTGATGATAAGGAATCTGACAGTTTTGCGAGTTGCACGCTGACACTAGCATGCAGACATGCTCGTAAGAAGAAGGTTAACGTGCAAAATGTAACATGACCACGCTGAACATGTTAGTTGTTGTGTGTTAGAATCTGCAGCTCAGGCTGATTAACACAGCACTGCAGTTATTTTTTCTCATAAACCAGAATATTGGACAGTGAAAATTTGAAAATGCCTCAGAATAGAACGCAGCTGAGTAAGTAATGCCCTTTTCTTCTTTCCCTTCTGTCTGTGGAGGATTAGTAATGACTGGCAATAATCCTTTGGGACCGCTGTTTTGATAACACCCTTTTACCGCTCTCCTGATCAAATGCCAATGGAGCATTGCCAGTTGATGTCTTGGCATAACATTTAGACTGTGGTTTTCCCATATTCCACTAAAGTAAGTAGTATTTGAATTGACATTTTGCTGCAATTCTTTTTTCTCTTACAAACATCCTGTGTTATTCGTTTTTCTACTCTTTCACATTCCTTTCATTCTTGATGCTGTTGTAGAAATGACTCTCCTTAAAGACTGAACAGAAAAAGGTCCTGAAGTCCTGGTGGAGAACAATAACTGGCAGCTTAAGAGTTTTCTGCAGCTCCAAAAAAAAAAAAAAAAGAAATAAAATAAAATGAATCCCAGTTGCAGTCCTCCATGGCAGTTGAAAACTGATATCACAGGAATATATATCTTTAGAGAATAAATTGTGGAAGATCAAAAACAGCTCCTTCCTTGAAACTAACCTTGGCTACGTCAGCATTTTGACAAGAAAATATCCGGCCAAAAATAGAAAAAGAATCACAAAAGAGGAACTATATCTTTTTTCCCTTGCTGTCCATATCTTTGGAACTCAGGCTCAGTTAAAAAAGACAAGACAGAAGCAATGTCCAGTGTTGCTTATCACTGGGACTCAACGCACAAGTAAACTTTGTAATCCCACAGGTTTAGTAGCTTCACACTCACGTTAATCCAATGTTATACTAACAAAGAACTTGTTCTCCTAAACCTCTACAGGCACAAACTAAGCAAGGATTACAGCAGAAAAAGAGGGGGATTTAAATGCTGCTAATACAGGGCTTAGAATTTTTTATGTGTAATATACAGTAAATCCCTAATGGCACAGGCAATTTCAAAACCAACTTTATCGAGGTTCTGATACTGAAATGTGCTTTGTCATCCAAGGCGGCATCCGTCTTTCAGTTTGCTCTCTCCTCAAAGCAACTCCCATCGGTCCGCTTCACATCCTTTTATAAAACACAACTCAATTCAAAATTTCCATTTCAAGACAACTGTTGAACATAAACCCACGACCCTGATGAGATTGTCGGATTTAGCATCTACTCTTAAATCTCCTCCTAAAATCACGGTTTAAAAAAAAAAAAAAATGAGAGGCCATTTCTGCTTTCTTTATCTGTCTGAACACTCATATTAAAACATGGAGTGAGAGAGCATGACCCTCAGAGTAGTATTTGAAATGTAGCGATGGGGGGTATTTGTGTGATGAGCCCTGGGAAGTCCCTTTATGACCCCCTTTTCCACCACATCAGGCCCCTCCCAGCCCCCATACAATAAGTTTCTTTACAGCCTCTGTGGACCCACTAAAGCATGCTCTCCCCTGAGATTTCCTTTCATACAGTCATCAGGAGAAGATTTTTAGTGCCACCGATACCTCAAACCACACACTTACTGCACATGATAATGAGGGCAAAGCACCACCCACCGATGAGTCACAGCCACAAGGCTGCACATAGAGCCCAGGACCACCGCCTTGCAGGTAGAGCAGGAGGGGGCACTGACTCACCACATATTTTTATTATAACCCAATAGCACAGAACTTATTCATCGCTCTTTGTTCTCCCCTTTATCCACATCATTCCAGTTTTGAGGTTTGTTTTTGGTCACACCCACTCGCACTCTTTAATTTGGTTTCCAGACTTGTTCTGGCCATAGATGGACCTTATTCATGACGTTCACGTCTGTTCTGTATCTTTGAAAATAAAATTGAGATATTTTGCAATCATGGCTTGACATCTCAAGGTAGCATCTGCTGTCTGTGCCTGATGCTCAGATGGAGACCAAAAAAAAAAAAAAGCCTTCATATTTTCTGTTGCAGACATTTCTTTCTGGCTAATTTACAAAATAACTTAAGTAAAGGTTGCACCTGTATAAAAAAATGACTGAGTGGAGGATGAAGAAACAGCAGTGCTTTGAGCGCCAAACGAACATGTCCACAGCAGGCAATGATGTTGATGCTCAGCAGGAAAATTTGACTGTGTTTCCCATTTTAGGCATTTTCGATCACTAAACACAAAGTACAGCTGAAAGTGATGGGAATGTCCTTAGTTCTGCAGACAACTGGTCCTAAACTAAAATTGTGGGAACATTTTAAAAACCCTCACACATCTTCTGACAGCTGTTGAGATATTTTATTCTGGACCAAAATGGTGGACCAACCAACCAGTGCTGTGATCCATAAAGTTACATCAGTGTGACTAAAAATTCTTTCTAATGCTTGAAATTATTTATAACTACTCATCAATCAAAGGGTGTGTTTTGTAAATGCTAAGAAAACTTTTTTTTTTCCCCTCCACCTGCTACACTGCTTTTGTTGTGATGACACATTCCAGCTCTAGCAAAGCCTCAATAAACTGATCTTTTTATTTATTTTATCCAATTTCAAAAATGTCAGGCTCCTCTCTGACAAGAGCCTTCCAGTAGATCGGTAAGTTATTCATCAAAGGCAGCAGGAAAGGGAAATCTGTCAATAAAAAGCAGCTTGTGCAATATTAACAACAGCAGTGGTTGTTATCCCGGGCCCCAACAGTGATGCAAGCTTCAGAAATCTGTGCAAATATAAAATTTCTGGTCATCTCTTGAGAAGGGATCATTGTTCACATCTCCGCAGCTGCAGTGGAGCTAATCACATGGTGTAAAACTTTTCAAAGTCAACTCTTTTTTTGTTGTTAGCGGTAACACTCTCCATCTCACAGGTGGGATTCCTCTTCACCTAAAGTTTACTTAGTGAAAATATTCTGGAAGCCGCAGCTGCGAAAACATATCAAGCACATGATAAATTGAGTGTGTTACGGCTGTTTGACAGTGCTGGATTTGCAAAGCACACAAAATAGCCTTTGAATGGGTCATCATAAGTATTCAGCAGTGGAGATTTTAGTCCCTGACAGTTTTGGAATCAGCGCCCTTTGACCAACATTCGTCATTTGATTCATGCCAAAACAAAAATGACCCCATTTTGACTTTAAATCCATATCTGTGTCTTTCACCCGAGACAAAGCAGCACATTGTTGAGATACCTGTGTAATCATGAGAGTCTCTGGCACCTCTTGCCTTTTGACCCAGGTTGTATTATCCACTCCACTCCTTCTGTGCCTAATCCAAAGTGTGTCCTGAGGAGGCCTGTCAGCCCGGGCTGGCGCTACAGGCGCTGGAGTGAACTGAGAAGCGTGACTTAATGACCGTGGAAAACTGACCTTGGCAGGGGATTCCTTTCTTAACACGCAACACCTACACTATGTAACGAGACACATCATTTAGTATTTGATGCAGTTTTACGCAGGAGCACCAAAAGCATGATGCATGACAGACCATATGTGCTCATTCCACTTCGCTAATTGCCATTTTGTAATTTTTCCCTCTGCTGTTTGGCCCAAACAAAGCAATAACATAGATACAGCACAAATTCCGCAGTAGACCTCTCAAGGCTGTGTCCTGGATTTGTCAAAGTTCTGTGGCAGTTGTTTGGCACTGGAGGCTGAATTGGAGTCCTATTAGTCTCGTTCCTCTGTCTGTAACGCCTCCAACTTTACAGCAGGAGTTCCACAGGAGTTAATAAAGGAGCTGGGAGCCTTCATGTAAAGCAGCTCTGTGGATGAACGAAGTCTCAACACAGTATAATAGTGCCTTTGTGAGGCGGTGGCAGCATTACGGAACTTCATCGGTCTGACGTGTCCGCTGCGGCCAAATTAACTTTGTCATCCAGTCTTTGTAAGGTGCTCGCCACATTTATCACTTAGTATGATCAGGCATACAAGTCGATACTGTTAGCATGCTGTATTTGAACATGAGTGTCACTGTGTGAAAGGGAGCTACTGAAGTAACAAACAGAGTTCATTCATTCAGCTCATCTAAAACCAAATCAAAAATTCCCCTGATGTGTCTGTTAAGCTTTCTGATCAGATCTCAGTGCAAACAGTTTACGAATAGATTCAGCAAGTGTCTCACTTTGCAAAAAGGTTTTTAACAGTGTGACAGAAGATAAGTTCATCAGTCTGGTTCCTGGCTACTTCATAAATCCTCTTCAGGGAAAGGTAAATAATCCTAGAAATGTAATTCATGGATTCACTTTTTAATTCACATCATCTCCCACTCAATTCTCGGCATGTCACAGCCACTGCAGCCAGTTATCAATAAGTCATTAACACACATTTCTCCAGTAAAGTTGACAGTCCGTCGTAACCTGTTGTCTTTGTAATGAAAAATGACTATTGCTCACATCCCTTTGATTGATTAGCGCATGCAATTACTGTCTGTGCCGTCTGGGCTGCAGAAAGAACAGCTCTGCTGCGGCTCCCTTCCGCTACTTGGTGTGACATTTTAATCTACCGGCAGATTAATGGGACACTGGTGGAGTGGAGAATATTCCACTATTGATTCTTTTCTGATGAATCAAATGCCTCTGTTTTAGTGACAGCTTTTACCATATATCTCTCCTGGTCTGCCAGTTTTCTGTGTGTGTATGAGTGTGTTTTTGGGAGTGTTTGCATGTGTGCATTCCTCACAAAGACAGGACACCCACATCAGCGCCAGAACTCTGTAAACAGTTCTCATCAGACGACCCGTTCCCTGCCTTATTTCCTTTAAAGCGGGCTGGGTCAAGGTGCCATGTTTGTTTGTGGCTTGAGAGGTACCTAAATTTCATCGGGCGTGCCCACTGAGAGAAAATAAAATGAAATAACTAAATACAAACGGTAAAAAAGTGTTCGTTGGCCCTGCTGATTTACTGCTTTACTTTAATTGAGTTGTAAAATCAAATCCAGAGTTGTTTCAGGAATGCCAAAACTTGATTCCTTGGCTTGGTTTACAGGAGGAACCCAGCAGTCAAGGACACAGACAGATAGTGAGTGAGAGAAAGTAAGATAGTGAGTGGTGGGGGGGCAAAGTGATAGTGGGGAAGATAAAGGGCTTGTTAAAAGAGAGCCAGCAGGCCAAAGAACGGAGACAGATGGAGAAGAAGGGACAGCATGGGAGGAAGTTGAACTTAGTCTGGCCCATCATTTATAGGCCTGGCCTGTTCTGCCTTACTCTGATTAAAACCGCCTGTGATTTATTTCAGCCAACGTGTCCTACCATGAAACGAGCAACGGCTCCGATGTGTGAGACAGAGAAAGGGGAGGCCCACACAGAAACCAGCCTGGCAGCATGAGGCCACTGTACAAACTCAGCTGCATGATACATACACATGTAGCAAAACAGACACGCAGTCGGCTAGGAGGGCTCATGTTGAAGTTGGAATTAACAGCCTAGAGAAGAGGGTTTACAACCCAAACGTTGTGGGCCTTTAACACATCCACAAACACAAACAGTGCATATTTTCCTCTAGCGTAGTGAAAATAAATGACGACGGTGAGGCAGACTTTTCCAGCGGCGCTCACCCAAGCCCTGTTAGCGGCTGGACCGGGGCGGAGGAAGCTGAAAGGATTTGAGGATTTTATCGGCGACGAGGGGCTAATTTGCACATGATTAAGAAAACACACAGTGTAAAGTCTCTCACTGACATGAGTGATTCAGAGGGGAGTGCAGGCGTTGGAGAGGTTGACATTGAAAAACGAATGGGAGAAACAGAACCAACCTACAGTAAAAGACTCAAAGTGAAGTACCCTAAAGTAGCTATTACTTACATTAATTAGGGGCGATTACCCTGATGGAGATGGTCACAGAGGCCCCACAATGCTTTGGAGTTTTTGCCTGATTTCTGTGAACATGGTGAAATAGATTAAGGCAAATATTTATCTCTCTCTAATCCCACAATCATTAAAATGTCATTAGACACGAGTAAAATATTGCAAATCAATGCGAAAGCCATTGTTCATCCGGATCGGCAGAAGCAGTGTAAGCACAGAGACATTTTTATTTTCTAATGCTCCCGCTGAACTCCTGAACCCTCATTATCCATTTCCACTCCGTCCAAAATATCATCCCTCTCTCTGATCATTTACATATGCATCAGACTGGTATTATTTCTATTGTGATTATGAGACCCCTGCCTCACATCCATTCCAAAGAGCACTTAGGGGTAATTAGGTGTAAAGCTTTGCAGGGGAAAAAATGCCTTATATGGGGTGATATAAGGCAGTAGGACACATGATTGCATATTAGTGTGGTTTTCTTCCCGCCCTTGCCCATTACATTCTGTATCCGTCTCCATTTCTCTGTCGTTTCTCACCCTTCCCTCGTTACTCCTCCGTTGTTGAGGAAGAACAATGTATTTCTTTGAGTGTGCTGATTCAACCTGCCTCCAGTGACCCCTCAAACAGCGAGCGAGAAAAAGCGGCATAGCATCAGTCAGCAAAGAATAACAGCCCTTACAAGTTTGAAGAACAAACATTTCTCTCTGGAAAGACTTAGTACAACTCAAAATCTACTTAATGCTCATCTCTGCTGTCTCTTAATCACCCTTTGTCGCGAGATAGCGAGTAAAATAAACTGATCTACTTTACACCACTAATCCTTTTAGCATTCAACACACCCTGCACTCGGAGAATAACTGTACACAAGCCAAATAAAGCCATAAAGGGGCAGCAACCTCCCTTTGCTGTGAAAGTAAAAGTAGGCCAGCCACAATGGGTAATATCAACAAAGTTATAGAAATTTAAAAAAAAGAACAAACAGCAGAGGCAGCTTGAGCTGACACCGAGGCTCGGAGACGGGCTACTAAATAGTTTACGCTAGGAACATGGTGTTTCATTTAGCTAGATAAGCTCGGTTCAGAGGTCTTCACGTGGGGCTCAGCCTCCCTTTGCTGTCAGTACAAAGCCATGCTCAGAGGAGGATAGGAGGGGAAAAAAGGGCAAAACAGGCTCTAATTAGCTATGCAAATCCCATGCACTGTCAGATTGAGTTTTGAAATGAAATTGGTCCTTTGGATCTGCTCAGCTTTTTTTTTTTTTAATCTCTGCCAATGTGACCAGTTTAAGCAGGAATGGCTTGAAATGGTGAGGAGAGAGGATGGAGAGGTTTTTTTATTAAAATCAGTGAATCTGATTCTGACTATAAGACCCTTGTGAGCAGTTTTCCAAGCAATTGCTACAACAAAAACACACACAGACACACACACACCCGCTGCCCCTTTACACAACATGTACCTAAACACTGGGCTGTCAGGGAATGGAGGTTTCATCAGTTTTCTGTCCATTACAGCTCAGTGATCCCGAGGGGCTCCTAACCAGACGCCTGAAACTGTTGCTGCTTGCTTCTGCAGAAAAACACAAAGAGGTGGAGGTGTGTACGGTGCGGATCTGTGCGGCTTTAAAATCCTTGACTGCTCACATCCCCAAAAACACGGGACCTCAAACCTCAATTTTGTTTTTTTCGAGCTGACTGTGGCGTCATTTCAGTTATTCTACAACACAACGTGTCACCCAACTACACGGGCCGCACGGAACAACTTAATTTCACAGTCAAAACTATTCTCTTTTGCCAAGAAATCATTAACCTCCAGCAGCACAGCTGAAATCCTAGCAGTGGCTGTGGTGAGTTTTAGTGTCCTCAAGGGCTAAGGGTTCAAATTAAAGCATGTAACAAGCCAAAATGTGGCTGTACATTAATAAAAAGCGGCCACCTCAATTTTCCCCCTTTATGCCTAATCCTTAATACTTCAGGGTGCTGTCTGAGAAACAAGCCTCACATTGTAATAAAAAAAGCTTAAATCCCGGTGGTTTTGAAAGAGCACGCTGTTGCCCTCTCATAAAAGCTCGAATGTAATTGGACCAGTGCGTGTCCTAACCCCAACAGATCAAGGGTTAGCAAAGCAGGTACTCATTTGGCATGTCAGGGATTAATTGGCTTAGTACGCTGGTCGGGCACGTTATATGTGTCTGGATCAAAGTTCTGTGTTAATACAGGATTTGTAATTAGGGTTTTTCGAGAGTAAGAAAGAGACTAGGAGAGGAGAGAAGAAGCATTTGGACTTGACATTGATGAGTTGGAGCTGTGCATGACACAAGGCAGCCCCAGTGGAAAGCCTTCAGGTTTGTTTAGAGAGAACTGACATCTCGAGGAGTTGCCATATTGCAGCATTTGGAGACGTTCCATCTGTCTGCATTGCTGCACACTCATGCAAGTAATAAAGATTGATTTAAGTGTAATATAAACTGTTATTAGGCGAGGGCGCAATGTAAACATAAGCTAAAATGAAAATATATCCACTGTGTACACAGCATATCTCAATCATAATACACAAATGTGCACTAAAACATCTCCTTTGCCCTTGAAGATGTCAATCCACTGCCAAGCTGCAACTTTGTAAAAGGAAACAAAGAGTGTCTACTTGTATTTAATATAAATATTAAGCACTATAGAGGCTGGCAATTTGTGCCCGAGTACTCATGAGGTGGTTTGACACATTCCAATTTTCTCATCAGGGTTTCTCACAATTTATCAAACATAACAACGTTATATATGTTAGTTAAACCACATTTGCAGCTAATTACACATCGGGTCTTGTTTTTGTAGTTCTGGCCATCATTTCCATTGATAATAATAACACTGCAGTCACCAAAGTCAATGCAAAGACATCAGACGGGGCGAGAAACAACCAAAATGTATTATATAAACCGATTAAACAGAACTAGGGCTGCAGCGTTCACTCAAATACTAACATCCACATTCTAATGTTCTCACAACAATAATGCCAATCCATTTTAGCATGTTAGCTAATTAGCACCAAACACAAAGTACAACTAATGCTATAGGGAAGGTCGTGAGGTTTGGAGCTGTTGGGTTGTAGTATTGGGCAAATGTTGACGTGATGATGACGGCATTTGAGGAAAACACGGCGATCACCAGAGTTAAAGGAATCCGTCGTCTGGGTATTCATACCCAAATGGCAACCATTAAACCATTCATCAATTAAGTTGTTGCGATATCAGTCTGCACCAACGTGGTGGGCCGACCAACAACATTGCCATCCATAACGATATGTCACTAGCGTGTCCAAAAAGAGCCTAATTTAAGCTACGGGCAGCTTTTGGGGCTAAGAGGCCATTTAGCTGAACAAAGCAATCCCACAAGCACTTCATGTGTGGCAGAATATTGTCTCTGTTGCTACAGTACTTGAGAAACTGAGTTGTAAAATGAGTTATAATCAACACTAAAAGCACTGCGTGCTGCAATTTCACAATGGGAAATGTAGCCAGAATAATTTACCATGTTGGGATAATATGTGCCTCACCATTTTCAACAGGAATGCAGTAAACAGTACAAATAATACCCCCTCACAGGAGAATACAGAAGAGAGTAATTAGATGTTCGAGAGCAACCCCCGGTGCAGTTATATTTACAATCAGAGGTGATGCACAACCATCCTAAAATAAAAGCCTTAATGTTTTTCTGCCCTGCTCAGTAAGTATATGGCTGCGCACAATTTCAAAGGCAAGATGGTAAATCAGCTATAAAGGCTGACAGCTGAGGGTGTGTGTCTATATTCGTGCACATCTACACTCGTGTACAAAGGTTCACATTTGCTCAGGAGTGTTTGTGCACGTGTCTATCCGGGCCTGGACTGGGTGTGGCGTCTGTGGCCTGCAGACGAGACGAGGGATTCATCCTGTCTGACTGCAGCTTATCACTGGACTGGCTGTCACCTAATGAGATATTGGCAACCCTGCATTTAAAAGGTGGAGGCCACAAAGCTAAACATGCACGCACAGCAGAATGACTGCTGACTAAACATTGATTTGTCTGGAAGAGTTTGTCCGTAGCAAATTCTTTAGTTATAACTGTCCCATGTGGTTTCCTTGTTGATTAGTAGCTGTGGTGAGTAAAAAAAAAGAAAGACAAGGATTATTATCATTGTTCTGCACTTCACTTCCATGTTTGCTTTAAATCTTACACACTTTATTGTCACATCTTAGTGCTGGATGCATCAAGGAGCAGCTTACCCCCATCGTGTTGACATTACTCTGAGCTCCCTCTGAGTTTCAAAGCGAAACAACAAACGTTTGGAGTCCAATGAGCCATGTCCTCACACTAATCTTTCGAATGTCAAGAATGCCCAAACGACAGTGACAATGAGTGAC
Organism: Remorina albescens; assembly: GCA_034769265.1. Classification (NCBI taxonomy): domain Eukaryota; kingdom Metazoa; phylum Chordata; class Actinopteri; order Carangiformes; family Echeneidae; genus Remorina; species Remorina albescens. The sequence continues at coordinate 4,013,109 of CM068480.1, forward strand.
AGTCCACATTCAGAGGATCATCCCCATTAGCCCTCACTCTGCCCGTATCCATCGCCACATTCCTTTGTAGGCGGGATGTCAGGGGGGAGCTGTACTAAATGTGATACATTAGGTGCCAGCGGGTAAACAGAGGCTCCCAAAAATGTTATTAGTGCACTCTACTATGAGATCTAATGGGAGTCCAAGTACAGAGTAAAGGCTACAGCATGTGTGTTGCGGTCTTTGGATTACTACATGACATTGAGGGGCATTCTTTCCAAAGACGCAGGGCCTAAAAGAGGGATGCTGCCAACTGCGGTAGGATCCCAGTTGATGCAAAAAGGGCTCTACAGAGTGAAGAGACCTAATCGGTGTTGCTTAAATAACGGAAAAATGCATGTGTGTGTGTTGTGTCTGTGCTGGTGAAGCTGATGTTTTTCCAGCCCATCTGGAACCGTCACAGTCCCGTCGGTTGACCTCCGTCCGAGAAGTGGGTGGCTGTCCACAGCCGTGACGCAATGACAGCAAACATTACCTCTGAATGACAAGGTGGAGTGGGTGCCTTGGCTTGAAATAACAACATCCCAGACTTTGGATCACACTATCTGGGTCTTTATGGGATGAACACATAAATAGTTCAGTCATTTGCTGGATATTACGCAAAAAGAGTCAAACAGTTGTGAATAGGGGACTAATGTCAGTTCTGCTGTGACATAATCAGTTTATGTAAATGTACAATTTATTTTAGCCCCTACCTTTGTTGTTATTAGCGAACGCTGCTGACAAATCAGCTAGCCTTTTCTCTCGCTAAAATCCATATGTCCACCCATCGCCGCCATCAATCACGGCTAACAAACACTAGGTCCTCCCAAAGCCGCCAAGCACGCAAGATGCCCATGAAAAGCCTCATCCAAACAGACTCCGACATAAACCCCAGGATTTCCCAGGTGTTTGGGAGGCATGACATCACGTTGCCTTTCGTTTGAACACAATGAGGACTTTGAGAGGTGCCGGTGAGAACAGTCGGCAAAACAAGCTCCGAGCCATACATCAACAAAAAGGCCCCTTCTAAATAATATGGAAAGTAAAGATGAGAGCCAAAGCAGTTTGCAAGCAGCTGAACCCAGTTAACGCCTGGAAAAAATTATAGAAACATTTTGACGGGCAGGGAGGGGAAACACCAATGTCTGACAATGTGGAGGGGTGTGTGTGTTTGATGACAGCTGAGGGGGAGGGCATACATATTCAAAGAAACAATATTCTTCCTCACAGCAAGTCCATGTTAAAGACACAGACTTTTTTTGGTTTTGTGTTTTATTTCAGGACCTTGGAAACAACTGGCTGTTTGTGTGCAAGCAGTAGGCTGTCAGTTTTACCTTATTAAAATGTCATTGACTCTTAAACTGCATATTTATGCGGTGTTAACCAGCGCCTGATGGCAGAGCTTGCACATAGTTTTCGTTCTGGCTGGCAGGCTGAGTCAGACAGACTGTGTCACCCAGAGATAAGCTTTATTACACAATGTATGCACGGGGGCCTGTTTGATTGATGCTTCTCCGTTATTATTATGTTCTGGCTAGGTAATGTATTCCAGGCTTCCATAAAAGACCAGTTCTAAATTAGTTGTGTCAAATTGTGGCAGCAGAGGTGTTGGCCTTATCTTTACTATCTGTACATTGAAATGAGGTTGCGCTGACATTGTGGTTGGGCGGGAGGGAGGGAGGGAGGGGTTTCGGGTGCAGGAGGGAGGTGTTCGGTGCAGTTGCAGTAGCAAGATGGTCAGCAAATCGGGATCCCGGTAAATTAAAACCATTGAAAGTCTCTCTGCGTGGTTGTAAGGTTTCAAATGAAAAAAATAAAAAATGAAAACTAACACACACAGACAGAGTTGAGTGCAAGCTGATGTGGTAACACTAATCTATTTAACTCCTTGTTAACTCATAGTATCTCAATCAGACTCATAATTATTATTTATAAAACAAAGGCCTTAATTCCTCTCATGCATCTGCATTCCCCATCCTCATTATATATGAATGGGAGTTGACAGAACCTTGGCCAGACTTTCATTTTATCACTCTCTGTCATCCGACCAGCGGTAAAAGTGATATGATAGGTCGTGTTACAACGCCATATTTTATTCCCATTTCCTCTCCTTTGGCAGCTCATCAGAGTGAGAGGGGATCGCTTCTTTTCGGTCGGATGAGAAGCTTTGCGGTGAGGTGTGTGAATGGAATGTAGCATTTTGACCAATCTGACAAATGGACGAAAAAAATTGTGAAAGTACGGCACCTACTCACATACACACCAGTGCTCCATCTTTAGCCCGCGGGGGTGGAGGTAGCAATATGTTTGGGACGTGGAGGGGAGCACTCCAGGGAAACATCCACATACCTAACTGTTAGCCCAGATGTAACTCTGTTCTTTGTGTCAGAGCAGTCACATCTGTCTCGGCTCAGTGATCAGTACATGTGGGTGTCTCTGTGTGTATAAATATGTCTGTGTGTCAGTTTCCCAGCATATGTGGCTGTGTACACGAGTCCGTCTTTGTGTACACTATTTGTCTGCATGCTCCCTGGTGCTGATGGATCCCAGTTAATGTTCTGCAGCACGGGGACTCTCATCCCTTAATAGTTTTAGCAGTTTCACCCAGCGAAGTGTCCACCTATCTTCAGCAAAGCCCGGGGTGGTTAGAAGTCGAACAACTGAGTAACATTTATGGCTTTGATGGCTTCACTTACTCTGCAGTGATTAACTTTAAGTGACTTTGTAGTAATGATAGACATTAAAGACCCAGTTTCACAGCTGAAAGTGATGCTAGCCCAAACCAAAGTATAAAAAAAAAGGTCTTGTCTTTCTTAGTAGCAACAAGCAACTAAATGCATAACTATATGTTGGATTTCACTGTGATTTATTGCGTAGTGGGTTTTAATAGAGAACCAGTTATACACATTAGAAAATTTGCTTACTAGCCATACTAGCCAGTAAAACTGTTTGTATAAAAATAACCCTGGTGAAGTCATTGGGTGATCTCAGCTTGGAATGGAAAACCTGCACTATATCCAGTTCATTAGTTTGAAAGATGTAGGTATTCACTAAGCAGGCTGCACCCCCTGAATCCTTGTGATCTGATAAACTGGATGAATGCATTTCCTTCCTCTGTGAAACCCTTAAAAAGTTTTCTTTACATTCACGTTTGGTAACGGACAATTTTCTCCGCTCAGCTTTTTCAAACATTTCAGCATTCCCATGTTACCACCACCTGTAGGACATGTGAATGCATCCTCATCCGCCTGCACGGGATAAACCAAACAGGAACCCGCTCATAGAACAGCTGCTCCCTTCGCAAAAAGCTTCACGGCAGTCAAACAACACAGCGGCATCAGCTCTTTCCCAAAGGACCCTGGCACCTCAAACGCTGCTGTGACATTTCCCAAAGGGGCTCCGAATCAGCCTCTTCAAACTTTACATCGAACATTTCATGTGCAAGGGTCAAAATAAAATGAGATGATATTTTAACATGAACGCCAAACAACAGACAAGATCATTTAATGTTACTTACAGTGCAGTTACATCATCCATTTCAAGCTCCAGCAGTGTCACGGTGCATTCATTCATTTCAGCTGAACTACCGATTGTTTTCAGCATCCCTATTTGAGCTTTTTTTTTTTCCCTAACAAGCAGCTATAATATGCAAATGTGTAATTTATGAAGAACTTTGGAAATGTATCCACATGAATGGAAATAAAGCTGCTCTTTTTTCTGAACTCGCAGCTGAAGTCTCAGCTAATTGACACCACACAGAAAACACTATATCTAACCTTTACCTTTAACCCATTTTTAGGTCAATGAGTGGTTGTGAATACGTCTGTTTAAAAAGGGAGCAATGAAAGAGTTCTCATATCCAGCATAACTGAAGGCCTGATCTGTTAGAAGTATTGCGAGCAGCAACACTTTCATCATCACTCTGACAGACAGACAATTGCTGTATTTTTCCAGGCAAAACAATCATTTTGAAGCAGTGACGACAAAGAGGTTAGAAAAAGACACATTGTGGCAGCCACATGCAAACACAACCTTGTCCCTGCTTTTTGATTATGTGCCGCAGCTAACAAGGTATCATTCACGCTTCAGCTGTTATTATTGAGTCATCTGGGGCAGAAATTTAATTACACTTCTGAGCCGTCTGGAAAAAAAAAAGAAAAAAAAAAAAGAAAAAGAAATCAACAAATAGCAGAGGGCTCGGATTATTTCAAGAGGTGCCACCGGGGCCCAGACACTGACATTAACAAATAGTTTTCATTAGATATTTTCCATCTGACCAGGCGGGATCTTCTCTGATGTAAATATTGCCAGAGTGGGACGAGAGGTTAGCGCCTCACCTACAAATGAAGGATGGAAAAAAAGCCCCCTTATCAGCAGCCAGAGACGGCGAGTTTATTGTCCGATTGACAAAGAAGAATCACCTCAGAATATAATTTCCTTCTCATCAGCCCTATTCAGTAATGTAATTTAAAATGAGAGTTAGTGGTCACATGAAATATAACCACCAAACTTTAGCACATCCCTCCCTAAACTTATTAATTGGATCTGTTCTAATATAACAAAGCGCTCCAACTGTTGCCTTTGAGTTATTTTAATCATTACCACCAAACTTTCTGACGGATTTTAGAGCCAGGGAATCATTTGGTTGCCTGTTGCTTCCAGTTATCAACACTGCTAACAAATGGCTTTGTGTATTAGTGCATCTCATGCGCCTCAGAGTGTCTGCTGGCAACATCAGATGTAACCTGATCCGTTTAGACGTCATCTTAAACACACTCACAGACACGCTCTCACTGCCAGTCATCTCATTTCTCATGACCTCTCTGACAGGGGAGGACCGCACTGCTTGTTTGGGTTTTTTTTTTTAGAGTTTGAGGTTTTCAACCTGGGTGCACCTGAGAACAAAAAATCATCTTAAAATCTGACAGACATAAAAGGTTTCGAATTAATATCATGGCACATCTCGCTAGATGGACCAGGACGAGAGGGAATGTCTGAGGTAAAATGTAAAGGAGATAAATCTTTTTTCCAGTCACTTCAACCATCCAATTTGTCATTAACAATGGAGCCCTCTCCAGAGGTAAGGCAATATCCGCCATATCTAGCACCACAGTCTTATATATGGCTGCATCTCTACTCATATACCCTTTCAGATGGTCATTAATGGGAAGAAGGGTGGGCTAGGATCTCCAAAAACAGTCTCTCTTAATACATCATGCTACACACCGTCTCCTTTCCTGACTGTGACAGCGGCTACACCCATCGTCCTTGGCTTTGCTTTGACCACAATTATTCTAACCGTGCACAATAATCACACAAACTGACAGACCTGTTTGTCTTGGAGACCAATCCACGTCTCACATGTCCATCACTGCAAGAAGTCAGGGTTGACTTGCACCTCACTGGAGGCTGAATTACGCACAGACCCAAGCTTGTTCGTGGACGGAGGTTGGAGGTGTCATTTCTGGGGTTTATATCATTCTTAAAATAGGTGAGAGGGAATAAGGCCAGGCACGATGTAGTGAAGCGTGCGCAAGAGATGTGCTAACTGTGCAATGTCACGCTCTGAAAAGTAGCTTTAAATGAGTCTGATTGCTATGATATCATCAAAGAAGTGATTTAAGGCGTAGTTGCGGTTGTGCAACATGCCTCAAAACCACAACATCACATATTCAGTGCTAAAGCTAATATAATTTCCATATGGCCCGTGACACTGTAGTTTGTCAGCGGTGGGACATGAAACATGGTCATTTGCCAAAACAAAGATTGCTGCTGCTGCTGTGCGTGTAGTCAACGACAAGACGATTCAGCAGAACACAAGCAGCACAGAAACATCATACCATTATTGCAGCCAGGCAGAAAAACACCTGATTCAACAAATGATTGCTTTAATCGATTCTGCTTGGTCTCCATCATCGCATTACAACAGCAAACAGCGTGAAGATATCCGGGCCAGATTGCAGGCCCTAACCCTCAAACCCACACAATTTCAGGCTCAGTTAGCAACATAATTAATTCAAACTCACAGTTGGAAGATCTGTGTTTTGTGATTATGCTGCCCTGTGGTGGCTAAAAAAACAAAAACAAAACCCATAGCCTAGCTGTCCTCTTTGGATGTATGAGCAGATACTTATCTACAGGAAATGGAAGATCAGACTTCCACATATTGCTTTTTAATGAACACAGAGCGTCTCTGTCCAGAGGGGCTCTAATGGGCTCGCATGTGACACATCATCTGCACTGGGCATTTCGGATACCAATATCAATCCCATATCACCCAACACCATTTCCACAGTTTTGGCCTTGCACCAGGCACGACGCAGGGTCAAAAGGTCAACGTGGTGCACATTTGTTCCTGGACATGTGTAATGATGCTATCAACTCTTCCTCTAGATCGGTTATATACAGAGGACACTGAGGGCCAAGTACTAAAAAAGCCCAAAAGGTATTTATTTTAAACCTTAAACACACACTATAAGGGGCGCCCCGGCGGCTCACCTGGTACAACGAATACCCTGAAGGCTTACTCCTAACTGCTGCATGTCATCACCCCTGTCTCTCCCTGACCTTCCTGTCCCGCTTCTATTGCAGTCGTCCAAATAAAGGCCAAACACTGGCTTTGCTTTCCACTTTGGACCCAGCTTTTGCTGAGTGAAGCAGTTAAGTTTAATGCTGAACTCGCCACGTGTCCTCTAGACTCGAAAGTAAACAGCTGTTAATGCTAACTGCAGCTGAACTTACAAAGAGCTCCTTTAACCTTGATTAAAACGACCGTTATTTTTAGGTTTGAAAATTGTCGAGACGTTTCGGATTATTTAAATCAAGCTTGACAAAACATATATCGCCCGCCTTATCTTATCTTTAATGAAGTGTTTAACCCATTTTTGCTTATTAAATCTTTACAGAATGTTTTCTCAGTCAGTTCTTACTCTGAATGAACAACACACTTTGGTTATTTATCCATGACACTTTTCTAGATTAGCATTTTTGTCCAGTTTTTTTTCACTGTTACAAAGTCACTGGCCCCCACACAGTCTTAATGAAGCAGGTTATTTGTTTTTTTCTTTTTTTCTCTCAACTTCAACTTCGTTGGTTATCTACTAATGAATATTTAATGTTCGAGAGAAATACTTAATTTGAAACCAAGTGGTCCAGGGCTTTAAGTAAATATTTATCTCACTTTAAAACAATCCAGATTTTTACTTCTCTTGTGAAATTTCCCATGCGATGCATTAAAGTGTTGAGTTTCATACTTTGGCTTGACTCGGAGTCACCATGGCATTACTTTCCAATGGTGCCGAGTGCATTTGGAGATTAATCTGGACAACTGTTCTCCTGTTTGTGATACATCATAGCCAGCCAAATGTGGCATTAACCTTTTTATGCCCACACCAGCTTGTACTTAAACAGTATGATTACTGACCCACAGTGATGGACGTGCAGCGCTGCAAACATCCAACATGAGCGGTGCTTTCCTCCCCACCCCTCCTGCCTGGCTCATAATCAGCTGCATCCTGCTGCCTCTTGGAGGAAGGAATGTGACACAAAGTGTAACATGCCACACACAAGCTCTGTGTAAGTCATTTCTGAGACAACAGCACATGATTTGGGATCACGCATTACTGCACAACAAGTTTGATTAATTTTCACTGAGTTCGTGTGCCAACACGCATCATCCATAAATTCATTCTGCTTTTATTTTGAAACATAACCATGTGGCAAAGTCATTTTTTAAAGATTTATGACGTATTTAAAGAAGCAGTAAACATCACCCTCTCATTTAGAAACAGACAGACGCCCCAAATTTGAAAAATAATTGATAAACGGAGTATAATCGCTTGTGTGCTGTACTCAAACTGGTTGTGCGTAGACATTTTGAGAGTATTTAGAGTAACAGACCACTTCAAATGAGCATTAATCTGATTAAGAGCGCAATTTATTTGGGTTTCCGTGCTCAATAGAGACCCTTCCTGTTGAGCACACGATCTGCCAATGAAGCTGAGGGACCCAACCTCGATGAATGGCCAACAGCTGTGTATATAGAATGAGTACATTTCCTCTGGCAGTGAAAAAAACAACACAAAAAAAAAAAACCCACCCTGTTTCAGTAAAACACTGAGTCACCGCTCACACACTATATACATATGTGCAAATACAGTCTTTGAGATTTTACCTTTTCCTCTATCGTTTCAGCATGGAAATGTGTTATTAAATAGGTTCGAAGCCATCTGGGCAGCACTGTAGAAATTAAATTATATATTTTTTAGTTTCCTCAAAATCTTACAAACGTAACTTTCAGTGGGCAGCGTCGTTTCAATACGACTCAAAATGAGATGGTTTTAAGAGACGAACTTCTGGAGCCAAGGGGCTCAGCTTGTGTGGAAACTTGTGACGCTGCTTGCAGTTCAAGCATGGAACACGCCGTAAATTATAAACACAATTTCCATGTGTAAATCTTTTTTTTTTTTTATTTTTTTTTTTTTTACTAGCTGCATCTGTTTCCGTCCATGTTTGCCCCACAAAAATTTGACGACACTTGAAGATATATATACAGAAAAGTTTTGAGCAACTTATTAAATAGTTATTCCATTAAAACAGACCGGCAGCCCAGAGTTGAAGATGAATATCGTCCTGAAAATAAAAAAATAAAAAAATAAAATAAGCAGGATTTTATCGCCATAGATTTCAGGTCGAGAAACGTAAAGCCATAATATTGGTAGTAAAGATGTCTCCTCCAAACTGACAGCTCCCAAACCCCAGTTCATAAACCTGTCTAGAGATTATGTGCATGGCTGAGACACACAGACTAACTACTTGGCCGGCTCAGCAGTGGAAACACTCTGTGCTTGACTATATTCTGACTGTTGATGATGCTTTAGAGAGAGTAAACGCACAAGCATAGGTATGGTTCATTCATTTCTATGAAAAAAACAATCAGACTCAGACGATCCTTATTTGGCTTCGCCTCGGTGCTTGCTTGCTTGCTTTCCCATGGCATGCTCTGAGAATTTATTAAATATGCAAACTAAATGCCACAGTATATTCAGACGATGATAAACAGTTTTTGTTTGTTTTCCCTTTCAACTTAAAACCTCGACTCTCCATCCAAGATTCCAAAACAGCTGCGTCAGTGTAACCATAGTGCTGCAATTTGGATAAATGGTGAAGATGAAAGCCGAATTACGTTTTTACATGCCTTCTAGACTGCTTGCACATTTTTCTTAAAGCACCAATGTCTGGGTGTGTAATTACACACTAAATGCTGTTTTTTTGTTTTTTCTTCAGTTTTCTTTTTCTTTTTTTTTTCTGTTAAAGGAAGTATGTGTCGCTGCACAAACATTAAGCCCGACTGAAAATGGGTACATTGCACAAAGCACACCCCAGATTTAGAGTTCCTGCTCAGACGCAACTGAGAACAACAGTGCTATTAAACTAATCAATGGTCTTTATCGGTGGAGCCCAACTTTTCTGGCTGGCAGTATGTCCTAAAATGAAGCAGCGTCTGACCCCTTAAATTTGATATGAACTGTGATTTGGGAGCAGTCGGGCCAAAGTGATTTTTCTTTCTCGCTTTACTTCTTTCAAATAATTTTGAGAGGCCTCAAAGGGTAAAATTAGCAGTGGAAAGTAACTTAATATTATTTCTCATGTAGGCTACTATACTTTTACTTTTTTGCTGCGTATATTTCTAACCCAATTCACTTCAGATGTTAATGCACACAACTACGGTTACTTTCCAGATTAACTTTTCCATTCAAATTCTCTGAAACATGACACAAGATTAAAGTATCCTAAATAACAATATGGAGCAGAGTTACTTATTCAATTAGCTCCAAATTACTTAACACATGACATAACGCATCACTAATAGTAATCAAATAAATAAAGGGCAATTTTTCTGCATTATCAACATGTTTCTCTTTTAAATTCAATGCACATTTTACTGATAAGAAACAAATTGTGTGCTTTTGGTTCAGCAGACTGCCATAAAATAAAAGACTTCTGTACACTGCTTACAAAGTCCCTCATGAGTGAGATTTTTTGATTAAGCACTTTTATTTGTAAATATGTACTTTTACACTGTGGTGTTACAACTTTTTTTTTAAGTCAAGCATAAGTACAAATATCCACCATTTCACAACAAATTTTAGTTCTTAAGAGAACTAAAAATAAAAAAAAGTAAAAAGACATGAGGTTCGCATTTTCTCCCTTCACATTAATCATGTCTGACCCCTCAGATTTATCTTGTGGCCTCTTTTTGGAGGGGTCCAGACTGACAGGTTGGGAACCACTATGCTGTTACACCTCCTGTATCATTGGAGAATAGATAAATAAAAAATATGAACAAATAAATTAAATGTGTGAACATCAAGGCTAGAAATTTTCAGTATTTACTCTGCCATTGAAAAGAAAGACTTTTTATTTATTTAGCAGTATGATGAGAGGAAGTGTGAAGCGATTCGCTGTGAGGGAATGGTGGGTGTCCTCAGTTATTTGAGGGGGCTGAAGATCTCTCCAGTGTCAGGCAGACAGAGAAAAAGACATGGGGTGTGATTTGTTAAATGCAGGACGCCCCCTTGTATTGTTTCAACAACACGGGGGGACATCTGGCACTGGCAATACAGCTCAGTGTTGAGGTCTCCATCTTCTTTCTCGAGCAGTGAGCTGTGCAGCATTGAAGCACTGCCTGCATATTCTCATGCTAATACCCAAAGAGGCAGGAGCAGATGTGAAACATTTGGTTCTGTTCTTGTTCACTTGTAAAGAAATAATGTTCCCCGTTATCATTTCACTTTTTTCTTGTCTTTCTATGTGTCGTAAAAAAAAAAAAGAGAGAGAGTTCATGGCAGAGGCCATCTTCTTTGGTGGCCTGATGGCTCTTGCTGGAGGTAAGTGGTCTTGTGGGCGAAATCTGAAGATCTGAGGAATAATTCTGGCGTCTCGCAAAACATGTTGCTGCAGCGAGAATTTTTGAGCATGGTTCACTAAACAAACATACATCTAAAATTACCCCTGCGAGCATTACAGCAGCTTCTAATTGTCTGCTCAGTTTGTGTGCTTTTGACTTCATGTATTTTAATGCATGTTGTGCTTCTTGCTGACTTTGTACTTTTAACGAATATGTGCAGTTGAGGTAAATTGCCTGTTTATAAAAGGATCAAATTAATAAATGTGTGAAATATGTACACTTTACAAGTGTGTGTGTCATGTTTCTACTTTTTTTTATGACTCCGTAATTTTGTACATGAGAATTGCCTCTAATTTGCCTGACTTGAGGCTGTGCGTCCCGCCTACCTGAAAACTCATTGGTTTCCACCTGCTCCCCTCGTCATCTGATTGGCCAGAAAAAAATGCCTGTCAAGTAACCTGCCGTGCCAGACAAGTTTACAACTCCACACACGTGCGGCTGGTCCATCAGGGCTGCTGCCATCCTGCTCACAGAGACCGGACTCTGGGACCTGGGAGGACCTTTAATTTGGCTGCTTCCAGTTTGGGGCTGGCTTTTTCTCACCTGTGCCCAGCAGGTGTTTCTTTCTCTTCTTTTATTATTATTATTATTATTATTATTATTGTTGTTGTTGTTGTTTTTTCTTGGTGGAGACAGGGATGTTTTCCATCGCACACTGTGGATGAACATTCACTCTTTGCCTTCTTCATGGCCGGAGGACTGAACAATGTGTGCCTAGCATGGCCGTGGCTCCAGCTGAGACCACCCAGGGACCGGTATGGCTTTTAGCCGCATCAGTAGACCGGACCCCCCCGGCCCGGCCCGAGGCATCTCCAGGAAAGCGGCGGTCATGCTGTGCTCCCTCCTCACCTCCCTCTTCCTCCTGCACTGCCTGGCCGGCCGCTGCAGCAGCAGCAGCAGCAGCAGCGGCTCTTCGCCCTCACCGGTCGGAGCCTCCTCTTCTTCCTCCACCTCCACCTTCTCCACCTCCGGCCGGGGCTCGGGACTGTTCGGGGTCCGGGGTCCGAGCTCGGTGCGCACCAAGCGGCTGGTGAACGGATGGAGCGCCGCCGGAGCCGGAGCCGGCGCGTCGCGCGCCTCGCCGGTCCTGCCGCCTCCGGATTTAGTCTCCTCCCGGAAAGTGTCGCCGAGGTTCGCAGGTAAACTCAGTCCGCTCGGGGAGGGCAGCAAGAAGCTGCCCCAGGCTCTCATCATCGGGGTGAAGAAAGGAGGGACCCGGGCTCTGCTGGAGTTCCTCCGGGTCCATCCGGACATCCGAGCCGTCGGAGCGGAGCCGCACTTCTTCGACCGCAACTACGAGAACGGCCTGGAGTGGTACAGGTAGGACCCAAACTCACTGCTAAAACCAGCAAATTAAAACTCACATCATCCAACCGAGGTCACCGAGGCTATTAAATATAGATTAATTAACGCCCCTCTTAAAACCTTAACTCCTAAAGTCTTCACTCCAGTTTATTTTTAATAGGCATTAAATCTGCCATGATGATAAAGTGCGTTTTCCCAACTTTTTCCTTTACAAGCGGCTTTATCACTGATAAAGACCCGGTCTGGATCTGTATTTCACATCTCAACCTTTAGAAAAAGTGGCCTAATTGCTGCTGGAAGAAGCCCCGTGGACAGCCTGTTGATTTATTACGCCACATTAGGCCTGCTTTCATCAGATCTTATCAGGCTGCCCATTTTGATGCATATTTTAGGGTTGACTGGCTTTAAGTTTCTGTGGTCAGGGCCATGCTGGAATCACCACTTCCCATCTCCATTAATCTGAGAAATAAGACGAGGTCGAATCAGAGTATTTGATATTTTAGACATAAAGAAATAAATAAGTTCAGCTTTCATCTTTGGCGGAGTTTACACCTCATATAAATCAATCTGAAGCATCTGTGCAGTTTTTCTTTCTTTGTATTTTGTTTAATTTAACTTTATTGAGGACTTTTCTAAAGAAAACTTCCCTTTCTGTGTAACTTTTTCAAAAGTTTTTTTTTTTTTGGGAAGATTTATTGCATTTAATTAATCTAACATGTTCCATAAAACCAGGAGTTTTAGCATATTAGCTGTGATGAATTATTCATCTGATTATTAACACAGTCTGTGGAAATCTGACAGTGCTCTTCAGATGTACCGAAAACATACTGGAGCTTAACTTAATGCTTGCACAAGCCAAATATTAACAAAGTACAAAAGGCCTTATTAACAGGAGTTTAAGGAATATTTTACAGCTGAGCACGTTGACATAGTTTATGGTATCCAGAGTAAACTGCCCCAAAATTGTAATTTAGAAAATCAAAGCCTTTATTCATTCAAAAGGTGTCTTTTTAAATGAACTTTTAAGGAGGGAGAGAAGTTTGCAGCGTAGTTAGCCGTTAATGCTGAAGTAGCTGTTTCGGTCTGAATTTGCTTTTCTAGAAACAGGTTTGAGTTCTGCTGACAAAAGTGAAACTCCACAGAAACTCGGTCCCCACATAAACACACATTTATTCTCCTGCAACTTCCCCGTGTCCTCGTGGAAGAGTACGCTGTGTTTTCCTCGCTCAAGTTGGATTTGTGATTGATTTCATCTGTCACCGCGAGTTTGTGAGTGAGTGTTGTGTGTTCACATTTCCACAGGCCTGTGGGGAATAATGGCTCTGCCTCTCAGTGGTTCTCTGTCTAATGGGCCATTGCCGACATTGCAGCTCTGTTATTAAGAAGGATTAGGGCCATAATGAAAGGTTACCTGAGCGTCTCAGGAGGTATAATTCACCTTTTGATTGAGTTAACACTACACACAGCACCCACTAAAAGCCCGGGGACAAAACTTTTACTCTCGCTCACCGACAACTCCCTTCAGACCCTTCTGACTCACCCCCTCTCTTCCCCCTCAAACGCTCTGGCTCTCGCCCATCTCCCACTCACACACCTCCCTCTTTGTGCCTCTCTGAGAGTGAACATTCTCTTTTCGCCATCACTCTTTCACACCCTTCTGTTTACCTATTCATCCATTGTGAGGTTTTATATCCATGAGGGTCCCATCTATCCCGAGGAGTTGCCAAGATTCTCTGGAATTTGGACCGTGCCTCCAAGGACAGACCTCGGTGCCGGTTCCCCTTAATGCCGTCCATTTAAAACAGAAGGACCTTTGAATCGAAAAGAGGGATAAATAACAGTTAAAATACCCCAGCTCACTCTGCAGGAGTTCACCTTGTCAGTTCTTGTCAACAACATCCGAGCGTCTTCCTGTTTAAAGCTTTCGTGTTGCCGTAGAAGCTTTTGATTGAGTCGCGTTCATTTGAAGTTGTTGGCTCTGGGTCATGTCGACGTGCTGTTGTGTGCTTTAGAAGTGCTTGTAAAAACCAGGAAATGAGTCTAATTGCGTTGCTAAATGTAAGCAGCCCTTTGTCAATATCAATATCTCGGAGTCGCAGTCAGAGGACCGGCAGCCTCAAACATATTGGACATATGACAGTTTTGAAAACTAACGTGGAGGCTGAAGAACAAACTCCCAAACATTAAGATGCAGCTCCACACATAAGTATATCATGAATACTGTCCAAGAAAATAAAATAAACAAAACAAAACAAAAAAAGGCTAGATCTCTTGGTGTTTTCACAGAACAAGGACAGATTTTCTGTGACTAATCACTGTGTCCAATTTGCTTGAATTATGCAATTCCTTTCATTAGCAATAATGAATATTTCAAACATGGAAGCTTCCGTCTCAGGAGACTCTTTGTTTATTGTCGGGGCTGATATGTGTCCTTAGCATGAATCACTCGTCTCTGTCCCTATGGGAATGCGTGGAACATATTTTAGCACCTCTAAGCTCTTAATGTGATGTGGCAACATCTCTGGCTCTCTTTTCCAGCATTTTCCCAGAATTATACTTGTCTGGCTTGTTATGGGAATCTCCATTAACTCTCCTAAAAAGTCAGCTGCACACCCGAAGCTATGATGCAAAAATCTGTCATTTTTGGAGAAGGATAAAAGTTGCTGTTTTGACGCCATGGCTGTCAAAGCATGAAACACTGGTAGCTTTGAACTTTTAACTTCACTTTTATGTTTGCAAAAATCTGAATCGTGAAAAAAATTCGCTTTCACCATCTGCATTTATTTAGAAGTTGATAAAACTTTCATCCGTTTATTTTACTTTATTTTACATGTCAATGACTTTCTGAGGGTTTTTTGTTCCCAGTAAAAATATCTAAGATGTTGACTGTACATGGGCTAAAATAAAATGCAGTCATTTTTGAAAAATTGACAAACATTTTTTTTTTTTTTTTGCAATTTGAATAAAAAAAATTTTTTTCTTCTAATGCTTTTTTTTTTTTTTTTTTATGTAGAGGTGTACAGTTGTGTACTCTTGGTAAAGATGGTCAAGAAACCAGCACCCAGCCCAAATGCCGAGTCAGTCAGTGTTAGATTTCAGTACACGTTTCTCAGCGGTGTATCTGTATAATCACATACAAGCTGTTAGGCTTTTGTTGTGGAAATGGACACTCAGGGTCAACAGGGAGGTCAAGCACAAACACGGTAAACTAAAGCAGAGGTCCATGACATAGAGGAGTCACTATTATGTTTTTTGGAATGCTTGGGTTACTCAACATCCACCTTTCACCTGTCTAGACCTGGCCGCTGCAGTTCCGGTTGGAGGTCTACAAACTGGGTGGCTCAGGCGTCACCAGATCCCTTAACGGTTTTAATTACTCCTCAAAATTAACATACAGCCAATGCACTGCCAATTCTGCCACATTCATATTTATCTGACACAAACAAACAATCCTATTGCATGCAGAAATACACACATTCTTGGTTTCTTTTATCTGTAGCGACAGGCATGACACAGACAAGAACTTGGAGAAACAAATAAAAATCCAGGTGTATGGCAGGTTGTGTATCTGCAAACGGGAGTTAATCGAAGTTGGTGTATTCAATTCAGCTTCCTGTTTAAAGTTTTCCTTGCAGTATGTAATATTTGAAACCATGAGAAAGCATTACAAAATGAATACGCTCAAGCCGAAGAATCATAAAATTAGGGGTTTCCCTGTCCATAAAACTGGCTTCATTTGAAAGAACATTCTGTAATGGTAATAAAATAAAGGGTATTAATCATAATAGCAGTGACTTGTGTCAGAAAGCGGCTCCGTTGCATAGCTTGAGCCGTATTTCCAAGCCGAACGGCGGTCTGTGTGGCAGGACGGGTTCAGATGTGGCTATACGCAGCAAATCCAAGATTTTCTCTCTGTTTCTCAAATACAATCTGAGACCCAGATGTAAATAACATGGGTCCAATCTGTGTTCAAATTCCATAAATGCCACTTTTTCTTTTCTTATTAGCATTTCCCGACATTAGGCTTCTCAGTTGGTTTGTTGACACAAGTCTTTTTTTTTTTTTTTTTTTTTTTTCACAGAATAAATTAATCAAATTTGTCAAGTGCACACTGAAAAGTTCCCAAGAATGTCTTCATTGCTGGCTGTGTTTGAGCAGCAAAGCTTAAACTGTGGCTTTGTTTTTTTGCTTCCTGATGTTTTACGTGTCACTCTTAGTGTAGAGAGTAAAGCAGCGGAACGCATGACACAGCCCTAAATGGGAGAGGCGACATGATTAAAGTAAAAACCGAAAAGAAAGAACCACTTCAGCTGTGTGTCTTAACTGTTGTTCCTACAATTAACTAAGCACATTGTAAATTGTGGGACACACAAAACTGACATGTGTGTATATTTATTGTGCATTTGCACCCAGTGATCCTGACAGAACCAGACACCGGCTGGAACATGAGGCCAAATTTAACAGTGTGTGTACACTATAAGAACATATTTATGTCAGCGTACAAACTAAAAGCTCCTCCAGTGTGCTTCAGGCGGTCATTGGTGCTCTTGCATGTAACCCAGCCAGGAATGACATGTTCCTCAGAGTTTTAAATAGAGCCGGTGAGTTGAAAATAGGTTGAGTCTTCACCACGCGCTCCCTTTGCACAGCTCTATACACCAACTCTGAAATACTCGGCCATCTGAATTTATGTACAGCACGAGGAACATCCTGGAATGTTTTGGGGTTTTTTTTCTGGTTTTAATTATCTATCTGTGCAAACCATTAAAAAACGTATCTCCACGGTCTCGCTAAAGAGGCTTTGAAAGGAGCTATTAGTTTTAGCTTTTCTGTACAGCATAGTCTTAAACAGATTTTACCCAATTCCCCTGATTGATTTATTCTGTTTTCCATTAGAAAATACTAATAAGAAATGGACTATATGTAACAGCTTGAAATGGCTTTTCTAGTGTAATTAGATTTTTTTGTCATGGTGAAAGCTGCACTGGAACTTATTTTGGAAAGTATTTATATACAGGAAGGAGTTTCTCCGTATGCATTTTCTCAAGTACTTTCCACACTCAGTGATTTTTCTCTTGTCAAACTTGTAATCTATCTGTTCTGTCTAAAAATCCAAAATCATTTGTAAGAGTGCTTCTTCAGAATTTCGATGGCTCCATATTTTTAGGAGCACAACTTCATGTGCAAACGTAGAGGAAGGTTTGTGAAAGGCAGGTGGAGTGGAGAGAGCTGGCGGAGGTGGAGGGGTCATGAGTGGGGTTTTAGAGGGCACACAAACAGCGGGCGTAACGTGATCACCAGAGACCTCCTGAGCATGAGCTCTGAGCTGCACCAGGATTGTGAAAGTGATTATCGTGGGGTATAATTGTAAAACCGGGACACTCACCTCCTGCTGAAGGCATGCAACCCCACCAACGACTGTAGTCCCCCCCACCTGCCTCCGCCAACTCCTTGACCTCCGCCACCCCCACCGATATCTTTGCATGCCCTTAGCAGCTGACCCTAAGAGGCCCCATGCAGGGGAGATAGATAGAAGCGAGGGACCTATCCAAAGTAGTGCCTGTCAGCAGCTGCCCTCTGGCATGCTGGGAATCTGCCCCCCGATGGGTGGGTGAGGACAGGCAGCAGGTGCAGGGTGCTCTGTAGACACCACCTGGATCTCCACCAGATGCTCACACCTGATGCATTCACCTGACACACCTAAAATAAGAGCTGTTTGTTATCGCCTCGCAGCCAAGCAAGATGAAGGTGGTGTAAATATTTCAGGTGTCAGAGATCACGATCTCCTGGAACTTTGATGACCACGTGCAGAAAGGAAGTTTGATTGATCACAGTCGGGGAAGGGGGGGTTACTTCTGGGGACTTGCCACACAATATGCCACCCTCAGAGTTCACAATGCCAACAGATGGTACTGTAACATTAAGATCAGGTTACATTGTTTCTGGGATTCAGTTGTTTATTCACTTTTGGGTTTCTGTGTAAACTACTCAGCAACCTGTTTCACCCTGTCGTATCTCAGACCCATTCGGCTCAGCAGCTGTCGGTCCTTTTATGAGGCATTAACAGATATATTATGCAGCATTTATTCTGGGATTCAAATTTCCAAAAGAGCACTTGAGGTCACTTTTTATTATCACAACTGTACAAAAA
The DNA here is from genome assembly GCA_034769265.1 of Remorina albescens. Taxonomy (NCBI): domain Eukaryota; kingdom Metazoa; phylum Chordata; class Actinopteri; order Carangiformes; family Echeneidae; genus Remorina; species Remorina albescens. The sequence goes on from CM068480.1 coordinate 4,031,555, forward strand.
TACATTGTTCTGTAAAGCATCTATGCTCTGTTATCATTTATATCACTTAATGTTTCCGAAGTTGAGATGTTTGACCTTTTCAAAATGTTGATTTTTTACCTCTACAGTTCATTGTTTTATTTTCAGGAGATATACCTGAAGAGCTTGAACAGTTTATAGTGGTTTTCAAGCAATGCCCATGAACGTCAGTGATTTATTTTCCTTGAACTTCTTGGAAACCTGCCAGCTAATGTTTTCTCATATCACAGCAGTTGTTGCTTCAGGCACGATACAAGTAGTGGGACTCAAATGAAAAAACAGAAGAATAACGTTTGCAATTTTTCTCCTGTGCTATATTTCTGTTCCTCTATGTTTCTTTTTTTTTCTTCTTGGCATTTCAAGGTTGGTGGAGGTTAAGTGTTATCCTTCAACAAACAGAGACTGTAACCCTATCATTTGGCACTGGAGAGTCAAGGGGCTTTAGACGAGACTCTTCCTGCGCACTTCATAGAATCAAACTAAACAAACCGCAAAACAACCTCCAGAATTCATCCATATCAAGACTTTCAGAGAATTTGCCACAGTGCTTTAGGATTTCAGGAACATGCAGCCAAACCCATGTTATTTGGGCACAGAAGGGCTCGGTAAATGATGCATAGATGGAGCATGTACATGTTACAGCCCTCAGTGGTGCCGATTGGCAGGGTAAACCAACGCCTCAGCGTGATGGATCTCTCTTTCCCATCTCACAGGCAACAGCTTTATCACAGGACAGGGAGCCCTCCGTATTTTCCACGGGTGAGAAAAAGAAAGAGACAGAAATTGAGGGAGAACCATAGTGATGGAAAGCCTGGGAACCAATAAAAATAAGGAAGCCCTCTCCTCTTGGGTACTCCATTTCCTGTTCCAACTGTAGTGTTTTCTTTAGAATACTTCTACTACATGTTTTGGGTTTTTTTGTTTCTCTGGCAGACATCTTCACCCCGTATTTCAAGTTCCTTTAACATTAAAAAACATTTAAGTGTTTACTACTCTAGGAAGTTAGAGGTTTGTCTTTCCAGCATTTTACCTCCATTCACTTAGCAGGAAAGCATTTACTATTTTCAAGGTTTTGTTTTGTTTTGTTTTTTTTTTCAGCCAAAATTGAATAGTTTTCCTTTCTGCCCTTGTGCTTAAAGGCATGGGCTCTGACACACTTGCCATTTGTGCTATCTGCAGCTGCCTGTGTGGTGATAGGATGGCACCAAACATCCTTTTTCTGGGGCTCCACTGGGGCATGGCTAGTGCCAATTGCCCTGGCAGGCTCCGCCCTGCAGACACGGGCAGAGCCTATGCCAGCAGTACCTCAGGCACAACCTCTAATTGACTGCCCAACCTCTGTCCCCATGCAAAAACCAGAAATACACTTAGCTGTTGCTAAGCTTCAGACACAAGTGTGTGTGTGTGTGTCTCTTGGAGTCCATCTCAAATGAGGGATTGGCATTTTTTTGGCATGGCTGGTAAAGAGGCCAACAAAATATTTCCTTCAGATGTTGTTTTGGAGCTTTCAGTACTTCTACATCCAGTGTATTCTGTGTATTCCTGCTAGATGCAGAACAAAGAGTCGTATGGTGGTGCAGAGCGAAATAAAACATGCTGAAGATTAGGATTTGGCAGCACTATAGACCGCGACCAGAAATCCTGTACAATTTTTTAAAACAGCTAATAATGGAGGTGGTGAATGGAAAGAGAATGAAAGAGTGGCATTTAATCTGCCTTGAGAGCTACTTTATTCAAACAGAAGCACTGCAGATCCAGTGCATGTGCGGTTTTCAAAGGCTACCTGGTTCCTCAAATACAAATCCAGCTGTTCAAACAAATGCTTTACATAAAATCTGTTATATTTCTAATAAGAAAGGTTGCATAGCACAAAGAGCCATTCACAGTGTCATATAGCAGGAATTCTCCTCACTAAGTATCAGTAAAAATGTGCCAAGTATAGTATGAACTCATACAGAGTACAGATTTACGCTGTATTTCTCTTTCATACAGTCAAACAAGAGTTGTTACAACCCCAGCAGCTCAATTTTTAATTTCCACTGTCATTTTATCCATTTGGAGAAAAGATGGCGTACAGCTTTTACTAACTACCCCCCCCCCAAAATGTCAGGCTGCTTGATTAAAGAGAAGAATCTGTTAGAAAATTAGTTTGCCACCCCAGACCCGTTCATTGATAGATGGAGTGCAACAGCACAGTCTGCGTCTTTTTACATAAAGATGGAGGAGGGTGATAAAGGGTGGGTGCAGCACAGAGGCTCTGATTGATATGCCCACAGAGGAGTGCAGGGAAGACACCCAGTAATTCGATTAATCCTAACCTGAACACTAGTAATTGCTACTGTAACTAGGTCTGACTGTACATTAGACAGGAGGGAGATTGCTCTCAGAGAAACATGTCTTTCTAATGGAAGGAGGAAGGAACATCCTCAGCGCTCTGGAGTTGCACAAAAGGGCTTTTCCTTTTTCACTGTTATCCTTCTTCCTAAAGATGAGAATTTGCATGTTAATAAGGAGAGCAGGGAACCGACTTCCTCCATTTTGGGACCAGCATGAGAGAAATGTTAGATGAACTACGGCAGGAAAATTATGGATGTAAAATCTAGGAGGAGCTTTTCACAGCCTTCAGTAGACACTTTCACACAATAAAGTTGCACAAGAGTTCTATATTTTGTGAAACAGACTTATTTTCCTTTTGCTACTGTTAAATAAGAGGATCCACAACCTGCACATTTACTGATGTGTCTGTTACTGTAAATATGAAACTAGATCCACCTGCTGGTTCTCAGGTTTAGTTTAGCTTTGGGCTTCTGACTAAAGGTAACATTATCTGTCAACCAACATTTCTAAAGGTCACTAACTAATTAAAACGTGATTTAGAGTTTGACTGTTTCCTTTGTACTTTGTACTTCTTAAATAAACAACGTATGATGCGTTAATTTTTTGATGTAGGAGGAGTTTATAGACAGGACTTGGTTCCTTTTGGGCAGAACCAAACTAGTCATTTCCCTGAGTACTTAGTTTTGTCAGTAGCTTCACATTTAAGGAAACACACGAGAGTGAAACTATTCCTTTAAGGTTGTCTTAAGGTCTTGTGTTTGAATGGCAAACAGCTGAACATACAAATTTTAAGCTTCACACTCTCTCTCTCACACACACACACACACACACACACACACACAGACACAAGTATAGTCCTTACTGGCCTCAATGATCCGACCAGGTCATTGTTTTTCTGCTCTATTGTGTCAAGCTCCCATTGAACCCCAGAACAAATGCTTTTAGATTGTCAGAAATCCTTTGAACACACCCTGAGATATTGATTCTATTGTCTTCTGCAAGAGCACAACAGTGGTGTGAAGGTGTTGGCCTGTGCAGACAGGAAGACAGGACTTTTTATGGGCTGGTTTTTACGCATCCCTCAGAAACAGGACACCTCAAGAACCGCAGATAAATTAAGTTTAGAGTAAAATCTATTTTTCCTTTTCACTCCTCTCTTCTGTCAGACCAATTTCTTTCTCATAAACTCGTGGAAAGCATCTCTCCCTCCCATCACTGACTTCAAACTGGTCCACCAGGCTGTAGATCCAACACCAAGCATTGTTTGAAAGCTGACCTTGTTCTAGCAGTAACTTGTGTTTTCATTCCTGCATTATTTCAGTGGTTTTTATTTATGCAGCTGGCCTGTTTTGGGTGAGTGTTGGTCAGTTTGGAGGGCGTAGGGCGTATCAACATCGCAGAGCCTGTGGGACTTGACATGAGCTCAAGTCGTTTTAACCGTCAAACATGTGGCGGGGCTGGGCCTCATTATATCATTATGTTGTCAGGGCGATTGTTTATTCTGACATGTTCGATTCACACACAGTCACATCCTCCCCTTGCAGACACATCATCAATAGGGGCGGAGGAAGCCGGTTATTTAGAGCCAACCACCAGCATGGAAAGATGCACAAGATATAACATTCACAGTTGTCTCGTACGGTGCACGCTTTACCCAGCGCAGCTCCCTCTGCCACCTCCTTGAACGAACCCCCATCAATTATTAATCCAGTCAATTAGCAGGGCTGCATTATTCACCAGGAAGCTGTGATCACATCCATTAACAGTGCTGCCTTGCCTCATTGTGGCTCTCCCATGCGGCACTGACATAGTCCATTGTCCCATTCATCCTGCGTGCATATTTAACCACCAGATTGTGTTTCCAGCATGCTTCTGATAACTTTCCTTGTTTTTTTTTTAATCATGCAGATCTACTCGAATGAAAAAAAATGCCACTTTAGTGTGTTAAACCAAAGTAAAGGTTTCTATTTGCTGCACAGAATTGATATCGTCAATGAAAACAATGTTAAAAAAAATCTGACTGGACAAATAAAAAAACACCTTATTTTCATTTGAAAGGGAGAGGAAGTAATGTTTCTGCTGTCCTCCCACGGTTTCCCAGAGCTCGACGGACACAGCAGTGATCCCCAGTTGCTTGTCACTGGGATTTATGGGCCCTCAAATCGCTGACCAGCATCTCTTCCTGTTTTTCTGTGTTTACCGGACACACAGGAGGGCGGCCACACATTTGATAAAAAGTGATTTATTTTCATTTGCTTATCTACTTAATTGATGTCCCCCAGGCCTCCCTGACTGCCATAATTTCATTACACAAACAATTTAGAGAAGTTTGATTAACACAAATGAGAGTTCAGGGCCCCCACCGGTTTACATGTTGTTCCTACACATCGGGAGTCCCACTTCTCTTCGCATCGACTCCGGTTCAGTCCTCATACAATTATTAATAATCACTCTCTATCAGGATTGACAGCACCAAGAAAAAAAAATGCAGTTATTAATCTGTAAATCATAATGAAACCTGCTGTGCCCATTTCACTTTGATAACAAAACTGCTTCATGTGAAAACACTCGCTTTGTTTTAATCAGCACACTGTAATATAACGTGTTTCACACTTTGCTGAGCCTCAGTTCACTGGAATGAGCCAAAATGTGGCTGATTTAAAATACGTACCTTCAACCAGATTCTCATTATGGCCATTGAGATGCAACTGTATTGATTGTGTTGTTTAGGATTCACCACGTACATTGATTTATGGCCCTTCTGAGACAACTGGGTGTAATTAGGCTCATATTGTCAAGGGTTCACGCTACTATCACCTCAGCTGTAGTGCTGCTCATTGATAATTCTGTGCTTTGTTTGCCCCACCAAATGTTACGTGACCACTAATGGAGAGGCCAAAACACACACACATAAATATGCATGCACATACATTCACACATAGACTCAGTGTCTGTTTCTGACATACTGTTTATTACATCATATTATTTTCCACTCAACCCAGCACCAGCAGCCGTGAATATTCTCTTTGACTGCCCTGTTTCTGCTCTTATATTTCATTTTCTCCTTCTTGTATCCAACTGGCTTTTTAAACAGGGTTGGTTCTGGCAAGGCGTAAATCCAGCAGGAGGGATTTCCCCCTTACCCACAAAGCTTTTACTTCTGGCAAAAGAGTACCACCGTGTGCATTTATAGCTCTCCCTGATGAACTCTTAGGTGCACATTACAGCAGGAATGGCCCTTTAGAAGAGCTCTTCTGAGCCGGCAGGTGAATGTGCAAACACGCACATGCAGACACACACAAAGAGATGTACATGTTTGCACTCAACATATAACACACTCATGGCACACATAAACAGACATTCGCTCTTATAAAGGACTTTATTAACCCAAGTAGTTGTTTGCAACACTTTTGCGTCACCATTGATTCTGTAGGTTTACTATTGCATTAGAGGCCCATAATGTAAATGCAAATGTGATTGAACGTGGTTCATAATAGCCTCCATTCCAATGTCATGAATATGAATGGGATTAATATGCATTTCGTTTTGGTTTGCTTCTTTTCTACCTAAATGTGTTCTCTTGAGTGATCGTGCACACCCAGCCCCTCCTCATCATTGTCTTACACTCTATTTATTTGTTTTCTAATTGTGATTCAGACTGACCGTGTTTATTCATGCCAAAGCCTCTCTCTGTATGTACGGCACATCCGTCATTCAAGCCTGGCAGAGTTTGACTCAATAACGGCGCAAATATCCAGCTATTATCTCGCAGTACTCCCTCAATGTTAATGTGTTTGAGACGATTACATCAATTTGAGACATTGAAAAATAACCCCTCTAATCGATAACATGAATCATCAAACCCATATCCCCTCCCCCTTGAACACCTAATTTGCCGCATCTGTGACAATGTGCCAGGGAACTGCCTACACGCAATCACCTGCTCACACAGGAATCAGGTTATGGCGCCGGCCCAGTAATCAGCCGAGCTGTTGGTGAGAATTAGAACATTCGTTATTGGAAAGATACGCGCAAACAGCTACATAGGCTTTGCCTCCATAATGCTGTACATAAATGCACCGCAGACCTGCTTGTAAAAGAATGAAGTGCAACATCCCTCATGGAGATAACTGTTAATCTATAGCTGTTCAAGTGTAAGAGCCTTTTTAGTCGGTCTTCTAGCTTAAAGCTTAACCGTTTCAGCACTGGAGGTAAAGTATAAAAACGAAGCATAAATTGTGCGGAATGACTTGGGCTTAGAACCGTTACTATGGCTCATGGCTTCTCTCTCATTTTCCCTGTCACTGATGATTAGGGCTGAGTGATATGGTTGAAATCCGTGTCTTGATATTAATAAGAATATTTTTTATATTAATTCATTAAGTGCTGGTCATGCTGATGGTGGAGTACTTTAAGACCAAATGAACACCATGTCAGTGTTTATTCCCAGATCAATTTTTTTTGGGGGGGGAGAAATCTTTGTCACATGTCAGAATCTTTCTCTCTGCCAGAGATTCCTGTCTGGCAGAATTATGACACATGATGGGGCAGTAGTTCATGAGTGTCATCAGTGAGAGATCCCTTCCAGGAATTATTACTAGCTGGTCTAAATGACTACACATATGGTGACTGATATCAACGGGTTGTTTTAACAGGCCTTACTAAGCCAGGGAACAGAAGAGCAGAGAAGTCAAACAGAAATAAAAGACAGATCTATTTGAACTGGCACATGAGCAAAATCTGTACTGATTTTTAAAATGGGTCATCATTTGCGTTGGTGGTTTTTTGGTGCCAGCGAGCTTCTCTGTTCACTTTCCAGCTTCAACAGAGCACCCTTTTAGCAAGAAAAAAAAACCCTCCACTGCTCTATACACATAGCCCTAACCCTGACGATGAGGTTTTGCCCTGTAATTACTTTCTATTTCTAAAACCACCCGTCTTTTCTCACAAGAGCTGACAAGCTAAAGCATTAGCACATTGTCAGCGGCTCGTCAGACACCACAGTTCTCTGTTACACTTCATATTATCTTGCACCCTGAATCCAGCTTCCCAGATGAAGTTACCTCTCTACAGTCTGGGGAGGAAGAGGAAGTGTCTTCCTGTTGTGCAGCCAGTTTAGCTCAACTGTTATGGGGCCTCCTGGTTTCTCACTGGGGGTCTGCTGAATTCTGGGTCACAGCCCAGCCCCAGGCAACCGCTGGCCCTGCATTAGCCATTCGGTGTCGTTTTAGCCCCTGTGACATTCCACCGTGGGTAATTTTTCACCTTTTCTTTCAGCGACAACCTGTTCTTCATCATGCCCCACCTCGCTGGCACTGCTTACAATCACAGAGTTTGTGCAACTGGTGCTGATAGCAATGCGACCCCACACACCTCAACGTCACCTGTTCGTTATGCATGGCCCTGCTGCCTCGACAGAAATGAGCTGCACAAAGTTCCATTTACCCTCGACTATTTATTTAATGGATAATGCAGGGGACGCAAAATGGAAATCAGGCAGTCGACCATGTCTTTAACCCTAAATCTTCCCTGCCCGCTTTCCCCAACTGCATTTATTCTCATCTCCGGTGAGCATAAATCATTTTGGTAACTAGTTATTACCAAACTCATTATTTATTCTCAAGGATATTTAAGGAGAAACACAAAAAAGTCCTATCAAATATTTAAAGCTCCTAGATGTGCGTAAGCGAATATAATCTCCATCTGCCTCTGTGGCACTACAAGCTACGAGGAAAAATTAAGGCAGACTGATTGTGTGAGCCGTTTGTAGTAAGTTTTATGTCAAAAGAAGCGATAAGAAGGAGCATTCATAAGTACTAATCTCTGCCCCTCTCTGCTTCTTCTGTGGTGGCAGGTCGATGCAGAGGGTGCGAGCTTCTCTGTGGCTGTGGCTTGGCACAAAGATGAGGAAAGCAATGTGATGGTGCCAGGCGCTTTGTATTCTGAGCTTGCGAGTAGAAGGATGGAGGGCGGGGTAGGAGGGGAGTAGGAGAAGGGAGAAAATGAAATACGGAAAGGCAGTAGACACAGAGGAAGAGGGCTTGGAGACAGTGTAATCACTTTTACACTCCCCGATACTGCTGTCTGCCTGATGCTTGACTCTTATCCCCAGCGTTGTCTGCACTCTCCTCTCCCAGTATCTCACATCGTGCCTTTTTTCTCCTCCCTCTTACTAAGTCTAAACAGAAACATGAGCTTGCAGGCTCCGTATGCGTTGCATATGTCCAGCACTGTTTTTGCTATCTTGTTAGCTTTTTGTTCGGCTACGTAAGCTAAGACTCTTGACTCCATGTGCACCTAAAATTGTTTAAAGTTAACTGTCAAATATTTGGCTTTCATTACGTTACAGCTCTCAAATTTCATGTGGAAATTATGTTTTACTGCCTCTTGCCCTCTGCTGCCGATAGGTCCTGAGACAAAGTACTGTAAGAGAGTAAGAACAGGGGGATGGCAGCTGAAACCGACACCAGCCCACCGCTGTGAGGTAGCACACAATGTCTGAGAGTAAAGCAGAGTGATATTCAGAGTTCACAGTGAGACAATCTGCCAGCCCGTCTCCTCCAGCTCTGTTGGCTTACACACTACCTGACTAATTTTGGCATCTCTATATGCTTGCATTTGAGCAGAACAATGACTCCTTTTCAGAAGTTGTTCTATTTTAGAAAAATCCCAGGCGGTTTACAGTTGGAGCTCTCAGAAGTATGCCAACAAGACTCAGACTTTCAACCTGTCAAGTTTTTATTTTAATTGCGTGTGTGTGTGTGTGTGTGTGTCTGTGTATGTGTATGTGTGTGTTTCTGTCTGGTACTGAACAGTTTGTTTTGGAAGGCAGTAATGTGACTGTTATTTTGAGTCGCATTAATATGCTTACCTGTTTTGTGGATATGAGATCGAAGCACTGTGGAAGATTAAAGCAGACACAGCAGATAAGTTTTTGGATTTGTAGGATGCACACAACATCTTTCCTACAAGCTTTTCATCTTGTGAAAATGAGCATCTAGACAACCACATTCTAATTTATGATGTAGTTAACAACAGCGCACACTTACAGTACAGTCACCGCCACACCCAGCTTTCCCTCATCCTTCCTTCTATCATGAAGCTTTTCTTCTCTCACTCCCCCGACAAAAATCCAAAATATCTTCCTGTGTTCGACAGATTAACAGATCCACCTTTTGTTAAAAAAAAGATGGTGATGTCGTGTATATCTTTCTTATTGTGAACAAACTTGATGAAAAGAAGCAAAGCCGTGAATCGATTAATCTAACTCCTAAGTACTGCATCTGTAGCAAAAGCCTGATAGATCGTATTCCTCTCTGGAGTAAACCTCCAATTGTTGTTCATAATCTATTAATGTAACACATCTATGAGAGATCTTGAATCAATCTCCGCACACACCAGCCCACTGCCATAAACACACACTAGTGCACCAGTTAAGTGTTAACATACAACTGAAAATGGTCCCCACTGATTCCAGGCATGTTTCATTATTCCATGAATCAACTAAAATGGACAAATACGTTGTTTTTTATACTGTTTTATGGGAATAAAAATGGCATTGTCTTTACTGTAAATGCTAACCAGGCCTCTAAGTGACTCATTTTTACAGGAGCTCCTGACTGGATGTTAATCAACTGTCCTGGTGAAACACAAACTTACTGCTTTGTCTCTTACAACGTAATGGAGAACAGATGTAGGCAAGAAAAAAAAAAACGTCAGGATTAAAGATGGCTAAGAACTGATGATAGCTCAGAGTTTGAAATAAGCTACAGTTCATCATAGTCCCTGCTGCCTCAGTGTTTATAGCACAGTAGGTTAATGATACAACACTTGATAAGGATATACTTTATTCCACGTTGACTAAAAGAAACACTGGTTTTCACTGAACATGATGACAAACACACAATGATTGCACTGGATGCCTCTTTTCACTGAATAAATTACTGCTAAGTGAATCAACAGCAGCATTTATGCACATCTCTGAGAGTTTGAAAACCAAATGCTCTTTGTGATGTGTATGAGAGCACCACTCACGTTTCTTTGCACTGATAACTATAATGAAAGCATCCTCTTTGGTTTTACAAGACTGTGTTGAAAAGGCTGCATTTTGGAACACTTATTGGGTCATAGAGGAAGAGCTGAGGACTAAAGCAGAGCTGAATAATATTCCCGTCCTCACAATAACTGAGAGGAATACAAGAGAGTGTCTGAACTCGACAGCATGTTCTCATTGGAGCTGGGCCATACCAAAGAGCCTAAAAGTGTTTGACAGGAAAAATTATATGATAGTACAGTAGGCAGGGGAGAGGAGACAATGTCAAATCATAGTGTTTGTTGGTGAATTCAATATCATCACTATGTTGAAAATGAAGAATGTTGAGGAAAAGTACAGCCCATTTACTTTCAGTTTGCATTGGGAGAAGGAGAGGGAGGGATTGTCTTTTTGCCAGCCCATCATTTTATAGATGTGTTCGTGAAATGAACTGAAGCTGGGCTTAATTTATCAGACTCTAGCCTTTTTATATATTAATCACAAGCTTTAATTTCTTTTATTCTGAGCTCTAATGTAGGAGTTGCTTCTTCTCTCAACAAGCAGGAGGGTGATGTGCACACGCCGGCGATGTGTGCCAGCAGAAATGTGGCTCATAACAGATATCTTTTTAGCAACGGTCTATATGGCATATTCAGCAGCCGCCTGAAATGTTTATATTGAATGTTTCAGCAGCTTGGAAATCACCATGGTAATGGGCCCAAAGACAAAAGCCCTAGCCTTTTGTCATGGGTAATTATCGCAGAGCAGTCCCTTCAAAGCCTTCCATTTGGCTCTGAACAAATTCACATTTAATTTTACTCTCAAGCATTTGACACACAGCTTCTTCTTTTTTTATATATTTTTTGTATTCAAATCAGGCTTAAATGTAAAATTTAAATACCAATTGAAATGGGTTTGAGTCAAGTGGTTCTCTGTGATTCTTTCCTCCCTCAGATTATTTAAAATCAAGACACTATAGAGAGCGGATGAGGAGAGCTATAGAAAGACCATTTCAAATTTCCTAATGAAGCCACCTTCACTATATAAACGAACATTCAAAAGACACAATACAATGAAAATGTATTAAGCCCAAGTTTAGGTGTCTTATCTCCTGCGGGCTTTTGAGACCTTAAAAACTGACTTGGCAGAAAGAAAAATAGCAGTGAGCTTTTGCCAAAGCTGATCCCACTGAAGTTGCCATCTCCAAATGCTCCGTCTCTCACTCCATGTAACTCTGAACAAATGGGTCAGGGATATATGAAAAAGTAATGAGCTGTGTCTGAGAATCCACTCATGGAATGGACACATACAGTACACCCGGTGAGAAGACATTAGATACAATACAGACCCCTCTTTGGGTTATATTTAGTGGTTAGATCTTATAGTAATTTGGTTTAATGTAACATGAATCACTAAATACAAAAATATAGCCTCTCCTCTGCTGGCTGCTTTCAGCTTGTGTGGGTTTTTTTCAGACTCTCTGGGAAATAATCACAATCAGTTCCACATCTCGGCTAATTCGGACGCAGGCTTTCGCTTGGCTTACTCTCACCACGTTTTACAGCCACTGCTGAAATGCATCCAAGGGATCACGTGCCAGTGTAGCTGCACTTTTCCATGTGAAAATCCAGGTATAAATGCACCAAGGAAGCATTGGGGTCAGATGAACATTCACTCGCTCAAACCACAAGGGAAGGCGTAAAATAGAACTATTTTGAGCCACATAGGTATTTTTATTCTTCACCCAAATCACTCTATCACCAAAAACATTCCAGCTAGCTATAGGTAATAAGAGGAGCCTATGTTGACTTGATACAGACGTCTGTGTCCCCCAAAGAACTAAAGTTTTGTTACCCCCCCAGCACCTCCATGAGGTTGACAGCCATCGCTGGAGGCAATATGCTCTCAGGATGTCTGTCCGTCCGTCTCTCTTCCTGTGAATGTGATATCTCAGTAACACCTTGAAAGAAGGTCTTTACATGTGACGCAAACGTTCATTAAAAGTCAAGGATGAAGACAATAGATGTTGGTGGTCAAAAGGTCAGAGGTCAAGCTCACAAGATTTGGTACAAACATTCTCAGGATTCAAGGATGAACTGATTAGAGTTTTATAGACAGAGGTCAGAGGTGAAAGGTCAACTTCAGAGTGATCCAACATACCTCTTCTCGATGGGCAACTATTGCCAAAAGATTTGACCACCTGTTTGGGCCATTATTCATATTAGAATGCAGTTATCTCTGAAATCTATCAGCACAGCAACAATAAATAAAGCAGATGATCAGATTGGTTGTTCAGAAAATGAAAAAAAAAAAAAAAAAAGCCAGATTGAGACACGTGAAGTTACCTAATCGAAGACAGACCAGGTGTAAATGGGATATTTCTGACTGTGTCTTTTTTCGTTCATATTTGTATATTTGCTCTCCCTCTCTGTCCTTCATCACTCTCACCATCTCAACCACTCCACGCCTCACCTCAACTCATCTCTCCTGTGCTGGTATGCAACAGACTCTGCTACTTGATGTCTTAAAGGTTTCATATGGCTTGAATGTCCTGCATCCTTTTTTTTTTTACTGCCCTCAGTCACTCTTCCACCACAGTTACACAGGATGAATAATTCACTAGCAAGTTGCCATAAAGATAAAACTTCCCCCCCTTATGCAATAAACCACAGACTTACGCTGAGCACCAGGGAAAAAAAAAAGAATAGGATTCTGTTAAAAACTCTGCTGATAAATTTATAAGAACATCCTGCAAAGCTAACTCTATAAATTTTTTACTAAATCACATAGCAGTTGTTATATAGAAAAAAAATAGAGTTCCAGTAGTGAGGTAGGTGTCCAGCTGGCAGATTTATTTGTCCAAGATTTTATGTTAAAAGAAAAAACTTGGTGCACGGGTGATATAATATTTTTCTTGTGCTCAATTTATACTCAGTTCACTCAGTAACAAATCGCACAGGTCTGATTAGTATTTTCTGTCCAGATGTTATTTATGAGCTCTCTAATATTTGAGTGCATATGAAAAAATAGAGATTTTCCGAGTGTAGCCAGACTTTCAACTGAGATAAATTGCAATGGCACCAGGCCAGCACTATGTTTTCAATCCTCGCATTTTAGGCCAGAAGTGTGTGTTTGAATACTTTCACAAGCTAGTAGCCTGACTGACTCTAAAGACAAATGAGGATAGACAACACAACTTTGTGAGGCTTTGTACAATTTCCCTTGTTGACTTTCTCCAGTCGACTCTTATGTTGTTGATTAACTTTCCTTTATTGTTTCTCTCTTCATCTTAGCCTGGAGGAGGACATCAGGCTCTATCCTCCACAAAGTTTCCCACTTGTCCTTTCCTTTTCCTTTTTTACAAAGTTGTTTTATTATATATTGAGGTATAATTTTAAACTCCCTTTCTTCCATTTCCAAATCACATTTCCAGCTCCTCTCCACCACCACAAACATCTAAAACTCCCTCACATCCTTCTCAAATGAAACAAACTAATCATCAATCTGACAATAAATTTTTCATAATTTGAAAGCTGACATTTTTTTACATTTCTTTGTTATCTTACATCCCTAGTGTCGTGAAGAGTTTCCTACTTACTCTTTATCAAAATCTTGTCATTTCCCTGAGGAAAACAGTAGACCGTGTTCTCCCATGTTGTTTTCCAAGAATAGACGGCTCTCTTATCTAGTAATTGTATGTCTCTCAAAATTGCTTCCGACCCCCTACAGTTCCCACGTACCACTAGAGTTTCACTTTGTATGAGCCCACCCTGGATCATTGCTACTAATTTAAAAATGGCTGGAGAATAGGCTTTAGATTCGCATATAAAATATCTACTGTAAGGTCCCCACACACAGAGCTTTCCTTTTTCTTTTTTAGCTGATGCGCGAATGGAAAATTATGGCTCAATGACATGCAAAAAATATATATTCTGATTATTTTTATCAGATATTAGATTTGTGATGAGACACAATTTCCCATTTCAATTTCACTGGGTAAAATATACTGATGATGTGATTTTTTTTGGGGGGGGGGGGACTGTACCAAACAGGCATGATCCTTTTTGTCGGGAGAATGTGATTGACAGGGGCGTCTCTATAGCTCTACTTATGCTCTGTTGTGAAACATGTTATCTTGATTACAGAAATTGGCCATATTTTGATATTTTAGATGAATTCACCAAATAATTTTCATCCAAGTGGGTTTAAATCAAAACAAAGCCTAAAATGATGACAGAGGCTAAATCAGTTTAAACACAATTTTCATCCTTTGTGGCTCATGACAAAAAAAAGCATTGCACTGCTTTTTAGTTTAATTTTGCCAATTTAAGCAATAATTCAAAAACTAACTGAGCCAAAGAGAAACTTAGCCCATCTAAGCTTTTACTTGAACCAAAGGCCACATTTGATTTCTGTGATTCACACAACTTCACTCAGGGAACCAGAACAGAGCTTTTTCACAGCAGACATTTTGGCTTGTCATAGCAGGAAAAGCACTAATCAGTATTCCTGTGTCGCCATATTGGAGGTGTAGTTAACTGTCCAGGAGGAGCGAGGATTTAGAGCTGTTAAAGGGCTGGTGTGCAGACAAAGGTGACAGTGCAGTGGATTATAAATCCAGCAAAAGGGGGGGGAAAATGGTGAGGCGTGATCATCATGGAGGACCAAGACTGTCAGGGTCACAAAATAGCCGACTGTCCTGATCAGGACTGTGTGCTGCTGGGAAACTCACATCTGTAATCTCCAAATTATAAATAGTCTGCTTCCTCACCCTCCAGCCTCAGCTGATGAACCACACTCTGCCCACCGTAGGAAAAAATGGATTCTTACTGAAGGAGGTCAGATAGAGTTTATAGGAAACATCTCGTTTTGTCATTCATTAGTGTTTCCATGAGAATCTCAGAGTAATTTGCAGAGGCTCCAACACACAAAGTTCCCACTTCATATGTTTCCTCTTGCATGCAGCAGTGCTGCTGGCAATCACAGCCCGCAGGGCAGGTAAAGGCCTGTGTTGTTGCACAAGGTTGACAGAGCAGTAAAACTCCGAGTTCAGAAGAGAGGGCTTTCACTTCACCACACTGCAGCCATTACTCTAAATCACCCCCCTTCACCCCCCTTCCCTCCTGTCTCTCTGACCTCCGCCAATATCCAGTGACCTGGAAAATGTCTGGTGAGTCCAAGCCACCAAGAGTGGCTCTGGCCCTCGCTTCCCCTGCAAACAGCAGAAATATTGAGCCAATTACATGATTATTATCTGGTGGTAAGGGCAGGGGAACACTGTGGGAGAGTATTTACGCCTCCTTGGGCTCCCTGCTGGAAGAAGAAAAATGAATCAAAGGTTTGTGGGAGAGAAGTGGACAGAACTCATGCCCACTTGCCTCTATGTCTTTCAACTGACAAACATTGGCTCTGTGCCAAGGCCCTTTCTAAAAGATCCAGGATAACAACAGGAAGTGGCCCATTCAGAGCTGATCACTTTTTTTTTTCTTTTTTTTTTCTTACTCTTCCCCAATCCATATGTCATCCTTTCTTATTATGCGTGCACTTGGTTTACAACAAATAAGACCTCATGGCGCATTCATACTTTCTTTGGCATTTCTAAAACTGGCAGACCTCAGTCACAGCCTATACGGGAGGGCTGAGTTGAGTTGGTTTGCAAGTGGAATTCATTCAGTAGGAAAATGAAAGCAGCGATGCATCAGGCCCTTTATTCCGATGTGGTTACTTTATAGATGAGCCTACAAAGGACGCATTGAGTGATGTACAGCACGTTACTGTGTACATTGGATTTGGCTTTTTAAGAGGCAATAGAGTTGCCTGAATGAGTTCTGGCATCCCTTTTCCAGCTAGTTGGTTCCATATGAGAGGGATGACGTGCAATTACAACATGTGTTATGTTTTGTCATTTACACAAGCTGTTTGTTTGTGACGGTCCAAATGTCCTAGTCGTCCTAAATGCTTTTATTGTTTGTCTCCACTACTTAACAACATGTCAAAGCAGGGGATTTGAATTAAAGGTAGGCCAGAGTTCACGTGCTGTTTCTTTCTATTCAGTTTGGGTCTGCATCTTGTTTCATGAGTGGATCCCGCTGCCTATGTTTCATGCATCAGTGTGCTCAGGGAGTCGTATTTTAGCAGTGCAATGAAGACATCAAAGCAAAATCTGGAACAGCAGTAAATCTCAAGCACTTGGACAGTTTGTCATCTGTTACATCACCTACCCAGCCAATAAAGTTTCATTAGAAAGCACAGCATGCTTTAGTAGTAGAATGGAAAGAAATACACCAGAGTGGCTCACTCTCTTTGAAACCAAGCATTTCTTGTATCTTTGCCAAACTAAAACTTAAATGCTGAAAACTGAAGTTCTTTGTTTGTATATTGATGAACGTTAGTCACTTGATTGTCAGAAAATGAATTAGCATCAGGATTGCGTCAAACAGTAATTTTCTTTTGCATTCATTGCACTGGTTATATTTGAATGAATTATTGAGTCTGTCAAATATCAGAAACCAGGGGGAAAACTGTCATTTCCAAAACTGACATCATTAAAATAGTTGTCCAATCCAAAACAACCCAAGACTTTAGGAACTTGTAATTTTTCACTTATTTTTGGCATTTTTCCTATTCAAGGAAAAATTACGCTGTAGTTACACATTATAGTCTGCTCTCAGGACTTGGGAGGCAGTGCTGCATGCATACAAGAGTTGTATGATGCCTCTTGTTGCTCCAGAAGAAAAGCCTGAAGACTACAGATTTATATATGAAAGCTGAATTTGTAATTCAAAAATTGTTAACTTAGCTAGACCTCGATAGCACACTTCTCATTGCTGATTGAGGTCAACAGTTTAAAGTTGCACTGAGTCCAACATTGTCGGAGGAGTGTATCAGTACAAGACTTGAAAATATTTCAAGGTCTGGTATAAATGTTTAAATGTCAAACAGAACACTGGGTATTCAGGTTGATGTAAATTTAATAACTGTCATGTCGTCATAAGAAAAAGATCCCCTAACACTTGCATACTTCCAAACAGTCCTGTCCTTGTGTTGTACACCAACATACAAACTGCCCCCTGCCCTCGCAGGGGGCACATCGCCACACCACCGCTCCGAGTGCACCAACTACAGAACACGTTCATCACATGCCATCAAATATGGATGCTTCCTTTGGTATGGGTTCATCTCTTTTTCACAGCACAATAATATTGTCTTTTGCATCATCAACTTGTGTTTCTGTAAGGAGAGTTTTAGATTTCTAGTGGTTCCTAATTCAGCATGTTGTCAGCATAGGCAGGAAGACTACCTGTACAATCAGAATCAGAATCAGAAATCCCCCTTTAATCAAAAGTAGCTGTTCATGTATTTTACTATTGACTTGTCAGCTTAGTAGCCGCTGCCCTCCCCAAAGACAGCAGGCTGGTTTTAAAGCTCAATTATATAGCGAGTCCTCAGTCTGGACTCACGGGGCAGTGGTGCAGAGCTAATGTAAGAGGAAAGGAGTCCACGTTCCAACACAGCTGTAAGAGAGGTCAGAGACACTGAGAGGATTGCGGGGGACGGGGGTTAGGTTATGGTCAACGTTGCCATCGGATGTTGACACATCAGTGCACCTGCGTTGCTGCTCTTGCTCTTATCGACCACTTCCTGCATGCCCCCCCCCCCCCGTGCTGACCCTGTGATCTCTTCCTCACAGAGAGAGTCCACTCAGGAGGCTCAACCACATAATCTGCATGTGTTTTAACATTCGTCTGTAGATATTGACTTATGGCTTTCATTTCATGTGCTAAGTGCAACCAGCAGCTACTTGGGGTTAATTCTGAAACAACCGTAACACTGACGTGTCACAGACAAACATGTGCTGTTCTCTTTCTTTAGTAACACGATTTTCAATGATTTTAATAATCTATAACCAGTCATTTGTGTTCCTAAATGTTGCTCAAACTTAATCATGGAGTAGTGTGTGCTGGATGATGTATTTTATAGTTAGATTTTGTTGTTTAGTTTATAGGACTCGGTGAATTCAGCTCCTACATTCATCGTGACAGCTGGTGTCTTTGGGAAACGCACTCTGGTTGTGTAAAGCTTGGCCACGGCGAGCATCACGGTGCCCTCTGTCTTATTTCACTCTGTGTATGTTAAACGGAGCATGATTGTTTGCCAGCCATTTTGCAAGGCAGAAAAACGGCACCCGTCACGTTGGAAAAAGACACACACTTGTAAGAAGAAGTTGCACTTTGATGGCACAGCAGACAGCGGCGCTGGGCATTGTGCTATCACATAAAAAGATTGGAGTCTCCAGTTCTCTACGGTCTTCAGAAATTTCAGTGGACCTCCCTTCTTTAGGGTCTCAGTAGTTCTGTCACGAGCAGAAAACAGCGTCTACCCTGGGAGCAGGCAGGGCCACTTTGTCAGCGCCAGTCCTCGCTTTAAGCAGCACCAGCCAAGCAGATGAATAATTGACGCCTGCATTCTGTACTTTGGTGAATTTTAAAGCTGTATTCTGCAGAGGCTTTAAATGGCAGGGGGAGGGCACGTTAATCATTCATGAGCTCCTTTTACCCACTTTGCTTAGAGTCACTGTCCTGAAGGCGGGTGGGCAGAAGGAAAGTAGAGAAAGAGGACTGAGAGGGAAGAGGTAGCATGGCCGAATGGAGTAGCTTGTTTCCCATCCCTTTTGTGGGACCAAAAAGGGCTCAGCCAAAGGCATCGATGAGGAAATTTTAAGGTTTACTTTCATGGAAGGGAACACATTTAGAATGGGGTCCAAGCCTGCAGTGTGTTCAGATTGCTCAAGTAGAAGCACACCAAGAAACAGGACAATCCCCCACTCACGTTTTAAATAAAAGCCATTCTTACACTCAAACTGTGTGTCCAGCTGTGGGAAAATGTTCCTCCATTATTTGCTGGGAAAGACAAAAGGAAGGGATGGTGATCAATTATGCTGAGGGGGCCTTTCAGTTCTCGTATCAATATTTCATAGCCAGTAGTACCATAATATGGGCATGGAGACTGACAATCTTCTTTTTGCACCATGTCAGAGTAAAGAATACTCCCCTTTCAAACGTACCCGGGGGGGCCCCGTTCTTGGTTTCATAAGCCCTCAGGCTACATCAACACTCGAGGTACCATCTGCATACCATCATCTCAAGTATGTCTTCACATCCACAGACGAGTCTGAGTGTGATGCTGTGCCAAAAACTGCAAATGAACATTCGGTCACACCTGATAGACATCAAATAAATAACTTTGTGCAAACATGCCGTTACCAGTGTTATTCTTGATTGATTGGAATCAGAGTTTTGATGACTTTGCCCGAGTTCATCCAGTTGTAATGTTTATTGTAATAAGAGAGTAAAACTGTGTCAGTTGCTCGGTGTGTTTCAGTCAGAGGTGAAGGTCAAATAAATATCTCACTTCCTTTTTTTCCCTCCTTGTTCATTCTTCTTAGGGAACTGATGCCCAAGACCCTGGAGGGCCAGATCACCATGGAGAAAACACCCAGCTACTTTGTGACCAGAGAGGCTCCAGCCCGAATTTCTGCCATGTCCCGAGACACCAAGCTGATCGTGGTAGTGAGGGACCCCGTCACCAGGGCTATCTCAGACTACACGCAGACTCTGTCTAAGAAGCCCGACATTCCCTCTTTCGAGAGCCTCACTTTCAAAAACAGGACTACGGGACTCATCGACACCTCGTGGAGCGCCATCCAGATCGGCATCTACGCCAAGCACCTGGACAACTGGCTGCAGTACTTCCCCATGGACCAGATCCTGTTTGTGAGCGGCGAGCGCCTGATCAGCGACCCGGCCGGAGAACTGGGCCGCGTGCAGGACTTCTTGGGGCTCAAGAGGATCATCACGGACAAACACTTTTACTTCAACCAGACCAAGGGTTTCCCGTGTCTCAAGAAGGCCGAGGGCAGCAGCAAGCCCCACTGCCTGGGTAAAACCAAAGGGAGGACCCATCCGAACATTGACCCCGAGGTGGTGCAGAGGCTACGGGACTTCTACAGACCCTTCAACTTGAAGTTCTACCAGATGACCGGACGGTTTTTTGGCTGGGATGACTGAATGTGTTGCCTGACAAGGAGGCCAGTGGGGATACTACCACAGACTATTAGGGTCACTCTGGGAAGAAAAAGGGATTTTGAGAGCAAAGTTAAGTTTGAGAGTTAAACTATTTCAAAATGAGCAAAAAGAAAAATAGATATCGTTTCAGTTGAAAAATATTTTGTTTAATATCCTCAATTGTGCAGTCAAAGCACATTTTTACCTAAAAATTATAACTTTATTCCCATGTGGGGATTTTTCATAGATTTATGATGAATTATTTTAAGATGTCATAGTTTGTTTGTTTTTTATTTTGACAAAACTGTGCCTTTTATTTACACTTTCTTGTTCAAAATGGCTACATATTTCTCCTAATATATGTAATACTTATATATTTCAAACTAAAGATTTATTTTAGAAACTGAGAAAGTAATAATTTTACAGTTGTATTTAGAGAATGTTACAACTCCAATATTACAGTTGGTTGTTACCTGAATAGCAAAATTAATGTAAATACTAGATTTTCTGTGTGTTAAACTCTGAATTTATTAATATAATATTATGACGTTTACTCAAAGTTTTGATTTTGGGCTGCTCAGTTTCTGACTTTTAAGAAATATGACAACTTCACTCTCAAAATCTTTTTTTCCCAAACAGTGTCCATATTATTCTGTTGTAGGAATAAGGCGGCAGCACTAACCCGAAGCAATATGTGGCTGTTCCAGGAGAGAAAGAGGCCCAGTCTCTCCTCAGTGGCACCCTAGATATGCAATCTTTCACCGTTACATTTCTCATCATCAGAGCTGCCTCTAATCGACAAAATCATGGAGGTTTTCCCTCTAAGAAAAGACTGAGTTGTTGAAGGACTTGCATCATGTGTCCCTGCACTATCTATAGAGGTGTGAAGTTGTTGACTGTGAGACGGTACTATTTTATGCAGTGCTTCTTTAAGAAGATGGGTAAAATCACAGTGTTCAGGGGCTTTTGATAAAAGCTGAGTGATTTAATGCCATATTTTAAAACATACATAGCTGCTTTCAAATTTTCTAGCAAAAAAGAATATGAAAAGATAAAAATATATGTATTTTTGAAATGTATTTATTCAAGAGGAACACAAGCAGTATGTATGTATTTTAAATAACTCCTCAGTGATTATTTTATTAATATTATTCTCCCCATGACTTTTAGAGTTTTGTTTGTTTTATACTGAACACTAAAACATATTATCCTCAATTTAATTTCAGGTCATCGACTCTAATGCATATTTACTATACATGGGCAAGTGTGGGAACACTCGTCTCTACATAGCTTTCAGTTCCAGAGCTGTGACTTTGTTATTTCAAGGGTTGTTTCCCCACCTTCAGTAAATGAAGTTACAGGCAAAGATAGCACTCGCTATTATTCAAACAACAGCGACTCCGTTGGAGGAAAGAGACCTCCAAAGGGCCTTTCCAAGCTCAAGTGACTCAAATTTCCACAACATGCCTCCTTGTGAATTGAATACACTTGATGTCACTGGGCTTCCTTTCCTCTAGGCGACGTGTATGTGGAAGTCTTTTTAAACCCAGGGAGCATGAGAACAATGGTTGAGTTGTGTTCCTAATTTCTGCCTACTTGTATTGTGAGCCACTTTCTGAAAGCAGATGTTCCTCAAAAGACATAAAGTACAGTGTTTTGTTTTGGGTTTTTTTTTTGGGTGTGAGCATCAGAAATAACCTAATATAGATTTTTTTTTTGTTCTGTTCTGTTGTTTATTTCAAGTCGTTGAGAATTTTAAGGCACTCATTGAATTAAAGATGTTATATGTACAGCCTTTGGATATTTTTCTCATCACTGCGATACTTCAAAATGATGTCATGGTGGTATGCGTAAGTGCACTGAGATACAGTATTCACATGGTGAAAAGATTAAAGTCATTACAGTGCAGCTCAAATGTCTGAAGAGCTCAGCTTCCCACAGAGTCATAACAACACTGCCTCACTGCTTTCCTATCTCCACTCTTACACGTTCACATATTGTCTCTGCTTATCTCCGTCCAGCCTCCAGGCCAGAGTGTCATTGGAGGCAATGAGAGGTTTTATAAGGCACTTGCAATCAGAAAGTCTTACTTTGGGACCTCTGGAAGCTTCTTGACAACTTTTAGACTCAGATGCAGAAGTTTATTAGGAGATAATTTCAAGGAAGCTGGAGTAGATGGAGTAAATTCTTTCGTCTTTTGGTCTTACAATGTTGTTATTGCTAATATTTGTAATTAATTAAAACATACAAAAATACTCAAACAATCAAATCCAATTGTCAGATAGTGTACTATTTGAGCTGGACGCTTTAATTACACATTTTTGTGGACAAAACGCTTTATGATCTGATTCGACAAAACTGTTACAATGTGGAGGTTTGCACAGAAAAACAATACTTCCTGAAAGTTTTCCATTTTAATAATTAATTTCAACGTTGAAACACGATGATGTCATCCCTAAAACTGCAGCGTTACCAAATGCAGTTCTGGAAATGTACCCACAGAGAGCTGATCCTTACAAGTTGGTTTTATTAATGTTGCAGTCCACTCCCTGCAATCTAATAACTTCCTCTTAGGCCAAACTCTCTGAGAAGAAATTTCTCCAAACATCAGCTGACTGATCATTTGTGGACTGCAATCAGCTCAAAGTGAATGCTGAATGAACATCTGTCTGGATGAAATTTGGCTGGACTCTAACATCAGCAGCCTTTCAAACCAAGATGAATCTGATCAGTGTCCAGCTTTAAGAAAGCAATTTGTATATGTACAAAACTCTGTTGGACTCGTCTTATCGCCCCTTAAGAAGTGCTGCTGGTGAAAGTGCCAATTGTGTATATTTTGACTTTCAACCAACACTTTTTAGGCCTGTGAAATTATTTGCTTTAATTATTCTACTGGATTATCTGTCATTTGGCCGAGCTACTCTCACTGAAACAGACTGAGAAAAAAACAACCAGCCCCATTTTAGCTTTAGTTACATTTTAGTCTGGATGGACAGGAACAGCCTTTGACTCCGACTCCCACCGTCACTTTTTGACTCTGCCTTATCGGTCACACTGTATCCTTCAATCTTTCACTAATTTCTTTGATAATTTTCCTCATACCGCTCTAATGTGTCACCAAATCTGCTTTGCCCCAACTCCAATCATCACTATGACCGCCGTATACCCAGCAAAAGTTTGACCTCAATATCGATCCAAGCAAAGCTATTCTACAAGTTTTACTTTTTGCCATTCCTCACTTGTAGTATTTTCTGTAACTAAACAAGCAGCTGTGACCATTTCTAGTTTCCTCTCTTCACCCGATATAAATATTTTTATTTCCTCCTGCACTGTACCTGTATGTTTTTCTTTGCTGAGGGAGTTTCTAGGCTTTGTCCTCCTGCAGTCTCCTGACTGCTATGACAAGCCCTTAGTAGAAACCACAACAAGAGGAGGAAATGAGCTTACAGATTTTCGAAACTTAATCAAGCTAGCCGTCAGCATGCTAAAATAATGTGACGTTAACAACCTGCACAGAGTCGTGGGAGCAGAGGGAAGCAGCGACAAGATGTCCATTTGTTGACTTGTTCAATTTGCTTGTTATTCCATCCTGAGAGGGTCAGCAGGGCCTCTTCAGCGACACTTACTCACAGTAATAAACAGAGACAGTTTTCATCCTCCCTCTCAATTCTCTGAAGAGCAGCTAACTATGAAAGAGAAACTGTAATGGCAACATCTGCTGCGGGACAGCATACAGACCACCCCTGTCAGGGAGAATTCAGCTCAGTATCGATGGCACGGACCTGTGGAGAACTTGAAGTCTGTCTATTGAAAAACAGCTTACCGCATGTGGTGGGTTTTTTTGGGAATGGGGCGAGCTGCTGTAGAAAGACAGGCATTTCTGTTAGCCCTTGCGAATCTCTTTGATCAGCTCTTTCTTTCTTCTTAAATACCCCTTTTTGCTCATTCCATCAGTGTGCCATCGCTCTCCCCTGCAAACATGCACATTCATAGACGCAGCAGCACCTGGGTGAAGTCACATGTGCACAATTAGCTTCCATCCACCTTTTCAGCTACTAAAACCTCCACTTATCCAGACACCCTATTCCATGCACGCAACTCTGAGCCTATTTTTGCACACATGGAGGTTACAGGCGTGTGGAGAAAGATGGGTGGGCTGTACGATAACAACCATCAACACTTAAGAAAAACACCATTCAGAGAATGTGTGTGTGCGTGTGTGTGTGTTTGCACGTGAGGTGCCCAGGGCATCATAGAGGCCATGTAAAATGATGAAGTAAAGGGATCAGAGAGGTTGCTTTGAAGAGGACTGCAGCAGTGATAGCGTATCCTCACACCCAGGACCGTTTGTGCGTCTCTCTCGGTGCGCACGTGATCGCCGGCTCTTGAAATGCATATGTGGCTTCAGAGTGTCATCTTAACACAAAAATCACTCACACACACATATGTTGACCCAACTGGTTTTCACATATGAACACAGTCACCACCCACTTTTTCCCCGCGGAGGGACATGGAGGGGATCAGACTTGTGTTTTCTCTGAGTCCCAGCAGAGAAGCCCTTAATCCTCACCCTAGTCTGAGCAAATATCTCCACAAGGCACGCTCCACATACAGCCTTAATCAAAACAGCCGAGGGGGGGACTGAGTCGCACTTTCAATTTCAAGTTTGCTTCATCTGTCATGTACTCTCTTGTATCTTAAAGAGGATCGTCAAACGTCAAAGGAGCATTTCATGTCTTATCTGGTGCACTATGTCCAGATGTAACCAGGATACCTATGTTTTCCACTCAGCCCCTAAGCAGGTAAACATACACGCACTTACAATAAACACACAACATCTGCAAAAACACTGTTATTCGTTATACGGTTTCAGCTTCTTGCTCTCTATGTAGTATGCGTATTCTGAGTCTTAGTTTCTATATTTCATTTTGAACCACAATGCTGATTTTCCTGGTTCTGACAGAACAGAGAGATTGTGGCCTGCAAAAAGACGCACAGACAGAAATGGTCAGTTACACTGCAGGAATTGTTGGGTTTTAAGTTTAAAGACATTCTCAGGAAAATGAACGATTGTTTGTTCGTGATGAAAAGGCATTTCACCAATGGATTGCATGCTAGTAATAAAATGAGGGCCCGGTCTTTGAACTGTCGGTTCTGTGCCCAGAGTACAGCAGACAACACACAAAATTAGCAATTAAGATTGTCTGGGAGCAGGACTCTTTCCAGACATGTGTGTTTTGACTTCGAAGTTTTCACGCATCTCCCCTTATGGAGAACCTTCTTCAAAAAGAGCTGCTGCCTTTCAAGGAGTGATAATTGATCCTGACGCATGATTAAAGACGTGTTCATGTTAAGCTCAAATTTTCCTTCTCCTGGATGAAAAGCAGGGTGACAGAGCTCTAAACAAGAGGGCCAGCGGTCCAAACGTTCTCAAGGGAGAAGTCTGCCTGAAAGGTCTGCTGCTCGGCACTGGAACCTTTTAGTCACACAATCACAGAGTGCAGAGTGCAGATGCACTCTGTGATTGTGACTGGAGACTGGAGTTGGGTTTGGAGGACTGTATGAATGTATTGTGCACGTCCAAAAAAGTTAGGGAGTTTACTCCTCAACGAACTGGTACAGAAATGGCAGCAATATTACTTGACTGGTTGACTCAGAGACGAACACAGTTGCCAAATAATTTGTGGTGCTGCTCAGATTTAAGGATTTCATCATATTATCATTACATTTAAATCACATTTAAAGCAGTTAAACTTTCTCAAAAGTACTTATTTGCATTCTTTCCCAAAATTTAGATGGTAAGATTGATACCACTGTCATGTCTGCACTGAATACAAAGCTAAATTATCCTAGTTTTGAATTTAGACTAGGTAGGGAGAAATGGCAAGCCTGGCTCTGTCTAAAGTTCAAATATCTACCTACTAACAAGGGGTTCAAGTTCTTGATTTAAAGTGTGGTGGGGCATTACAGGACATTTGCTTATTCGCTTTCATACAACGACTTAGACAAGAAGATTGATGCCACTTCCATGGTTGTAAATTTTTGCCCTCTAAATACGAAGCCAGAGCCTGGAGGCAATTAGCTTGGCTTCACATAAAGACTGGAAGACTGGAGGCAAGAGGAAACAGCCAGCCTGACTGTCCAAAATTTCGATTTTAAAAAGTACTGACCAATAGCTCTTGAGTTTGTTAGTTTAATCTGCGATAATCCGTTATTTGTCAGGAAACAGTTACAGTACATAACTCCCCCAAAAACCACAAACTGTCATTTTAACTGTAATGTTACACTTGCCAAGATGTCTATTCCTTTAATATTTTCCACTTGAGCTGTGGTGGACTCTGATGTTTAAATATTTTTTTTCCATTTTTTGTAATCTACCAGAATATGAAAATCCCTTCATGTGTTTTGCGTTTTTAACTCTTTACTCATGTGGAATCAATTGATTTGAATGACTGTGTCATTTCTTGCAACATTTTTCCTGATACAGTGAAAATTCACTTTAAAAAAAATTGACTGTACAAAACAGTTTTTCCATCTGCCTTTATTTGAGACAGACGGAAACAGCTGAACAAAGAGCAAAAGTTGTTTTAGAGAAAAATTAGCCTGTGTGGCCTGAAACAAACAGATCTAAATAAATCATCACACACTTATTCCCATTCACTGCACAGTTTCTGTTTGCCTTATGAATAAATGAACTAGCCCCTGTTTACCGCCCACTCATTACAGACATTGGCCCATCATGCTCTGAGGTCCTCACGCACATACGGGACACATTATTACTGGAAAGCTCACAAAGCTCTTTGCACCTCCTTGCCTCTCCCTCAACACTCCCACTGACCCACAGATAGAAAAACGAACAATCACATTAAAACAAAATCAGAGATCAACTCATGTTCACAGGTGCATCTTTAACTTTTCTTGTTATATGGTATTATTTACAGAGAAAAACACCAAATTCCAAACCCGCAGACTACAGCCCCAAGCGAAGAGGAGGTGGTGAATAATTGACAGCATGCCACAGTGCTGAGCGAAGGAACAGCATGCAAACACCATCGAAGAAAAGTCAAGGCTCCAACAAGTAATTATTTATCACCCAAGGCTATAGCAGTGGAGGCAAAGTGTTGCTGCAGAGAGGGACAATATGACGGGCCAAGCACTATGAGGTGTTACAGACGGATTTAATATTACAGCTCAGGCTGGATGTTTTGGTGGAGCAGGTCACGGCACACTTGGGATTGATGAAGAGATAGAGAGCAGGCGATGGGAAATCTGAGCTGTCGGTCTCCGCCAGAGTGAATTTGGTGAATTTGTCCCTTTGGTCAAAATGAATCAGATTTAGTCAGTCGCTTCTCAACCTGCTTTGGGAACAGTGGAGAGGCTGTTATTACTGAAAACTTTATGACACATAAGACTGTGTGTTTATCCAACACAACTCAACCCACTTTTTTTTTTTGGGGGGGGCGGGGGGTCGTCTTACCCCTGACAAATGCGAGGGCCTTCCAGGCCATCGTGTGAAGTGTGTGTGAGCTTTAGCTGCTACTATCAGTGGCCCTTGAACTCATAAATATGACAGCAACGGTAGTTAGCTAGTTTCTCTTTTTCAGGGAGTATGTAGCCATGGAGGATTGAGTATATTCAGGTGATGGATTTGTTTCTGGGGATGCCACAGTAATCAGCGGGTTATATGGAGGATCACACGTGCTGTCAAGTGTTTCGCCACACACTGACTGCTGTAAGGTACCCTAGAGTGTGATGTATTGCTGTCCAGAATGCCGTCGGGCTTTTAAAAAAATAACAGTCATAAACCACGTGGGCGTTTGGTGACACGGTGTTGCTCTTTTCCCTTCGTATTTGGTATCAGCTTGGTATTTTTCTAAGACCGAAAACCTCAATGAGGTTAAAACAGTTTTGAAGCAAATCTGGGCCACAGCAATACCTCACAAAACCATCATATTAATTTGCCAAAGTTAAAACACTTTTTGGCAAAGATCTGGGATTGAAGTAACACTTGGAGTGCCTCAGGTTTGGTTGTGCAGTCCAGCAAACTCTTGGCCATGTTCGCTGGTGGGAGGCCAGTGAGAGTTGCCATTTTTGACATTGTAAAGACGGTTTTAGATCAGCTTCCACCTTCATTTTCTTGAACACAAACATGGCTATTTTCTGCTGCCACCTGAGTTGATGATAGTTCATCATCTTCAGCTTTCTGTGTGGCCATGGAGACCACAGGACAACAAACCAACAATTTCACTTGTGTCTCAGTTTCCTGAATTATATACCTCCTCACTGCCAGAGAAAAAATACATCAATAAAGACAAACAGTCTGCGAGGAACATCGGCTTCAAAGTTTGATTATGCAGTAAGGGCAAGTGATACAAGTTCAACCATTTCCTCCAATCTACAATACACTCCATTTAGCTGTAGTTACACAAGAGAAGATAAATATTGGCCTGTAGTGGGATCAGTGACAGCAACATGTGCCATCAAGGCAGCACCATTTACCCTTTTGCTGTGAGATGGAGTACACTCAGTGCGAATAAATTTTCAAATTGTGAAAAATCAAACAAAAAGGTTTGTCTGATTTGTCTGAAGGTTAGGCCTTAAATCTTCCCAGAATAGGGCCGCATAGCATTGTTTCAGCTGCATAATATGTTCCCAGAAAGACAGTAATATGAGGGCCCTGATAGCCGTGTGGTTATGGCGCCAAGTCCCCAGTTTGATTCCCAGCCGGCCAGACTCTTTGCTGCATATCATTCCCCTCCTTTCTGTCCCATTTCCTGTCACTCCCCACTGTCCTATAAATAATAGGCAAAATGCCCAAAAAATTATTTGAATTAAAAAAAAAAAAAAAAGCAATGCATGACTGTACTGAAAAGTAGGAGCAAGAAAGGGATATCATTGGCATTTGCATCTGTAGCCGTGTGTGTATGTTGCATAGTTTATGCGTGTGTCAGGTAAATGATCCAGGTGCATGGCAGCAGAGGGGCTCGGGTGTCCTCTTTCAGGCGGCAGCTGGTGAGCGAAGCCTGGCCGAGGTCACCCTCAGGGACCCTGCCCCCTCATCACCGACTCCCGGGCTCCACTCCACACTCACCCTGTCATCGTCATCTGATCTCAGATCTGCACGCTCAGGAACAGCAGCTCTGCTGAGCGACAATGGAGCCCTTTTAATTATCCGGGACGGTGTCCTCGCTCAGGCGATGATGGCTGAAATGTATTTGCCCCAGTCATGAGACAAGCACTGCAGGCATTCAGGCATGCAGCCTCAGAGGCACGGTGATAATTGATCACATTGTAAAGGCTTGTATGCAATACAAAGGCCATGTAGGTGAGTGGAGATGCTTTTAGAGCAGAGAACTGCCGTCTCAAAGCCTCATGCAGTGGACATATTTAAAAATTAAAATGCATCAGCAGAAAAAGTAAAAACGCACAAGCATGAAATTGATATTGCTGAAAAAAAAAAACTTATTGTGTATTACAAAATGTAGAATTATTAGTTATAGCCTTTAAAGTAATTTTTTTTCTTCTACTGATACAATCAACTATAGAAAACTACTGTAACTGAACCAGGAAAGACAAAGACAGGGTGCTTGAACACACAAAGCACCTCCCCTGGGAAGGGCTGTACTCTTTGTTTTTTTTAACTGTCTTCTCTTGTCTGTAGAGAATGACCATCATGCCAGGGTTTTCTTTCAGTAGAGGTTGCTTTTTGTTTTTCACCACATCTTTATGTTCTCTCTTTTGCAGCAAATATGACCCAAGGCCTCACATCTCAGCTCACAGAGTCCTGTACCTAGTCACTTTACTGCCAGGGCAACCAGCGCAACCACAACTTAACATTCTCAACGAGAGAGTGGGTTGAGGTTTTAGAGGCAAGGCCGCTTAAACCCTCCTGCTTCGCTTTCCTGATCTCGCCCACGTCCACGCTGACACTTACTATCATACTTTTACATTTTTTATATCTGATACTAGATAAAGCCCAGAGACACAATACAACCGTGGCAATTTTATTTCAAGGCGGCAATGAACAGTCCAAAGGTATCAGATCAGCCATAGGAACCCGATAGCTTGATCACTAACCAGAAAAACAGATTTACTGTTTTTCTGTATTTGTACCCTCACATCTAACTTTTATTGGGTACATTACACTCAGCCAAAGGAGGTTTGTATAACTTTTTTTTTTTTTTTGGTATTTTCAACTGTCCAGCTCTCCATCTGTTCAAAGGTCAATATGTTGAAGACGGCCTTGTAAGTGTCAACGGTGTAAATCTGTCAAAGTCCCTGCAAAAAAATAAATCAATCAAATAAACCTGGGAAGATTTACTTCATCTGTCTAAGCAAAGGCATTAAAAGAATATTATTTTGCTGAAGCATTTCATTGTAAATGCAATAAACATTCCCGCTGTCTCCTGTCTTCTGTGCTTTGTTCTTTTCTGACTCTTTTCACCTCATATTACAGATCAGGGCATGTAACAAAGCGCCGCATGAACCAGAACTGTTAACTGCTGTCACACAAGCTAACACTGAAGGACATATTGTTGTTGCTAATAATGAGAAACAGGGTTAATTCGTTTGGCCTCATTTCCTTTGCTGACAAATTTTCCCTATTAAGATAACAACATACAGATAGTATGACACAAATGAAAGGATTCAGTTCGTTATTATTAAAGCTACAAAAGATCACGACTTGGAGAATAAACGGTTAGACAGACATTCTTTTACTGCAATCAGCGGTGTGTCCATAGCAGAGTGAGAGGTTCAGGAGGATACAGTATGTGGGACAAATTAAACAGACTTTATGTTCTGGGTTTTAAAGCATGGCCTCTTCAGCTCACCAAGGAAATTGAGTTTGTGACCGAAAAAATGCACTTTCCTCTTAACCCCCTGACCAGCCGTCACAGACACACAAACTTTCTCTTTGAAGGCTAAACGGGCAGAAACGAGGGAGGATAGGCTGTTCTGGGGAGTTATGGAAGCCCTGATCCTATTACCCGCCCCCCTGAAAAATGTGTCTGCAGGGCCCAGGAGCTTTTAACCTTTCGCTGCTCTGTGCTTTGATTCAGAGGAGCAGCGGTCCTCTTGTGGAGTGGGTTTTTTTTTTTTTTCTTCTCAGTACTGCTCTGGCCACGACAAAACGTTGGGCCTGCACTTTTTCAGCCATGAGGTGAGTATGACACCATCTTCCTGTGTAAGTGGAGGGATTCCCTTTGTTCAAGGAAGAGGAAGGAGAAATGAATCAGGTGTCCCCTTTTACAGCAAATAGCGGAAGAGGAAAGCCTGCAGTTATATTTTCACCTAAGTGCTGTACATAACCAGCAAAAATAACAATCATATGGTGTAATGCTGCTGATCCATCCTACAGGCAACTTTGCTCCAAAAGACATAGCAGTTGTCTTAGTTATAGTGACTCTTACACCTGCAAAACACATTTTCTCATCACAGTTAGCTTTGGAAGTGTCAAAACATCACAGAGACAAAAATTTGTGAACTTGAATGGTAGGTTGGATCTCTGAGACAAAGTTTCAGACAGAAACAACAAGACGCCTCAGTTCAGACGTCGAACAGGGATTCAGTAATGTCTCATGCAATTACGAGACAGAGAGACGCACAAACAAGCATACATGCAGATGCCGACAAACTCACAAACATGTTTATTTGATAAGATTTCCAAATGGTTCATTTCACTCAGGACTTCAGAGAGCACGAGAGTGTTTCCAAACAAAGACAGTCAGTAATCTGGCACAGAAGTGCAACATGTTTGTGGGACACAGACATATTTGTTCATATTTATTTTATCAAGCGTGTAAACTCTAGAGCTACAAATCAAGAAAATTAGGGACGCTAGATAAGAAGCTTAATAAATAGCTGTATAACTAATAGAGTGATTTCCTTTTCCTGGGATGCGGATGCAGCATCACTGATTAAAATGTGATAACTACAAGATGCTTAATTCCAGATTATGTACAATTCAGGCAGCTAACGGGATGGGACACAACATTCAAAAGAGCTGACAAACGGCACGTTGCTATGTTGTCAAACAACCACGAAAAAAGCATGAGTTTAGCAAGTATTTTGTGACTATCACAATCATTTGGTTGCTGCGCTATCGACTTGTGTGGCGGTTCATAACTTGCCATGCATCTCAGCTAACGTGTTGGCTCAAATACCACAGAGAAGCTCTGAAAACAGGCATTAAAGCAGCCTAAATCCCCCCAAGTAGCTGTGTGCTTAGCGTGGTCTCTGAAAGGTATCCAGCCATTTATGTGAAACCTAAGCACTTCTTGATCAAAGGCTTTCAGAAGACTGTGAGGTGAATGAGGAGCCTTGTACAATTCTCACTTGATTACCTTTTTTTTCCACCCAGCACAAATGCAAGAGAGAGAGAAACCGTGTATGTGTGTGTGCGTGTGTGAGCGTGTGTGTGTTTCGTCTCTCTAAAGACAGGAATCTTTCACCAGGGAGAGCAGATTAACACATCAAATCCAGCCCTTCAATCAATAGGGAGGTAATAGAGCGATAGAAAATATCTGCACACTGCCAGCCAGCACAGTGAATTTAAGTAGCTTTCTCTTTTGCACAACCTAATTTATACACTGTGTTACAATCTGACAAAATAAAACAAGTAAATACTTTTTTTATTAGGTCCAAATGCATGATAATGATGTTTGAATAAATAGGATAAGATCAGAAGGATAATATTTATCTAAAATGTTAAAAGGAGTGTTTATACTGGCCCATTTATTATTTTTAACGTTTTATATAACTGCTATGCCGTCCCTACAAATGTGAGCCAAAAACAGTTCTGAAGACATTCTTCATCATTTTATCTTCTGACTTGAAAGCTGAATCCGCTCCCAACAGTAGCTGCAATACGCAAAGTTTGTGTTTGCACAAACTTGACCCCTGACCTCTTCCTGTGGGCTCACGACCCTTCTCACTGACCCATCAACTAACTAATTTGTCAAAAGTGACCTTCCAGGGCTGAACCAGTGTCTGCGGCCGCTCCACTACACTCTCTGCAGACAGCCCTCTCTTCAGTCAATAAGAGAACTTCGTAAATACTTAAACAAGAGCAAAAGAACAGAGTCCTCAGTGCCGTGCCATAAATATTAATGCTCACCGCTGCCTTTGTTTTATGCATGTTTGGTCCCAAAAGTTAATGTGCTGTTTAACATTAAACTTGTGCTACACTCAGCGCTTTCTATAGCATACTACCACACTGCTGATAGAAGAAGCCCCATTATTTTCATAAAATGAATAAATAAGATGATTACACATACTGAGGATTTTCATATCTTCCGTGTGAAGGCAAGTGGACAAGTCATATTTTACAGGAAAAATCTGATCACCAACCTTTTTCAGTTGAGAACCAGAGAGAGTCCACGTGTTTATGAGCAGTGACAATTTCATCTGAACAGTAATGTTTCTCTCCTAAGTTTAATTTCAGCTAATGAGATAGAACTTTCATACCTGCTGTAAAAAAGCATGATATTTTAGTTTAAATTAGAAAAGAAATCATCTTGACTTACTGATCATCCTCTGGCCTTGTGTCTGTCCGTCTGTTTCTCTTTGTTGTTAACTGTGGAAAAAAAAAGATTGTTTCAATATAATAGTTTCAGCTTCATAAATTATGATGTATTTAAACTCTTAATAAATGGTTTACAGCACACTAATGTATTCATGAGCAGAGAGAAGGACATTTGTTAAAGAAATAATAATATTGTTAAGACAGCTAGACGATGATTGACTTTTTAATGACAGCTGTATGAGCTGTCTCCATAGTTCATATTTATATCAAGTGCTCATTTATGAAATTAATTATAAGCATATATTACATTCATTAATCAACTATTTACGGAGTCATGAGTACTTTCTTCACTCTCTATGACAACAGAGTAAACAACAGTGCCATCAAGTTTTTCCTTGCTCTTGGAGGAATATGTTGGGTCTCTTTAACAACTACATAAAGAGTTTGGTCTACACCTGCTTTATGTGTAAAGTGCCTCGATGTAACTTTGTTATGATTTGGCGCTATATAAATAAATTTGATTGGATTGGATTTTGATTGGACCAAGCTACAAGAATAAACTGTACACCGTAAAATGCGTTCAAATGGGTGATTATATATCAGAAAATATAACTGCAGCTTTAATCAAGAGCCGCTCTACATATCTTGCCTATTATCTTCAGATAGATGCAGAAACCTCACAGTTTTGAGGTATGTGATGAGTTTATATTCAAAAGAAAAGATAGGAATGAGGGCAGGGGCTCAAATCCATGATTGGTACAAAGGACTAAGCTGAATGTATGATTGGCACGTGTAGTTAATGACTGATGCTGGATCCTGCGGTGTGACCACGATCCACCTCATCGAGTCCCAGCGTGAGACCAGCTGTGGAAACAGTTTGCTCCACAGTTTTTCCACATCTCCTATGACCTAACATATTAGCAGCACCGTCTTTATGAATCAACGCCATGCATGAGAGCAAGGAAAAGAAATCTAAGAAGTACTGTTCAGGTAGTGTGAGGAGAACACTGAAGATTTAATGTTCCTTTTCTTCGCTCTCTCTTCATCATCTCCCTTCCTGCACTTTTTCTTTATCAAATTTCCCCCTCGCTTCCTCCATCTCCCTCCGTCCTGTCCCTGGCCTAAAGAATAGTGCCAATAAAATCCTCAATCAGCCCAATGAATCTCTCACTTTTCCCTTATTTCCAACACAAGAGGAACAGAAAACAGATGAACACGGCATACCTGCAGTTATGACAGTTCTAACATGTGAAGACAGCCTGCAGGAAAACCAGGATCGTGTACTTTATTCGTAGCTAACTACAGCTTGTGTATATTGAGTGAGGTGGAAATGACTCAGACTTCAAGCTGACGACTCGTCACCTCCATTTTGCTATGGCTATGGTCAAACTGGACACAATTTCAGAAGCCAGACAGGTGGCGTAAGCTCTTACCCAACACAGTATACCTAAATACAAGTCTGCATGCACATAAACACAGCTACATGTAACTTTCAGCGTAATGAGTTACTTGTGGTGCCGGGCGCCTCTTTGGCATCCGTCACCGCTTTCCACAGCAGATGGAGAACGCCTGCATTAATGCTGATGGCGCTGTGATTCTCTGAGGTCTCGTTCCTCTCGTTCTCTCTTTTCAAGTACTGTGAACAAAAGCAGCATTTCAAAATTGTCAAAGCTGCAGAGGGGACTGTGTGAAAATGTGATAAGACAAGAACGGCTGCACTGGGCACCAGAGCACAAAGGAGATTCTGGAAGGTAGAAAGACAAACCTCTCTGGGCTCGACTCTTGACAGATTACATTTGTGAGGTGTGTCAAGAACTAACTTGGGCAGAAATTAAACATATTACATGCTATTAAAAGAGATTTGATTAAAAGAACTGAAGTGCACTCAAGCCTGGTTTCATACTAATAATTTGAGATGTGCTGAAAATGTATTAATATCACTTTATGATGCATTTAACTTAAGTGCAGTATCTTTCAGAAGAGATAGCTGCAGAAAATTGATAGTTGCACAGAAGAGGCCTGTTTTTGACCAAGTTATTTTGATTTACATCAACTGTCTTTATTTTACAGTAAATCCAGCAAGAAGAATGAAATAAAATATAAGCCTGGAGCACAGACAAATGATTAAAAAATAGACCCTCCATTGCACTCTCAAATTTCAGACATCCAATGTGTCAGCAAAACGACGACCTTCATATCCGTCCCTGAGCTCTCCAAATCTAAAGCTGTATCATTTCATCAAACAAGTTCCCACCTGTACTATACTTAAAAAGGTATTTGAATTCATTTGTGCTGGAACTTTTTCAAACTGGGAACTCATTTCAGGATGAGACTCTAAAGTTATTGCAGAGTGTCAGCTAATGGCTAAACTGCACAAAAAGTGGAAAAGTGAACATATGGATGCTGAGGTCAAGGGAAGGCAAGAAGAACATTAAGAGGCATTAAAAAGGTGCAGCTTTGAATGTGTTTCTGGATGGAGGAGAGTCAGAGCAGGCTGAGAGGCAGGGCTCTGGCACAGGCACACAATCCATTTGTTCATGGCACAGGCGTTAATGGTTGAGCGACTCTGAGCCAAAAAACATAAGGAACCGCTTTAATCAAAACTTGCATGCATTACCTCAACAGATCTAGGCAAACATTTGCAGTAGGTGGGCAGGAGGTGAGCAAAAGTCAGTTTGGTCTCCTGAGCTGGGGGATGATGGGGGTGTAACTCTCAAAACAGCTCAGGTCCCTGTGCCTGGACCACATGTCAGGGGAAATGTGGAACGTGTGCAGTATCGGAGTGGTGGCAGGCAATAGAGGTTCGAACACGGAGGTAGGATTAGGGCTGTCAATAGACCACAGTGTGGCTGATCCTGTCAGAGCTGTGCCGGGGGTTAAAGACCAGGAAATCAGTCTCATGGCACACACGCACACACACAAACTTAATGCTGTGTGGGCGCAGGCTCTTGCAGACCTTTCTCTTGAGGCTGATGAGGTGTCTTAGCTGATTAATGCCACACAGAACTTTGGAGGTCATTTCCATGACTTTAATTAGGCCAGGCACTAACTAAATCACACTTACACAAGTGAGTTCCCAGTTGAGTATCTTCAATTGGTCTCAAATGAAGGCCAGGAAACCTGATTACTGTGTTTACTTGAGGAGCAGCCCCACATGTAAAGGTCAAGGGGGTATAATGGAGAATCACTTGCCTACTGTAGATACAGGAGATTCAAGATAAAATGAAAAGTTATGCCGGCTCTTTGGTAGTTGTGAGAAAAACTGAGGTTGTTTGGGAGACTCATGCTAAGGTCAGACACACCCAAATCAGATTAACAAGCTAAATCCGAGTAATTGGACCAACTCAATGTAGAGGTTGATCCCATTACAACAATGACCCCTCCTCCCTACAACCTACAGGAACTGGCTTTTTTTTTTTATGGCCTCTAATTAATTGACCAACAAATCTGCCCACCAGCACAGCTGTGACAAGTTATCTTATTTGCTGATTCATAGCTCTTCCTGTTTGCAGAGCTTTGTTCAAATAAACCGGGTTTGGTGTTTTCATTACATCACAGAGGAAAGGTGAGGGGTCTGTCTCGCCCAAGGTAAGTGGAAGCAGCTCCTACAGCAAATGAGATGAAGAAGTTTGTGGTTGTCATAGACTCTGTTGTTTGTTAAAGTAAAGTCATGAAATGCCAACGATGTGTGCACAGTTTGGTAAAATGGCAGAAAAGAAGGAAAAATGCAGAAGTTTCTCTTGTCATGAGTCACTCAATGATAAAATAGTTGATAGATTAACTGGTAAAATCTACACAAAAATGTATACAATCAAATGCAATAATGGCTACCTTGCTAAAAGAAGTAACAACAAATACATACTCAGATCAATAAAGATACCTATATTGCATGAGTCCATATAAATCAAAGATAGCTGTCAAGACAACTGTCTCATTATTGTTTATGTCTCTCCATTTGCCCACCAGAGGCCTGCACCATGAAGCTATCGAGGTAAATTCAGGTTAAAGCCCAGGTTTTCATTCCTATATCACTGTGGTAATTTATGCTAAACAGCTAACCTGCTCTGGAGCAGGTTATATCGGTAGATTGAGATCACTAAGTGTAAAAGCCCCGCCCTCTGACTAATCAAGTCTCTTCGAAAATGACATCACCTTCCAAGGACAACCCCATTATGCTCAGAGCGAATAGTCAGAGGATCCTCAGAGGAGCAAGAGTTTTCAGAGACCGGCAAAACTCATTTGGTCCCTCAGGAGAGTTTCTATATGAGAGATAAAGATTCATCAGATGGAATGAGATCCGTCTGCCAGCTTTTAGAGCTGTATGAGTCACAGATACTCAGAGGAGTGCTGACGGTCCACAGACTGTCGTGACGCTGCTTTAACTCAGGAGAGAACTTGTATTCTGTGGCTGACACAGAAACCTAAACAAGAAAAGGGTTGGTTTTGTTGTATTTCCAGGCTTGACATCTCAGGCCATAACAGAGAGCTTATATGACATCTGAATCAGAATAGGAAATACTTCATTAATTCTTTGGGGGAATTCTGTTCTTTACTCTGGTATAGTGGTAGAGAGTAAAAACAAAATATTACAGGAATATGTACACACATAAGTTATACTATAGACAGACAAAAAAAAATAAATACATAGGCATAATAATAATAAGTACAAAGCCAGCAATAATTAAGGTGAGCTGGCCATGAGAAGTAAATAAAGGAGCAGCAGTGATGCATCGTATTGCATAATAGGTCACAATCACAGGGCAGATTATTATTCACCCACTTGACAACTAACTAATAAACCTGCGCACTCCCTTAAATTCACCTCACGGCGGTGAATTTAAGGGAATGCGCAGGTTTATTAGTGTCAGATACGTGTCTACATGATGGGCCAGTCAGATATTTGAACGTTGCTATGCTACATTGGATGTTAGATATTATAATTTACTCATTTACACAGCTGGCATTTTTTCAGCTTTTGTTCTTGAATTCTTCAAGCTAGTTGAGGATAATATCTTCATCAGTGAAGTAACCTGCTTTGCCGGTGACTTGTCCATGTTCCCTATTGGTCAGATCCTGATAACTCCACCCATTCCCATTTCCCTCTTTAGTTCGCCTGCATCTATACCTGTCGAGTTTTCAGTGTTTCCAAGTGACTTCCATCTCATAAGTCTGTTTGCTCCTGGTACCTGCCTGCATGCGTTTGAATGTCGACTTTTTAATCCATCAAAACACGCCGTGTTGAAAAGATGTCATATTACAGACTGTGGAGACAACTGAGCTATGATTTAACTCTGACTTTTGATATTTATTGCACTTCTGGAACACAAGAAATGCCGGAGAGATTTGACAGTGAATGACAGCCAACAGAAATCAGGAAAGAGCGAAAAGAAAATTTCGTCCGATTGGAACCGACTGCTGCTGTTGATGGGCTGTGTTAGTCAGCACGGCTAAGAGCAGACTGATGAATGAAAGCTGCTGCCAGGCAACACATTGGATTAAACCATGCAAGTGATGAATTTGGCCAAATTGATAGTGCCTCCCTCTCCCTTTCTGCCTCTGTCTCCATCCTACGCCTACACATCAAGTTCATCAAGTCCCATCAAAGCTCTGTGCAGTCAGAGGGATCATGTTTTCTTTCCTGCTTTCACCATTTTATGAGAAACCGCAACCTATTTCCCATGTCTAATCTGTCTCTCTTTCTCTCCTTCCTGCCTCCTTTTTCCTGTTTCTCCTCTTTGAGCTATCCTCCTCTGTCACTGATGGCATAACACTCCACGTGTCTTGGTAATGTTTTAAATGTGCAGTTAAATACCCATCCTCTGGTTCTCTCTGAGAGAAGACATTCATTATTTACATAGAAAGAGAGGCTTGGGAGAAGACCGAGAAGAGAGAGGGAGCAGCAGGCAACAACAACACATTAGTCTGATCACCAAGGGATACTCCATCTTGTTGAGGAGTAGTGTTTCATAATACACATTGCGGGATGTTTTAATGCAACTCAGAGGAAAATGCATTTGGAATGGTTTGTGTGTTGTTGGAGGTGGGTGGTCTGTGATGGATAAAGTGGGGGGAGAGGGAAAAACTGCAAACCTTCAAAGAACTGCTGCAGGGCTGAGGCTTTAAACTTTCTTGGTCCAACATTTTGAAGGAATTGGTGCAGATTACATGAGAAATAAAGCAGCTCCCCTCTGCCCAAAGATTTCCTGTTAGATGACGGACAGGTTCAAGTTTGTGCCCCCTGTGTAAATAATCACACTTTGAAGGGGCCTCTTGAAATGCCACAGGGCTGAATTATGCCACAGTTACATCACAGGTCACAATAAATGAAACTACACTGAATTATCGCAGCAAAGTCTATGACCTTAGATTTTATGTTAATTCACAGATTAATTTTTTCTGGGTAATTCCCTAAATGTTTGATAGAAATCAATAGGATCTCAAAACACACTAGTCTACCTCTCTTTGGGTTACCTGGATTCACTGAGCCGATCATGGGTGGGAAATTTATTAGCTGTTAACTGTAGGCTTTCCCATCTGCACACTGTGAGTGAATGTATTTGTGTCAAGGCTCTTAATTTTGAGCCAATCACAAACAAGATTATCAAAACCGAGATGAGATGAGATGAGACTGAAAACCATGTGTAAATCTTCTGTAGGCAGCAAAAAGTGATGCTAAAGGAGGCAAGAAGTACATGATCACACACTTGGGATAGAAGAGAACATAGTAGAAAAAAAGGGTAGATAAATCTAAAGCCACTTTTTAACATTGTCAGCATTTTGAGCAACTTCAGCAGTCTAGATTAAGTATGTAGGAAATAAAACCCACAGTGTCATTTTTGGGCTTTTTTTTGTCATGAACAAGTTTTTAAGGGGTCAAAAACGACAAGAAAATGAATGATGATGTCTCTTTGGCCAAAATCAGCATTTAGATGTGCTTTCTAATATTTTAGTTTTCTTTCCTGTCTCCAATGCAATTTGGACACTTCCTCTCAGTGTGACTGCAGATGCGCAAAGATGGTACGAGGACTAAATCTTCGCTCTGATATGCAGAATGGGTTTCCATAATGATCTACAGAGCTGGTTTACCAGCTTCACTTCAGTGGGAAACCTTACTTAACCCCACAGATCTCTCTTCTTGAATACCAATATGGCCAAAAAGGGATGGCGCCCTAACAGGTAGGGTATGTGAACTTGCAAAAGGGTTGTGGCAAAGCAAACAAAGCCATGTGGTGACAGGCGTCCTATAACATTTTGCTTGTAAAACTGTTTTTCTTCTCCTTATAGCTGAAGGTTAACCACCATATGCCCATCCTCCACTTGTTTTCCCGCCTACTCCTGGAATGCCAATAAAAAGCCATCGCATTTTCTGCCTGTGCTCAGTATCCCATGTTTGGAAGCGACGAGGAGAGAGGGCCCGCTGAGATCTCTTTCACTAACAGATGGAAACTTGAGGGTCCATTAGGCTCAGAATCACGCTTCAGCAGGTTTAGTCAAGAATGCTGCAGAATCTATTGATTCTTCTGTGAAAAGAAAATTACAATCCAGACATCTAGTTTACAATTCATAGGAGCTTGTCAGAAAAAGCCATCCTATTTATATGATAGCGCCTTGACAAAACCGGTTTCCTCATTCCCAGATATATGGCCGTGGCTTGAGGGCGCAAATATGATGGATGTGTTGCACATTTGCCACCTGTACCTTCACGGACAAGGCGATTGATCTGTTTCATCTGTTAAAGCACACACAATTAAGTTTTTTGGCATTTGCCTCCAAAGGTGGGCTGTTGGGGATCCAGTTTGTCCCTCATACCCTGTCGTGGACCCACAGGTCTGAATCAACCTCATGCCCCGACTCTCCCACTCCTGCTGGCTGTGAGCTGGTAATGGGGAGGTAATGGGGCAGAAACTGAGAATCTGTCTGGTAGGTAAAAGTAGCAATGAGGAGGGGTGCAGATGTGATCACAACTCAAGCAGTGTAGCTGCATTCTGAAGGGTTCAGTGTGTTCCAAATCAACCAGTACGTATGTACGTACTGTCCGAACCTGTCAAAAGCCAAAAGTGTTTAGAGCTGTTCAAAATCGTCATGCTCAAAGATGAACTGAAAGGCCTGCTATTGTCAAGAAAGGTGAGGTGCAAATGGAGAAAAATTAACACAGTTTCAGTGAAGAATTTCGGGCAGTCGCTCTTTCAAAGCATTTATGGTTTTGTATTAAAAAAATGATGGAGGTTGTTATGTAAACAATCGGAAGAAAGAAGAATCTGAGACAAATTCAACCGCTGTAACTTTCTTTCTATCCCTCAAGATCTGTTGCTACCACTGTTGTTCTTTTTGTCTCTGCAATGTCTATATAAATAGACTGCTCCTCCAGACACTGAATCACATAAAAACGCATCCATGCAAGAGTAGCATTTTAAAGTTTCAGTCACTTCAGTCATCAAGATTTTGGATTTAGCTCCTGTGAATGTAGTTTGATCTCTCATTTTAGGAAGGTCAGACAGTAGTAGGACGATCCCTAAATAATCGGTTTTCTCTTTAAACTCTTTTAAACTTTTCTCAATAGAATGCACTGACTCCCAAAGACACAAGGAGAACAGGTGGATTCAACACACTCACTGTCTGCTTTGGGCTCAGCCATGGTCAAGTGATTAGCCCGCAATATCACTGGATACCTATTGTGACACAAATCTGGACTGCTTTTGGCTAAATGTGGATTTAAAATGGCTTCAGGCCTTACTGTGGCTTGATTCAACAAGAACATGAATGGAGATTGAAAAGGCAAATGGAAACTTTAGCCAGTGCTTTTTAGAGTTAAATGAGGATATTGTGATGACACTATTCCTAAACTGACCATAAAAAGAGAGGATAAAATTGGTGCAAATTAAGTTCCTTTTGTTTTTGTCTTTGTTTGGTTTAAATGACCTAATTTGTTCCCTTTGGTGAACTTCATTTCTTGTCCTCACATGTTTAACTGTTTTAATTATCTTCCTGGGTGTTAGATCTCACTGACATCTCACCATGTAGAACCAAATCAGCAGATCTCTTGAAAACAAAATGACCAAAAATGAACTAAACATCAGTTTCTTCGGTTGTACTGCTGCATTCTCCTTAATTTATTCTGGAGAAAACAGACTCTTTCTTTGCCTAGAACAGGACATGTTTTTTTCAGACATTCTCACACAGTTTGGGTATGTTAGTATGTTAGTGCCTCGGAGGGAAAAACTCAGAAAACTACCACCATAGTGGGAGATGTTAGAGCGCGGTGAGGCAAGGACAAGCTGGGTAGCAATCTGAGCAAGGACAGCAGCTTGTTTGAGAATCCTATCGGCTGTTGGAACTCCTGCATGAGCTGCTGCTGTGAGAGAGATAATAGTTTTGTCCCTCCTCCAGGCTCCCTGTCTGCTTCTGGTAAAGCAGACTGGCCCATTTAAAAGACAGGAGGAAAGGTTGGGGGGCGGGGGGGAGTTGAAAAGATTGGAAAGAGGGAGAGGGGAGAGGAGGAGGGGGGATGCTGAGATTCTGGCCTGAGGCGCTGAGCAATGTCAAACCACCATGATTCATGTGCTGGCAGTTGGGAGGCAGTATTTCATGCCTGGTTTTGTGGTGGTGGTGGTTGTATCAACCTGTGCACACTGCTCATTTCCATGCATGTGTGCGACTGTAGTTGCCAACTCAGAGGTCGAGGTTACTATAGGATGTAGCAATTATGAACCGACATGTCTGTCTCATCAGGGCTCACCTCTCGGCCTGTCAGTCTCACGTCTCTTTGCGGTTGCACTTGAGTAGTTAAAATAATGAAAAAGGCCGGGAGAAATTGATTTGATGTGGGAGTAGCAATCCAAGATGACTTGCTGGAACAGCGCAAGAATAATTAGACAGACGTTCAATGAAGACAGACTGAGATAAATAGAAATTTTGTGGGAAAAATTAGCAGCTGTGCCAGAATAGTTGGGTTCAGTATTAATCAGATACAAAAACAAACTGTTGCGAGAGCATCTCTTAACAGATTTAGTGCCTTTTTATTTACTCTGTAGTTGCTGAGAGTGGATCACAAGTAAGACAAGTTGAGCGGTGCATCTCCAGAGTTACCAGTCATCCATGTGCTCTCCATATTACATTTTAAGAGCATACAATCAATTAGTCATTAATGAAACTTAAAATACAACCATTACTTATTCATGGCGATCGTCTCTATGGCAGTAAGTTTCAGTCGTGTTCTTCAGCACTGAAGCAAATTTGGGTGTGTGTAGTGCTGCAGAGTGGCCAGCATACAGCATACCTGTGGCGTTTCTTGTCACTGAAAAGTACAGGGCGGTGCGGCAGCTCCAAAACAGAGAGGTTAGAGCGGGCTGGAGTCCAAAACTGAGGCTAACTCTCACTCACTGGCACCGAGCTTTGGATTTCTAGTACAGCATGTGGAAATGCTTCATGACTTGGAGATCACTGTGTTTAAAAAAAAAAAAAAAAAAGACAGAGTGAGAGGGAAATGAAACAAACAGCGGCAAAAAGGCAGCCTCTGCACAAGGATCTGACAAAGGAGCTGGGACAAAGCACATTACTCTTCATTTCTGTCACATCCAACTTGCCAGCAACCATACGGTGG
Organism: Remorina albescens; assembly: GCA_034769265.1. Classification (NCBI taxonomy): domain Eukaryota; kingdom Metazoa; phylum Chordata; class Actinopteri; order Carangiformes; family Echeneidae; genus Remorina; species Remorina albescens. The sequence goes on from CM068480.1 coordinate 4,076,131, forward strand.
AAAAACAACAAGCCACAGAATTATGATGAATGCAGTCAAAAGGGGGAAAGCGGCTGCTAACTCGTAACAAGCTGCATGCATACGACCCTTAAATTCAGTTTCAATCAAGGTAGCAGAGCATTTCATATTGGATTAAATTACTGCTGTTGCCAAATTGATCAAATTTCCTGTGAGATACTTTGCATTGCTCGCATCATTTTTTTCCTCTGGTGAGACCAGCAGATGTGATAGCATGTTGTGCCTGATTTTACACTTTTAAACACATATTTACTAAGCCACGGTTGAAATGGCTGACCTCTAAAGCAGGTACTTTTCTCCGGCTTGACCTCTTCCCCATGACAGAGCCAACACCCAGGACTATGAAAGGCCCTTGGTGGTGTTCAGGGTTATCATCAAGTCCATCCAGCACTCTCAAGGCTAATATCAATGTCTCAGGAGTGTGCAGATAACCATCATTTTCCTCCCTCTAAACCCTCCTGTTGGTCCCCAGAGTGGAGGCTCAGCTGTCTCCCAAAGCCTGTTTTTACTTCTCCCCTTTGCTGTTGTCACAACATTTTCATTACATTGCAGCCTAAGCCCTTAATAACCCCCCTCTAAGACTAAACATGAGGTCAAACAGGGTGTTGCCTGGACAAAAAGCATGAAGGCAACTGGGGAGCTTGTTCCCAGTCACCTTCTTAAAAGCCTCCATGCCTCTAATGAAATTATTTGCTCCCAAATAATTCCAAGCTAGAGAGAAGTTTGAATTTTTATCAAGTGGAATATTGCTTTCCCCGTTATATCAACAATTAATAACTCCTCTGCCCGTGCAGTCACAAACGTTGCCACTTCAAAAATCCTGTAAACCATAGATGCTATGAGCGCTGAAGACTGTAAAAGGCCATATGTGACCCTGGAGACACTTTACGTATTACTTACACTCACCAATACCAGCTACCACTTCAGGTAACTTTTAGTGAGGAGAGTCCTCTCACAATAAAATTAACTGTCTCTACAACTTACATATGGTGCTGAGACAAAGACAAGGACATAAAGGGCTCAGATTTTAATTCTCTTTATCTATTTATTCTGTCATTTTTGTTTTGTTTGAGGAAAATAAATACAAATTGCAAGAAATTGGACAAATTGTGTACAAATAATGGGAGGACGACGTTGGCTTCTGCCTAAGCTCACATTTTGGATCTTAAGATCACTGAATTTGTTGGCATGTTTGTTGGTTTTTGGTCCAAATATATTTCAAAAAGTAACCGTGGTGCTTTTGTGTTGCATTAAGTAGGTAGTTTAGCTATCAGATTATGGCTTGGTATTTGCTAAAATAAATACATCAGAATTCAAGAAGCTGCATTGGAGAACCTGCCATCTGAGAAAAGAAGTTCAAGGAAGAAGGTCCTTCAAACCAATAGTTTTAAATGTGTTTGTCGACACTCAGACTTGATTTAGACTTTCCTTTGCTTCAAAGGCATTTTGGTTTTGGAAAACTTTAGTGAGTTAACATTCTTCCACTTTGAAAAGTTTTGCACACTAATAAAAAAAAAAAAAGCAAGAGTTCTCAGATATTTTGAGGATTGGCTGAATTTGTGTTTATTCATGAATTTCTACAGAGTTCATGAATAATATAAGAAAGAAGAAAATTCAACCCCCCCCCAAAAAAAAATGTCATCAATCTTAAAGATGTTCAAGCACATACTTTTCTGAAAATCAGTACCCTCAATTGGCTGGAGGCGGCATTCACTGTACTGAGCACAATGACATACACAGAAGGAACAACTCCACAAAAATGTTTTTGAGTAAAACAGACAACAGATGCAAAAGAGGCCAGCAGAAAGCGGATGAATGTAGGTTTGAGAAGACAACAGTATTGCCGACACTATGTCATAGTAACACTTATGTCGGTTTGTCCAGAGCAAGAAAAAAAACTTCTATATGGGCAGCTGCTGTAAATCTTTGGACAACTTGCTTCACTAAAACTAACAGTGGTGATCCTGGATGATCATGAGAGACGTGTTTGTTAACTTATGCTAAAAGCCACATAATCAGAACCATGAATGAAATATTCAGAAGTCAAACATGTCAGCAAAATAAATTCTGCAGGATTCAAATTTCAAGATTTTAATGTGGTACTCAGTTGCCAGTGTTTCCAATTAATTTTATGACATTGATCTGCATCTATACACAAGTGGCTGCATTTTTCTCTTCGTTGATGGTTAGTACTTTGTGTTATGACAGATAGTTGAACGCCAATTGATAGCCGTGTACATAAACCTTGTAAAACCAATGGCTTAAAGGGGAAAAGGCAAAGGTTTCAAGGACTATGTTTTATTGCCAGTCAGATCAGAGTAATTGAGAAGTACAGGGTGACCGGAACATTTTCCCCAGATCAGCCTTCACACAATTAGAAGCTCAGTAATTATCAACATAAACTCTAGACACGGCTGCTAATGTTGCTCGGTGGCGGGAAGGGATTTGGCTACTGCTGTCTAACTCGGTCTCTAATGGTGTCGGTTTATTTCTTGAGTCTGGTGTACGTGGCTGCTGGATGTGCTGCTGCCAGCTCTGTGGTGCTGAGGTCAGCAGAGAGATGAGCTATAGCTTAGCTCAGACTTGGGTGTGATTTTTGTATGCGTTTCCTCGGTTTTCCACTGAAGTCCCAATGAAATGATTGATAGCTATGAAGCACAAGTGCAGGGCTGGGGCTTGTTTCACAGCCCACAGGCTTCTGACTCTGATTAACTTGTTTACGCAGACACTGGGTGTTGGCGGGCAGAGACATGGAGTTTGGATAGAGGAAAAGATGAACAGAGTATGTCTTTATTAACACTTATTCCAATGATCCATTCTCCATTTGGGGCATATAATACAATAAATTTTGTTGAGTGACGCTGAAAAACCATTTCACAAAGGCAGCATTTATGGTTTTCAATCAGCCTTCTTCTTTCAGATAATGCAACATGACTCATGACAAATCTGCTGAATGAACAATAAAGATCAGAGTTAAAATAATGTTGGTGTAAAACACGAAGCTTTAATGATGACATTCGGCTTTAGTTGTTAGGTATTTGTGTACAATCCTTGGCCGAGACTGACGCCCTTTGGTACCAGACATTGTCTTGCGGTCTGGGATTTGCAGATGAGATAAACCAAAGCTTGCATCGCCACCCACAAAATGTTCTTCGCAGTTTCCAATCACATTTTTCCAGTCATTATGACACAACTCTTCTTCTCTTGCCCTCTAAATGAATTAAAGCCCCCATGAGAAGCTCAACACAAAACTCTCACCATTTGCGAACCAAAGTAAACTTATTAAAGTGAAACTTACAGTAGGCTGCGGTAGGGTTTTCCCTTGTATCAACTGTCAACACTCGGGGGAATTTGGTCAACGATTAAAGTAGACACCAACTATGTATTCCTGTATTCTGTTGTATACCCAAATCCATCAAAATTATACAACACTGTGGTGCCATAAGTGGAGGCATTTTAACAGCTTCAAAACCACTTGCAATAGTGAATTCACAGAGATTTTTGTGGCAATTGCAGTTTTTAAACTTCAGAGTCCCAATATTTCCTTTATTGCTCTCAAAATATTATTCCTTGGGTATTTATCACAATGCCCTTGAGCATTTCTTCATGCCGATAAGAATTCTTTATTGGCATAAAAAAAAAGATAAGAAATACCTTAGGGCACCTGCTACCAGGGGAAAAAAAACTCCTATGTGGAACTTTCTGAATAGCCTTTCGTACCTGTTAACATCCCCTACCAGTCCTCGGCCACAATTTGATCACCTCTCAGTATAAACGTCCTTCTTGGCCCTGCTGGGCCGAGGCAGCAGATGTTACGTTGGCCCGTTCACGCAGTCATGCTTGATCCAAGATGATTGGCCATAATTATAGGCTGTAAGCTGATAGTGGGGGAATAGGCAGCCTATTGAGATGTCAGTCCTCCCGGTGTTTATGAATGCATTCAGGCACTGTCACGGGTACAGCCTCAGCAGCATGAGGGTTGACGGAGTGAAGGGAGGTAACTGCGATTTTAATAGGAACACCTGGAGAAGTGGACCGGGTTGAACAGTGAAAGGTCTGTAGGTCTGTGTATGAGTGTGTCCGGGTTGGAATGGGACAATGTTAAGATGGTCTCTGTTGGGACACATTCGGTAATTTAATAATTTTTCTGCCACCATTTTAAAGAATTTGAGGTGTTTGTTTAGTAAACAAGTGTTTCACAGTTGGGAAATATGCCTTCATTCATCTGTTACATAAATAGTTAATGCCAGAAGAAAGTTAACAGAGCAAAAATATAGTGGAACAGGTAGCCTGACTCTGTCTTAAAGTAATATAAAATTCACCATCATCACCTCTGTCTCAGTTATTAGGAGATCGCTTCTTGTTAAATATAAATATTTTAAAAATTATAATTCGTTGCTTCAACACTAAAGGAGATTTTTTTTTAAATTTGATATAACGCACTGCTTGCTGAGTTTTAGGAGTACTTATAAATGAATTTTCTTTTTCAGCTTTTGACAGGGCCTCCCTATCTATTTCCTCTGATGCCAGTCTTGATGCAAAGCAAAGTTAACCAATCTCTTGCAGTGACTTCATATTTTACAGACAAATATGAGAGTGGTATAATGTTTTCATCTAACGAAACGAAAAATGAAGCATTTCCTAAAAAGTCCAACTTTTCCTTGAACTGCTTTCTAATGATCCCTACTGTGAAGGTTTCACTTGAATAAAGTGTTACTAAAACTGGCTGGGCTTATGTGTGCATGAGCAAATGTAATTTATTTTAATGAGCTTTGGTCCCAGCGGGGGGGCAGTTTGAAACCTGCTGCAGGGGGCCATCAACCATTAGTCATCAGCCCAGTGAATAAATCACTAGCTTGTTGCACTGTCCCTTTGGACTCTGACACAACAAATTTTAGCAAATGACTTTAACAACTTTTACACTGTGGCAGAAAAAAGGAGGAACTAGGGAGTAAGAGGATGAGAGAAGAGGAGAAAATCAGAGGGCTGTTTGTAAGGAGGCACCTAATTGTCTACTGCAGCATGTAATGACAAGCTTACTTCACATCAATCTTTCATTATTAAGAGCTATTTCTGTCGTGATGCAAAGGCAAACAGATTCATCCTCAGTACAGCGCTGAATTAGGAGGGAAACAGCGCTCAGTCCGCCAACTAAACAGTAAAAGAAATGAGAAGAAAAAAGTTGAAATAGTGTTTAGTGATAAGTGCTAAAGTTTAATTAAAGCGAGTAGTTGTGAAGAATTTTGGCCATATTGTTCTATTTAGCAGTGAAAAGATAATGTCCAAAATATTTAATAACAACAGTTAATGCAAACTGCTTGAAGCTGTTTCATTGCATAACCAGGTTGCTACAGACTTAAATTTATGAAATTTTTTATTTTTTTTAATTAATTTAATTTGACCAATTTAACATACTCATCCAGTAAACATTCAACAAAATATTTCAGTTGGATGAGACCTGAACACAACATTCTTAAGAGCACCAACTATAGATTGTCATTTATATTTCATGAAGAACTGTCTCCCTAATTGCCTTTGTTCTTTACAAGTGAACTTCTGATGAATTTCAGCTGTTTCACACGGCGTTTTACCTTTGAGAACACTGCCCCCTATCTTCGAAACCAATACAGCAACACATCCTGTGTGTGCGTCTCAAAGAACTCTGCTGGTACAGAACAAATATGATAGATGACGAAGGAGAGGAGGAAGCGTAAGTGAAAATTTTTAATTAAAACCCATTGCTTCATTTTGTATGTATTGCATATTGCACCAGCCCATTCATCAGCTATTAGTGTGAATCAGTGAAACATTGAAATTGCCATGAATGGTTGAGAATGAGCGAGCTGGGCACAGCGCCAAGACAGGTCGGATGTGGAGATGAGGGGGAGAGGATCAAGAGTGGGTAAATACATACAGAGAGAGATACACGTCTGTGCGGATTTGACTCCATCCTCCTAATAACCCCACTGGATAAAATATGGTTTGACTGGAGATGATTACCTCTTTATCACTGTTCTCTATACTTATACCCCACCCCCACCACTAACCAGCAACTCTCTTCCTCTCTGCAGCTCATAGCCACTCTCTCTCCCTCATCCTCTCTCGGTACTCTGGAAAATAAGCCTCAGTCTCAGTGATGCTGTTCGCTTCTCAAAAGTCCTGAAGAGATTAGCGCTTTGAACTCATGTGGCTTCATTTCATCTTCAACACTTCCTTAACTTTCAAAGGTAAAGCCCATTACATGACACAAAAGTTTCCTGCAAAGAGCAGGAAACTTACCACAGAGTAAGGTGGGGTGAACTACTGCAGAGAGAAATCCAATGTGATCAATGGTGTTCAAAATCACATTTGTAATCAACCACCTAAAACACCTAAAATCCAGCTGTTCAACATAACCATGTACCATAGGATGCTCTGTGGTTTACTTCATTTGCCTGAACACCAGAAGCATGTTTAAATAAACTTTAATAACTGCCGTCATATCCATAAATCCTGATTGGAAGGGACACCAAAATATTTGGAAGAGAAGCAGCCACACACTGGGGACAATGTGTAAAAACAGCGAGCGTTAGAGGTATCAGTATATCCACTTATGGACTTTTTATGAAATCTAACATTATGAGGGCATCTGCTACATGCTGCTATGATAGTAAAAGGTTTTGGGAGCTCTAGTTAGTCAGTGCTTCTGCTAAAAACAGTGGCTTCACGAATGCTGTAGCATATACGAATATATTTTGATCGGGAAGCTGGAACACGTTTCAATTTCTTTCTGAGGAAAAACCATACCTAGAAACATCTAGTTTCTAAGTTACACAAGCTTGAGGACCAAGTTTGCCCAAAGCAGCATCTGGACTTCAGGACCAGATTGGTTGTATATCTTTTCTTACTTCCAGGCAGTCTACATAATAACATTTACCCGTGACACCTGCCTTAACTCAGGCGTGCAACCCCTTGACTTTACCAAGAAAGCCCATGTTGTTCTTTTGCAGCACACAGTGCACTACTGTAAAGTGCTGTGTGGCTGAGTAGCTCTATGGTGGCCTGAGATCCCCATTGTATGTGCAGATTGTCGAGCATAGACTGTTTTCCCAGCTGTCTCAGGCACGCCAGGCATGAGAGAACGACGGAGGAGTGACGGATCCATATCCCTGAGGATTAGCATGCAGAAGACATCCTGGTGTTGAGCAGGAGCGGATTTAAAAGCACTTTGCTGATAATAATGCAACTCTGAAGTTGGCAGACTGGGGAGGAGGACTCGCTGGATGCAAACCTTTGGTGAAGAAAAGGAAAAAAGTGCCCTGCTGGAGAAAAGAAAACAACCTCATCCCTTCACTCTTTGAACTAGGAACCACCTGCTCTGTCTTAAAACAACTTGTCTGGCTTTTTATTATTTTGCTGCTCACCACTATAACATATGCTCACAAGGGGAATTGGGATTGTTTCATGTGTTGCTCAGAGGAACTTTGTGGATGTTTTTTTCATGTGGTCATATTCCACATGTCGAAGCTCTACATTAAAGGATTTCAGTTTGTTGATGGTGTGAAATGTCCCATTGAACGTCCTGTGCATGACATACAACAGGATGACAGCATTTTATTTGATTGGCATATAGAAAAGTAAGTGAAAGGGAATCTTGGTATTTCTTATGGAAGGAGAAGTGCTTCATTAAAAACATGGATATGTAAGTACGATCTGTTACGAAGCAGAGTAGGAGTATTTTGGGGGTGGGGAAGATACTGATATCAAGACCAGTCTATAAAAGAACCAGAGCTCAGATATACTCACACAGCTATCAGGCAACGTTGTATAGCTTTAAATTAAAGTGACTTTTCCAACTAAAATTTTTTATGTCTGCACCACCAGCCAATCTAATGTCTCGACAACTTTCAGTTCAGTTCAGACAAATGTTTTTTATATTTCTCACAGAGACGAGCAATTCCTCTCAAAGTTTTATTTTCAAAGCCCTCTGTTGTGGATGTCTAGACGTCTCAATCAGCAGTGATATGGAGGCTGTCAGTAAGAGATATGGTCATCCATTGCATTCATCTCAGCAGGCATCAAAAGCCCCCGACAGCAGCCTCCGTCACGCCACAGGTGGAGGATACGCTGTGAAATGGCACCATTGTCATCCTTCCATACCATCTGCCTCACTTTCTCCAGCCCTGCCCCCCCACCTTCCACTGCCACTTGTTGTCATCGCAGAGTAGCAACAATGGGCTGTCACCTTGTAATGAACCCTGAGGGTCCAAGCCACTGATTTAAAGTCCCATTACCGTCACAGTGCAGAGAGACTGTAGGAATGATGACTGAGGGACGGCGGTCTGCTGGCTCCGAGCACAGATGGTGCTTTTTCACACAGTAAACGTTATTGGGTAGACGTTGTGTGCAGACACTGTTGGACAATAAAGGTGAAAGTGTGCATCGCAACAAATTGGTGGGTTTTTTTTTTTTGTTGTTGTTTTGTTTTGTTTGTTTTTTTTTTCTTTTGGCTCCTTCTGGTCCCTAAACCTCTCCAGGAATCTCTTCTGATGAGTTATCTCTGAGAAGAGAAATAAAGCTGCAATATTCTGCACCACTGAAGTGGAAAATGAAAATAGGCATTAAAAAGTAATACATTACAGATCCTCTTAAAAAAATTTCCGGGTACGTTATCATACAAAACATCCCTTTTTGTAGGGATGAAAAGAAAAAGATTACGACTTCTGTTATGGCGGATTGAGTTGACTCTTGTTGCCCAAGCTGCCCCGTGTCTTTGCTCTCTCCATGTGAGCTGTGTTTGAAAAGGCAGTGAGCAGCGTGAGCCCGGAGCAACTGTGTCCGCTCATGTCACAAGGCCCTTTTCATCTCTCCATGCTGCCATTATGATGGGTCAGGGGGTGTAGGGCAACACGGTGGCAAAGCATGCTGGGATACACGGACTGTGAGTCACTCTCCCGTCGGTGCTCGCAGCCCTTGAGGGTTAACGGTATTTGTTGCTAGGGTACGCTGGCAGCTGCCTCAGCACTGCGTAGTAACCAACCTATGGGGCATTAGTTCTGGTCAGACCCCTGTAGGATGTTATTCAGCACCTGCGTTTTAATTCTTCATCTGTATTCAAATGGAAGACTTTCGTTAAAATGTGCATGAAGTACATACTTTACCTCCAGAAGTAAAAAGAGCCTTGAGATTTTAAATTATCGAAGTTGAACTGAAATTCTATGATTAATTATTCCTTTGTGTTTATTTAGATTTTGACAGTGGAAATAAACACAATCGATTTCAGTATTTCTGCAGCTATAGTGCTCTCTTATTGATAGCATCACTTTTCATGCTAGGTAGTGGGAATCGTAAGCCATCTGAGCTTTCACTCCAGACATTACATAATGTTATGATCCACATACGGAGTAATGTATGGAGTGTTGGTGTTTCAGCGTCCACCCCATCCGGACGCACACAAGCTACACGAGTTTCTTATTTCAATGCTTCTCACAAGAGTGGAGAAATATGCCCCAAAAAAAGGTTTTTAAATGATGAATAACTGAAAGCTATAACCCAAAGCTATATCCAATGGCTGCAGCTGTGTCACTAGCTTGCATTACTTCAAAGAAAAAGTGAAGGGAATTTAAATTTCAGTTTGACTTAAACTTGGGGATTTCAGCCCTTCTCTGTGATGGACATGCGACACGTGGATTTTCGAACAAAAACAGCCGAGGATTAGAGATGCTGAGCTTGTCACATCACTCATGCTCCGGGATGAAGAAACACTTGGATCAAACACAATCTCGTGCCTTATTCCTGCTCTGCTTTTCCAAGAATCAGTGAAATGACTTGCGAAAATGGTGTGGGAAAAGATGGGCAAGGGGTTGTGTTACTCACATGGAGAAGTCTGTGTCAACACAGATTGTCCATAAATTTGATGGTTTACATGTAATAGGTTGTTCAGTATATCTAATTGTCATGACTGCCAGTTTTTTTTGTTACCTTTTTCTTTTTACAAGTTTTCTTGCCTCTTCTGGTAAAAAATTAGGCAGGTCTTCTGTTTATAAGTCCTGCTAACCTGCCAACATTTCACCAATTACTCCCAACAATGTACCCTCTCTGTTCGCAACCCCATCTTAATCCTCCATGTCTAGAAATGGCAGTCGACAGCATGGTGCTATTGAACCAGCCAGACACATCTCAGGCTCTTTGCCCTGCCGGAGAAAAATGCAGCTTCAGATGGAGTTAATTCAACTGGCAACTTAAACAGGTTGTTTCTGACAAAACCTAAGCACATCTGTCCCATCGCAATCAATGATTTGAGCCAGAATATCAAACCATGGAAGCAAATTGTCAAGTTAGGGCTGCCTTTGGCCACTGGATTGACCTTTATAGAGACAAAGTGATGATCTCTGGATAGTGGTACATGCTGAGTTCACACAGTGAATGAGGCTATGAAAAAGAATGGTGCATCCTCTACTACACTAGCCAGCTCATCAAGCATGCGGTCCCAGCTGGCATTGAGGCAATATGAAACACATAAACCCTTCTGATATTAATGACTCTGTCAGGCTGAAAGCCTCTGATGCTATTCGGAGATAGGCGCTAAATGTCCCTGAGTACTGAGAACACAACATTATATGCATTCATATAAATATCCTCTCATCTCTGCACAAGACTGCCTGTCCTTGAGTTCCCATGAAAATAATAAGAGGTGGGCCTCCTGTAACTCAATACCCAGATATTGCCTGCAGTGGTGGCGCCGAGAGATGAAATGAAATCAGAACAAGGTGATGACAATGATGCCACTTGTGGTCGAGTTGGAGACTTAAGGATTCATTCCCCTCATATTTCAACCCCGCCTCCAATCTCCACAGTCCCTCTTTAGCCTCCCCTTGGCACTCCTTGGCATTATTATAATACTGGTGATAATAGTAATCAAAAAACACATTCAAATAAGGCAATCATAACACTCAAAACACAACCTGAAGGTAAATGAATCAGATTAATGAAATGGTAATATATAGTTTAAAGAATCACTCACTGTTCATTCAAATTGTTATTGTTTCAATAAAGTAGAAACATTTTAAAAATGTGTGTTTGTCAAAAAGTCAAATAAACCTAATTTCTAAAAAGTCCCATTTTTCCTTTAAGGCTCTTAAACTCTTTGCTTAAACAATAGCTGGTGATACATTTAATAGTCCAAAATGTCCACATGATTGCAACAGCAAAGTCCTTATTTTGTGGTTTCAATTAATTTTTTAATAAAATGACTGAGCCGACAATGAGCTTCCAGCCACCAAAGGAACCACAAATCCTAAAACCGGCGAAAAGATCAAATAAAACCTCAATAAGCTCTTTGATAAAAAATTAAGTTTCAAGAGATTAAAACATGACACCAATTTAGCTTTTATCAGCAGCCTGTTTATGAAGGCTCTTTAACTGTGAGCCTGGAGCGATAAAAGAAGAGCTTTGCCCGATTTTCTAAGGCTTCCCTCTTTCTATTTGCTGCACAATACTTTTCTTTTCCAAGAGAATGAGAAGCTGTCTCTGCAGGTTGCCAAGAGCAGAGCAGCGGTGCCATATGGAAAAGCTGTGGTGGAAGACAGACGCTTAGACGTAGTCGGGCATCCCCAACAGCCAGGCCCCTAATCAGTTCTTGAGACGGGCCAAGAGGCTGTCATCTGTAGGGGGTCCCGAACGTCCTTTAGCGCCCCGATCTGTCACACACCTGCCACTGTCTTTTATAGGGGCTGAGAGGCTGCTTGTACACTGGATCTGTGCCGATGAGACCAGTTATCAGCCCCCCCCCCGCAGCACTTCAAAAACAACGCCAGTGTCCGGTTTCCCCTTCAACAGCACACTACACATGGATGGGGGGCAATCAAAGGACACTCTTCTACATTTGGGGAGACTGGCCTGAATTTAACCCTCGTCTGTCCTTCTCTCAAGAGCCTTAAACAGACTGGAAACTCGCAGTGTCTCGCAGTGAGCAAGTGTCCAATTTCTCTGCTAGTTTACCCTCTGAACTGTGAGGATGGATGGAAGGTCAGCTTAGCCTCTTATCGAGACCTCCTGGGACGGGTAGCCCTGGAGCTGGATGGGCCCATGAGGTCCTTGATTTCATTACATGCCTGTTAGGAGTTTGTTGTCTCGCCGTCCCTAAAGTTTCCTGTGTGGGAATTCCCCTCACCCAGTAAAATGAAGGGCACACTGTAGTTGTTGTTTTTTGAGACAAAGAGTTGATTAATTTGCAGAATGCTGAGCAGTCTCCAGCCCAAAGAGACAAACCTTCATTTTCATGAGATTACTTTGAAAAACTGATGGAAAACTGTCTTTTTGTGAATCTCTAAGTGTGTAGCTACACACTTTCAGATATTGAAATACATTTCTCTATTTATTATTTTACTATATTATTTATTTTATCAGTGATTATGCTATTTTCGCATATTTAAAACACTCACAGTGCACCATGCAGTTTTTTTTTTTTTTTACTTTTAGTTATGGTTGGAAAAATACTAAATTGAGGTTTAAGGTTTGGTTTTTGGTTGCTTTTTTTTTTTTTTTTTTGGTCCAGCTGTGAGGTGAAATTTTCACATGTGGTTTCCCCTCCTATTACATTAATTGCAAGTTTATTTTCCTTATTTTTCCTCTTATTCCCTGACCACAATGGAAATTTTTATCACTAATTGCATATTTTTCAAATCTGTTTTGGTAAAGTAAAACTCCTTAAGAAGACAAACACACTTCAAAACAGCGTCTCTGTTACACGGAATAACCTATAGACACTTTCTTTTATAGATCCTATTGGTGCCAATAAAAACTGTTGACACCTTGGTTTGTGAATTATATTATTTTGCCTTTGGGAAGAGGTGGATCAGTCTGACTTTATAAATGTAAAATTTCACTACCATCAGCACCACTGACAAAGTCAAATCTTTTATATCGCAAATCTCAGCGGTGGGCACTTCAAAATCTGGCCAAATAAAGTCAAAGATCTATCTACAAAGCCAGAAAACACTGGTGGTAGCAGTCTTTACGTAACTGTATGTGACTATGAAGATTTTGCATTTTTCAAAACATTGAATTGTGCTTTGGCCCTTGACCAGAGTGCAGTACCATGGTTGGTCATCTGCCCTTTTGGTGCCCACCAAGCACAACATTATCCATTCATTTCAAGCCTGCTGCTCTACATTGCTGGGAGATGTGTAGTTGTGTAGTTTATGTTTCCGAACATTACTCATGTACCTGTTTTCTCAGCAAAATGAGAGATGAGAGGAGGAATTACAGTGGAATTATTTTGGGATGTTGTACTTACTCTCAAACCTTCAGGCCTGACTTTTAGATGCACCAGCCAATGTTAAATTACGGGTGACAGACATAAACAAAATGGTAAACCCAGGCTGGTTGCAGTATTTGAATTGGACTGCTCTGGCCTCTGTGAAAACCAAGACCTTTTAGCAACGCTGACAAATCCCTCCTCGGGCCCACCACAGATGGCATAGCAATCCAACCAGGCAATGAATAAAAGAGTAGGTGTTGAGCCCTAATATCCCATGTCTAGGACTATTGCCATTCTGAGGTGACAGTGACGGCCAAGCCAAACAACAAAACTACACTAAGCATTAGCTACACTGTAATAGCCACTACTGAAAATGTCAACCGCCTTCTCTCCTGTGCAGGAACAAATTGTTCGGAGGTTTTGGTTTAATAATCAGATTACAGTAAAAACTGCCCATTTTCAAAACAGTTTGACCCGATGAGGTGATTTCTCATTCATATAAATGAGCATCCTTTGCCTTTGGTGACATTACACAAATCAGGGCAGGCAGCTAATTGAAAAGAAATTGAAGCTCTCCCTGAGTTGCGTTCAATGGCTTCTGTGCAATCACATAATTAATCTGTTCTCTTTGAGTCCCTAATCCACTTGGCTTTGGTCTGCTGACCAAACCAGTCAGAGTCAATTCATGTTATTCTGGCATTTCTCCATGTTGAAAGCAGCACGCCTTCACAATTACAAAAATATTTATTTTCCTCAGCTCCTCTCATTTGGCTTTGCCTTATGGCTTGGCAGGATTTATTCACCACACAGCGTAAGCAGAGAGTGTGTGTGTGTGTGTGTGTGCGCACAAGCATGTGTTATATTCAAACCCAATGTCATTTGTGCCCATTTATATGATAGCCTTACTATGTGGAGTTGAGGAGAGAAAAAAAAAATACTTTAGTAAATTTGAGGCCTCCATGCACACACACAGCTGTAAAGTTCAAAGCCTTCTTTTTTTAAAGTGTGCTCTCACCATCATACAGTAAGTGCAGAGATATAATTCATAACTCATTTACAGCCTGTCTCATGAGATCAAGATGACTCAGAATTTATGAAGGCCCATTATTCTTATTAGGCTTGTAAAAAAAGGCATTAGCCCACAGCAGGCATTAGTAAAATTCACTTTACCTAACAAGGGGCACGCTGGGGTGAGAGAACTGTTATATTCAATCAGAGCGCCACAAGGTGATGGCAGAATGCCCGATTTCATAACTAGTAGGAAATATTCTAAACTGATAAATCTGACTAATTGTTCTAGGAGCTCTAGGAGGAACATGTGGAGCACGGACACTGCGGCGGTTGAAATTTCATCACGTTATGCATCCCTGCGTTTAAATATACTGTGTTGGACAGTATGGACAGCTGATTGCGTGCAGGGGGACACAAGCAGCAAGTCATCACTGCATGTCAAATTAAGGCTCTTCCATTCATGAGATAATGATGCAAGACAAAATAAAGTAAACAAACCAAAGAAGCTCCGATCCCCCACTCAAATGCCCCACGCGGATCCTGATTCTACACGGCAGCTTTAGGAAATCCGGCTGTCCCAGGGTGTGTCAAATCTGACACAGAGGACCCTAGAGGGGTGAAGAGGACGGGCCCGGTTTCTTTGATTTTTGTTTTATATGACACGGTTCTCACATGACCAGATAACTTTGCGGCCTCTGTCAGACAGCTGGGCCAAGCCCAGGCCATCTAGAGAAGGGAACAGGTGGGAGGAGGCCACCTCATTGGGAGAGGTTTAGGACCAGTAGCTATCTGTGGGGTGCACAGTTGAGAGGTTTACAGAAGAGATCTTGGCAGCGCAGAGCAAACTTGAGAGTCTGAGAGCTGAAGAGCCAATCGTTTGATGGATGAAGAGAGAGCGTGTATGGATGGAGACAGCTTCAGACAATTTCATTTCAAATACTTCTCTCTGAAGCAGCACTAATCAATATTTTTCATATATACTGAGGGTCAGGCTTGTGCACAGACCAGAAATTAAGTACAAACAGGAGAAGATGGTTTCTGCCTGAAGTGCATAAATGAAATAACAAGGTGCACACTATTCAGCTCTCACTTATATGAAAGAAAGGCTCCAGGTGTTCTTTCAGAAGTGGTGGTTTAAGTCTTTGCAGCCAATATAACAAATAAAAAATATGAGGATAAAAACTTTACGTTAGCGTATATCTGGATTTCCCTCCGAGCTAGGTAAACACTCACGAGACAGTCATCATGGGAAATGTTAAAAGCAGGATATTACACTAGAACAAAAGCAGTTCATTTGTACGTTTTGTGTCTTACAGCTGTCAAACCCCCAAGCCAAGGACTTAAATTTGTGTTTTGAGTGTTGTCTCGTCTTTAACACTGTTTAGTGAGAAGTATTCTTTCAATCCCCAAGGGTGCAAACACCATTAAGAAATAAGGAAATATGGATTCCACCCCACTCATGTCATCATCAAATCCAACGTGAATCAAATCAACATCTGTCGTTGTTGTACTTCACTTTCCTGGTGACATAAAAATGTTATAAAACTCCGAAGACCCAACTTCAAGCATAAAGGGTGTAAATATTTTGCTCTGGAAAATGTAAAATTAAGGCAGAGTGGATGCTGTGATGCGATGTGTCTTCCCACTGACAGTTTCTTATGGTTTTGTTGTTAGACATTAGTCCATCATCTCCGGCAGGCACCAAGCCTGGATCTCTTCATTGATCCCACACAAAACAAATGGCAATCTTTGACAGCGGGACACAATGCTTCATCCTGCCCAATCCATTAACCCCTATCACAAAGCTCCCACACTGAAGATGAAATGCACTGATGCCCCACTGATAGGCAGAAAGATGAAGAAGAGAGAAGGGGGAAAAGGGAGGTGGGGAAAAAAGGTGCTGTGGAGGAAAAACAGTGGAGCAGAGACAGTATGTCAGAAAAAGAGATAAGGAAGCAGACGGAAAAAAGAATGAAGTAAGAATGCAGGAATAAAGAACGAAGCTGGCGTTATGGCTAGTAAAGTTATGCTACATCACCAACAGTTAAAATCAGACTCCTCTTTCTGACACATAGGTACAGGCTAAAAAAACTTGAACGCATGCTGAATTGTTTGCAGGTGGGAAGAAGATGAAAAAGATAAACCAACCCAATATGCGACTGAAGAAGAAACGACTGATAATAGTACCTGTAATATCACTAGATTGTAATCCTTAAAAACATTATAAAGTGCAATTGCCCAACAATGCTGACAAATTCAATTCAATTTTAGACGATTTCAGGATCCAGCTCGAAAAATACCAGCTCACATCCACAGAGGTCTATAGATAAGACCCTAACCCTAAACATATTTGGTGTTGTGACAAAATTCAGTAATTTAATAATAAGCCTTTGCACACTGCATAGTAAAAGAAAAAACTGGTTTGTCCACGGTGTTCTTTGCTGTGAAAAATGTGGACCACAGACTTGGAAAAACAGCTGCTTTGGCCAAAGTGAGGTTATTATGGGGCCTTAAATTGGCAAGTGTGTTCCTGGCTTACTGGAAAACGGCAGCACCAGCAGCCACCACGCACGGCGGCAGGTTGGGGGGAAAAAGTCAGTGGGTCTTTATTAAAGCCAAACCGCAGAGTGAGGAGGAGGGAGGTCTCGCTTGCCCTGTTCTCTCCGGGCTGCATTGGCTTTGCCAGCCCTTCTTTGTAATTAGGACAGACCTCCTCCTCCCACTGTAATTAACAGCAATAGGATGTGTGCTGTAATTCAGCCTCCTGCTTTGTCATGCTGATATGTTTCTGGGCTGCAGCTGACGCTGGGTGGGCCACAGCTCATGTTGCTGCGGTGTGAAAATATTTTACACACTAACAATAATGTTTTTAAATTCTACTGGGAGATAAAATATAAATATATATTAATATAATCTGCACAGGGAGATATGAATGTACTTCAATTTTGTATTAGAAATACTTGCTGACAAATCACAATGCAATTACTTCTAATATTCATGGTGTCTAATAAAACATAGGTACAGGAGAAGAAAAGAGACCAGTACAAAGTAGTAACAACTTTGTGTTTTACCAAGTTATAGTAATTGAATTCCTTAATTAAAGTATTTCTCAATTACTGATTAGCTAATGTCCAAAAACATTATTAGTGGATAACAAGTGCCAGAGTTTGATTTATGTCAGAGTTCGATTTATGTCAGAGTTCATCGTGAAAAAAGAAATTATGTAAACAATTCAATTACTATTAAGTGCTTAAGAATGTGTATATGGTATATATACACATTACATATAGATTCTAGATTTCCGTGTCATGTCTTCATTGTTCATGTTAGATGTCCTAGCCTTCTGTCTCCCCATCTATACCCTATAAGATAAATGATCAGCATTGCATAGCAACTCAAAAAACTTGGGTTTTTTTGGGCTACTCTGTGATTGTTTCAGTTTCAGTCAGACATTTGAAATGAAATAATTTTAGGTACACAGTGATCTCTCTTTTCTATCAAGACACTAAGCTCTGAATTTGTTTGAAGTCATCCACGTGTGTATAAAGAAAAAGGTGATTAGAAACCCAGTTACACATCTACTGTAGCCTGGTTACATAATCGATTGTTTCATAAGCTGTATCCTAAAGTATTAACAAACATTTTTTCCAGCTCGCTCTGTTTGGGCTAACTAAGGTTAGAAGATGTCAGAACACAACAAGCTGAGGTCAGCTGAAGTCACAAAACTGTAATATCTTCATTAGTCCATTAGTAATCGACTGAACAAAGGCAGACCCAGGTCCAGTCAATAGACAGTAGCATTAGTAGTTAGTACTAAACAGATGGGATCAGGGAGGGTTGATGGGAATGAAGCGTTGTGACATAGCTCAGTAGCAAAGGCATGGGCAAGGCACTTATCACATTTAATACTACCAACCTCACAGTTCACTTCTAAATGATCCAGAAGGAGTGGATCTATTTATTTTCGACTGATGAGTTTGAGCAAATGATTCTGTGGTGACAAGTCAAGACTTAGATGGCTGCCTTTGGACATTCTCTGCATGCATCTTCTGTTTTGATGTGGTGTGGAAGAGCTGTGATTGCCTAATCCTGCTGAGACGACTGATAGTAAGACCCGAGCGGCGTGTTTGATGCCGCGGGCTGCAGCAGAGGCCAGATATGCCCAGAGGGACATCTTCGTTAAGGCGAGTTTGGTGTGTTTTACCCTCACTCTCTAGCTGTCCTTCAGTGCGCTCTGAATTAAAAACCTACTTCTTTAACTCTCAACCCCTCTTCTCCTGCTTCTCCCACACAATCTTGTCTCTAGTCCTAACAAGACTGTGATTGGATGATATTTTTAACCTGTTTGTCCAAAGGTCCTTGGCATATTGAGGAAAGAAAAAAGAGAGCGAGATGAGCAAGAAGAAAGATGAGCCGTCATCGAAACACATTTGTGTCAGGCGGTGTCCGATGTGTTGCAGTAATCTATGGGAGCACTTATGTCTGTGACATGAAGGGGCATTTATCACATTCCTCCTCAGTCTGTGGCAGCAGAACGCTGGCAGAAGAATTTCAATGCAACACTTGGGCAATACATCACTGTGGACGTCCCTCCATCGCATTTTAAGGGCCGCCATTGCTGGCATCAGGATGCACCAACAGTGGCCAACGAGATGTCAACAAAGATTGGCCTTGAAGAGGTCGAAAAGGAAAAGCAACCTCTAAAACTTTAAAATGAAGGTGTCTATTATGTTGCAATGGTTAACCCCAAGAAAGAGCAAGCACAGGTCAAAGACTGTAAACATGTGTGTTGAAATACCGATGTCTAGACGACACAGAATGGCAAAGCGGTGGCTGTGGGCCAGGTAAACATTAACTGGAGGTTCAACACACAAACTATTTTTTGTTCCAAAGACTGGAAAAGCACTTATCTCTGTAAATGGCACAATATCATTTTCCACCGTCTTGGGAGTTTTTATTACAGCTCAGAGACTCTGGGGTCCAAATTAAAACAGACTTTTGTCCTTTCAAATACCGGTCTTTTTCAATAAACCAGAATCTCTGCTCTCTTCGTCTTCTTGTATAGTGACTGTGTTTTCTCCATTAGTCGATATAAACCTGTCAATAATGTGATATATAGGCTGCGGTCATGTTTGTCTTACCATGCTATGAGAGCACAAAATAAGGTGGTAAAGATGGACTCTTTAGTGACACGAGGAATTCCTATTATAAGGCCGTTCACGTCTATATACTCTTTTTAACAGCCAAAAGTAAAAGTGTAAAATGTAGAAACAAAGCATATCCGAAGGATCAAATGACTCATGAAAAAGCCGAGGAAGAGTGGACACAACTATGACACCTGTAGCTCAATTTACACTGACAGACAACAGCCTCTGATTACTGATCATATACAATTAAAAACACACAACTGTATAAACACATTGTCGGGCTAGCACCAGCAGTATATGCACACTAGCCTACAACCACACAAACACACACAGATCAAGTCTAGGTAGAACTAATACAAGCTTTTCACCATATAAAACATGCCAGTTTACAAACACAACATGTTTTTTAAAAGTGACCAGTGTCACTGCCTCTATTTGTATCAGGAAATGTTCCCTCTTCTCAACAATCCCTCCACCACATCAGCAGACTGATCGACTGTGAGACTGAGCTGTTAATGTGCTTACCTGACTCAGGTGGAGATGAAGGCAGCTGGATGAGCTCCAATGACGAACAGCTGAGCTAACGTTAGCACTCTATTTAGCCTCTTTGCTAGCGCTAGCAAGTTGGCTTTTTGGGGGGGGGGGTACAGGAAAAAAACAGTCGATAGAGGAGATTTTAGTTTGAAATGTATCCTCTGTGACATTTCCTTGTCTTTTCACTTCTCTTTTTGCTGCTCTACCGTTTGTTTTATATGATATTTTATGATAAAATTGATCGCGGTCTTATCGCCGCTTTGTCGCTAAATTCCCGGCTGACCTTTGACCTCATCGTCATCATGACACAGACACAGCAAATCTTTAATTTTATTTTTATTATCTAAATTTAACAAAGCATCTCTCAATAGATCACTTCGTATTCTATCTAGATTAGAATTATTTTATAAAAAAATACATAAATAATAATAAAACATAAATTGAAATACAGAAGGCTAAATGAGGGGGAATTATGGGGGATTGGACGCCCCCTACAGATCGGAGGTCAAATAGCTCCTCTATCTGCACATCTCAATATACAATATTTACCATCAGCCACAAAAAACTGTTTATGTGAAACAACGTGAGTGATTTTTAAGCTGTGGTGATTCTGCAGTTCAGAGCCTCAGGGCTGAATCTTTAGCCCATTTGAGATCAAACCAAATGTGTTATTAATCTCATCTGCGTCTAACTTCTAAGTCATAAAAAACAAAAAGTATTAATGGAGCAACTATCCTTCAGCGTTGTTTGGACAAGACTCAGGTGTGGCTTGATAGATTTATCAGACGAAACAAGAATTAACCTGTCAACACTTCAATCAAAGTACTCTTTTTGATTTCGTGAGATAATCATGTCAACACCAAAGATGCAGTGCAGCATATTAAATTTGAATGAAATTTGAATTCGCATCACCTGTGTTTGTATACATTAAGAAGTAATGATGTTTTGCAAAATGCCATCTCTCCCTGGATGAAGGCCAAAGCTTATTCCTTCTTCCACAAACGCAGCGCTCGTGAGATGCAGGTGTTTTCTTCATTGGATTTGTTTTGTTGTTTCTGTAACACTGATGAGCTCACTGTATGGATCACAGTCATCCGACAGCTCTGTGTGACAAATCTGTAGAGGCGCTTGCTGCGAGGCCAAGATCAGGTCAAGGTATAATCTGTGGAACACAAACCTGAATTTGTAATTCATTACATGTATGTGTTTTTTCTCCGTGACACAGGTGGGTGGTAATGAAAGCGTGACATCTGTTATTGGCTTTATTTTGCTCCTATCCATCTCCCGCTGATTAGCAAAACATTATTCAATTTGTTTTCACATCACACACCAACTTCTCACACAACAAACTGCTTTGTTGAGGCAAATGAATGATACCTATTAACTGTGGATTTACAACAAAAATACACCAGTTATTCAGAAGCGGGTATTATAAGGGCAGGGACACAGAGTGATGACAGTAAAGGCTTCTTCCTGTCCAGACAGAGTGGATGGGGCGCAATGTGCTAATGTGGAACATGGCCTGGGGCGCATCCCTGTCTCCCAGCACGGTGCCCATTATCTCCCATAGGGTACAAAGCAGCCCTGCAATGCCGAGTATTTCCTGCTTCCTCTCCTGCAAGCAGAGCCAGGTACATGTCTGAGGCACTTACACGACTTCCCACTGTAACCCAGCTGGAAAACAGAGGATGAAGAAGAAGTGTCTCGCTGGGTCGTGGCCTCTAGATTTAGTGTGCAGGAAGCATTGTTAAAGAACAAAGCTTGTCTGTGTTTTTGAGATACAGTGCAACATGTAGCATGCTCAGTGAGGGCCTGAAGCACTGGGAAACGTTGGTGAAAAAAAACAAAGTCTGACTGTATGTTTTAAGCTTTGCCTGTTGAACACATTGGTTAGCCATTGTGGATACAACGAAAAGTGTTTTTCTCAGCTGGAGTTCAGTTTTTGCCCATTTAAATAAAGAATGTGGTTCAAAAAATGAGAACTCTACCAAGAAGTTAATTCACATGTATTGAATGCTTGTGGGAAAGTGAAACAAATTATTGTGAGTTAAAGGAGGCAAATGCCCCAAAAAGACACCTGTAGACATCAGTTTTAAAAAAAAATTGGGAGTTTGGAAACAGTGGAAGCAGAATTATTTAATGTTTGGATAAGTTTTTTGACTCCCAAGACTACTGTCCACTTCCTGTCTGCTACTGACATTGTTTGCTTGTTTTTGTTTTTTTTAACCAAGACAATGATAAGGCACCAACATATGAATTATTATGTAACACTTATAGGTATACACATTGATAAACAGTACAGATCAGAAAACAACCTGTTATTTAGACTGGAGGACTTGAGAAGGTTGAAGAGCATTTTAGGTCGGTATATTTATATATTTTAGTTACCCAAAGTGCCATACATACAAAGTTTTTTTTTCCCCTGTTCCCAAAGGCCTCAGGTGATTCGGCTCCACTGTGGAGGCAAAACAAAGGCAGTGGACTGTTTTGCCAAAAAATGCAAAACAGCCACTTTGTTTAAACACTCTGCTTAAAAACACGTCTCTCCCAAATGCACAGCTTGAGCCTGAACAAAACATTTTTCTTTTCATGCATCTGACACCGCCGTCCGTCTGCCGCTTGGCTCGGCTTAGCTTGATGCATCTGTTTGTGGAGGGGGGAAAAAAAAAAAACACACCTGCATATCTTTCTCCCAACTGAATTGCTCAGAAGTGCTGCCAAGTAGAACCAGACAGATGTGGGGACTGGATCTCCAGTAGACAACTCCATCACTCTCCCAACTCATCCCTCTATATAAATCTCTGTCTATCACGACGTGCTGCAGTTGTCCTTTGAATCCCATTAGTTTTTGTCTGCTTGCAAAGGGCATTGGGGAAGGGCATTTAGAGGCGAGGAAGGAAGTAAAAACGTGAAGACAAAAGGGGTTTCTGCAGTTCTACATGCTGTGCACTGTAGGCCGGGGTACAACATGTGTGGTCCATCATGTCTTGACATATTCTCATCCCATGCAGTGGAGCATAGCCATCCCCACATCAGGCTAATGATGTGTCTACTCCTAAAATTGTGCTCCCATTCAGCAGGGGACTGAGTAACAAAAGAAGTCAATGAGGACACACTATCATTGGCCATTTCCTCTAAACCAGTACTGCCCCTGATCGTACTCTGCATCGCCATTAAATGCGGTATTTTCTTGCATGCAGATTGAACCCGGGAAGGGAAGAGATATCCACAGATGTGTTTACAGATGTAAGTGAGTTACCAGCAATTAGGTTCACTGGAAAAATTCTTCTTGTCTCCTCTGCTGTCTTTCATCAGCCTCTCTGGTTCATCTAAGGCTCACTCCCACACTCCTTTTAATTAGACTCAAATATTTGTAGGCCAAAAAAAAAAAATCTTTAAACTATTTACACGGCTCTGACTCTCCTTTGTCCTTCAGTCTTTCAAACATCCAGCTTCTTTCTCTCTGTCCAGATTGATTTCACAAGTTTTACCAAGCCATGAATATGCCGTTCAACATCATAAACTCCACACATGCAGCTTGAAGGTTTATGAGTTCAGCTTTATGAGAACTTGGGCTCTACTTTTATGGTTTTGGCCATTGTTTCTATCAATCTTGATAACATTGTACTCAGCAAGTGAACTGCTGAATTGTGGGAATTCCTAAAAAATATGTTAGATGGGGCATAAAGCACTTAGCGGTCAGACAATCAGACAGGTTGTTAACAAGCCAATGGTTAGTGAATGGTAAAATTATTACCCAAATTCTTTATTTTAAACACTCATTGTCAACTTTCTTTAGCTGTGCAAGGCAGACAGGTTTCCTGGGCAGTAATGAAAGATTTATTCTGCTTACCTCCATGTTTCAGTGAAGTGGTTTAGATAATTTGGCTTCATTTAGGCTTGTTTACAACCTGTCAGCTTCGTGTCTCAATCTCTGTCAGGCTGTTACTTTGACAAATACAATACTAACTGATAGAAATGAGCAACAAAGATCAGTTCAACCGAAACGATGCTCTGAAGCCGTAAACTTGATTTGTTTTCCTATAAAAACATGACATTACAATTTACTTTCCAATAAAACGTATACAACGCTTCACGTATTATTCTTTAATTTTCATTTTGTTATTCTTTAGATATGGTATGCTGGTCTGTTCAGGATTCCTTCAATTACACTGAGAATGGACAGGATTAAATTATTTGGTCATATACTAGCTGAGTATAACATATACAATTCCAATGAATCTTTGGGATTATTAGAAAACTGAACGGAGTTAAGAATTGTTGATGGCAAAACCTAATTGTTGTCAGAGATTAAACACGATTTCGATTTAGTTGTCAGTCCAAGTACTTACAGACTTATAAATGAAATTACGGGTGATGGTATCTTTCTACTCACGTGTTTTGGCTCTATTCTGGGTGACACTGTTGTTTACATTTGACTCACAGGTTGCACCTTTAACCTCAGAGTGTTACAAGTTAAACCATTTCGCTCCCTCTTTTGGAAACAGTAGAATTAATGACTTGTTTGATCATGTGAACCAGATGTGCGAGATGGGAACATGCCACCATTAATGCTGCTCACCCGTAAGCCTGCGCGCAGGCTTCAGCAATGAGGTGATGTATTTCACATTTCTGCTTCACAGTCTATTTGTGAGTCAGTAGGTTTGACTTTCTCACTTTCATGCTGGTAAAAATGGCACTTCGGCCCTAACAGGGTCCCTTTGGGGTAATAGCTGAAACTGAGTTTCTTGTTACAGTCTTGTGAATTTGACAATGACATTCTTAGACATGATTACTCCTCGTACGCCGGTTCACAGCTCAGCAAAGTGTCCGACCTTTTAACCTGTACATTGGTTCTCAGGGCCAATAACTAGTGTGTAACATTCTTGGTTACTTCCTTGCCTTGTCGCTTGGTACATGTTAAATATTGGACAAGAAGGGTGTGTGTGTGTGTGACGGGAAGGGAGTGACTACAAAGGCATTATTCAGTGTGAGACAGAGAAGGGGAATGAAATCCAGATTGGACAGAACCAACAAAGGTTGTTAGGCAGAGTGAAAGATGAAAGACGGCTCAACTGGTTAAAGTGTCCAAAGAGAAGGGCTTTTTGGACAGTTTTGAAATGATACGAGCGGCAGTGAAAGTCTCAGCTACGGCGTATGGTTCTGGTCATGGTCGTTTTAACTCTCCCCTCTCGCCCTCGCCTCCCTGTCCTCTGGTGGAGCATGAAAATAAAAACAACACGTCTACTTTGACAAGAATGTGGGACTAATCAGGGCCAGAAAAGCGGCCATTCAAATGTTCACTGGCTCGACTTAGATGTATGGATATTATGTGAAAGTGTCTCTACCTCCTCATTTTTATTACTTTTTTTTTTTTTTTTTTTTACATATTTTCAAGGTTCATGTGCCTTGTTTATTTTTTGTGCAGCCAATGTGCTAGACTGGGAATTTCCAGTAAATGTTGAACTGGATTTAATTCTAAATAAATAATTGCAAAGAAAAGCAAAGGCATTTTCTCTTAAAAAAAGGTTACATTCCCAAATATCCAGTTTATGATTTTCAAATAGTGTCACGGGTGTCCTGAATTTTCTTGCTATAATACAGAAGTTCACTCGAAGCCAAACAAACGCTGATGTTGAATTCAAGCCAAAGTACATTGTTTTAGGAAATTGAACCTTAAAGTTTGGGTTATTTGGGATGAGGTTGTGTGACGTACTGATACATAATCAACTTGTTACATAAGTTGTTTCTGGTCCCTTTCTGACTTTTCTACCCTCGTCTATGGCCCCGGGTTCACTGGATATCATTTAATATCAAAAGTAAAAAGAGGTTTAGTTATCATCAGGGCACTGTAGTTTGAGCAAATATAACTGAAACAGAGCAGAAAGGTGGAAGAAATTGTTAGGGACTAGTTCCAGCGGTTGATTCATACACATTTAATGCTATACTAAATATTTACAGTAACTCGTCAGTGTGTTTGGGATTCTATCAAGATAAATTTCAGAACTGGTGTACATTAGAATGGCGGAGCATGTCACCCACTGTCACAGTGTGGCCCAAAATGTACATTAATGCATTTTATTTTATTTTTTATTCTGTGCTCTGAGGATAAATAAATAAATAAAGACTTCACTTCAATTCATTGTTGGTTTAGATATTAAAAATGAAAAGAGTAATTCTAATTTTGTTTCCAAACATTATATTTGCAGTATTATATAATACTGCTACATTACAAAAATACTGTTCTGTACTGCGCCTGATAGTAATGATGGAAATTTACAGTAAAATTCACCACACCACTTTTCTGAATGAAAGCATACTACTCTATACACACTGCAAAGAATATATATAGAGCTGAGCAAGACCTCAGTCCAAAGAGCATGTGTAAATCTCATTAGCTGTATATTCAACTGTCTGAGTTGTACAATTACTAAATTCTAAATGTGAAATTAATCAGAAAAAGGGCTTGGTGTTTGTGTGAAGGGATTAATCTTGTCCTTGTTATGCCAACGGCATGAGCATTATTCATGAACCCTCCATCCCCCCACACTACTGCTTCTGGAATGAAAAATATAACTCTTTGCCAAGACCAAGCATGTACTCTCCAACTCTACAGACCCTGACAAAACAGAGTTGTAATTATGTGAAATCATTGATATAAACAAACAGATGAATGGCCTTTGTGCTCAGTGTGCATGCATGTGTGTTTTTTTTTCCTGTGATGTATATGTGAATGAGCGTACAGTATTTACATGCATGCATGAGGGAAGGTGTGTTTCTGTTCGAGTAAATTGGGCCCTTGCCCTTGAGTGAGTGAGCAAATGAGTGAATAGAGCAGGTCTTTGTTTGGTTGAGAGAAATTGTGAGTAATGTGGTGTGGATTGGAGAGCTTTTCTGCTTCCAAATCAATACAGAATAAATATTATTTCATACCAAGACTATTATCAGAGAAGGCAGAGGAAGCGGGTGCAACTATTGTTCATCAAAGAAAAATAAAGTCACAAATGAAGAATACTAAAAATGTGGAAGTTAGGAGGCACTTGAAACTGGTCGGCGCACTTAATTGAAACCGTACTGCTCTCAAGTGAAAATATCTGTGCCAAACACAAATCTGCTTGGCAATAAAGAGGAGCAGTTAGGGAATCTTTAATGGGCCACAATCCATTACAGAGAGTCATAAATGTCCTCAGGACTATACACATCATCGCAGAGTGGGATGTGACCGTACTCTCACAAAGACTCATCCTCATTTATGCGCCCATAAGCTGAGCTTTTATGAAGACTTTGTATAAGTTTGGGAAAGTTAAAGCAGAGGCTGTGTTATAAGAGTCTCAGTGTATCATGTCGTGTGTGTTCTTTGGCAAGAAAGTCCTGCGTACAAAAAGCGCTGCTACCTATTTTTCACTAACAGGTTTTTAATGCTGATTCTTTAAGTCAAATAATAGTTCGTTGAATTCTTCAATTTCCATCTTATAATTTTAAAAGATGGTTTCCAATCATTCCCACGGCTTGTTGAACATACACAATGAGCTCACCGGAGTCCATATAGACCTCAATCTCTGCGCTTTGACTCCACTTACATTCACGTCAATCCTGGTGATATATTCAAACCTGAAACAAATTACTCACTCCTCCGCCGCCCCGTGGATGACATGGGCGTCTTGCCCCTGATTGGTGGGCTTTGCTCTCATTTGTCTTCTACAGCCAAGCGCTGGCCGGCCCGCGGTGCCATTCATCTCCCATGTCACTGGCGGACCAGGGGAGTCACGCTGTGAAGGGATAAGTCTGGTCCTCATGAACCGCGGTCAGTGCCAGGCGTATTTTTCGTCGCAGAGCTGTGTGATAGCTGCTGTAAAATGTGGTTAGAAGATTTGTCAAAGTCCAGCTGTTGCACTGTCTGAAGTCTGGCTGATACTGTTCCCTACACGAGATGTGCTGCTTGACTGTGAGTTGATTTTTTTTTTTTTTTTCCCAAATATCGTGAAACCGTTTGAAGAAATTATTACATTTCCATTGTTCTATGTCAACGATGCATTTTACAGTATTTACACGTCTGAGTCCGGCGGCGTTTGCCCAATACACTCAGTATGAGGTGATTAACAGTCAGTCATCCATGTGACAAGCCTTAGATTTAATGAGGCGTCTTTCCCCATACATCAAAATTTGAAAGTCATAGGTCACACTGGCCTCCGTTTGAATCTGTATTTATATAACTAGCCAATCTTCACTTGATCAAAGGGCTGTTTGACTTTCGCTTATGGTTACAATTTGATTTAGGTGGTTGGCACTGTAAGGAGATGGTGGCTAAATTATTCAGATGATTAAATATACTAAATGTGGCATTTCCAAAATGTAGAAATGCCTATAATCGAAATATAAATATTACAAAGTATAGAAGTAAAAACAACCGTCACCCCAGTCATGCTTGACTTGTAAACTGGTAAACTCATTTATGCTGGTACTGTACTAAGCACTATAACAATATTTTTCATTTCCTCTGTCATTACCAGTGTGAATACATTCAACATTGGCTTGTAGGCAGTCTGAAGTGAAGCCGGCAATGAAATAGAGAAGAAAAACATGCTGATGTGTTCATAAAAATGAGTACATTTATACTATATATTGTTATATTAGATGTTGTAGAAGTTAAATCCATTACATTTAAATTACATTTAAAATGTAATGTTCATTTGTTTGTCTTCTATTTGTTCATTTAGTGCTAATTGTACTTGCACACGGTAATTAAAATAAAAATGGCACAACATCAGGTCACTGCAGTGACGGTTCAGTATCATCAGTGACGAGCAACTGCCACAATGTCATAATCACAATTATTATGATTTCAATTAAATTTTAAATTTAAACAAAAAACTAGATAAATTGAATGTAATGACATTCAATATTACTGACGCAAGTGAAAATGTAAGTAAATATAAATTTGAGATTTATACACAGTAATTATATGATGTCAAATAAGGTCCAGGATTATAAATACGTTCGTGTAGCAGCGTATAAACAACTTTATTAACAAGTCACATTAGGTCCTGTGTTCTGCCGGGGCTTTGACCTCTTGACCCCATTGCTCTCTCTCCGTCATCCAGAGCAGACAGTTTGCCCTTCAGCAGTTTCCATTGTAAGTAAGTCAAACCAAATAAATCCACGGCTGAGAATGATGCAGAACGCCTTGCCATAAGCACGCAGTCTGAGGCTAAAAACAAGGCTTGGAAAAAAAAAAAAAAGCCAATTCCTCTGGTGCTCATTAAGTTTTCATAAAAAATGATTTTTTAACGCTGACCTTTGAAAAACGGGAAACAAAAATAACTAAAGAGAAGCCGCTGTGTGCCCCTTTTTGTTCTTGTGCATTTGCGTAATTTATGTGGATGACACAACAGCTCGCCACTCTCTGAAATTACTTGATCCCAGGATGTTGGGAATGGCTCCGCCTGATGTGACTTCACGGGGACACGGCACGTCTTCACATGTATGAACCGAATCTAAATGTGAAACATATATGAAATAAATTCAAACTTTCTCCTTTGCTAATTTCATTACCATTGATGTGCATCTGTTCAGGATTATTCATAAACTGTTCCTTGATCCTTGGCGGGAATGCCAATTTCCACACGAGCATATTTTGGGTTTTACATGCATTTTTACAAGCACACCTGGAAATTGTCCTATATAGGTCACAAATTGAAATATTATGACCGGTACAAATCTGCTCAGCACCTATCAGCCTTGCCAAACAACAGTCCTGTTAAATACTAAACAGTTTTAACTCAATTTGTGCCTGACATCCACACGCTCTCTCCTACTTCAAACTTCTGTCTCTCCTCATCTTCACTTAGTCTCCGTACAAGGTGACTGAGACAAACTTCAAGTTAAACTCCCTCCCTCCCTCTTCATACATCTACTTGGCTCTGATACTTCAGCAGACTTTCTGCACGCCTGCTATGAAAAGCAGGGTTATCTATCCTTTTAGTTCGAGCCAAGATAGTTTATGGTCACAGCAGTCCCGCTGGAACTCGGCCACAGAGCGAGACATCTGAAAGGCTCCACACTTGATGAGACTAGTACAGAGAGAGACAGGGACTGAGATATAAACAGAGAACGGAGTGCATGTTGACATCTTGTTTTTCAGTGGTGGCCAAAACGTCTCAGACACTTTAAAACCCAGCGGATATTTAGCTCTGATGCTCGGAAACATCCCTGATGTGGGGAATTTACTCTTTATTTTAGTGTGCTATATCTACACACACCAGAGGCGCATCAATCAATTTAGATTATTTGTAGTATGGCTCAGAAAACAGACAAAACAAACATATTCACCATGAATTACACTCTTAATGGGTTGTCTATTAATCTCTGCTCCAGTATTCATCAGCAGTTGTTGTCATCACCGTGTGTGTGTACTGTATTAGGCATTGGGCTCTGGTGTCGCTCCATGGCGGAGCTGCTGATGGCTGAGGAATGATAAGTGGAGGGATAAACCTTTGTGGGGGTGCACAGCGGTAAATAGCCCCTCGACCACTGCAAAGCATCCAGTTATAAGATTTCAGAGTCACACAGAGTCCCATTCAAAGAGCCCTTCCTGGCATCCAATCTCAGCGTAGAGTAAATATAATCACATTTGTGCTTCACATGCACAGGTGGCTTGAGGCCGGGACTTCCCTCGCAAGCTCACACTAACATCCGGAGCAGACTTAAATGAGTTAGTGCTGTTGATAATTTTAGAGAGAACGTGTTAATGTTACTTTACTTTTGACATTTTGTGAAATGTGCTGATTCATTTTTATGCGGAGAGTTAGATGAAGCTCAGATTAGATTGGTTGACTGAAAAAAGAGGGACGGAAACCTAATATGGCCACAAAGCTGACAAATGTTGACAACCAGTAACTGGAAAGCACAACAATTAAAAATGCAATTAGTGATTTTTCACTCACCTTCAGAGTCAGATTAGCTGTTTCCTGTTGTGTCGCCGCGCTGAACAGATCATCAGATGTGCAACAAGAAAATATTCCTTCACCGCAAAAATAAAATAAAAGATTGGACAACATACACTGGAAACATGACTGCATTTTTTAAATACAGAAATCAACATTTATTAAATAATCCATCAACATATTTTGTATGTTACTGTCTCTGTGTTCTTGTTAAATGTCTAAATGTAAGATTCTTCACCAGCCAAAAAAAAAAAAGAAAGCTAAAACGGTCGTTTAATGGGTTAAACTGATGTGTTGAGTCGAGGGATTTCTGCTCACCAGATCTCATCCAGTTCTGTTCCCTCTTTTTTAAGATCATCTGCGAACAGGGAGACAGAAGTGGAAACTTCTTTCCAACAATGGAAATGCATTTATTAGAAACCAGAATGAACTGATTTTTTCAACTATGTTAATCAAGATATGTTGTTTATTAGAAACATTTATGAACAAGTGAAAGGAAATAAGTTGTTTTTTTGTTTTTTAAGTCCATAAAAGTGGAGCCACTATTTCGAACTAACATTCTTGACCAAGAAGAGATTTAAAATTCATTTGTCGGCTGGCGTTTGCTGATAAGCGAGAGTGATATCTCACAGTGAGACACATTAAAGTATAATAACTCTGACTCCTTCATGGTTTTTTCTTCAGAGTTCTGTTTGTACTTCAAAGGCTTGGCGCCGTATTTACACATAAAATCTGTTTAACTCCAGGACAACGCGTATGAGGTCCAAATCTGAATTTTCCCACCCTGGCACATAAAAAATAATAATTATGTAAAAGTAGAGTTTACTTTAAAGTATCTTGTGACCAACTGAGTGTCAAACAAACGCAGTCGACTGGAGACCCAGTTAGGATGACACATACCGTACATGTTCTTCATCTTCATCTGAAAAGGCCAGGTCTATCTCCTCATCACTCACTCAGGTCCTGGCCCACGTGCTGATCCTGATGTTCCCAGATGAGTGTGAAGCACAGCTGGAAACAGGATCTCACACCTCTTCTTCGCTTCAGACTTTTCCTCCTCCACATCACCTTTTCCATCCTTCAGTGCGGAAAGACAGACGCATTATCAATTCAGTCCCAACTGCAGTGCTAACAAAGACACTTTAAAGAGCATATCTGTTTGCTGTCGTTGTAAGGAAGTGCATTAGAAGATCTTTTAATTGCCGTTCACTCTCAACCTCTCCATTTCTGCTCCTGCTGTTTGTTTGTGTGGCTCAAAGGGCCGCGTTGCCATGGCACCAATCTGTATTTCTCATTTGCTGCTTTATCATGTGGCCATTCCCCACTTTGTGTGTCCGCAGATATAATTTCCCTTTTATGCAGCTGATTTTATGGTTGGCTTTGCTGTCTGCTTCACCCTGATGGGGCGAACCCTCAGAAAGTGATTGTGTTTCGGTTTAAAGGAACAAAGCATGCTGGGAAGTGAGCACCTGGAAAACTTAATCTATATAAGTGTCACATTAAACATGCGGATCAAGATGACCTTTAAAAACTCAGGCTCAAACAAAGACCATGCCTCTTTGCAATCCATTTATACGCTGGTGTCTGTAGTTTTCAGTTCATTTGTTATGTGTCGAGGGAAAAATACAGATTGTTCTCTTTTCGTTCTGGTCTGGTTCGCGTTCACGGAGACTCAAAACTCACCAGAAGGAACGAGCATGAAGTGATATGAACTGACTGCTCCGCATCGTCAGCATGTGGACCTGCTGCTGCACCCTACGTGACGGCAAGAAGCATTTCCACCAGAGTTTTGCAGGTGAAAATAATTCATCCGACAATATGTGTTTGCTTAAGCCAAAGCAAACAGGTTAAAGGGCCGTGAGGGTCTCTCCTTAAAAAGGAATAATAAGTGCCAAGTGTTGTCTGAACATGTACAAAGGCAAAAGTGTGAACACCTGACATGAATGACCACCCTCAACCAAAAGAGGTGAGAAGTGGATAATAATCTATTTTGAAACAGCCTCTTCTTCAGCTGTACACACAAAAACTTGATGCAACGAATTAACAAGAGAGCTTGAGAAAGAAGTCTGAAATGTGCTTCCTCTCCCAAAGTTACAAAAAAACAAAAATAAATAAAAACATTCTTGCATGACTTCACCTCTCACATTATTCTAATACATCATTTGCATACATAGGCTCGGTGGTCTTTGTGTGCGGACATACATTTGTTTGGTTTCTTTCACCCCTTCCAGAAGTCAGGAGGCATCTTATTTCTTGTATGACGCAAGTAACTAAGAAACCACTAATAGTAGCTGTCAGAAAATATACAAAGTATAATAAACTCTTTGGAGCTAGCTAACTTGTGGCTGTTTGCTAAATCCAGGATTCACTTTACATGCAGGATTTCACCCGGTGTTTCATGTTCAATGAAAACCACAGAGGGTTCTAGTTTTTCCTCCTGTGTTTGTGTGTGTGCATATTGGAGCTGCTGAGAGGTCAAGAGCAGAATTGAAAAATACACAGCAGGCTGTAATTCAGTCACGGGCTTCAGTATTAGTCTGTTCCACATTTATGCTACCTTTTTTTTTTTTTAAATCAATGGACTCGTTGTGGTTCATTCTTGACCTTAGAAAGAAAACAATCTCACCTCAGTCCTTTTACATTTAATTCAACTGTAAATTTCCATTCTGTTGAGCACCTTAAAGGGAATTTAAAAAGTTTTGCTCTCACCACACAGCCAGTGGCAGCATTATCACCTGTTTAAATACCAGTTCAGATGTATGGCCATTTTAGCTCCATACTGCAATCTGCAATCTGTTTTTAATTATATCACTTCTTTGATTCTACTTTAGTTAGCATACTAACCAGATAGCCGTAGTCTGGTTGGCCTATTTCATTACTTTCCGATGTTAAAGTCTGGAAAGTGACTTTAGCTATATAGCATCAGTAAGACTTACAGACAGCTCCACTAAAAGAGAATATTTCAACATTTTTGACAAACAATCTTTTCAGTTAACTCTGGTCAATAAAATGAACAGACAGTCTTTTTCTTTAAAGGAAAAGCTTTTCACTGGAACTTGTGTCACATTTTTTTACTAGTTTTTCTCACTTTGAAAGGACCGAAACCAACTGATTATTCTCTTTATGTCCTTGTTAAAGCGTAACACAACTTGTTCTTCATCTGAGTTCTGATCTGCCCTCTCCAAAGATAAAAAAGAAATCTGTCACTGACTCTTATGTGTTTTTTTCATGTCCCGGACCCTGTTAGCACCTTTTTCATCATCGGAGTCGTGTTTATACGTGCTGTAATAGCACCAGTGCTGCAGCCACTGACCTACAGCGGATTGTTTACATATCAGAATGGGCATGATAAGTGATTCTTATCCCTCACTACAGTCTTGAATATTGCTCACGGTGGTTTCATATGTGTTATTCTTTGACTGTGAGTTTGAGCCACACGGACGATGATATGCCAGTGGGCAATGGTAAAATAAATTAAAAATGATAAGAACATAAAAAAAAATTATTTAAAAACCGGAATTGTGTTTCTGTTGGCTCCCAGCAAGGTAACGTTATTTATGGAGTTATATGGATGTGAATGACATGTGTGGCACACCAAACTGCTAAACCGCCCTATTCAAAAACCAACACTGGATCCTGCTGTCAAGCTCCCAGGAAAGAGCTCCCTGTTGACAGTGGAGCATGAAGTGGATGTGGCACACTCTCCTATTAAAATAAATGGAAACTGCAAAATATCACATCGACGCACATGAAAAGAATCGGAGGCCTTGTCTCGTTCCCCTAAATGCTGGCAAAGCCTGAGCGCTGAGAACAGGAACTTCATGGCACAGTTGTGTTATTGTTGATAATGATGAGGGTGTGAGCCAGGTATGAAGAGTTAGTTCAATAAAGATTTGACCAAAAACAGCAAATGGTGCAGGAGAGATTGAGAGCCAGCCAGTACTGTGTCTGGGAGTGCCCTTGAATCTTTTTTCTTTCTTTCCTCGTATATTGTGTGAATGAATACTTTGCAGGTATGCAGGCAGAATAACAACAAATGATCAAACTTTGGAGAGACAAAGGGGACAGCAGCCATTCGATTACATTTCCAAGTCCCTGGCGCACTCCGTGAAAGGGAGTAGGAGATAGGTTGAGTCAGTCCTTTGCCAGTCCACAATATCACTACCCAAATCTCAGGTTTGATGGTTCAACCCGTGCCAGTAATTCTCAGAATGTCTCTCTTTCCATGTGGGAAAACTTAACCTCACATGAGATTTGAGGGGTATTTGTTTGAACCTACTGTCACGTTGACGGCTCGCCCATTTGGGATCGATCAAGTACGATGCCAAAATCCGCTCACGTCTTCATGCCACTTAAGAGAAGACATTTCCAGAGGTAAACACATAACTGTGTGGAGGGCCAGTCAGATATGGATTATTCACATGGATGTTTGGAGAAATATATCGGGCGTCTGTTTGTGTGGATATCTCAACATCTCCAGAGTGTTTTTCACGACACAGTGATCCCAGATGTGGCCCTTGTGTTGTCATGTAGTTCTGCACTCTTGCTCTAACCGGCCTGGGACACACGCCACTGTTTTGGTCCTGAGAGCCGCGGGTTCCCTTTTTAAGGCAACATGCTGTTTATGTGGGCTGTGCCAACTAGATCCATGATTGCAGGCCACTGGTTTATTTTAATTAGCCATGGAGAACAGTTCCGTTGGATTTGAGTGTGACTCACCCCGTTTTCAAAACATTAGTCTCCATCAAGCCCCACTGTTGCTCTTTGAGGTTGGGTTTCATTTCAGATTAGTGAAAAGGAAGGGGCCATCCCTGATTCTGTGCCATATATACTGTACAGTGTGTGCATTAATGTGGATGTTTGGATTTGTGTGTGAAACCGAGACCATATTAATACAACCGGGGTAGCGAAATTTAATTAACAACGCCAGAGCGTGTATTTTCTCACTCGTTCATTTCTTATCAGGAGTGCAGAAATTGCTTTTGTCGGACAAGCCAGACTTCCAACTGCAGCAGTACTTCAGTTATTGGAAATATTTCCATGCTCGGCGAGCCACTTCTGTTCTTAAATACTCTGTACTTTCAACCACAACAACACCAAAAAATAAAAATAAAAATAGCAGAACTGAATTTGAGACAGCATGGTATTTATAAGCCGATCAAGTCCAAAGAAATGGCCCGACTCGCTGGAGCCAGTATATCAAGTCTTGTGTTGTTGCTTTAGGAAGAGTACGTTACACCTTTAATTTTGCACTTGGTTCAAATAGATTTTACATTCAATTTACTGCACTGTAGGTGCCCATCCATCTCACCCACCATTCAAAATCACCACCCAGGAAAATTCCAGCGAGCTGATCCTGACTGTGAGGGACTGACGGGGAGCACAAACCTCATCTGCTGAGGCGCTGTGTCACAAAAAGGCAGAACTTTTTATGGTAAGTTTTAGACATTGCTATTGAGCTGTGGAACTTTAAACAATAAGACTGACTTGAAGTGATGGATAGCTTCTAGCCTCCCTTTGATAAACACGTCAAGCAGCTGTGTCACATCTCCAGTTTGTTGTCAAGTGACACTGGCCAAAGTCGTTGATGTTTTTACATCCTGGTCTTCAGGTCTTGATGTGACTCTGCAGCAGATTTTTCTTTTTGTAAACACACACACTTTCTGGAAAGTAAAGTTGTGCAGCTATTTTCCAGGGCCTGATCTAAGAAATGTTTTCATTCATGCTATTCTATGTCCAAAGCAGATATATGGTTTAATTATTTTAAAAGAATGATGACCAGTAGTAGTACTGTTGATTTTACAACCCAGTTATTGCCTAGGGAGCTGATGTTTTAACACATCAGCTCCTTGGACTGCCCACAAAAGAAAAAAAATACTATTGCAACAGGGCATATAATTTAAATCCAAGCACTACATTATATATATATATATATTTTTTTTTTTTTGTTTGTTTGTTTGTTTTCCTCAAAAACTTTTTCTGAGATTAATTTATTTGTAAAGATTGTCAAGGTTATTCAGTTTGAGCGAAGTGTTACATTCATTAGTGCAAATGTAAGATAGATTTCTGTCATTTTTGCTAGAAAAGATGCAATATAACCTTTTCATGCTATTACATCCTTGTGACTCCAGGATTCATTTCCACAGCCTCTTTGGCAGAGTGCTTTAAGCGAATCTCGCTGATTTAAAACACATGAGCTGCTTTCAAGAGACCGAGCCTCCGATTCAAACTTGAAGCGAGGACGACTTTTGATGTTGCCACATCAGTACACTTGGAAGACAAGCGTAGACACTTGAAGAAAAGAAAAGTGTGGTCTGACATTTGCAGCTTATCATACCAGGTATCAGGTTTCCTTTGTGTACATATGCAGCGGCTTGGTGCGTCGAAAGAGCTGAGTGGAACTGTTTTGGACTTTTATTTCATAAGCCAAAAGATTCAAGGGGAGATACTTCATACTTCTGTTACTCTAATTTCTGCTCTTTCCATCGCTGCATCCCTGTAACCTCCCATAAACCATTGTTTATGTGGGTGTGTGTGTGTGTGTGTGTGTAAGAGCTCAATAGAAAAAAAGCAACTTTCCACTGCAACCATGAAAAATTACATCTTGCTTTTGCACGGCTCCTGAGAGGAGTCGTAACTAGATGACAAGCCCATCCAACTCGCACTCATTACACCCCGCAAAACGCTAAATTGATATTGTGTGCAGATTGTGTGGGAAAGACAACTCCAGCAATGTCATTCTTAGTTCGTTCTTTTATAGTTGAAGGAAAACAGCACACTGACCCAAACGACTCGACAGAGCACCTTTTAAACACTCATAACTGTTCCACGCTGCAGCTGCATGAAGATCAGTTTCATCGTTTATCTCACCTTATAGAGCGTTTCTGAATGAGAGCTATAAATTTCCAGGCTTGTACTGCCCAACAGCGACTGTTTCTGTGTCCATGGTGCTTTAAAGAAATAAAAATAAGATCTCCCTCTTTATACATTGGCTTCAAATTAATTTCCTCGCAGCTGTTAACAGACGATGAAAGAATAAGGGGGTTGTAATTATTAAAAGTCCACAGGGGGAGGTTACGTAAAACACTGACAGAGTGAGAAAGCAGCCAAAACTGTACTGTCACTAAGCCCTGGAGAAAGAACAGAGAAAAATTACTGTACAAAAAAAAGGGGGTCAAGACTTTTCCTGATAAATCACACACTTTCTCTGCGTAATTAGGTAACATAAACACCTTTAAAGGATGTACAAAAAATAAAGATGAATTTACTCTTAATGAACACTAAAGTCACACAGAGAAACTGTTGAAAGGCTCTTGAGAAAACACTCCATCAGCAATTTTCCTTCATGGTTGCTGTTTCCTTCAGGGGACACCAGCGTAATGTGTATATTTTCTTTAAACCAAGAAGTGTCACTATTAAAACCAAAAGAAAATAACTTCACTTTCAAAAAAAAAGTGCGTATCTTGGAGGATCTGCTAATTCATTAGGCCATAAAATAAAATCACCTTCATTCCTGTGGAAAATTGCTCTGTTCACCATTTTCCCCCTCACTCCATATCTATTTCACACTTTATGAAATGCATATCAGACACATCGACCGGGGCCAAACAGATGTACCACAGTGTGTCTTATTGCAACTGGAAGGATGTGAAGAAGAGGTATTTCCGACATGTTAGACATAGCAAACTCAGGTCTGTCAGGTTTTCTTCTTGAATGGTGCTCACTTCATAATAGTAAGCTACACGGGAAAACGAGAATGTCAGTAGTCACGAAAATAGTTGCCTTTTGTACCGCAACACTTTTCAATTCCTGACTCATCCAGCTTGGCACATTAAAATAACAGCCCACACGCTGAAACAATTACGGGAATAATACGGGGTGTTTTAACAGCTGTAGACTGGGGGAGGGCAGGATGAGAGGCTGCGCATCTCAATGAATCGTGGAATGACAAGAGAGGCGAGACCTATCACAACGGTTACCAGCTTCTCTGTCGGGGATGACACAAAAAAAAAAAAAAAAGAGCAAGTTGAAAATGAAAGCTGCTGGTTTGTTGTGCCAGTGGAGGGTTTCTGTGAGATGTGTTCAAATGATCAGCGTCATCCAGGCACCAACTGTGATACTTATTTCTTTTTAAACTCTGAGACTCCAGGACGTCTGCATCTATCAGAGACAGACAGAGTTAACACCACTGAACTCCCAGTGAAACCCCATAAAATTAGTTTTGTATTTTCTTATGCTAAGCTAAGCTAATCATGTGGTGTCTCTTTGCAGTACAGACATCAGAGCGGCGTTGATTTTCTCTTTTCTCGAAATCTTGTCAAAAGCCGTGTAGCCGACAACCCAACAGCAACACAAATTTCACAGTACAAGTGGCTGAAACTGACACAGATTTTCGACACAAGAAAGTCGAATAGTCAACATGACTTCACTACCGATTCAAGTCATTGAGTGCTGGTTGGAGACTGCAATACGTTTCAGGAGCAAGTGTTATCTTGTATAATGGCATCGGCCTCAACATTGTCTGGCTCCTTCAGCAACAAACTCTTACCTTCAGGGTCCAAACGCTCGTCCTCCTCGTTCATCGTAGTGATGCTCCTCTCACCACACGGGCCCCTGGGAACAGAACACAAGAGGTTTTGGTCTGTGACCCAGAACATCTGCTGCTAATATGGGTCAGTTTTATCCCCAGGTGTCCAAGAAAGAAAAAAAAAAACAACAAACTGCACATGACGACTAAATGAAAAACACAACATGGCATGAATCAACCAGACTGCATGTTATTTCCCAGCACTTGTATCAACAAGCTGGGGAGCCCGCTGAGCTGTGAAATATCTAAGCTAGGACGCCTGTCGGTCCTTCTCGGCTCCTAAAAAGGCTCTTCCTGGGCCAGGGTCATGTGAGGAGAGAGTGAAAATCCCACAGAGTATTTGCTGTACTAACAGCAGTCAAGTTATCATGTCTGGAAAGATGTATTTGTTTTGACTGTTATAGAGGTCGTGAATTCAATGAACGTTTGAAGAAGCCACCTGAACTGCATTGATTATTCTACTCTCTCTAAAGTCTTAAGTATAAACGTGAAGTAGGAAGTTTTTGTATGATGCGATAAACTCTTGAGGTGATACTGTATTCATCAGAATTTCCATTCTTTTCTGTTCACGGGCAGCAGCAGTTCATCCCACTCTGCAGTTCCGTGATTCACGCAAACTAAATCGATCACTTTGCAAGCAAGAAAATTTCAGAAACGCAATCCAGCCATAAAGCAACTCCTAAAATGTTGGGTTTTGTGTGTTTATGTTTTCACCACACAAAAGCCATGAGAGCCTTTTTCTTATCAGGTACCGTGACCTCCCCAGGTTGGGAGAGCTCTGCTGCTATCAGGATTCAGAGGAGCACAAACATCTGCACTTGACATGAGTGAGCAGCTAATTGTTTGTCAGACTGTGATTAAGTGCATGTGTCCAACTGTGAGGAAAGCCCAGATAAAAAATGTCCATTAGCCGTCCTGAATTCTCGCTCACTGACCGCTGAGCTTTAAATAGAAACCGGTCACTGTTTCCTGTTTGTGGCAGACATTATTGTAAATAGAAATAATGATGGTGGCAGTGTTTTTCAAATAACGCCTCTGTGGCCACACATCTGGTGAAGCACAATAAAAACTAAAGTTGTCTAATCCTCCACCGCAGCTCTGGGCCTACCTAAGTGTTTTGTTCTTCTTCTGTGGTGCACAAAGATCTTTGGACTCCTGAGTTACAATTAATTTTCTGTTCATTTAGTGGCAGGAAGTCGATTCAGATGGCATTTGCCATAACTTTTTCCTCTGTGAATTGCCTTCTTGTTCCAAAGGTGCTGCTCAACCCCCCCGCCAACGATATGAGTGTGCTGACCTCTAAATAGGGAAGTTTTATGCAGTTGACCTTTGACGTTTTACGTCTCTGTATTTATGTCTGAGAAAATAGTGAAACTATGACACTTAATGCTGTCGCCTACATGTGTCTGGAGCGGCTCTGTGAAGACTGGGGGGCCATTGAGACCACAGGTCAAACCATGGCACCCTTCGGTCTTGTTTAAGAGTGACGCACCGAGACACATTCAGCCTGATGTGGCATGATGATCTAAGAAATGTCATACTCAAACGGACTGTAAAACCTGTTTTTTAAAGTAGCTTCAAATTGTACTGAAATTCTCTTTCACGAGCGTGTGAATACAGTAATATGAAAACGAATGCACAGTGTCATTTCACATGCAACCACCACATTATTACTAAATAATTCTGACATTAATTAATGCTACACATTGAGATGTCAGTAAAAAACACATAAAGGGAGGGGATGAGATTTTAACTACAGATGCAGATAATTGGTTGAAACATGAACATGTGTATAAGCAGTGTCAGTGTGCCCCCCAGTGGTTGAGCACTAAAACCCTAGTGAGCTTCAAAGTACTGAACGCCATGGCCTCTGGTGTGTTTCATTTTGTTTTTGTCCAGGTCGTTTGTATAGAATAGGTCTTACAGATAGAAAATGAATCTCTTTGCAATGATTGAAATGCATTCCAGCTGTCACTCTGTAAAAACAGATGTTCTCACGGCACAATCAGTCAACTCGTACACGAAAACAAAAACGTTTCAACTCCATGAAACAAATACAAACAGAATCAAGAATGTTGGAGAAAATAAAATCATGCTACCTCTAAAGTCCAATATCACACAATGCCTCTTTATGTGGGATGAAACATGAGATTGACCTCAGCTCATTTCGGTGTTATCTCTGCGGCCCATATCAGGGCTTTTTGACTTTTACTAGCTCTGAGCCAGGTGTGAGCAACAACATTCACAATCATCTTATGGGGGAAGGGAGGGGGGTTATGGGGACCTGGCAGACACCAGTAACCTCTCTGATCATCCTCCTGATGTGTGGTCACAGCGGTTTCACTCCAATGTCTCTGGCTCAATCACAGGCCCTTGAATGCAGCAAGGTCCAACCTCAGAGAACAAAAAGCTGCCCACTGCCGATGCACCACTGAAACCCAATGAGCAATCAATGAGCAATCCAATTCCAGCTTTATCTTTTTGGCTGGGCTGGATATGGATGTTTATCAGTCCCATATCCCACTAATGGTGTTCCTGTTAATGTGCTCATGAGCTTTATCTCCAGATGAGAAAGTCAGAAAGTCAGAAAATCTGGTTTCCAGCCTGGCTCTGCTGGAAACACTCGGGCCGTGTGGTCCAGCCTTTAAAACACACACTTGTCGCTCCCATGTGTTGATGTCACCAATCTGTCAGGCCTGGAAGATTAAGTCGAGCTTCAGTGTCCAAAAAACCGTGACTGCCTTTCTGAGCAGTCAGAGTATGTTTTCTCAGATGGATGAATTTAACCGCTGTCCTTATCATGAGTCGCCCCCCACCCCACCTTGAGATTGGTGTGATTTGCATTTTCACTACGCCTTTGCATCTGATGCCCGTCTCGTTAGACCTGGTGATGGTGTGATATCCAAACAGCTCCAGGGCAAGTCAGCCACCCGTCTGCGTGGCATGCAAATACGAAAAATAATGTACATCAGCGTTTGGTTAATCAGTCTGCTCCATGACTGGGGTGGGGTGGACTGACCTGGCCTGGAAAGAAGGTGCTAGTCAAGATCCAGTTATGAGTGTGAGCCTGCTGCTGGCACAGCATGACAGAACCTGAAAAATTTATTTGACAAATTAACTATGATGCAAATATGTGCCTTTGGAGATCTGTGTGGATCGAAGGTCAGCTGGATCGTTCTGAATCGTCCTTTGTTGCCTTCTGCCCAACCTCCAACCCTTAAACCCGTCTTTCACTGTGAGGGGGTGAAGCGCCATTTCTTTCAAGCTTCTCCTCATGCATAAATAAACCTGTATCCTCCTCCCAGACCAACCCTTGGGCCTGGTCTAGGGAGCAGAAGGTCTAAGGCCATACCTCCATGAAGACTTTCCCTTTTCTGACTTTGCTTTGATTTTACGCTCATTATTCCCCCTGCAGCTCTACCGGGCCTGGACGAGACTGTGCTGCTTGCTGAAGCTGAGCTAAGCGCTAAGCTTTGTGGTGGCAGGAGGTGATTGCATTGTCTCGCCACGTCACACTGCCAGAAGAGAGAGAGAAAAAAAAAGGGGGGGGGCAGACTCCATTATCCCCAGTTTTCTGTGGACCAAATCAAATTAGCAGTGGCATACTCCTGAAAGCAGACATTCTCCAAAGTGGGACGTCTTACCCAGTCAGTTCTCTTCGAAATCCTTTGTTAGTCAAGGGTGCCCAGCTGTTGTGCTGTTGCTATCAAAGCAGAGGACCTTCCCTCCCTGATCTTCTACCTCCTCGCCCCTAATGATGCCCTGGAGGCAGCGGGGCAGGAGGGCAGGTGGCAAGGTGAAAGGTCACCCTGAACGGTATGAGCTCCTCACATCCTGATGAGTTCACTTATCTTGTTTGAAGTATGGCACAAGTTAAAAATCCACAATGATTTGTTGTGCTGTGTTGAAGGAGATAAAGTGTTTTCAGGACGCTTCATTAACTGAGAGGAAAATTAGGAGAAGAGAAGGTTCTCGAGAAAAAAACCCAAAGAAACAGTAGGTGATATGTAGCAGCCTCTGCTTATAATAACTGTTGGACTAGAAAATATGTGGTGGAAAAACCATCTTTATAGAGCTAATTACAAAAATGGATCAATGCCAAGTGCTGAAAAACATGAAAATGCCACTTTTGGTTTTAGGTTTTCGTGCAATGCAAAAAGAAAATTAATATAACAAACAACACTAAAAAAAAACTGAATTAACCATGTGTTCCCTCCCATTAACATCAACTAAAGTAAAGATACAATTTACTTCAGAAGAAGCAAACAAAATATAAAAGAAGAACTAAAATAATGTTGTGCAAAAACAAATTTAATTTCACTCTCTAAGTAAAATGAAGTCTAAAGCAAGCAGCAAAAATACTGTGTTGTCTCTGTGCCACAATTAGATGATACAATACTGACCCCCAGTGGAGTTTTACTGAAGCACCACATTCAAAGGTATAAGGTGCTTTGGATCAACAAAGATGTAGATTGCGCAGTGGTGACTGAGTTCAGTTGACTTTTATATCATCAAAAACAAAGAATAGACCATCTGTGGATACACGTGTGACCTTCCTCACTGTGTCCATGTTAAACAGCTTCCATTCACATCTCTGCATGAGTTTCCTCTCGGCCTGGATGTGATCGTCCAGCCTGAATGATCCCGGCTTCTTCAATGGCTCCTCAAGGGTTAATCTTAGGTAAACCAGTGCAGACTTTCATGCAGCGTTCCAGATTAGGTAGTGATCTCGAGAGCATGCATGCAGGAGCTCCTGACCCCTTTTTTGCACTTGTGGAGAAAACACGATCCCTGCTGATTACCCTCTGTGTGACAGCAGTTTGAGGCTGTGTTTCTTTAGAAAATAAATAGTGAGAGCTCCTCCTGGTAGTGTCAGGAGAAGCGGTGAAATCTGTGTTTGTCATATTTTGACTGGCGCCTCTCTTCAGAATCGGGACACAGGTCTTGGGCCGCCTGTGATGGCTGCCGTGTGGGTGGGGCGGTGGACATGTTTGGGTCTGCAGGCTGTCAGAGCGCAGAGGATCCTGGGGTGGGCGGGGACCCCAGGAATCTCGAAGCCTCGCGTTGCACTCCATGTTGACACTAACTTCATCTTTGCACTGCGCCCTCTGAATGGCGCCAACTCTGAGGAGGATGGAGTCACGTGTCAGAGGATGATGAAGACCCCTCTTCTTCATCCGCTCACTTGCTGCTTTCTCACTCAGC
The DNA here is from genome assembly GCA_034769265.1 of Remorina albescens. Classification (NCBI taxonomy): domain Eukaryota; kingdom Metazoa; phylum Chordata; class Actinopteri; order Carangiformes; family Echeneidae; genus Remorina; species Remorina albescens. The sequence goes on from CM068480.1 coordinate 4,120,816, forward strand.
ATCACTGACTCACAGCACTCTTTGACTAGAAAGGGAAAATTTTGTTTCAGGACAAACTGATATAGAGTATTTCTGCTTTTGACCTACACTTGCATGCATACCTTGTGTACCTTGACATTTAGTGGAGGTAAACAGGAAGCGGGTGTGGTAATGCAGCTCTGCACTCTCCGGCTTCTTGCTGTCATGGTTTTGCATCTTTCGGCTGGGCAAAGCCACCTGTGCTTTGTGATCTACCCCGAACGTGGTATGAGGAAACTTTCTGAGCGAAGCTGCAGATTTCTCAGAAACCAAACCCTCGTGAGGCAGAACATCACCCTGGCCTCTCTCTGTTGCTTCGGTGCAATCCCAGAACACTTTGGCAAACTGGTACAGTTTCACACTGGTTTCTGTGTTCACTAGTATACTGAATGAAGGGTAGGGAGTTAAATGTGTAATTGGATTGTAATAATAATGGCATCACCTCAAAATAAAAAAACGTTATCCCTGCATGTTCTGTGCTTCTGCCGCTAGTTTCAATGACATCTCAATGACATATACATTTTCAAACATTTCGTCAAAATTTTGTCATAATTGTTTACCTTTGACGGACAGAATCGGATCAGTTCATCCTTCACTTGTGAAAAATTTGAGGCGGTTTCCTTACGGTGTTACTTTCAAAAAGATTTCTTGTAGCATTACTGGATATTGTGCCCACAGGGCCCAAACCCTGCAAGCTCCACTGCAAGCTTCACCTTTAACCACCAAAATCTAATCCTGTTCATCTTTGAGGACATTTGTGCGAAATTTGAAATAGTTGAGATATGAGTATGTTTCAAACAACAGTAACAAAATAAAATGAATGAATGAGGGAATCTGACTCACCTGTTGTCATGGAAGTGCAGGGAGAGCAAACGGCCTGTTTCAGCCTCTGCTGTGATGTCTCTCAAACAGTCACCAGTGAGGAAATTAAATATACGAATCTTCCCGTCCACACAGCCAGTAACCACACGCAGGTAGATGAGAGTCAGAGATCTGACCTCCCTGCAGAAAGGTATGTTTAGGTCATTTACATGCCTATAAAATAAGGTTAGGAAAAAAACTGGACATTTCAATTAAGGATATTTCTATTTGTGGCAAATGTGTAATATTGTCAGGAACACACAACAAGGGAAGACAATGTGACAAAGGATAGCTAGAAGTGTTTTGAGTACCACCTCCAGAGGTTTTAATGCTTACTTTGGGTGGCTGAAGGTCACCAGACAGTCTTGAGTATCACATCTGACGCTCCATGCCATCACTTGACCATTTAAGTCCCCAGAGAGAAGATGCCATTCATCAAAGAAAAGGCACTTCACCGACTTTCTGTGGGCGTCTATCACCTGCATGTGGCCCATTATACAAAAGAAGTGACAATGTGCAAACAAAGGGAAAAATACTATTAATTTCACACGACAGACATTATCCTACTGTGTACACACATAAACTACATTGTATATATATATATATATATAAATAAAATAGAGAGATGGTGTATATTCTCACCCTGAGCAGTGATGCTTTCTCTAGGTCCCATATTTTGACTAGGCCCCGTTCACAGCTGCTATAGATTTGTGTTGTGGTGATCTTCACACACTGAATCGACTTTGGGTGCTTGAAATTAAAATCCTCTAAATGATTCCCCGTCTGTAGATTCCATACTGGCAGGTTGATAGTCGAGTTTAGTTTTCTCACAGAGCAGTGCAAAAAAATTCACATTAAACTTTTTAAGATAAAAAAATAAATATTATCCTCATTGTGCCAGCAGTTAACTGTGTGGCTCCTCTTGATTACATAAACCTTCCTGGCACAGAGGTCTAAGGTATCTAAGAAGTCAGTTGTTCACATTAGGTTGTGAGTGTGAGTTTCTATTTTCTGTTGTTGATGTAAAATTTTACAAACAGTTTAGATATGGGATTAATTTGTTATAGCTTTTAAAAAATCTGCCACCATTAAATGTTGATTATCGGTTTTTGCTGTTATATCTGCAAACTGGCACTGGTATGGAAGGAATATTTGTCTCTGCATGATCTCCAGTGTTATAAGAGGCACATTTTGCTGAGTAAAACCCAAAACAGGTTGCTTCAAGTTCCAGGAGTGAGGATAGACCACGTTTAGTAACACTGCAGCTCTGTATTGTGGGATTAATAAATCTGCTTACCTTTTACCAAACAGTCTTTAGCCCCTGAGACAAGTCTATCAGCATGGACATCCAGGCAGTTGACTGTCCCAGTGTGACCATACAGCACCATCTCACACCGATCTGTCTTCAAACTCCAACACCTACAGGTGTGATCTAACATCAAATGAACTGTTTCACACCATCACAGTCACCATTGTCTGCAAAATGTCTTCTCCTCGTGAACTTGTGTTCCATCTCCTCCTCACCTGATACTGGCATCACTGCCGGCAGTTATCACCAGGCCTCTGTCCTCACAGAGCAGCACGGCCCGCACGCCGCCAACATGACCCTTCATCACTGACACAGCTTTTGTTTCTGATGCCACATAAAACAGGTGCACCATGCGGTCCTTGGAACCCGTGGCCATGAATGATCTGCCTTTGTAGTCCACCACCCGATGAGGGTCTTTTCTATCCAATCCAAACACACAACCACATCTGAGTTACATCACAAATGACAGAATGTTATATGTTTTGCTTCCAATGTGCAGGTCTCACTAACTTGCTCAGCAGAGCTTTGGTAAAATATGCACCACAATAAACATTACGCTCCTCCATTTGTACAGTTTTGGTTTTGATTTTGGCATAAGCAGCTTCAAATGGCTTGACCTGTGAAACCAATCAAACAAAATATAATCAACATAATGGCATACCAGTTTCTAATGTAAACTAAGGTTTTGATTAGTTAACCTTCTGTACGCTGAAGGGATTATCAGGTCTCTCATCATCCTTTGCAGGAACAAGGACTTCAACCATGCCAGAGTAGGTAGGACTGATTATGTTAATACCTTTGCATTTCTAGAACAGAAAAAAAGTGTCACTTGCATCAAATAATTTTTTTATTAATCTTTTACTTTTTAACTATTTTGTGACTAATTCATGCAAGCATACAAATGCCCTACCTTCATCATGGCCTTTATTTGATCCTGCAAGTTTACCCTGAACTTCCTTTCCGCCATGGTTTCTTTTGAAAGGTGCTGCCAGTGTCTGGAAACCTTTTGACAGTGTTTCAAAGTACATTCCTCTAACAGACCTGTAGGAGGAACACACACAAAATGTAAACAATAAATGTAAATATAATCGCCACTGTGTGTAATATTTCCTGGAAGCCTTTTGCCTGTCATATTCTTCCTTTCAATGACATATCATTAATCCAGCAAACAGGTCATTTAGAGGAGACAAGCAGCGGCTTGACAGTGCTTTGTTGTTCTTATTTCCGAAGGCTGCCCATTTGGATGTGGTGGATTTGGCAACAGGAGTTGTGACTTGACTTGCATTGTGTAACATTCTATGCCGGATGAAAGGAACATACTGGAAAATGGGCAAGCTGTTGAAACCATTGGAAATTACAATTACCTAATATCCTCTTTGACAGGTTGACAGGTAGGCAGCTGATGAAGTCCCGGTACAGGCTGACTCCAGACACAGACTTGGAGGATCCAGGGACCACCATGAGAGCTGGGTCGTCTGAGTCCTTATCAGGTGGTTCGGTGTTGCAGCTGCTTGCTGAAAAAGGACATAAGTTTATTGGTTAGAAAAAAAAAACCTTCAAGCTCGTGTGTTACTGTTGTTTATGTCCTTCACCTCAAACAAACACCTGTCAAGGTGAGTCAGCACAGTTGAAAACTCAAAGTGAATTTGAAATCCTGATCAGACCAGGTCTAGTCGTGAGTTTTAACTTGCTCTTACAGCTAAACTGCAGAAAGCCTCTTTTCTGTCTGACCAGGAGGACGCTGCTCAGGTTGGACACCAAGCGCAGAAGCTCCGGCTCGCACAGAGAAAACAGGCGGCACAGGTAGTCGGACTTCATCCAGTCCGGACTCCGGCTGAACCAGTCCCAGATCCGGTCCGTGTCCAGATCCCGATGCGGGTCCGGGTCCAGGGGATTTCCGTCCCGATCTCCGCGTGCGCTGCGGAAGTGGTATTTCTCAGGGGAGACCGGGCGCTCGGACCTGGCGTACGTGAAGAGCGTCCATGACGTGACGCCCAGCACGTTGTGCACGTTCTCCAGCAGGTGGACGCTTCTACAGCGTAAAAGCAGCCTGACCATGAATCTCCTCCGGAATTTATCCGACACCGGCCACAGACGGCGGGGCGAAACGGACGGTGCGAACACACACCGGGGACACACCCCGCACATACCGGGACAACGGACCGCCAGCTCACCGACGCTCACAGACTCACTGCTGCTCAACTCAACCGACTTTGCCTCCATGTTTCGAGTTTGATAGCAGCTCCCTCCGTTAGCTACGTCGTTGCCACGCAACAGATGTTTTTGTTCCTCGTGCAACACTCGATGACGTGCAGGCGTCCAGCTGGTTGCATAGCAACAGCGCGTCAGCCTGGAACGTCTGTCTAACATTGATTTTAAGAAAAAGGAACTTTCAAAAAAAATAAAAATAAAAATCTTCACTAATTCATAATGAAAACTTCAAACTTTACTTTTTTAAACAAGTTTTATCAATGTTTGAATGTGATGGGCAAAGTCCAATTCCACATATTAGATAAAAAAAAATAAATCTGATCCAGATAAGCAATATTTTGTGGCACCTGAATAGAACCTAAAAGTTTTGGGTGTAAAGTTCCTCAAAAAACAAATTCTCCTAAAGGCCAACTAAAAAATGGCCTAGTTAAATTGCATCCACCTCACCATCTACAGAAAAGTCCCTTGTTTATATTAATGTATCATTAAACACGACAGTGCAACTAAAAAAAATATAGTTTTTTACTTTTTCCGTATTATATATAGCTCAAAAGATGAAGTTATCATTCATTTTCCTTGCGCGTGGATTGCATATGTTTCACTTCTAAATATCCAAAATATGGTCAGACCTCAAAATTAGATAAATAAATTTAAAAACAATAAAGAATCAGTGCGCCGCCCGGGAATCGAACCCGGGTCGCAAGAATGGGAATCTTGCATGATACCACTACACCAGCGGCGCCGATGTCTATCCGGGGCACAAAAGCGATTATATATAATATATAATGATATTATGTATCGCTTAAAACGTTTTTTCCATAATTCTTTCGTCGTGTTTTAAGTTTATAATCTTTCAGGATTTGTTGTAAAACTGCGGGAAGCGACAGTGTTCATGTTGATGAGTACTACTTTTATTTCGAAGAGATCGGAAATGGAGACCCTTATGTTGAAAGGGAGGTTTATTTACTTCCGGGGGATCGTCCTGTTTCTGGGTGAATTTAGTTTCTGGATCGAAGTCAGGGACCAAAGGTGATGCTGTTTTAATGCTGGTTAGCTGACTGCACCGAGCAACATACCCAGCGCAATTCAAGTAGGTGAGCAAGTATGTTTACTTTAGTGAAATATGATTTTAAAAAATGAAGCGGGAATTTATTTTTCTGTAGTATAAGGTTTGTTTATATTTCTGTGATAGCTAGCTAAGCTGTCAAACTGTGCTATCAGCTTAGACACTTTTTGCTCTGAATCTCTCAACATGTTTACAGATGGATGTGTTTGTTGGACGGATGAACTGGTTTCCTGGTGCTGGTGTTTGTCCAGCTGGGCTAACATGCTAACGCTAGCTCTCAGTGTTTGTGTGAGCAGCAGCTCTAATCATTTTTAATAAACTGTCCGCAGACGGTGCGGTCATGTCGGGCGGGGGCAGCGGGGCGGAGTGGGTGGAGACGGCCGAGGAGGTTGTTGTAACGGAGGAGTGCCTGCCATCTGATAACAACACCACCACAGGTACAAGTTTCCGTGTTAAATCGTCCTCAGAAAGCGCACACGTTGCATGATGTCGTTCTTAAAATAAAATCATGTCTCTGATGTTCTAGTGATTTTAGAACCAGCAGAAACACCAATGCAGAAGGATCCGGACTTTGTGGAGAAGGCAGAAAATCCAGAGGCGGATGATGGCTTCTGTAAAGAAGATATTGTCTTTTCTATTTTACTTCTACTAAGTATCCTGCGTGTTAGGTGCACCCAGATTAAAGCTGATTATCCAGTTGGACAAAATATCCGACGCCTGTCAGTGTAACACAATGCAGCCAATCAGCAGCACAAATGGTATCCTCTTAAAATGATCACATGGTTGAAAAACGCCTCTCTGTTTCATTCAGTAGGGTGGAAAGTTGTGTTAGGCTGGGTTTACAGTTTTAGCTATACAAGTGTAAATTGACAATCCTTAATAAACAAGGATAAATGATCTAAAATATAGAGAACCAGTAAAGGGATCAAAACTCTTAGAAAATAACAAACTCTTATTGTATTTTCAGCATTTGAATAGAATTCAGTTCCTCTGTTGTCTGACTTTCAATGTTTAAATGATGAGCATGTTGAATGACTGATAATAGTGTCCAATGCTTGTAAGATTATAAGTGGCTTAATACTAATAACCATAAAGACCATTTACTGTATTTTTCAGTTTTGTTCTTTACATTTTCCAGATTGTGAAGAGTGTCTGACTCTATTCCAAGACCACAGCGATCCTGCCAACATCAGTGGCCCGTCTTTTGTTCTTGACTTTCCAACAACTATGGGTGTCCCTGAGCGGGCCCTCCTCACACTTCCCTACGGTCTGATGATAGGCAGATCTAGTATTCCCAGGGCAGGTGTTGGGGTCATAAATCATGGACCCATGGTGTCCCCAGGAATGCATTTCGGACCATATGAGGGGGAGATGACAACAAACGAAAATGCCATTGCCAGTGGTTTCTCCTGGGAGGTGAACCCCAAAATGTTTAAGTAAAATTGAAAATGAGTCTTAACTTTTTGTTGAGACTTAGGGTAACTTCCTGTTTTGGTTATTGGTATGTTTGTGTCGTCTTGACAATATTTAAATTTTCTGCAGATTTACAAAGGAAATAATGAGTACGAGTACATTGATGGTGCCAAAGACACACACTCCAACTGGATGAGGTAAAGTACTGAATTTCTTTTTATGATTTAAATGACATTTAAAAATCATGTTTATACTCAGGCTGTCATCTTTCCTCATTCACAGGTATGTCAACTATGCTCGCAACAGAGATGAGACAAATTTGCTGGCTGTCCAGTACAAAGGCAACATCCTCTTTCACTGCTGTCGCACCATCCAGCCTGGAGATGAGCTCATGGTGTGGCCCAGTAGCAAACTTCTGACCCATTTTAGCGAAGCTTGGACCCGGACGTGGTTCGTGAAGTTGAATTCAGCAGGTGCCTTTTCCTTCCGACTCTCACTAGTCACAAGTATTTTATATCAGCTTTTTTTCTGGCTCAGTAGTGTGATACTGGTTACCATGTAAAACTGTATTGAAACAGGTGTGAGACATATGTTTCGCTCTTTTCTTCCTAATTGTAGAGAGTAATACAACTCCAACATCTCAGATCTTCCTGTGCTCTCACTGTCAGCTGCCCTTCACTACAGAGGCCTTTCTCCACAGACACACAGAGCACTTCCACTCACAGCCTGCAGAGGACTGTACAGCACCCGGCACTGAAGAAGCTGAGCCTGAAAACTCTACTACCAGTGCAGACTCAAGTCACGCCGCAGCATCTCTGGTGGTATTGTCTGTTGACCCAGTAGAAGCCAAAACGTGTGATGATTGTGGAAAGACTTTCAAGCAAATACCTCACCTGAAGAGGCACAAACTTTGTGTCCACTCAAACAAGCGCCCCTACTGCTGTACGCAGTGCAGGCGGACCTTTAGCCAGGCATCTGGCTTAATCAGACACCAGCTAGTTCACAGAAAGCAAACTGTGTTGGTCCCTAATCAAAACAAAGTCAGCCAGAGAACAGAGAGCTTGACACAGAGGTCAGAACTGTTTAAAACTCCAGATCCAGCTGTCACGGATGAAACGCAGGACATGGATGTAACTGAAATTGAGAATACATCTGCAGAAGCAGAAATGTCCCAGTCCAACTGTTCAGACTGTGGAAAGAGTTTCACAAATGAAGCGTCCCTCAAAAAGCACAAGGTGATGGTGCATGAGAAGTTGCGCCCGTATGTCTGCACTTTGTGTCAGAAGGGCTTTGGTCAGTACAATGACCTGACCAGGCACCTGCGCCGTCACCAAAATGAAAAGAAAAGAAAAGTCGATCAGGCTTCTGAGGAACCAAACGTCATGCCCTTTAGCTGTGCCGAGTGTTCAATGACTTTTTCTTCAGTGGACGCCCTTCAGCAACACATCAACGAGGGTCACTCAGAGGAAACCACTGTGGAAAATCAAGATGGTGATCCAGTGCCCGCTGATGATGATGATGATGGTCAAAGCCATGATCCCGACTTCATTCCACAACCCTCAGAGGCTGAAAGAGTCAAATCTATCCAAAGGGCTCCCTCTCAGAGGCCTCAACGACTCGGAGCTAGATCTAGAATTTCTGCCATAACCAAGCTCATAGCTCCAAAACGAAGGGCAGACATCTGCAGGAAGCCATCAAGCAGCCCAGCTCAGACTGAGCAGAGCTGCACTGAACCAGAGACAGCAGCTGTCAGGAACGGAAAGCTAACCAAGTACAAATGGTTCAGCTGTAATCGCTGCAAACAAACATATGGGAACCCAGACGACCTGAAAGCACACAAGTGCACTTTGAGACAGCACAAGTGTGGTCAGTGTGGGGCAACCTTTAACAAGTCTGGTTTCCTGAGAAGACACGAGCAGACGGTGCACGCAAATGCAAAATCCTACAGCTGCGACCGCTGCGATAAAGTTTTCACTACAGCTGGAAACCTTAAGCAGCATCAGAAGAGCAACACCTGCGTGAAGTATCACTGCACGTCTGAGCTCTTCCCCTGCTCCTTCTGTCAGTTCTCATTCACCATGAAGAGCTACCTTATTAAGCACATAAAAAGGCACCACCCTGTGGAGTACCTGTCACACTGCGATTCAGACAACCTGATGGATCAGCTGGAAAAAGAGGAGGGGGACAAGGAGTACGTTTGCCCCCGCTGTGGGAAGAGCTGCGGGAGCACCAAGGCTTTCAAATCTCACACGTGCTACCAGCAGGTGAAGGTCCTGTACTTGTGCACCGACTGTGGGAAGGGCTTCTCAAATCACTACGGTCTGAAGCAGCATCAGCGCATTCACACGGGGGAGAAGCCGTACAGCTGCTCCCACTGCAGCAAAAGCTTCTCGTACACCGGCCAGCTCAACGTGCACCTCAGGACCCACACCGGGGAGAAGCCATACTTGTGCACCCACTGCGGGGAGAGCTTCCGTCAGTCGGGAGACCTGAAGCGGCATGAGAGGAAGCACACGGGGGTGAGGCCCTACAGCTGCCCCGAGTGCTGCAAGAGCTTCAGCCGCCCACAGAGTCTCAAAGCTCATCAGATGCTTCACCTGGGACAGAGGATGTTCAAATGCACCCAGTGCGGAAAGAGCTTTTCACGAAACTATCACCTCAGGAGGCACCATCAGAAGATGCACTTGTAATCAGATCACATTGTTAGAACTTAGTGGAGGAGCTGCAGAGAATTTTTGAATACCTGCATATAACATTATTTAAACTTCAGCAAGCGTTTCCAAACCCCAATGAGAGAATTTTTCTTTGGAAATCTATTTTTCTGTGTAATGTAAATCTAAATGAAAATGTAGAAATTCTGTAAAGAAAGATGCTCAGCCACATAAACACATGCATATCGTTTCACTACGTCAACTTGCTTTGAAATAAAAACAACCAACTTGGCCTTCACTGTTGACCATTTATTCCACAAAACATACAATGCAAAGCATGTGCACTGTACAAGCCTTAATATTATGAAAATACTCATAACCATGCCAGTTTTTTTCAGTGTCATCCAGATCTACTAGTTTAAATTTTTTTTATGACACAGTATAACTTTGTCTATTGAACATTGCTTTTTGCATTGATTTAGTCAGTTTTTGTCCTTGTTAGCTCTTATTTCCACCTTGACGATATTATAAATAAAGTAAAATATTTCAGTCTTACCTGAACTATACAAACATACTGGTATGACAGTTGACACAAGTAGATAGACTCAATTTCATTTCAAACTGTGCGTAAATTGAAACAGGTAGAAACCTGGCAGTGTTTTTCCTTGTGCTACACACAGCGGTGTCAAGTGCAGCTGCTGGTTAGAGACAAGCTTTTAAAATCTGTAACGTTGCTGCTGGTAACGACTTCAACATCCCAGTCCACTAATGTTTCTTATATCAGTAGTCCTAACTAATACCAGTTACACAAGTCCTTGACAACATCCATTTTGAAAGAAGGGGGAGAGGGACAAAAGATCCATTTTCATTTGTGGCACAACAGTTGTGGAGGCTTGTCTCTGTGGTTCTTTTTATTTATTTATTTTTTTTTCTTTTTTGAAAGAAGCGAGGGGTTGAAATCGAAGGATTGTTTGCTCATTAGTGAGTCTTAGTGTGTAAAAAATACACAAACACTTCTGAAAGGTAGGCAGCAGGTGGTTCTCAAGGTTAAGTGACAAGACCCCTACAAAGGTTGGGTTACTGTTTGTACAATTTTAAAAGACACCTCAGACTCCTCATCTATTCCTTCTCCATTCCAGTGAAGCACCTTGTGATGTCTTCTTCAGTGCAATGTCCATCCAATTTACACATCTGCATCACATAAAATATACAACAACCCTCAATCTCATTAGTTTATATTATGTTAAATGTTATACACAATTAAAAATTTTTACAAACCAAGCTGAATGTTGAACCACACAGTATCACATCTGTACAAAGTCAGAAAAAAAAAGGTCACAAAACTAGGCAAAAGAAAGAGAAACTGTTTTTTTTTTTTTGGCAATTTAAAAGCAACAGCCTGGTCTGTCACAAAACCACAAATTAAGGGATTAAATACTTAACTCTGAAAGTTAAAAAAAAAAAAGAAAAAAGAAGAAGGAACAGCACATCTAGAGCTCAACGGAGTCCGTGGTTGTGATGTTTCAGTTTTTTGCCTTCCCAAAAATGTTAACAGAAAAACATGGTTAAAAGGGTTAAGTGGCTGAAATACGTAGCCTGAGGACACGTGTACAGTATGCAACCAGAAACCGAGCTCAGGCTGGAATCAAGAAATACCCTGCATTTCATCCCAAGTACATTAACACTATCTTCTTCTGCATCTGGTGAAATTCTGCTTTCTGTGATGCGAAACAGAACAAAGGCTTTTATAAAGGTTCAGACTTCAGCTCCTCAACCCTGCACTCCAGGTCAGCCACCTGGAGAGCAGAGGAAAATGAAGTTAGGATGATGTGTGAAGGAAAGTCACTAAATCTGAACTAAAACATTGTTGAAAACGGACACATATCCATATGTAATCATGCCTTTTCTCACTTTGGAATATATCTAAAGTTTTTTCACATTGTTGGAAAACATGTAAATAGCTTTTTTTCAAATGTTATCACACTGCAGATTGAGTCACCCTGGGCTTTTCATAGCTAATGGAACATACGGACTAAATTACGGTCCTCTGAGGTTCCCTTCTTATTGCAGAGGCTTCAAACTAAACTATTTCAAGGCTTTTAAGCAGTTTTGTGCCAAATCGTTCTCATGACAGCTGAAAACAAACTCACCTCCTCGAGCTTTAGCTCAGCTCAATCTTTATCATTGTTTCTTGGCCAATGTTTACTTAACTGCTCTAATTTACTGATGCAACATTATATTAAGGCAAGAACTAATGTGTATAAATGTGAAATCAGATATAGAAAAGATATGAAGAATTTAAACTGTGATTTCTGTCAGGCTAATATCAGTTATGCCATTTCAGTTCACTGCCTGATCAGATTTACAGACAAGGCTTTAATCACATAACTCCTGCAGATGTGGTCACTGTTGTCAGTTCAAACTGAAAGCACCACATTAACTCAGGAACATTATCATTTTCAAAAAGTCTATTTTTACTGTGCTGCCCATCGACTACCTGAGAGTAAAAGCTAAAGGCACCAGTGAAGTGGGGTGAACCTGTGTCACTTCCATTACCTGTTCTTGGAGTTGACCAGACTCCTCTTTCAGAAGGGAAGCCTCAGCCCCAACTTGTGCACAACGCTGGGTCTCCTTCTTCAGGTACTCGATCTCCCTGTTAGAGGCAGCAGATGACAGCGTCAGGCTGTTGAGCTCAAACGTAAAACACATAACTCTTTTAGCTTTCATCTGTGTCATGAAGCCGTCTTACTTCTGCTGATATTCTTTGATCAGGCGTTTGGCTTTGCTGTACTTGCGCTCCAGGGCCTGATACTGGGCCTGCGTCTCCTTTAGGTGCTCGTCCACCGCCTGGCACAGACTCTGAGCCTCCATCCAGTAGCCCTCCAGCTTCTCCATTCGCTCCTTGTTCTCGTGCAGGGTCTGCTCCAGCTGAGCCTTATCCATACGCCAGCGCTGCTTCTCCTGCTCCGCGTGGTGCAGCTGGAGACACAGGAGAAAACCGCAAATAATCAAAGTGCGTTTGCTTCCTCTTCCTTTAGGACTGGTGTCGACCAGCATAACTCTCTTACAGACTCATAACTTCACAGCTTACCTTTCTTTTCAGCTGCTGGATCTCAGCCTGGGTGACAGCATGCTTTATTTGGAGCTTTACAGCCCAGAGAGAAGACACAGAGGTTTAAATACATCTTAACATTCAGCTCATCAGAGGAAATAAGATGTGATTACACAGGAAATGTTCCAATTAAGCAGAGGACTGCTCACCTCTTTGTATTTATGGGCCAGTTTCTCAGGGTCTGTCTCCAGAGGCGACATGTCCTCATTCTCTGCCAAGTCAAAGACCTCGATGGCGCTGGGATACGGCGGACTGACCTCCTCATCCTCATCTTCCTCTTCGTCTGTGCCATATTCAGCACCCTGGAGGGATGAGGTTAGGAGAGATTGTTATCAGGACGGGACAAAAGTAAAAATGTAAGCAGTATAAATCAGTTAGAGAGCTGAATAAGGGGAAGATTGTTAGATTTTACTTTTGGTATTACACTGTGTAGTTTTCTGGAGAGTACAGCACATTTCTTCCTCTCCTTATTATTATTATTTTTATTGTTATTAGGGCTTATGCCTTCATTTCTTTTTGGCAGTGGCAGAGAGGCTGACAGGAAACAGGAGAGAGAGAGAGGGGAATGAGCAGCAGCAGGTCCTGGGCAGGAACCGAACCAAGGATGCTGCAGTAATATGGCATGTGCCACTCAGCACTACTTAACCACTCAACCAACCACGCTGCTGTGTGGTTTTCTAAAAGATCTATTGTTAGTTGTTTGCAGAAAACAGGAAAAGGCAGTTAAAGAGGCGACACTGTTAAAAGAACATCACTGCACTATGACACACAATGGACACCAGATGGTGCTGAACTCAAAATATCAGACGACTTAATGCTTTTCAGGAACCATTCACTGTCACCGTTTCATGAATGAGGCAACTTCCTCTCTATTATTATAATGAAACAGCAGATAGCTTTTTCTCCATCTATGTGAAAGTAAAGGAGAGAGAAAATTTGAGACTCAGCGATTAACAGCTCAAAGGACACCCTGGGTCACAACAGTTCAGTCATCCTGATTTGTCCTCGTTTTAGAGCTGAGCTTATCATTTAATCAGACTGATACTTCATGCTGGACACAACAGAGTGGCTTTGTGGCAGAAGCACACACACAACACAGTCACATCAGACTGACTCACTCCTGTTGACTGAGATGAATTTCATAATCCTGACATTCGGGGCCAATGAATGATTGCAAAAATCTGCTTTTTTTTTTCCATTTTAAGGGAGTATTTTGTACCTTAAGAGGTTGAATATGTTACATAAAGCTAAAGGCATTTTGTCTGTTATCTGCCGTTTTTTAAATTCCTACTTAAAATTATAGTAGTGCAATGAAATAACTGGATTTCATTCCCTTTAAATATTTGCACAACAGCAGCAAATCATTGCACTCACATGCTTTACTGTAGATTGAAATTCTTCATTGAAGTTAGTGATCTGAATATTACATTTAATTATTAAAAAGCCTCTCTTTTGGTCATGGCAAAAATATGTCTGCGTACGCAAGTGGTAGGAGAGGGGATGTAGGGAAATGGATTAGTAAGAACCGCAACATGCATGGTGATACACATTGGACCAACTCTGAAGCATAACAAGTCCTTTGGTCAGCCAGATCCTGCATCAGTGCATGTATTTAATTTTTCACAAACTCAGCACTGAACGTGATGACTGACCTCTTGTTCATCCATGTACTGGTTATAGCGCTGCTCCATCATCTCCCTCTGCCAACGTTCCTGCTCCAGGGTCTGCTGGATGAGCTGGGCCACTTCGCTCTGTTCACCCGGCTTCTCTCGCCCAATCACAAACCTGTGTTTTGAAAGCCAGCAGTCCAGTTAAAACAATATCTCTCCAAACCACTGAACCAAAAACCATATTCAAACGGCCTCTATCTGATACAGTATGATACTGTATGTGCATGCATGAATAAAACATAATGGTTCTTTTCTTCCTCTGACCACTGAAGAGCCTACGCACAAGGACCATGAGAGTGTTTTTCATATATTATACACTGCTTAGAGAGGTATAGTGTAACGTGTTAATGCAGTAAGGAATGTGCTTGCCATTTGATAACAGAAAATAGCTTCTTGTTTATATGTGAACAAAGGTAGCCTGTGTGTTGTTGGGCTATTCCTTTAGTTCATTATAGAGTCTATAAGCTCCAGATTGAGGCTCACAAATATTTGTCCATTTAAAGAAGGTAAACAGGGTAAAGTACAGTGATCCCCAATGAAGCCACAAATTATTATTAGGCAAACTGCTGCAGCCTTTCAATTTCTGCTGCACTTACAGGTAATTAAATGTTCACAAACACACTTCCTGCGCCTCCTTTGCTGACGTTTTTTTATGAATAGGCCTGATCTCTAGTGTCCTTTGCCATCACTGCAGCAAATCCATAATGTATGAGCTATCTATGGCGGTCTCTGATCTTCACAAGTCACACAACACAAACAATTACCCCATCAGCACTGACCACTAAAGCCTGAATTATGAATGAGGTTTGATGACAAAGGGGGCACAAAGGGAACAGTCGCTGTCACCAAAACACCAAAGTTCAAGACTACAATTAGGCCTCTGGCATTTCAAAATTATAGTTTTGATGCCAACTATATCTGATAACAGTGTTTGTGTGAATTCCTTGGACGTTTTTCAGAATGTCTTCAAAAAGCAGCTTTTCAGTACTGCAGGGTATAACCATGACCCTTTGAGACTTCAGATAGAAATCTACAGTCTGGCGAGTTGAATGGGCAGGATGTGGTAGAAGACAGTCCTGTGTGTAAGACTGGCTGCGGATCTATATCTGGAGGAAACCATCTCCTCAAGCAAGAATGCTGCGTTACATACTGACTGATAGTGAAACAAAATGACACCCTAGTCTCAGCCAAAATAGGAAACAGAAAATGGAAACTGTACACCACGGAAGCACATTGAGCTCAACGCTTACTGTACATCAGCATGCTAAGACAATCACAAAGACAAATCTTATACGTTAGCACTCAGCAGGTAATGTTTATCATGTTATCTTTTTGGGTTCAGCATATTAACATGCTAACATTTGCTATTTAGCACTAACAACAAAGACATAATGGTATCACAGGAAGATGCGAAGTGTCACGATTCCTACAGCTCTCCTCGGTGAGGAACATTTGTAGTAGATTGAGTAGCTGCCCTCCTCAGACCGACGGTGATAACATTGTTCATAAAAACTAAGTCTTACTTCACAGTTCCTGAGGTGTTCCTGAGTACAGAGGCGGCAAAGCTCTGAGTGACTCCCACCAAACTGGTCCCATCCACCTCCACAATCAGATCATTCACCTGGATCCTGGTGGAGAAAGTAAAAAGTTTAAGGATTTATGGTGTCGGTTCGACTTTGAACTCAGTTCATTTCACATCATTAACCCACCTGCCATCCCTGTGTGCCGCTCCTCCTTCTGTGACTGTCTTAACAAAGATGCCCAGTTTCTCTAGGCCCATGTCAGCTCCTGCACCCATCCCGATGATACTGATGCCTAAGCCATCGCCATCTGAAAGACAGAGGGAGGATACCAGACTAGATGTTACCACAGTTACTGTAATCCAAGTTAGACAGGTTGTGGTTTACATTTTAAATCATAGAAAGGATTCTGGCATGTTATTGTGAGTAATGCCATCAATCTTAAGATCCCACTCTCATGACAAAGTTACCTTAAGCTACCTTAAAAGAGCAGTTCATGTTTTTTTTCCCTTTAACAAAATTAAAGGCCTATTAAATATCTGGTAAACTGACAAAATTGCATAGTGTGTGTGTTCCTGAGGCCTGATGAGACATTTCCTCCCTCATAAAAGATGTACAACTCAAACCTTCAGGTATTTTAAACCATGAATTGGTTACATCAATATTTACTTGCTATTAGTTTTCTTCTTCACTCCCTTTATTGATGTAACAGGAGACCCATTCATAAAAACTCTGCCCAATAGCCCTCTTGTGGGAGAAAAAAAAAATCAACAACTGAACCAACTTAATTAAAACATACAAACTTTTTTAAATTAACTGAAATATTCAAGTCCACGAAAGCATTTCCAATGTCGTAAAAGGAACGATGAAAGGATCAGAGCTCTGTGTCTTTTTAAGTTTTACAACTGACAGCAGCAGCTTTTTGTCTGAGCTGAATATTTATTAATAGTTTCAATAAAAAGCTCCTTTATTATACATGTTGTGAAAGTTAGAGCAGAATAAGTGATATCGCCCATTTCCTGCCTGAGGTGTAATGTGATAAGATAGTGAATTAATTCGTGTTTCTCTCTTTACAGACAGAACAAACAGCAGCAAATCCGTTAAACGTGGTCATATATGTGCACACCATGTACATAATTCTAAATATAGTCCTCTATAAATAAATAAATGCACCATAATGTTGAAGGGATGTTGGAAGTGTGGCTCCCTTGGAAGATTAAAATAAACACTGTTTGACCTAACCCTGGCCTTTTGTGTGCATTTTTGTATGGGCAGAATTTGGATAAATGCTGACGAGCACTCGGAGGAGAAAGCGTGGCTTTTGCAATGTTCAGTACCTTTTTCCAGCTCCACGGGGAACAGGTCCAGCCTCTCCACCCTCTTCTCAAGCTCATACTCCGCAGATGCTGCCATGGGATCCACGTCTTCATTACGCCTGTCGTAATCCTCGTTGGGGTAGGTGGCAAACACCTGTAGGAGGGAACAGAGATGCTGGGTCAGATTGAGGATTGAAACAACCTGCTCCACTTTATTCAAAACCGTGAAAGGGAAAAAATAATACTTATTGTATTCATGCATTATTTGGGGGATTTCCTTGAGAAAGAGCTTAATGTGTGAGATTGTTTATCTTAAAAAGGAATAGTGACATAGGTATGTTTGCTTTCTTGTCAACAGTTACATGAAAGGATTGAAATCACTCACACATCACTTCATTATATATGAAACTGGAGCCAGGAGACAGCTAGCTAAGCAGATAGAGCAGTAACAGAAGGAAACAGTAACTTCTGCAGATCATTCATTAGCACATGATGACCCGTTTGCCTTTACAATTAAACTCAGTATCTGTTTTGCCCTGCTGCGATGCGTTGTGTGAAGCTATGCTAAACTGTCTCCTGGGATAATCTCATATATAAGCATATTTCTAAAAAGGTCAATCTATTCCTTCATATAGACCCCTTCTCTTTTGGAAGCTCTTTTGTTTTTGCACTGAAAATGTCTGCTTGATTCTCTCCTGTGAGAGGTTTGTGTTACTGTAGCTGCCTTCCTTTCCTTTGCAGCCATGGTAACGTATCACTGTTTTGTACTACTACGACTCAGTTCTTCTTGCATTGCTTCCAAATATAGCGACTGCAACTGAAAAAAGAAAACATGTGACTTCCTGTCCACTGTAAGGAGTGTGGTAAATGTTAAATCAACAGGTTAGAGGAAGTAGCAAAATGTAAATGAACTTACAAAACATTACTGTAGACATTGAGGTGAATAAGGATGATTAAATTCACAAATTCACATTAGAACAAATGTGCATGAACGGTTAACAGTTTAAATCCACAAATTCTGTTGATCCCTGAAATATTTTCCCGCTTAAACTGATAGAAACTTTATAGGTCGTGTTCAAAAAGAAACAACTTGGAGCTGAATGCAGCTGAGAGTGAAAAGCTGGATTCATGGTTTAATAAGAACTTAACCACCACTGTTAAGGCAGACACAATGCAATTTTTATTTATCGACCAGCTCAACGGATACAGCCTCAGAGTTTCCTCAAGCCCTATGAGCTGTATCATTTCACAGCGGTAATGTGTATCAAACACGCTGGGAGGAAAAACTAATCACAACCACTAAAGTTGCTCCCAAGAAGACAGGGGCCTCTGTTTCTAGGGCACGACTTCCCACATTCACTCTGGTCTAACAGCATGACAGTTTATATAACCACCTCCAGCATGCTAATGGAGGGCTTTTGCAGCTGCTGTTCACAGGACACACACACAGAGAGAGAGAGAGAGAGTAAGCTGAATCTTTAAAAGCTTCCCAGTCTTCCAAGGTGATTATGCATGCACCACCTTCCACGGTCTACTAGCCGCACTAATTCAGTGCCGAACCTTCTATTTTCACACATTATTTCATCTATTTTATTTAATTTATAGACTTTTATCTCTACAACCCTTAGTTGCCTCTGCCACGTCATTTTAAACACTTTTTCCTTGAGTCTCTTTTTACTCTCCGAGCATCTCCTGCGTCTCTCTCGTCTGTTTGGTTTTGTGTTAGATTAGCACATTGTAGCTTCAGTGCTACCCCTCAGTCATATGGGCTCCGTCTCCGTAGCAACCCCTCAGTAAAGAGGCTGTCAGTTTTGACAGTGCCTTTGAAATGTAACCTCCCCATCCTCTCTCCAATTTATTCAGTATCATTGTATTTTTATGCATCACTGAACACTGTACTAGCTGCTGCCTCTACTTTTAAGCCGTCCTCGTCACTGTCTGTCCACACCAGAGATGCATAAACATTACATTTACTTGAGAGATCAGCTGAGGTTAAAACTTTGCAGGCAAACTACTCAAAATCACCAAATTTAATATGTTATTGCCAGCAGCCATTTATTTTAGCTCACACTGAAAACAGCTACTCTGGTTCTGTCTAAAAGTAAAAAATATATATACCTGACACACGAGGTTAACCGTTTCCCCGCTTCCAGTCTTTATTCCAAAATAATCTACCCATCCCCTGGTAGTAGCCTTATATTCACTGGACAGACACAAGTGTGGTATAAATCAGGTCATCTAACTTCAGGCAAAAAAGCCAAATAACATATTTCCCAAAACACTAAAGTATTCCTTTGACTGACAGCTGCGATATCCATCAATTAGTAGTTCATGGAGCAGAAATGTTTACAGTGTCTGGCTTCTCAAATGTGAAGAATTTGTGCGCTTCTGTTTAAATTAGATAATAAAACTATTCTTGGGAATTAAAGGCAATTACAATCTATTTCTAATTGCCTATTGTAAAAAATCTGAACATGAATTGACAGATTAATACACAATGTAAAAAAATGCATTTAAATGACAGTTTTAGCGATCAAATTCAGGCATACTGCAGATGACAGATAGCATGGGAGCAGCACTGAAGTCTAATAGCTTTTGATTTAGGTTACCTTTGTATTTAGAGGGATTAGCAGAATGTGGATTACAGACACACAAAATGCACTGTTTGCATCCTACTGTTAGCAACAAGGCATACAACAACAACAGCAGCACAGTCCAAGCCTGCGTGCCCACTGTAACGCTCTCTCATGACACTGGTTCCCTCCTTGTGTTTAAAGACCAAGAGGCCACAGCTGGTGGTTTGTGCTGCCCTCATTTTACGCCCACGATGCTGCAGAGGATCAAACGGGGAAGTTCAGCAGCTTTTAACGTGGCAAAGGGGAAAAAAATCAGCCAATGACTGGATGCGTGTTGTGACCTGAACAGGCTACAGTCTTCCCTCACTGACACAGAATTAACACTTTCACTACCTGGGGGAAGATTGTCTCTTTGCTTATAGACAACGATCCCACACAGGCAGACAGACTAATGGGATCCTGCCTGACGCAACCTTTTACCCCATCCTCACTTAGCAATGTAGAGTAGTAGATGAGCTCCTTGAACGGTGTGGTGGCTATCTTTGGAAGACAAACATTGGGATTAAAGTAAGGGTGGCAGGAGGGGGATCGGGCAGGGCTGCAGAAGGACACTGTTCCAGTTGTGGCAGATAGTAGGTCAAAGGAGCTAACAGATGGCCAGGAAACTCCCTTCCTCCCTCCCTCTGCTACCAGCCGCCTGGGATGTCCTACAAAAGCTCTGTGGGCAGCTAGTTCAGGATACTCACCAGCTAACAGATTGCATTTGCGTCTATAAAGAGTACCCACTTGGGACTATAGAGGGTATTAAAAACAGCCACTAAGTGACAACTAACATTTTACAATGCACTTGTCGTGAGAGAGAGAATGCTAAATGACAGAGGAGGCCTCTGCTCTCCTACACTGCGGTTCCATATTGACGGTTCTCTGGCTACGATGTAATTGGGGTAACTGTGGTACTGTAACAACCCCCTGCCCCCTTGTGTTGCTTTCCCTCGTAACGCTCCAAAAACGGGTCTAATTTTGGCTTCAGCCAACAGAATGTGTGGAGGTGGTGCCATTGGTTTTTCACAGCAGAAATAGTGTCTTTCCCACTCTGTCTCTCCACATATTGTAGCGCCCATCTTTTTTATAATTTTTATGACACATCAATTGTTGCAATTATTTCAAATGATTTGGGCATGCGAGTCTCACAGCTACTCTCCATTTCTACCTTAAACACAAAGATGAATGAAGTTAATTACTCGGCATAATGTGAGATCGGTAAAATGGCTGTTCCTGTTTTTCTGTGCTCTTCTGTAACACTTATATATTTTGAAATCAATCCATGTTTCTTAAGGTCCGCATACTTTTGTGGTACTTAAACAAGCTGCCAAAATTGAAGATAAGCACTTTTCCCATTAATAGTTTGATGGCACTCTCATTAATTGCATTCCCAATCATCACACGTTTAACTTTCCCAGAAGTAGCAGGTAATTTGGTCTAAGTCCTCCTAAAATTCTGTGCTTAATCCAGACCCCAGATGTGCAACACACAGACAGAAAATAAGGTTGTGTGCTGCCATTGCCCCTTGCCAATAAAATGGATATGGTGGCTTTGTCACGGTAATGGCTGCATCGCATCAGGGTCCATTTATTTTGTATTTTGGCAGGCCAGTCTTTGGTCAGCAGTCATGTTGAGGCTTAGCGCTGACTGGGGAGAGACATGGCAGCATTAGAATAAGGTCAACAACAGAAATCTGGAGAGCACTATAATACGTGGAGGGATCCTGCAAACTTACAAAGATGTATTTAATAAGCTTCTTAGATTGCACAACACTATGAATATTATTAACTATGGTAATTTGTATCTATCATATTTACTTATTACTTTACTACCATTTCAAGGTGCTTTGCATTTTCTTGACATGTTTATGCAAGTATTCCAGGGAATTTTTTCATGCCATACAGTGCAGATGCGATTGCT